>CM065594.1:62293866-62969332 GCA_033119425.1 Bufotes viridis | reverse complement strand
CTGAACCTCTGTAGGCCTGAATTCAATATTGGTGCACCAAATGGCGGTATTTAAAGTCTCTGAATGTAACCCAAATGTGTTAAGGGTAGATCTCACAATGACATCTGCATCAAAGGCTGCCAACTACATTTTTTGTGCCCAAACGACTGTTTGTTTAACAACTGAATTTGACAGCAGTATATAAGCCTGTAATTTTGCACGTGCTGATGCTGCAAGGCCTGAAAATAGTGTTTTTTGTCAATAAAGTGTGTTTTTCAAACCCCAGAAAATGATGGGTGTATTTCTAGCTTAAATTGCACACTGACTAATAAAGATGTTGTAGATTGCCAAAAAAGTCTTTTTTTGCCAACAGAATATGAATGCTGTATATAGTAAATTTGAATTTAACACTTGCAGATCTGGAAAATACTGTTTTTAGAAAAAAAAAGTGTGTTTTTCAAACCCCAGAAAATGATGGGTGTATTTATAGCTTTAATTGCACACTGACTAATACAGATGTTGTAGTTTGCCCCCAAAAAATTGTGATTTGCAATGTCCCAAAAGCTCAGATGCAGTGCTGGTGCACTGAGCATGCATAAAATGGCTGCTGCCACCCACCTAACTAACAAACTTCTAAAAGTTAGTATTTTTTGGTCAATGAGCTCAGGGCAGGGTAAAAGAATAGTGCCCTGCACCCACACAACTATTTCTAGGTAGATCGCTGAGTTCGATTCTCTCCTATTCTCTCCCTGAAATCACAAGTCTAGCAGCATCCTCTCCCTACACTTGTAACAGCAGATTGACTTACAGCGCTATTTTACTCAAGCCTATATAGAGCCTGGGTCACATGCTGTTATGGCCAATCACAGCCATGCCATTAGTAGGCATGGCTGTGATGGCTTCTTGGGGCAAGTAGTATGACGGTTGTCGATTGGATGCTGTGCAGCCTTTCAAAAAGCGCCAAGAAAGCGCCAAAGACCAAACCTGAACCCGAACTTTTATGGAAATAATGGTCTGTGTCCCGAACACCCCAAAATTCGGTACGAACCCGAACTATACAGTTCGGGTTCGCCTAACTCTAGTGGGGACATTAACCCCTTCAGGATCCCGCCATTTTTCACCTTAAGGACAAGGACATTCTGAGATTGTTTTCTGGTCACATATTGTACTTCATCACAGTGGTAAAATTGAGTCAAAAAATTTCATTTTTAATTATAAAAAAATACCAAATGTACCAAAACTGTAGAAAAATTAGCAAATTAGCAAATTTCAATTTTTCTACTTTTATAATGGATAGTAATACCTCCAAAATAGTTATACGTTTACATTCCCCATATGTGTACTTCAAGTTTGGATCATTTTGTGAATTCCATTTTATTTTTTGGGTACGTTAGAAGGCTTAGAAGTTTAGAAGCAAATCTTGAAATGTTTCAGAAAATTTCCAAAACCCCCTTTTTTAAGGACCAGTTCAGGTCTGAAGTCACTTTGTGATGCTTACATAATAGAAACCACACAAAAATGACCCCATTTTAGAAACTACCCCCTCAAGGTATTCAAAACTGATTTTACAAACTTTGATAACCCTTCAAGTGTTTCACAAGAATTAATGGAAAATGGAGATGAAATTTCAGAATTTCACTTTTTTGGCAGATTTTCCATTTGAATCAGTTTTTTCCAGTAATAAAGTAAGTGTTAACAGCCAATAAAAACTCAATATTTATTGCCCTAATTCTGAAGATTACAGAAACACCCCATATGTGGTCATAAACTGCTGTATGGCCACACGGCAGGGCGCAGAAGGAAAGGAAAGCCATATGTTTTTTGGAAGGCAGATTTCACTGGGATAATTTTAAGCCGCCATGACACATTTGAAGACCCCAATGCACCCCTAGAGTAGAAACTCCAAAAAAATGACTTTGTTTTAGAAAATAAACCCATCAAGTTATTCAAAACTGATTTTACAAACTTTGATAACCCTTTAGGTGTTCCACAAGAATTTATGGAAAATGGAGATTAAATTTCAGAATTTCACTTTTTTGGCAGATTTTCCATTTTAATCGATTTAATTTCGCTAACAAAGCAAGGGTTAACAGCCAAACAAAACTCAATATTTATTGCCCTAATTCTGTAGTTTACAGAAACACCCCATATGTGGTTGTAAACTGCTGTATGGGCACACGGCAGGGCGCAGAAGGAAAGCCATATGGTTTTTGGAAGGCAGATTTTGCTGGACTGGTTTTTTGACTCCATGTCCCATTTGTAGCCCCCCTGGTGCACCCCTACAGTAGAAACTCCAAAAAAGTGACCCCATTTTAGGGTGAGGTGACAGTTTTGTTGGTACTATTTTACGGTACATATGATTTTTGGTTGCTCTATATTACACTTTTTGTGAGGCAAGGTAACAAAAAATAGCTGCTTTGGCACTGTTTTTATTTTGTATTATTTACAAAGTTTACCTGACAGGTTAGATCATGTGCTATTTTTCTAGAGCAGGTTGTTACGGACGCGACAATACCAAGTGGTTGTTTGTTTAAGTTTTACATAATAAAGCATGTTTGAAAAGTAAAAACGATTTTTAGTTACTCTATAGTCTGAGAGCCATAGTTTTTTTATTTTTTGGGCGATTGTCTTAGCTAGGGTATCATTTTTGCGGGATGAGATGACGGTTTGATTGGCACTATTTTGGGGTGCATATGACTTTTTGATCACTTGCTATTACACTTTTTGTGATGTAAGGTGACAAAAAATTGCTTTTTTGGCACAGTTTTTATTTAAATTTTTTGACAGTGTTCACTTGAGGGGTTAGGTCATGACAGTCGATACGGACGCGGTGATATCGAATATGTCTACTTTTCTTTTTTTTCCCTATTTTTTACTTTTTTTTATTACTTTATTTTAGGAAAAGGAGAAAAAAGCATTTTTTTTTTACTTGAAACTTTAACTTTTTTTTGTAAAACTTTATTTTTTAACTTTTTTTCACTTTATTTTTTTGTCCCACTCGGGACTTCAACTTTTGGGGGTCTTATCCCCTTTACAATGCATCACAATACTTCTGTATTGTGATGCATTGGATGAAAGTGTATTACAGACTGGATCTCACAGGCTCTCCCGATAGGCAGCCCCGATGCCTAAGTAAGGCATTGGGCTACCTTCTCTGACATCAGGTCCCCGTCACAGCAGCACGGAGACCCGATGAAAGCTCCGATCCCTGCATGGACATCGCACGTGCCATGGTCAGTGCTGACCGCTGCACATCAAGGGTTAATGTGCCTGCATCGGTGATTTCACCGATGCCGGTGCATGCAGCAGGGGTCCGGCTATCAGTGACTGCCTAAAGCCCTGCTGCGGATTGCATCTCCTGCACCCGCCCAATCACCGCACCGTATATGTACAGCACAGGTCCTTAAGTCATGTCAGATTGCACCGTACATCTACCGCGTGGGTCCTCTATGGGTTAAAACTTATATGTTATTCATTGAAATTCATGTTTATTCTGGACTTTTAAGTCAAGGAGGTGGTATAAAAAATGCTCAAATTTCAGGAAAAGTAAGATCATAAATTAATAATTGATTTCTTTGCATGGATCTGATGAAAGCATGATATATGCTGGATAACCAGTTGGTTTGTAGTACAAGGATGTTAGTATGATTATATTTTAAGTGTAAATTGTCGTGTTAATGAATATGTGACTAAAAACAAAATGGGAGGAATTTATAGAGTTGATTATCTGAATTCAATTTTGTGCCAAAATTATCCCTTTTATCCCAAATTTAGTGGACCTTTAAAGCCATTATTTTGTCTAGAAATGCCTCTCCAGTCTTTTATGAGACTCCTCTTACTGGAGTTAGTTATTTTTTTTTTTTAAGTTCCAGTGATAAATCTGGAGTGAAACTAATTAACACCCACTGTTGCAAAAAACAAAAACAAACTAAGGGCAAAATGTTGCAAAGCTCTATTTTAAGACTTTGGGAAACCAGAATTCTGGAGTGCAGGGCATGATGAATTACCCTCATTGTTCTTTTACCCTCAAAATGAAAAAAACTTTTCAAATGGTGTAAATGTACTTGTGGTACATGTATCCCAGGGGTTTGTACTTTGTGACACATTTATTAAGACCGGAGATTTAGACGCCAGTCTTAATTGTGCATGTTCTTCTGGAGAAAGTGCCAAAGTTATGTGGAGGCAGAGGCCTTTCCTTAACTTTGTTGCTTCCTTCAGCCGGACGTGTGACAATCTAAAATCTACATCTTCTACCAGGCCTTGTGGCTGCTTGACTCTTTATGCTGTGGATAGGGTTCCCAGCCCCGTAGTCATGAAAATCAAAAATCACAGCAAAGGGATTCCTTTAGTGGTAGATTTTATTTATGCATGGAATGCGGCATGAATGTGGAAACATTTTTGGATGTATCTGGCCTTCATCAGGCACTACAAAAATTATAATAAGACATTTTCAGTGAAACACGGTATAGACCAAAGTATTTCATTACATATCAAAGGTATATCATTGTATAGAAAAATCGCCATGCATTTGTATTTTATACAATGGTATGAGATCTGAGAGGTTATTAAGGAAATAAAGATTTTAACATAGTTCATGGACATATTACTCATAGTCAGGTTGCAATGCATGACATTCACCGATGTTATATCTAAGATATGCTCAATATATTGTCATGTAATACTCCTATATTTGATTCCATATGCCTAGAAAAATAACAAGGTACCTAGATTTTGGGGCCACTTTGCCCCTAATGTGGTACTTGTCCCCCTAATATTTTCAAAACAGGCTTAATTGATGTGGCTGAATTCCACTTACCTATGCCGCTGGAGGGTTAGGTTTAGAGGATGCACGTAGTGTGTGGAAGTGGGGGCGCAATGGCCGCCGAGGAGAGCAGTAGTGCATTAAGGATAAGACAGCTCCCGCTCTTTTGAAGGAGTCGCGTCACCGGCGTGCACTAGTGAGGTAGGCGGAGCACGCAGGGAAGTGTGCGCTCCACAGAGCTGAGTGAGGGTAAGTAGAACGCACTGCCTGGATCGCAGTGCGTTCCAAAGACCATAAGTTTGGGACAGACGCAGCTCCAGAGAGGTAGGCGGAGCGTACAAGGAAACATGCGCTCCACAGAGCGGAAGTGAGGGTAAGTGAAGCGCACTGAGTTCCAAAGACCAGAAGTTCGGGACAGATGGGCACAGAGTCAGCTACAGAGGCAAACATAACTAGTGAAGTACCAATAAAATGGATTATAGATGTGAGATGATGAGATTACAGAAAAAAGGATACCCCCCTGCGGCACTGGGTATAATGACTTCATATGCATGGAGCCTAGAGGAAATTAGAGAGATATGATGATTGGATTAGTTATAATCAGGACAAAATATCACAATTACAGTAAGATGCATACAAATCTGATGGTAGTACATTTTCTTGGAAATTCCCTATCGTTACAATCAATTGAACAGAAAATACAATACTGTAATCTGATTGTAGTATATTTTCTTTAAAAGTCGATATAGTTACCATCCACTGAACTGGAGATATATACGGATCGCATATAGATGTAAAGGTCCATAGATAACTACTCCGAGACTTTAGTTAAAAGCATGTACCTTGTATTCCCTATTTAGTCCTTTTGGCGTCAATGTTTGTAGGGTATGGATCCAGAACGCTTCCCTGTATTTGAGTGTCTTGGATCGATCACTGCCTCTTCTAGGTGCTGGGACATGTTCAATTATTTGGAATTTCAGTTGAGAGATCCTGTGTTGTAGAAATGCCAATGCAAGACCTGTGCTATTAAAACATAACTTTTACTAATTAACGGTAAAACCGATGAAACCCAAAATAAAGTGCTCTAATTAACAGTGATAATATCTTGATAGATACCTGTAGACAGTCCTTATGGTAAAGGAAATGGAAAGATCTTACCCGGTCCCGGGATGTCAATCAGTCTACTACGACCGTCTGTGTAGAAATCCAGACGGTTTTAATGGTGCAGTTAGGATTGTATTACTGTAGGAGTTGTTTCATTGGGACAGGGAGCTACATGGCCCTAGATTACACCCTAGATCTTGTATTGGGATAGGGGCTATTACTCCCTGCCTATCAGTAATACAGAGCACCCACCCCGATAGGGGTGACCCCGTCAGGAACCTGTCCCTATTGGGGGCCTAATTCCCTAATTATGTCCCTCTCTAAAGCCCCGACATGCTGGCTACCATCCGGAGATAAAAAATACGGGCGGTGAGGCGTAGATGTTGGGTGACACTTCCCCACACCATTTTCCGGGATGCGGACCACTGTCTACGGTCGTCCCCACAATATTTGGACCTGCCGATTTACCGGGCATCTTCAATCAATCAAGCGTTGACTCTATAAGACGGCATTTCCCCTGATGAGTCCCTGTATAACGGGACGAAACATGTTGGGACTTTAGAGAGGGACATAATTAGGGAATTAGTCTCCCGATAGGGACAGGTTCCTGACGGGGTTGCCCCTATCGGGGCGGGTGCTCTGTTTTACTGAGAGGCAGAGAGTAATAGCCCCTATCCAAATACAAGATCTAGGGTGTAATCTAGGGCCATGTAGCTCCCTGTCCCAATGAAACAACTGATGAAGTAATACAAGCCTAACTGCACCATTAAAACCATCTGGATTTCTACAGACGGTCGTAGCAGACTGATTGACATCCCGGGACCGGGTAAGATCTTTCCATTTCCTTTACCATAAGGACTGTCTGTCTACAGGTATCTATCGAGATATTATCACTGATAATTAGAGCACTTTATTTTGGGTTTCATCGGTTTTACCATTAATTAGTAAAAGTTATGTTTTAATAGCACAGGTCTTGCATTGGCATTTCTATACAAGTAGCTGAGGCCTAACAGTTGTACTATACCAGTATTTAATTTTTGGGGTTTAGATCCTGTGTTGTGCCTCGTTGAAGTGTTCTGGAAGTGGTAATAGCAAGTTTTGTCGATGAATATGTAAAATAGCCCTGGATTTTAATCTGTTTCCCTGTGTGTGGATGGAAAATAGTTCATCCTTTCAGTACGTTTGTGCATTGTGCGCAATGTAGTCACGGAAAAGTACCTGTTCTCTGTGTTTGAATGAGGGTTTGTCTTGGTGGTGGTCTAAATGGTCCTATGTCTGCTCTGATTAGAAAGTCTCTGAGATTTTTCAGTCATTGGTTGCATGGGAGTACTGGATTCTTAAATTCCTCTACTTCAGGGAATGCTTTTCTTGAGAAGCGGCCAGTGAGATTTGATTATATTAACCACCTTCCTGGCACTGGGGTGAATTTTGTAAGTCCATAAAGACCTGACTAATCCCTCAGGGCGCCCCATAGTGGCCTCCATGGACTCACTACTATCTCCACTTGCAAATGTTGCCATATTTCTGGAGAAAATCCTAACTCCCCTTATAAAGGAAACTAGGTCCTTCTTACTCGACACCTCAACATTTCTAGAGATCATTCAAAATCTAGGACCATTTCCATCAAACAGCATTCTAGTGACATGGGACATTACAAGCATCTATATGTCCATCCAACTTCAAAAGGGCATTACAGCAGTACACAAACTACTAATCAATAAACAAAAAGATAGCGACATTATCTCCCTCAGCATTGACCTACTCAAAATCATTCTTCAGAATAATTTATTTCTATTTCAAGACACGTTTTACATGCAGATACAGGGGACAGCTATGGGGTCCAATGTGGCCCCCGTGTATGCCAATTGGTATATGGTGGATGTGAAAGAATCGCACATGTACAAAAATGCCCTTTTTCAACAACATAGTCTTCTATGGAAACGTTACATAGACGATATGTTCTGCATTTGGCAGGGACCCTTAGAAAACCTAATACGAATATCTGAATAACATCTATCTGGAATTAAATTTCACCATACATTATGACAACTCAGCAATCAGTTTCCTGGACACAATGGTACACAAAGACTCTTCTGGATATCTAACCACTGACCTCTTTCGCAAACCTACAGATAGGAACAACCTATTACACTTCACCAGCTTCCATCCCCCTACTACAAAGAAAGCACTTCCAGGTTCTCAACTCAAACGTAATCATTAAGTCCTGCTGAATTGGAACTTTTACAGAAAGGCTTATCCGGCATGAAGATGTAATCTCGCGCCGCACAGTATTTAGGCCGAGATCTTCAAGCAAGATGTCCTCGGCCGGCCGATCACGAGCAAATGGAGGCGGAAAGTTTGATGACATTTTTTTATTATTATTAATTTTACACTTAGATGCTGTGATCATGTATGAACGCGGCATCTGAGGGGTACAATGATGTGGGCGGTGCTATCGCAGCTCCCTGTCATTGCACTAGCTACTTACAAAAAAGTGCGCTTCGGAAGCAAGTTTTTTGTGAAATTCGGCGAATCAGCCAAATCAAACTTTTAAGAAATTCGCTCATCTCTAATCATAATGTTGTGGGCACTTTGATGTCATTTATTTTAAGTCGGGAACTTGACTTAACCTTCTCTGGACCACCGCACGCAGATACGCGTGATCGCGGCGGGCCAGTTATTCCTCGTTGGCGCGTGCTCACAGGATCGCGTTGGGAGGAAGTTTAACTACAGCCTGCCAGCGCTGATCATGCGCTGGCAGGCTGTAGTAGTTAAAAAAAAATCGCATATCAGACGCTGTTAACAGCGTCTGATATGCCTGCTGCCTGCTCCTCTGGTGGTCCCTTTTGCTTGGAACCACCAGAGGAAACATATGAAAGTGCACCAATCACCACACAGACCCCCCCACCCCCCCATCCACCCCACCCCACGTCACTGATTAACCCCTGATCACCCCATGTCACCCCCCTGATCACCCCCTGTCACCCTCCTGTCACCACCCCATCACTAATCACCCCCTGTAAGACTCATTCAGATGTCCGTATGTGTTTTGCGGATCCACCAGAACTATATAGAAAATGCCTTTTCTTGTCCGCAATTGTGGACAAGAATAGGACATGCTCTATCTTTTGCGGAGCTGTGGCCGGATGTTTCGGGGCCGAAACCCGGAAGTTTGCGGCCGCAGCTCTGCAAATGCTGATGCGGAGAGCACATATTGTGCTCTCCGCATCACCGCCGGCCCCATTCACACTGAATGGGTCCGCATCTATTCCGCAGAATTGTGTGAATGGGGCCTTACTTCGCAAGCACTCCTTTTCCCTCTTTTTTTTTTTTTTGCACATTTTTGGGCAGAGATTTTTTCATCCACATTGATCGATGCAAATGAAGAAATCTGTGCCGAAACTCCTAATGCTGGCCATACATGTAATGATTGCAGAGACCCTCAAATGCCAGGGCAGTACAAACACCTCACATGTGACCCCATTTTAGAAAATAGACACCCCAAGGTATTCCGAGAGGGGCATGGCAAGTTCATAGAAGATTTTTTTTTTTTTGGCACAAGTTAGCGGAAATAGATTTTTTTTTTTTCTTACAAAGTCTCATATTCCACTAACTTGTGACAAAAAAATAAAATTTAACATGAACTCACCATAACCCTCACAGAATACCTTGGGGTATCTTCTCTCTAAAATGGGGTCAAATGTGGGGTATTTATACTGCCCTGGCATTTTAGGGGCCCCTAATGGTTGAGAAGTCGTTTGGAATCTAAATGCGTAAAAATGCCCTGTGAAATCCTAAAGGTACTCATTGGAATTAGGGCCCCTTTGCGCATCTTGGCTGCAAAAAAATGTCACTCATGTGGTATCGCCGTACTCAGGAGAAGTAGGGCAATGTGTTTTGGGGTGTATTTTGACATATAACCATGCTGGGTGAGTGAAATATCTCTGTAAATGACAACTTTTTAAATTTTTTTATACAAAGTTGGCAATTTACAGAGATATTTCTCTCACCCAGCATGGTTATATGTAAAAATACACCCCAAAACACATTGCCCTACTTCTTCTGAGTACAGCGATACCACATGTGTGCCACTTTTTTGCAGCCTAGGTGCGTAAAGGGGCCGAAAGTCCAATGAGTACCTTTAGGCTTTACAGGGCTGCTCACAATTTAGCCCCTGCCCAAAATGCCAGAACAGTAAACACACCCCACAAATTAGCCCATTTCGGAAAGTAGACACCCCAAGGTATTCACTGAGGGGCATAGTGAGTACGTGGGAGATTTTTTTTTTTTTTTTTTGCAGAAGTTGCAGAAATGGAAACTTTATAATTTTTTTCCCCCTCAGAAAGTGTCATTTTCCGCTAACTTGTGAAAAAAAATGAAATGATACATGAACTCACCATGCCCCTCCGCGAATAATTTGGGGTGTCTTCTTTCTAAAATGGTGTCATTTGGGGGGTATTTATACTATCCTGATATTCTAGCACCTGAAGAAACATGACAGGTGCTCAAAAAGTCAGAGCTGCTTCAAAATGCGGAAATTCACTTTTTCGCACCATAGTTTGTAAATGCTATAACTTTTACCCAAACCAAAAAAAATATACACTTATTGAATTTTTTTTATCAAAGACATGTAGAACAATAAACTTAGAGAAAAATTTATATAAAAATGTAGTTTTTTAAAAAAAAAATTACAACAGAAAGCGAAAAATGTAATTTTTTTGCAAAAATGTCATAACATTTTTATTACTATAAAGGAGTAAAAATGTCAGTAACAATCAAATACCACCAAATTAAAGTTCTATTAGTGAGAAGAAAAGGAGGTAAAATTAATTTGGGTCGTAAGTTGTATGACCGAGCAATAAACCGTGAAAGTAGTGTAGTGCAGAATTGTAAAAAGTGGTCTGGTCATTAAGGGTGTTTAAGCTAGGGGGGCTAATGTGGTTAAGCTACTTCACATCTGTGTTTTTGCTGGATCCGGGATGAAATCAGCAAAAAGGCATTAGGTAAATAATACAACCATCTGCATCCGTTCAAAACGGATCCGGTTTTATTATCTCTATCATGTCCAAAAAAAAAACTGATCTGGCACCATTGGCTTCATTATGTGACCCATTTTGATCAGTATCCCATGACACACACAAAAACGCTGCTTGAAGCTGCTTTGTGTCTGGCACAGGAATGCAACAAAACAGAACGGAATGCATTCTGGTGCACTCCATTTTGGTTTGTTCCGTTTTTTCACCATTGACAATGAATGGGGACAAAACTGAAGCGTTTTCCTCCGGTTTTGAGATCCTCTGACAGATCTCAAAACCGGAAAGGAGAAAGCTGATGGGAATGTAGCCTTAAAACATTAAGAAACCTTGATTAGGTTAGCAGCTAAATGAAAAAAAAAATCATAACTGACATTTACCGCTAATTCCCTAATTTAAATAATCTTAAAATTGTCCTGTATAATTAATGCATCCTTAGAATATACTCAAGAAAAAGAGTAATTGTTTATTAGCTTTTCCTTCGTGCTTACTTTTAATAACTACTTTCACCAGGAGCTACACTGGAAATCATAAGTATGTTAAATGCAGAAGGCATTAGTAATTGTATAAATGATGTTCTATGTAAATTCATTATAAAGATATGAATTTCCACAGCATGGTAATTATACCTGCTGCCATAGTATGGCACTCAATTTTTACACTAATATTACAAAACGTAGAAGAACATTGGCTATCTTTTAGCAGATATAAAAAAAAAAAAATAAGCTTTATTTTTTAACTCAGAACGGTTCAGAACGGTTCAGATCCGGCACCAAAACCATTGTAAGTCAATAGACGCCTGATCCAGTTTTTTTGTGTCTGCAAAAATCAGATCTGGCACAAAAAAAGCATGTAAGTCAATGCTGCTGGTTCTGGCGCCTATTGACTTACAATGGTTTTAGTGCCGCATCTGGTTTCTTAAATTTGATTAGTTTGTTCAGTTTTCCATCTCAGACACAAAACCGCTCTCTAATCTAACCGCTCTAATAATTATGATGCCCCTTAAAAAGAGGAAAGGTAAAACCCAGTTGTTGATATATTAAATATTCAGTAGGAGTAAGAGAGGAATAACCACAATGTTAAGAAAAAGAGGTGCTCTACAATTGTTACTACATAGGGTATGCAAGCATTTAATAAAACAGACATTTGCTAAAAAAGACCAATAATACCTGTCGTCACAGACATGCATACCTTAGCAGCCATATCTTCAATGATTCTCACACTGATTTTATTCCCTCCTAGGTGTTACGAAAAAATCACGGAAAATAATGCACTAAATCAATAGATTCAAACATTATATAAGGACTAAGCCCTTATTCTAGTATAAAAAAAATCTGAGACACTCAGCCAATATGTTTTCATCAAAACACATCTGCGCCCACCTACCCACACCAAGGTGGTCTCAGTCAGGCAGGTCCTACTCTTAACCAACCTATGCAATTGGGTATCTACATTCAAGAGAGCAGACCCTGCACATATAGTGTGTTACTCCTAGTTATTTCTATGTGCATCATGCAACTGAGAGGAGGAGAATGCACAGCTATATGACCACCCAAAAAAGGTCATCTGTGGAATAGACGGACAAGAATGCAACTCCCTAGATAATAGGAGCACTTTTACACCTAAAGGTGCCACTTCTTCAAGAACATAAATTTATCAAAAATCACAGAAAATGATACAAAACTTCCTGCACGATATGATAACTAAATATGCGGATGTACATGGCAACATGTATAAGGAACAAATCATGGAAAATAATGCACTAACACAAGAGATGCAAAGATTATATATGGACTAAGCCCTCACACTGATATGATAAAATCTGAGACACTCAGCCAATATATTTTGATCAAAACACATCTGTGCCCACCTACCCGTGCCAAGGTGGTCTCATTTAAGCAGGTCCTACTCTAAACCCACCTATGATGTTGGGCATCTACATTCAGGACAGCAGACCCTGTACATAGTGTGTTGCTCCTAGTTACCTCTGTTTGTATCACGCAACTAATGAGAGGAAGAACACGCACAGCTAAATGTACCACCTAATCAAGGTTGTGTGTGAGATAAGTGGGGCAAAAAGTGCACAAGAATGGTACTCCCCAGATATTAGAAGTGCATTCACACTTGAAGGTGCCACTCCTTCAAGAATATAAATTTATCAAAAATCACAGAAAACAATACAAAACATCCTGCATGACATGATAACTAAATATGCAGATGTACATGGCAACATTTATAAAGGAAAAAATCACGGAACAAAATGCAACAGAATAGATGCATACATTATATATGGACTAAGATATGATAAAATCTGAGACTTTCAGCCAATACATTTTGATCAAAACACATCTGTGCCTGCCTACCTGCGCCAAGGTGGTCTCAGTGAGGCAGGTGCTACTCAAAAATTTTTCTTTCTTTCTTTGCCATGCACATCTGCGTATTTAGTTATCATATTGTGCAGGATATTTTGTATCTTTTTCTGTGATTTTTTAAAAAATTATGTAGGCAGGCACAGACGTGTTTTGATCAAAATATATTGGATGAAAGTCTCAGATTTTATTATACCAGAATGAAGGCTTTGTTCATATATAATGTTTGCATCATTGTGTTATCTAGTGCGTTATTTTCTGTGATGTTTTACTTATAAATGTTGCAATATACATCCGCATATTTAGTTAGCATATCATGAAAGATGTTTTGTATATTTTTCTGTGATTTTTGATAAATGTATGTCCTCCTTGTTATTAATCCCTTCCTGACACATAACGTACTATTATATCATGGAAGTCACTGCGTTCCCGCAATTTGACGTAATAGTGGTGCCCGCCTGATCACTGCAGGATCCGGCAGTCCCTAATAGCCGGGCCCCTGCTGTATCCGCCACCATGGCTGTAAAAGCCGATGCCGGCAGATTAACCCCTTCTATGCTGCGGTCCGCGCTGACCGTGACATAGAAGGGGTTTGTGTCGGGTGAGGGAGCGCATGGAGTCCCCGCGCTGCTGTGGGGGGGACTCGATGTGTGAGAAGGAAACCCAATGCCATGCACAGGCTGCCCAATGCCTTGCACGGCATCGGGACCTGCCTTCTACGAGTGCCCTGGAGATCCAGCCTCAGGCTGGGTCTCCTAGGCAACCTGTTAGTGTTCTACTCACTAAAGTACACGAACAGGCAATGCATTACAACACAGGTGTATTGTACTGCATTGCAGAGTGAATCAGACCCCCAAAAGTGAAATTCAGAAATAAAGTAAAGGAAAAAAAGTTAAAAAAGGTGTTTTTAATTAAAAAAGAAAGTTTTTTAACCCCTTAAGGACTCAGCCCTATTTCACCTAAAGGACTTGGCCATTTTTTGCAAATCTGACCACTGTCACTTTATGTCTGAATAACTTTAAAACGGTTTTACTTACGCAGGCCGTTCTGAGATTGTTTTTTCGTCACATCTTGTACTTCATGACACTACTAAAATCGGGTCAAAAAAGTTAAATTTTTTGCATAAAAAAATACCAAATTTAACAAAAATTTGGAAAAATTTGCAAATTTCAAAGTTTGAATTTCTCTACTTTTCTAATACATAGTAATACCCCCAAAAATAGTTATTACTTTACATTCCCCATATGTCTGCTTGATGTTTCCATCATTTTGGGAATGCTATTTTATTTTTGGGGATGTTACATAGCTTTGAAGTATAGGAGCAAATTTTGAAATTTTTCTGAAATTTTCCAAATCCCACTTTTTATGGACCAGTACAGGTCTGAAGTCACTTTGTGAGGCTTACAGAATAGAAATCACCCAAAAATGACACCATTCTAGAAAGAACACCCCTCAGGGTATTCAAAACTGATTGTACAAACTTTGTTAACCCTTTAGGTCTTCCACAAGAATTCATTGAAAATGGAGATGAAATTTCAGAATTTCGATTTTTGGAAAATTTTTCATTATAATCAATTTTTTCCAGGAACAAAGCAAGGGTTAAGTGTCAAACAACACTCAGTATGGGTTGCCCTGATTCTCTAGTTTGCAAAAACACCCCATATGTGGTCCTAAACTACAGTTTGGCCAAACCGCAGGGCATAGAAGGAGGGGAGCGCCATATGGGTTTTGAATGGCAGATTTTGCAGGACTGGTTTTTTACACCATGTCCTATTGTAAGCCTCCCTGATGCATTCTAGCATAGAAATTCCAAAAAGTGACTCCATCTAAGAAAGTACACCCCTCAAGGTATTCAAAACTGGGTTAACAATCTTTGTTAACCCTTTTGGTGCTCCACAAGAGTTAATGGCAGATGGAGAAACAATTTTGAAATTTCAATTTTTGGAAAAGTTTCCAATAAAAACATTTTTCCAGTAATAAAGTAAGGGTTAACTGCCAAACAACACTCAGTATGGGTTGCCCTGATTCTCTAGTTTGCAAAAACACCCCATATGTGGTCCTAAACTACAGTTTGGCCAAACCGCAGGGCATAGAAGGAGGGAGCGCCATATGGGTTTTGAATGGCAGATTTTGCAGGACTGTTTTTTTACACCATGTCCTATTGCAAGCCTCCCTGATGCATTCTAGCATAGAAATTCCAAAAAGTGACTCCATCTAAGAAAGTACACCCCTCAAGGTATTCAAAACTGGGTTAACAATCTTTGTTAACCCTTTTGGTGCTCCACAAGAGTTAATGGCAGATGGAGAAACAATTTTGAAATTTCAATTTTTGGAAAAGTTTCCAATAAAAACATTTTTTCCAGTAATAAAGTAAGGGTTAACTGCCAAACAACACTCAGTATGGGTTGCTCTGATTCTCTAGTTTGCAAAAACACCCCATATGTGGTCCTAAACTACTGTTTGGCCAAACCGCAGGGCATAGAAGGAGGGAGCGCCATATGGGTTTTGGAAGGCTGATTTTGCTGGAATAGTTTATTTACACCATGTACCCTTTCAAGCCCCCTGCTGCACCCCTTGAGTAGAAACTCCATAAAAGTGACCCCATCTAGGAAACTACAGGATATGGTGGTTGTTTTTTGGGACTATTTTAGGGTAGATATGATTTTTGGTTGCTCTATATTACACTTTTTTGAGGGAAGCTAACAAAAATTAAAAATTAAAAATTGTTTCTACATTTGCCATTCATTTTTGTGGATCACCTAAAGGGTTAATAAACTTTGTAAAGTAATTTTTGAATACCTTGAGGGGTGTAGTTTCTTAGATGGGGTCACTTTTTGGAGTTTCTAGTCTAGGCTACATCAGGGGGCTTCTAATGGGACATGGTGCAAAAATAAAAATCTGCCTTCCAGAAGCCATGTGGCGTTCCCTTTGTTCTATGTCCTGCCGTGTGGCCATATAGCCATTTACGACCACATATGGGGTGTTTCTGCAAACTACGGAATGAGGGCAATAAATATTTAGTTTTGTTTGACTGTTAACCCTTGCTTTATTAACGGAAAAAATAGATTAAAACGGAAATTTTGCCAAAAATGGGTGTTTTAGCACCATTTTTATTCCATATTTTTAACGCTCTAGATCTGAGGGGTTGGGTCAAATGTTAATTTGATAGGGAAGATTCTTACGGACGTGGCGATACCTAATATGTCTACTTTTTTATTATTTAAGAGTTTACACTAGGTTATCATTTTGGGAACAAAAAATTAAAAAAATGGACTATCTCTAGACTGGGAGCTACAGTTTTTTTTTTTTTAGTTGTGCGACTATCTAATGTGGGGGCTCATTTTGTGCGGGGCGAGATGGCGGTTTTATTGGCACTATTTGGGGGCGCATATGGCTTTTGGATTGCTAGATATTACACTTTTTGGGATTCAAGGTGACAATAAAAATGGCTTTTTTATATAGTTTTTTATTTTATTTTTTTACAGAGTTTGTCAGAGGGGCCAGTTTATGGGGTATTTGTATAGAGAAGATTTTTACGGACGCGGCGATGCCCAATAAGTGTGCCTCTCAGAATTTGGAGTTTTACAACATCTGGAAGATCGCAGTTTGAGGAAGCTAATATTTTTGGAAAAAAAATTGTTTATGTGACTCCAAAGTCTGAGAGCCATACTTTTTTTCATATATTTTCTAGGGGCCTGTCGGGAATTATAAAAATTTAGAACTCCATGGAAGTGTGATACTCCCTGAAGCAACCATCAATGCAGAGGCCCGGATGATCGGGGCAAGTGTCACATTGAGTAGTGGTGTCCTTCCGTATCCCCCTCTTGCGACACACTCTGCACTTTTTTTGGGTTCGTCCCCTCTTTCCAGTATGGGGGACCACACCTGGAAAGTGTTGGCCAGGGACGACCCGGGCTCCTCCAATTTCCGAGGTACTCCGACCTGCTCTTTCCCGGTCGGAAAAGATCAGGTCCCTGAGGACTGCCTCATAGAAATGGAGGAAAGTCCCTGTGCTGCCAGCGCTTGGAACAGTACAAAGCGTTGTACATGGCAACCTGCACCATGTAGACCGCAACTTTTTGTACCATGCCCGGGTTTTCCGCATGGCATTATATGGTTGGAGAACTTGATCAGATAGATCAACTCCACTCCATATACCGATTGTAGTCGACGATACAATCGGGCTTGAGGACCGTTGCCGTGGTACCTCGCACAGAGACTGGGGTGGTGCCGTTACCATGGATTGTGGTCAGTACAAGGACATCCCTCTTGTCCTTATACCTGACCAACAGCAGGTTTCCACAAGTAAGGGCACGGGTCTCACCCCTGGGGATAGGTACCTGGAGGGGTAGGTAGGGAGGCCACGTTGATTTTTCCGCATGGTCCCACAAGCGAACGTGGATCTGGCGGCAAGGGACCTGAACAAGGGGATGCTGCTATAAAAGTTATCCACGTACAGGTGGTAACCCTTATCCAGCAGTGGGTGCAAAGGTCCCACACGATTTTCCCGCTAACACCCAGAGTGGGGGACATTCTGGGGTTCAATACGGGAATCTCGCCCTCAGTAAACACGAAATTTGTAAGTGTACCCTGAGGTACTCTCACAAATTTTGTAGAGCTTCACGCCATACCTCGCTCGCTTGCTAGGAATGTATTGGCGGAAAACGAGTCTCCCCTTGAAAGCAACGAGAGACTCATCAATCGCGACCTCCCTTCCAGGTACGTAGGCCTGTGCAAACTTGGCCCCGAAATAATCGATGATCGGCCGTATCTTATACAGCCGGTCATAGGCGGGATCAGTTCGGGGGGGACATGCTGCATTATTTGCATAATGCAGGCATTTCCGGATGGCCTCGAATCTGGGACGTGTCATGGCTGAACTGTACAGTGGGGTCTGGTAGAGGACGTCCCCACTCCAGTACAGCCTGACACTGGGTTTTTTGACCAGGCCCATATGCAGCACGAGGCTCCAAAACGTCCTCATCTCGGCTGCACTGACTGGCGTCCAGCCACCGGGCCTGGCCAAAATAGAGCCTGGGTGCTGAGCGACGAACTGTTGGGCATACAGGTTCGTCTGCTCCACCATCAGATTCACCAGCGGGTCACTGAAAAAAAAACGAAAGAAGTCAATTTCAGTGAACCCCACTGTGGGAATCTGGATTCCAGGATTGCCAGCAAAATCCGGAATCGCAGGCTCAAAGTCCACTGGGGGACACCAGCTAAGGTCACCGGTGGGGGGCTAAGGTCACCGGTGGGGGGCTCCGGTGCACTTGTTTGGTGGGCCGGGAAACCAGTACGAGCCCCAGGGCTGCTCGTACTGGGATGGGCCACTGGGTCCCTAGCGTGTGAGGGCCCTGGCTCTGCCTGGCGGCGTCTCCGCCGCCTTGGGGGCGCATCATCATCAGATGATGATGATGAGGATGAGGACGACAGGAGGAAGGTGGGGTCATCCTCATCCTCACTGGCGCTCTCGGTGTCGGAGAGCATCTGGGCGTATGCCTCCTCCACCGTGAACAGCCGGTGGTCCATGGGTGTGTGTGTTGTGCGTGTGTGTGTGTGCGTGCGTGTAAAATAAACTTTATTTAGTGTGCGTGTGTGTGGGGCCGGGTGTTCACGAACAAATGTACCACTAAAAAAAAAAAAAAAAACCTAACTAAAAAAGGGAGGTGTGAAAAAAGTCAAACTCACTGATCAGTAGAAAACTGATCAGCGGTCAGTTGTGCGATGCACTAATAGTGGCCGGACACTAAAGAGCGCCGACCAAAATTAGTGCACAAAAAAAAAAAAAACTTGCACAACTAAAAAGGGGGGGGGGTAGGGGGGGGCTACAGCAGGGTCTAGGGTCTCACAGCTGAGTGTGCTGTGGACCCCAGACACCAACTACCTGCAAAAAAAAAATGAATAAGATGGGAAAAAAAAAAAAGATCTGTCCCTGAACTGACCCTGCCTGACCTAACCCTGTCCCTGACTTACCCTGAAGATCGGTGCTTCTGAGGGCAGCCAATCACAGGGCATGCAGACATGCATGACGGTGATTGGATGGTGTCCTCACGCCATCCGATCACCGTCATTTCCGGGTAATCAGGTCACAGGTGACGCGATGTACCCGTAAACGCAACAAACCACAGGTCTGAATTGACCTGCGGTTTGTTGCGATCGCCGACACGGGGGGGGGGGGGTCACATGACCCCCCTCGGCATTGTCACAGGATGCCTGCTGAATGATTTCAGCAGGCATCCTGTTCCGATCACCACCCGCAGCGCTGCGGTGATCGGAACTTCTCAGGGCGTACATGTACGCCCTGAGTCCTTAAGTACCAGGACGCTATGGCGTACATGTACGCCCTGCGTCCTTAAGAGGTTAAGTAAAAAAAGGAAAAAACACCCTATACCCCATATTTATAATAAAAAACTGAAAAGAAAAAACAACACACATTAGGTATCGCCGCGTTCATAATGACTGGCTCTATAAATATTTCACATGATCCACCCTGTCTGATAAACACCATAAAATAAATAAATAAAAAGTCATTTTTGTCACCTTACATCACAAAAAGTGCAACACCAAGCGATCAAAAAGGCATATGTCTCACAAAATGGTATCAATCAAACTGTCACCTCATCTCCCAAAAAATAAGCCCCATATAAGAAAATCGCTAAAATATATATATATATATATATATATATATATATATATGTAAATAACAAAGAGAAACACAGCAGCACTCAAAAAAAATGAAAAGTGGGTGCAATCCTTCCAAATCAGCAGGCTCAGCTGTCTACAGAATATATAAATCCAAAAAATTGAAGCAGCACTCCAAGGTACAAAACAAGTGGATCGACCTTTATTCCCCTGCAACGTTTCAACTGCTCAATGCAGTCTTTCTCAAGCATACAAGAAGGTGTTCACAAGGGGTATATATACCCATAGTGCATAGCAGTGTAATTAAACATGATTAAGTGTAATAAATAAAACGCGTCATAACATATACATAGAATCTAATAGAAAAGCATCACAAATACAACCATGTGACCATAGAATACATAGTAACAAATTGCATATATTATGTGTATCATAATCAATATAAAAAAGTATAAAGTGCATAAGTGCTAATTAGGACAATAATAGTCACCATATGTGCATATCCATCAAGGCATATCCAGCCCCATGGAAAATTATAAAACACCTGTGTGAATTTAAAACTTAATAAAATAAACTCACTGCGGTAAGGAAACACGCCATGCCTGCTTAGCGTCACCCATCAACTAGTGCGCATGCTCCAGGAGCTGGACGGCTCATGACGTAATTCACGTCATGTAGTCGTCCTCCAATCACTGCGATGACACGTCGTGCCACCACCTGATCTTCCTGGAGACCAAGGACGCCTGAACCTTCCACAAATAGCAAGAGCCTGCATCAGGGTCAGAGCGAGTGCATCCAGGTCGATAAGCTCACGTGACTGGGTCACGTGACCGTCGCCTGGGCAACAACACCGCAACAACCACAAATTGTAGTCTGCAGAATGTGGAGTATTCTACGGCCAAAGTAAAAAGCGCAACTATATCTATATGCCGCTACCACAACACATAGAGCTACAGGGAAAATATAGGTAAAAATAATAATGCTGTGTGATCAAAGCAGTGTACTGCAGCATGTGAATGGTTACATATAAAGGTAACCGCCCCCAAAAAAAACATGGAGTATCGGGGCAGTACATTAACCCTTGAATATATCGAAGGAGGGGGGAAAAAGGAAAAATGGGAAAAGTGGACCTGGGGAGGGCCACCTAGTTATACCAATTTCAATGGTCATCACTGTTGGCCTATTATGCGTATTAGGTGTCGAGAACAGACGTGTGCCCAACACCCAACACACATAGTCTTCCCCAAACGGTCACACTACCCATATTCTGATAGATTGTTTGTAACCCAAAGTACACGAACACTGAATGCACACATCACGCTCAGATTATGTTTAGTTCCCTGTAGTGAAGATCTTAGATAGGTGACCAAAAGCAAAGAATGGCAGTCCCACCGCTGTGAAGAACTTGAGGATGATATCTAAAATATAAAAAAATTGTATATTAGTAAGCTGTAAATATAACACCTTCAGTATTCACGTATTGTTCCACCAATGAAGGGACTGGATATACAAATAATGGACTTGCACCCTCATATTATATGCCACCTAAAGTCAACATTTAATCCATGTGGTCTTAATGTATGTAGGCGGTGTATCCACCTCAATTCTCTCTGTTTAAGGGCCAAAGCCCGGTCGCCACCGAGGCGGGGTAAAGAGACTTGGTCCAGAATAGTGAATCCAAGGTCTTTCTCATTATGTCCACAGTCCACAAAATGTTTGGGAACAGGTAGATCTGTTTGGGATCAGGTTCTCCATTAGACAGAAAAGGAAAGATCTACCTGTTCCCAAACATTTTGTGGACTGTGGACATAATGAGAAAGACCTTGGATTCACTATTCTGGACCAAGTCTCTTTACCCCGCCTCGGTGGCGACCGGGCTTTGGCCCTTAAACAGAGAGAATTGAGGTGGATACACCGCCTACATACATTAAGACCACATGGATTAAATGTTGACTTTAGGTGGCATATAATATGAGGGTGCAAGTCCATTATTTGTATATCCAGTCCCTTCATTGGTGGAACAATACGTGAATACTGAAGGTGTTATATTTACAGCTTACTAATATACAATTTTTTTATATTTTAGATATCATCCTCAAGTTCTTCACAGCGGTGGGACTGCCATTCTTTGCTTTTGGTCACCTATCTAAGATCTTCACTACAGGGAACTAAACATAATCTGAGCGTGATGTGTGCATTCAGTGTTCGTGTACTTTGGGTTACAAACAATCTATCAGAATATGGGTAGTGTGACCGTTTGGGGAAGACTTTGTGTGTTGGGTGTTGGGCACACGTCTGTTCTCGACACCTAATACGCATAATAGGCCAACAGTGATGACCATTGAAATTGGTATAACTAGGTGGCCCTCCCCAGGTCCACTTTTCCCATTTTTCCTTTTTCCCCCCTCCTTCGATATATTCAAGGGTTAATGTACTGCCCCGATACTCCATTTTTTTTTGGGGGCGGTTACCTTTATATGTAACCATTCACATGCTGCAGTACACTGTTTTGATCACACAGCATTATTATTTTTACCTATATTTTCCCTGTAGCTCTATGTGTTGTGGTAGCGGCATATAGATATAGTTGCGCTTTTTACTTTGGCCGTAGAATACTCCACATTCTGCAGACTACAATTTGTGGTTGTTGCGGTGTTGTTGCCCAGGCGACGGTCACGTGACCCAGTCACGTGAGCTTATCGACCTGGATGCACTCGCTCTGACCCTGATGCAGGCTCTTGCTATTTGTGGAAGGTTCGGCGTCCTTGGTCTCCGGGAAGATCAGGTGGTGGCACGACGTGTCATCGCGTGATTGGAGGACGACTACATGACGTGAATTACGTCATGAGCCGTCCAGCTCCTGGAGCATGCGCAGTAGTTGATGGGTGACGCTAAGCAGGCATGGCGTGTTTCCTTACCGCAGTGAGTTTATTTTATTAAGCTTTAAATTCACACAGGTGTTTTATAATTTTCCATGGGGCTGGATATGCCTTGATGGATATGCACATATGGTGACTATTATTGTCCTAATTAGCACTTATGCACTTTATACTTTTTTATATTGATTATGATACACATAATATATGCAATTTGTTACTATGTATTCTATGGTCACATGGTTGTATTTGTGATGCTTTTCTATTAGATTCTATGTATATGTTATGACGCGTTTTATTTATTACACTTAATCATGTTTAATTACACTGCTATGCACTATGGGTATATATACCCCTTGTGAACACCTTTTTGTATGCTTGAGAAAGACTGCATTGAGCAGTTGAAACGTTGCAGGGGAATAAAGGTCGATCCACTTGTTTTGTACCTCGGAGTGCTGCTTCAATTTTTTGGATTTATATATTCTGTAGACAGCTGAGCCTGCTGATTTGGAAGGATTGCACCCACTTTTCATTTTTTTGAGTGCTGCTGTGTTTCTCTTTGCTATTTATATCTGGACTTTTTCAGCTTAGCACCAACATACTACGCTTCTAATTTTTTCTGTTCAATATGGACCTCCCCGATGTCTTCACGTATTCAAAAACCGATGAGGAAAGGATTTTGCAGGGATTGGTGAGTGCACCCACCTTTTTATCTACACCTACTGTGACTGATTTAAAGAAACGTTATGAGGCCGACACTAAGAAGATAGCGTCCATGGAGCTACATTTAGCTACCTTGGGACAGTACTTCAAGGAACATAGGATCACTAGGGGTATCCGTTCCCAACTTAAACCTAACTTTTTTTCAATGGATTCGAACTTTGCGCAAAAATTTGCACAGATTTCTAATAAATATGCCTTTGACATTATTTTGTTAAATTTGGAGTATCTACAACATGAATTAAATGAAATACGTACGAGACAGATGGAGACTAAGGCTAATCTACAGTCTACGCTCACTACGGAGGAATGGGGGCTATATGATTCCAATTGTACCACCTATCTGGAGAAGTTTATTAAGGATCAAGAAGCTACCAAAAGGAGGAAATGGCTCCGCGACGCTGATGACTATCAAAGAGGGAAAGTGTACACATGGCAGGACGATTTGTCCAAAAAACAACTACCGTATTACCGGTCTAACTATAAGAGGCAAACTCACTCTGATCGCAACATACCTATGAGTACATCTACACTACAGCCAACCACGCAATCTTTTTTAGAGGTGGAGTCCAACACAAAAGAACCAGACGGGGTGGCAGAAGGCAACACAAATGGAGGAAACTACAAATCTCAAAGACAAAAGAAACAGATGTCCCTTCGGAAGAAAGGCAACCAATAGAGAATGAGGACTTCTCATGTTCCAGACCTACTGTGGTAAATATCTCTTCAATACCATTGACTAATGCACAACAATGTTTATTGGCCAAGGGATTGTCCTTTTGCCCTGCTACTAGGGTTGATTTGTTCCAGTTGGAGGTGGACTTGCAGAGGTTTTATAGAAATATCAAACTGCGTGTGTGGCATGTGGATCATCCTCCTACAGCACCAAGAATTGCAGATGTGCGGACTGAACTCACTCTTGGACAGATGGGCCTTTACTCCAAGAGTGACTTCAGTCCTCAGATCAATCCATCTGCAATTGATGCCTTTACTAAGGCTATTACTTGTGAAGTTGAGAAGTTACACAATATTTCAGATATGAGATTGATACATCCCAACATGTGTAGTAGTGACATTAGGGCACTTGATGAATTGAGCCATAACAGCAACCTTACCATTAAACCCGCGGACAAGGGTGGTGCGGTTGTTGTTATGGATACCAGTTGGTACATTAATGAGATCAAACGACAGCTGGCAGATCAGAATGTGTATAGGGAGTTGCAGTGTGATCCTAAATTCGACATAGCCAGATCGATTAGTGTCATATTGAATTGTGCACGCGAACAGGGCATTATTGATAGTGAATTGTATAAATATTTGGTGGTTGATCATCCACGTACCCCTGTGATATACATTCTTCCTAAGATTCATAAGAGTTTAATTGATCCACCTGGTCGCCCCATTGTATCTGGTACTAACTCTATTTTCTCACACATTGCCATTTTTTTGGATCGAGTATTACGGACCTATGCTACTGATACTAGATCATATGTCAGGGATACATGTGATTTTTTGGATAAGATTTCAACTGTCAGTTTACCACAAGGGTGTCTGGTGGCATCTTTTGATGTCACCAGTCTATATACTTCTATTGATCATGGGCGGGGCATCTTGGCAGTTCGTAGATGCCTCACACGTGGACAATATACGATGGAGTGTAATAACTTTATACTGTCATTGTTGGATCTGGTTTTAAGACAGAATTATTTTAAATTCATGGACGGCTTCTTCCTCCAGATACGAGGGACCGCCATGGGGTCTAATGTGGCGCCCACTTATGCCAATATCTTCATGGCGGCCCCCGAGGAGGACCTTGTCTATGTGTCCCACCACTTCGAAAATGTCTTGGGGTGGTGGCGATACATAGACGACGTCTTCCTTATCTGGAGGGGGGACGGCGACTCCTTGAAGCTGTTCCATGACTTTTTGAATCAGTTGGATCCAGATATTTCGTTTACGTTGGTCTATTCTGACAAACAGGTACAATTTCTGGATACCACTGTGTCCATCCTGGGGGATAGACTAGTTACCGATATGTTCACTAAACCAACTGATTGCAATTCACTGCTGAGATTTGACAGCTGTCATCCCAGATCCACCATTGAATCACTACCCTATAGTCAATTACTCAGGGTTTCACGCATTGTACAGGACGATAAAGTCTTACCACAACGATATTTGGAGATGACAAATCGATTTCACCAGAGGGGTTATCCCCGTCAGATCACTTCACGCCATCTTGAAAGAATAAGGAATCCAAAACAAGTGTCTACACACAACGGATTGAGGTCTAAACCCAAACGCATTCCATTTGTCACTACTTTCTGTGAACAGAGCGATTTTATTGCTCGTGTCATCAGAAAGCATTGGGGTATTTTGAGGAGTAATTTCCCACAAATAGAGGAATTTTCTATACCACCCTTGATGTCATACAGACGAGCTCCCAACTTACGGGATAAATTGATTAGGGCTGATGTCCAGACCAGAAAATTGAAACAGACCTATATGGGGCCTAAAAGAACAGGTAGCTTCCCTTGCTTGGGATGTGTAAATTGTAGGTACATGATCAAAGGTGAATACTTCACTCACCCAGGTACGGGTAAACGACATGATATTAGACATTTCCTGACATGTGACAGTACGTTTGTTGTGTACGTGTTGCAATGTCCATGTGGTCTCTTGTATGTTGGGGAGAAAACATGTGACATAAAGACACGTCTCAACAATCACAGGTTCTCCATTAGACAGAAAAGGAAAGATCTACCTGTTCCCAAACATTTTGTGGACTGTGGACATAATGAGAAAGACCTTGGATTCACTATTCTGGACCAAGTCTCTTTACCCCGCCTCGGTGGCGACCGGGCTTTGGCCCTTAAACAGAGAGAATTGAGGTGGATACACCGCCTACATATTAAGACCACATGGATTAAATGTTGACTTTAGGTGGCATATAATATGAGGGTGCAAGTCCATTATTTGTATATCCAGTCCCTTCATTGGTGGAACAATACGTGAATACTGAAGGTGTTATATTTACAGCTTACTAATATACAATTTTTTTATATTTTAGATATCATCCTCAAGTTCTTCACAGCGGTGGGACTGCCATTCTTTGCTTTTGGTCACCTATCTAAGATCTTCACTACAGGGAACTAAACATAATCTGAGCGTGATGTGTGCATTCAGTGTTCGTGTACTTTGGGTTACAAACAATCTATCAGAATATGGGTAGTGTGACCGTTTGGGGAAGACTATGTGTGTTGGGTGTTGGGCACACGTCTGTTCTCGACACCTAATACGCATAATAGGCCAACAGTGATGACCATTGAAATTGGTATAACTAGGTGGCCCTCCCCAGGTCCACTTTTCCCATTTTTCCTTTTCCCCCTCCTTCGATATATTCAAGGGTTAATGTACTGCCCCGATACTCCATGTTTTTTTTGGGGGCGGTTACCTTTATATGTAACCATTCACATGCTGCAGTACACTGCTTTGATCACACAGCATTATTATTTTTACCTATATTTTCCCTGTAGCTCTATGTGTTGTGGTAGCGGCATATAGATATAGTTGCGCTTTTTACTTTGGCCGTAGAATACTCCACATTCTGCAGACTACAATTTGTGGTTGTTGCGGTGTTGTTGCCCAGGCGACGGTCACGTGACCCAGTCACGTGAGCTTATCGACCTGGATGCACTCGCTCTGACCCTGATGCAGGCTCTTGCTATTTGTGGAAGGTTCGGCGTCCTTGGTCTCCAGGAAGATCAGGTGGTGGCACGACGTGTCATCGCGTGATTGGAGGACGACTACATGACGTGAATTACGTCATGAGCCGTCCAGCTCCTAGAGCATGCGCACTAGTTGATGGGTGACGCTAAGCAGGCATGGCGTGTTTCCTTACCGCAGTGAGTTTATTTTATTAAGTTTTAAATTCACACAGGTGTTTTATAATTTTCCATGGGGCTGGATATGCCTTGATGGATATGCACATATGGTGACTATTATTGTCCTAATTAGCACTTATGCACTTTATACTTTTTTATATTGATTATGATACACATAATATATGCAATTTGTTACTATGTATTCTATGGTCACATGGTTGTATTTGTGATGCTTTTCTATTAGATTCTATGTATATGTTATGACGCGTTTTATTTATTACACTTAATCATGTTTAATTACACTGCTATGCACTATGGGTATATATACCCCTTGTGAACACCTTCTTGTATGCTTGAGAAAGACTGCATTGAGCAGTTGAAACGTTGCAGGGGAATAAAGGTCGATCCACTTGTTTTGTACCTTGGAGTGCTGCTTCAATTTTTTGGATTTATATATATATATATATATATATATATAGCTCTCAGGACATGGAGACACTAAAACAATTTTTTTTTTGTTTCAAGACTGCTATTATTGTGCTAAAGTGAAATAAATAAAAATATATATATACCTATTAGGTATCACCTAACCCCTCAGGTGATTACTGTAAAAATTAAAAAACTGTCAAAAAAGCCATGTCAAAAAACTGTCAAAAAAGCCATGACGTCATTGAGTCACATGGGTCAAATGCTTCCATCACCATTGTGATGGGAGCAAGTGATTGGACCATGTGACCCATGTGACCCAGTGACGTCACGGAAGGTCATTTACCCCCCCCAGGGTTTTTTTTTAACCCTCAATCACCCATTTAACTTTACATTCTGTATTTAGAATGCTATTATTTTCCTTATACAGAATACTCAATCCGAAACCGGACTTCAGTGATGAAGTCCGACTTCGGGTCTGGGTACCAAACATGCCGATTTTTCTCACGTGCGTGCAAAACGCATTGCAACAGTTTGCACACGCAAGGAAAAATTAAGCAATTTCCTGCAATGCACCCGCCTCTTATCCGGGCTTTAAACATGACGCCCATGTGAAAGAGGCCTAAGGGTGGGAAACCACTTCCAATACTTTTTTCCCAAAGAGAAAGAAACAGAGTCAATCTGTAACCTATGGTGCACGTAAAAGGTAGAGGGAAAGGACCAAGTAGCTGCCCTACATATCTGCTCAATGGACATGATGGCCCTCTCTGCCCAAGAAGTAGACACCGCCTGGATGAAATGAGCTTTTAGAGACGGAGGAGAACTCCCAGACAAGGAGTACGCCATAGAGATAGAACATTTGGAGGCAGTTTTACCTTTATTAGTACCAGCAAACAAGACAAACAAAGCTGACAACTTTATTCAGTCCTTAGTCACTTCCAGGTACTGGATAAGACATCACCTCACATCTAAGGAGTGAAAACGCCTTTCTCTATCATCCTTGGGCTCTGCAAAAAAAGGCAAAAGAACTATCTCCTGTATTCTATTAGCTCTAGATGGAACTTTAGGTATACATTTTGGGTCTCCCCTCTCACTCCCCTCCTATATACGCGATACTGCAGATCTCCTGCAAAGACTGAATGGTGTTTGCCTGGATGAGACTATAATTCTAGGATCCATCGATGTAGAAGCATTGTATAGCTCCATAGAACATCAGCTAGGCCTAAAAGCTGTGGACTACTATTTATCCATGCGACATATCAGACTTAAGGCACACAATAATTTTGTACTTGAACTTCTGGACTTTAGCCTGACCAGGAACTACTTTGTCTTTAATGGCCGCCATTACCACCAGCTCAGGGGTACCGCGATGGGTAGTTCTTGTGCGCCATTGTACACAAATTTACTCCTGGGCTGGTGGGAGGCCAATCACATCTGGTCTGAAGAAATGGCGGACTGGCAGGACAGGGTGATTCTGTGGTTAAGGTTTATAGACGATATTTTTGTCTTATGGAGAGGGTCTGAAGTGTCTTTTGGTGCATTCGTGGAACTCCTTAACAAAAACACACTAGGTCTGAGATTCACCCACGAATGTAACCGCTCTTCTCTCCCCTTTCTTGATGTACTTATAGAAAGGGGAGTAGATCATACGATCATCACTTCAGTCTATAGAAAGACCACGGCTACAAATAGCCTTCTACGATGGGATAGTGCCCATCCCTTTTCCCTGCGTAAGGGTATCCCCAAGGGGCAGTACCTCAGGATGCGCAGGAACTGCTCAACTTTTAAAAACTTTAAGGAGCAAGCTGCGGATCTGAGATCAAGGTTCAGAGAGAGGGGCTACCGGGCTACCCAGATGGGATTCTACGGACAGCCTATGAGGCAGCCGTAGAAAATACGAGGGACTCTTTGTTGATAACTAGAGATGAGCGAACACCTGGATGTTCGGGTTCGAGAGGTTCGGCCGAACTTCCGGAAAATGTCCGGGTTCGTGATCCGAACTCAACCCGAACTTCCTCCCGAACCCCATAGAAGTCAATGGGGACCCGAACTTTTGGGCACTAAAAAGGCTGTAAAAGACACCCAGAGGGATAATATACCGCAATAAACGCATTGCGATTACAACTTTGAGCTAACGATCACCATGGGAACGCCTCCTCCAGTAGAATGTACTGTCGGATCTGAGAATTAAGTTGAAATCGCAATGCGATTCTTATATATTTGCTTAATCGCATTGCGATTTCAACTTAGCATTGCTAAATAATTCCATCCATATCGTTAACTTACTGAGTCAGTAAGTTAACGAATATGGATGGAATTATTTAGCAATGCTAAGTTGAAACGGCAATGCGATTAAGCAGATATATAATAATCGCATTGCGATTTCAACTTAATTCTCACATCCGACAGTACATTCTACTGGAGGAGGCGTTCCCATGGTGATCGGTAGCTCAAAGTTGTAATCGCAATGCGATTAAGCAAATACATAAGAATCGCATTGCGATTCCAACTTTTTAGTACTCAACTTTTAAAATCGTACACCACTTTAAGTTCCAAAGTTGCAATCGCATTCGAATAGAACTTAAAGCTGTCTCTTAGTCAGTTTTAGTATTGGTCTGCTGTAATAGAAGTTACATTCGTACGCGAATATAACTTAGAGCAATACAGTCAACTTTACACTGTTAGTTTTATTATCGCGATAATACAACTATTCAAGAATCGTGTACGTGCGTCTGCACGTGTGTGCGTTACCTCGGACACTATTCTATTTTGCCAGCCACAGTTGAAACCACTGATTTATGGTATTGCTATTTTGGCAATTGAATTTAACCCCAGAAAATAATCTATCCTTTGCCAGACAGCAGACAGTATTATACTTGCCTAACCAAAGCTGGAACACCAGATTTAGGGGATTGGTATTTGGGCAATTGTATTTAACCCCTTAATAAAATATAGAAATTTCTTTCCTGAGTTTCTAGGGGTGACAATTAGCACAGCCAAGCCCCTGATGTAGGATATAGCAAAAAAAAAAAAACTAGTATTGATGGATTGATGGACTTGGTGGCAGCTTCTTCTGGCGCACCACAAGTCACAAAATGGCCGCCGATCAACCCAGAAAATAAGTGACAGAAAAACGCTCTGTGCAGCCTAAAAACCAGCGAGCAAGTAACTAGCAGAAGTTCAATGATTCTCAGCTGTAAATTGATCCGTTCATTAGGTGCTGTTGCTGACTTTAACCTGCCTAATCTCGCCCTGACAGAAGCTGCGTCCTCTCCCTACACTAATCAGAGCAGTGTGACGTGCGGCGCTACGTGACTCCAGCTTAAATAGAGGCTGGGTCACATGCTGCACTTGGCCAATCACAGCCATGCCATTAGTAGGCATGGCTGTGATGGGCTCTTAGGGCAAGAAGTAAAACGCTAGCTGATTGGCTGCTGTGCAGCCCTTCAGAAAGCGGGAAGTAATCGACGAACACCGAACCCGAACCCGAACTTTTTTGAAAATGTCCGGGTTCGGGTCCGGGTCCCGGACACCCCAAAATTCGGTACGAACCCGAACTATTCTCGAACTGTTCGCTCAACACTATTGATAACTAAAAAAGAAAAAATGGACCCCTCCAAAGAAGATGGCACCATACGCCTTATAGGCACTTTTGACAATGGACACCAAGAGATCAGGAAAATTATCTCACGATATTGGGATATTTTAAAAATGGACACAGATCTGACAGATGTCCTTGGTCCATACCCTCAAATTACTTTTAGAAGAAGTAGGAGTCTGAAGGATCGCCTAGTAAACAGTCACTTCAGTCCCCCACAACAAGCGGGGAACTGGTTATCTTGAAGACCCCTTGGTACCTTCAGATGTGGGCATTGTGTTGCCTGTGATCAGATAAAAACAACTTAACGCTTCCGTAGTTCTGCAACTGGTGAGGAATTTGACATTAAAGATTTTATTAATTGTCTAACCACGGGCGTAGTTTACCTAGCCCAGTGTTCTTGCCCATTAGACTATGTGGGAAAAACAAAGCGTGAGTTGAGGAGGCGTATCAGAGATCACTATAACGATATCCTGAATGAAAAGGATACATCTATAGCACGCCACATTTTGCAGATCCATGGAGGAGATGTATCATGTATTAAATTTATAGGGATACAGCATGTGCCACAACCACCCAGGGGAGGTGACTGAGATAAGCTAATTTTGAGAACTGAAACCAAATGGATCTTTAAAATGGACTCCTAAGGGCTTGAATGAGTTTATCTCTTTTAAGCCATTCTTATAGCAGAGGTCCCTTCCATTTTCCCACTTTCCCATTGGCACCTTCCCTGATGTAATCCTCTATGGACAATAACTACATACAAATCCTCCTACTCCCTCTTCTAATTATCTCTTTGGGATATAGTATATGTTGAGCCGACCCTTCCGACATTGCTTACAATCTGTATCCTCTTTTTATTTAGCTTGCATAAAAGCCTCCCGTTTATTAGTTCGCACTGACTCATGTGCGCAAGGCAATATGTTACAATAGTGACACAAAAAAGGACCACACTTACAAGCAAACTGCCGGAGACGCGGATAAGATCTCCATGGAAACTGGACGCACCCCCCTGTCTGCGTCACTGCAGGAGGTGTGTCGATCGGAGCGCCCTGTCCGTGACTCACAGATGTGAGGCGGGGTGAACTGGTCGGCGTCACAGCTCTGACGCTCGGAGTATGGGTGTGTCGCATACACACCCCCGTGATGCGATTGCATTATCGCAATCATGGGAGGTATTGGCGGGCTTTAAGTAGCCACTGTCCGCCATGGAATGTTGCCACTGCCATAAACACGTGGGCGCATAGCACTGCGCCACTGCACTGTGCGGCCCAGCGTCCTTCTCCTATGCTGATATCCCTGATGATCCATGCTCTTTTGGGCATGGGGAAACGCGTCGGATATAGGACTTAAATCATTGCACTTTAGAAATTATAGTAGCAGGGTTTGACAGTCAGGTCCCAGGTTCCAGCGGCTGGGGGTCGCCCTTTTCGGGGCGGGTGCTCCGCGACAGCCATTTAGGGTCTCCCCACTGGTCACTCTTAGATACCATTTGTAGGGTGAGATCGAGGGCTATGTAATAGTCGCTAGGCTAGCACCCCCACCCAATATCAGGCAGTTCCCTCAGCAATCGCTATCTACCACTACCTGCTACTACTTATTTAGGCAGTGCATCTTGATACATTTTATATATAGGGCTTCATACAGCTTTTAATACAAACTTTATTAAAGGTTAAGTTTTAACTTTATCTTCATTGGTTTTGAAGGGCCACTCGTATTCACATTAAATAATTAGCCCCTGAGTGTAGACTAGTCTCCTGTTGGAGATTCTGTCAAAAATCCCGTTTGAAATTTTGGGTCTGGCCTCAATACTACCCTGTCTTCCAAAACGGACATAAAGGCAGGATTAATAGATATAGCCGGAATTTCACTAATTATTCTAGCTGATGTTAGAGCTACCAAAAAGAAGCAATTTTACAGAACACGACTCCAAAGGCTCAAAAGGTTCTCTAAAGAATTTACCACTAAATTCAAATCCCAAGGAGGTAATCTAGAACCTTTTACCGGAATAATTCTATCCACTGCCTTGAAGAACCTCACTATCCAAGGATCTAAGGCCAAATTCTTTCCCCGTAAGGCCGAAAGAGAAGAAACCTGAACTTTAAGCGTGCTTTTGGCTAGGCCCATAGACAAACCCTTTTGAAGGAATTCTAGAATCTGTGTTACAGAAAAATCACAAGGCCACGTCTCTCCTTTCATTCTTACAAAGTAAAATAATTTTTTCCAAATTCTGGCATTGGTAGCATTAGTAACTGCTTTCCTACTTTTAATCAAGGTGGTAATTAATGCTTCAGAAAACCCCTGGCTAGCTAGGAATGACCTTTCAAGTTCCACACCGTGAGATGTAGGCTCCTTATGTTTGGGTGGAACACTTGGCACTGCGATAAAAGATCCGGAACTCTGGAAGAATCCAGGGGTCCGAGACCGACATGGACCTCAGAAGAGAGAACCATGCCCTTCTAAGGACAAAATGGGGCTATCATGATCATCCTTGACTTCTCGTTCCTTATCTTTTTGAGGACCAATGGAATAAGCTATAGGGGAGGAAAAGCATACGCCAGAGGATGAACCCACCTAACTCTTGCGATAACTCCTCCTTCACGTGCAATGGAATACCGGACCCCAATGGAGTGATTCCTTTTTCTGATCTTTCTAGTGTTGTCTCACTCCCAGTTTAGGGGCACACACTACCCTGCAAAAAGAGAACCAGGTAGCAGCCCCGGACCACTAACTGTTCCCTAGATTTTGCCAGCCCAACCCATGGGCGATTGACCACGTGCAGGAAAGTACCTCATGGCCCTCTATAACCTCTCTAGGATTTCCATACCATTAACAAAACAAAAAATTAAGACTGCAGGTCTCCCACTCCAGGGACAGGAAACCTCACTGAGGTGGGAGAGCAGCTCCAACTTTTTTTTATACTGCAGGTTTCCTGTCTCTCTGGGGTGCTGGTGTTGGGGTGGGGAAAAAACCAGTTCAGCTAAATCTGCTTTCCAAAAAAGCGTTCCTTTCCTTCTGCCCCCCTGCCGTGTGGCCATACAGCAGTTTACGACCACATGTGGGGTGTTTCTGTAAACCGCAGAATCAGGGCAATAAATATAGAGTTTTGTTTGGCTGTTGACCCTTTGTTACTAAAAAAAAATGGAAAATTTGCCAAAAAATAGAAACTTAGAAATTTCATCTCCATTTTCTATCCACTCTTCTGGAACATCTAGAGGGTTTACAAAGTTTGTAAAATCTTTTTTGAATACCTTGAGGGGTGTAGTTTCTATTAAGTAAGCCTCACAAGGTGACTTCAGAACTGGTCCTTAAAAAGTGGGTTTTGGAAATTTTGCTTCTAAACTTCTAAGCATTCTAACATCCCTAAAAAATAAAATTACATTCACAGAATGATCCAAACATGAAGTAGGCATATAGGGAATGTAAAGTAATAACTATTTTTGTAGGTATTACTATCCATTATAAAAGTAGAGAAATTGAAATTTGCTAAATTTTTAAAAAATTTGGTAAATTTGGTATTTTTTAGATAAATAAAAATGAAACATTTTGACTCGAATTTACCACTGTCATGAATTACAATTAGAGTTGAGCGGACACCTGGAAGTTCAGGTTCGACAGCTGAAATTCACAAAAAAGTTCGGGTTCGTAATCCGAACTTGACCCGAACTTGATCCCGAACCCGAACCCAATTAAAGTCAATAGGGACCCAAACTTTTAGGCACTAAAATGGCTGTAAAATAGCCCTGCAAAGGGCTAGAGGGCTGGAAAAGGCAGCAACATGTGCCTAAGAGCATGGCAACTGCTCTGCAAATAAATGTGGATAGGGAAATGACTTAAAATAACATAAAATTCAGAAAAATAATAAATAAACATTCTAAACCTGAGCCCAAGTGAGTGACAGTGGCACCTGCTACCCAGCAAACAGAGTATGTGGCAGCAACGCCACCTCATCTTTCAAAGTCACCAAGCATCTCCACAGAATCCCATGGAAGCCTTCAGATGTTCATCTTCCAAACACTGCAGAGAAAGAAGAAGTACCCCCCTACCCACCCGCGAATTCTAGCTCTGAATGCCTGGATTTTAAAATTCCTGATCCTTTGAAATGCTGTCATTCTGTCTGCTGGAGAGTTTTAAAAACCTTATGGCGGTGGCTGTCCCACAGTACATGGTTCCCAGCCACCACTACTTTTGTAGGCAAGCCATCCCTTCCCTGCACAACCAAGTGACGGAAAAAATCTGTGTCAACCACCAATATGTGGACCGGTAATAACAGGCAGGAAAGTAATATCTTCCTAACAACACACTGGGTAAATATAGTGGAGGCTGGTCCAGAGGCGGATAGCATTTTTGAGAATATCCTTCCGCCCCCGAGGATTGCAGGGCATTTCTCTTTTCCTCCTGTTGCCTCCTCCTCCTCCTGTGAATGGGCATGGAAAAACAGACCGTTGATTAGTTGGTGCCACTGAGCCTCCAGCCCGGCCTGGTGTTGTGCGATAATGGGCGAAATTTCATAGCAGCTCTGGGCCTAGCCACATGTGCTGAATTTACAAATTTATTTAAAAACATATTAAAATAACTATAATGCAGCTAAACTAACTGTATAAACAAACAAAACTATGTACACGCCTTATCATTAACTTAAGGCCAGCCAAATACAAGTGGCTCGGAGGGTTGGTTTCCTGCACCAACATAGGCCCTGGCCTGGAGCACAATTGTCCAGCCAGGGCACAGTTCTGGAGGATGAGGAGGAACTGTGTTCTCAGCAGGGTGGCACCCAAGCGAGCTTATGGGCATCACTGGAGCGTGGCTGGAGGATACAGAGGACACAGATGATACACTTCCCTCGAAGAGGACAGCTTGTCCTTGCCTCTGGGAAGCCTGGCACACATGAGTGACTACATGGTGCAGTGTCTGCACAACGACCGCCAAATAACAGCCACATTTTAACTTGTGCTGATTACTCGGTGGCCACCCTGCTGGATCCCTCTTACAAGGAAAACGTGCCGTCCTTAAATCCCTCACTGGAGCGTGATCGGAAGATGTGCCCGCCAGTAGACACGCTGTTCATTGCATTCACACCTACACCTTGTGGAAGCACAAGGTGAAGGCAGAGGAGGAAGAAGTTGCCAACGCAGCTGGGTCACCACAAGCAAATCAGAAGGCAGGGTTAGCATGGGCGAAATGTGGAAAATCATCAAGCCACAACAACCAGCACCACCAGCAGATATGGAACGTCTTAGCAGGAGGCAGCATTTCAGCAACATGGTTGAACAGTACATGTAATGACTGATGGGTCTGCCAAGGGCGTAGCAACAGCTAAAGCAGGGGAAGCTACTGCTTTGGGGCCCTAACCTAGAAGGGGCCCATCCAGGAGGAGAATGACTAAAAGACTTTGTCAGGGCCCCCTTAACAGTATTATCCAATGAAATTATATGCAGGGGCAGTATAGACAGTGTAGAAAACAGATGTAACAGCTGCTGGGCCTGGTCTGAGAGAGCGATCTTTAGTAGCCACAGGAATGGCGGCATGAAAGGAAGGTGTTGCGCAAAAATTACTGGGGGAGGAGGGGTCCATTCAAAAATTTGATGTGGTGCCCAATCATTTCTAGCCATGCCACTGGGTCTGTCCCATTCAACTTCTGGGTCTTCAAATTGGGCACATGGCCTGAGGTTGCCCTTTACGCCTTATAGGTGGTGGCCTACCCTGCAGCCACTCTATTGTCTGAACGTGTGTTTAGCATGGCTGGGGGCATTATCACAGAGAAGCGCAGCCGCCTGTCCGAAGCCAATGTGGGCAAGCTTTCGTTTATTAAAAAGAACCGGGAATGGATCCCACAAGACTGTTGCCGACTACCTAGCTCAGACGCGGTGCCGCCGATTGCCTGCGCCTGCACGATCCTAAGCCAACTGAGGGCAACAGCGCTCTGAAAACGTCACTGGGCTCGGTGCATGCCCAGTGACACTATTGAGGCTGTTGCCATCAGTTGGCTTAGAATCGCACAGGCGCAGGCAATCGGCGGCACTACGCCTGCGCGAGAATTCCGCCGGCCGGCCAGATGAAGATCGGGGAGTTATTGTGGCCTAAAAGCGGAGGTAGCCGGGAGGTGGAGCCATTAGCCTCGTGCTTGGGGATTCACATTTAGGTGGGCTGGGCACATTAGGGGGGCGTTACTGGGCTCCTGAGTCCTGAGCTGGAAAAAAAACGACCCTCTGGGCACCTTGGACCCTAATTAGCAAAAAGGAAAATTTAATTTTTTTTATCAAAATGACAAGTGACAAAGAAAAAAGAAGAACAGATCCGGATATAAGGTACTGTATTACACATAGATAATGTGACAGAAAAAAATGATGATAGGCAAGTGACAGATTCCCTTTAAGTGGCATATTTTGGGGTGTAGGACGCAGAAAGCCACAGCAGTTTGCACCTGTGTTTCGTCATCATCAGAGACGTGCTGTCGTGGTCTTCCCCTGTCCTCATCCTCAAACCTAAGTGGTTGGGCATCCGTGCACTCAATCTCTTCCACTTCTTGGGCAGGGCTATGTTTATGGCCCTGGGAAATCCTGCCAGCAAAGTCATCAAAAAGCACAAGAGACTGCTGCATTTAACTGCCAATAGTCAACAATAAAGTTCACTAACAGTAAGGCTGTGCACGTGTCATAAACAGAATAAATTTCTTTAGGTCACACAACAGTGTAACGATGCAATTCAATACAATTACTTCACTATCACCAAAAAGTTGATTTTTCAAACTAACAATGTAAAAGCAGAAGTTATCGGTTTAATTTGACTGTCAAAAATGAAGCGTACACCGCAAATATGCTATCTACCACAAAATCTGTGTGTTTCCAACAAACTATGTAAATGCGGAGTTCAAAATGTTACTTTAAATTACTAAAATACAGGGTAGGCTTCATATCTGTTATGTAGCACAAAACCAGTGTTTATTGCAACAAACTACAGAAATTCTGTATGTCACTGCTAAATTTTAAAATACGTTTTTGTGCGTTGTATGCCAAACTCCTCTGTGTAACAACAATACGAGTTTATTTCCCCAAAATACACTTATGCAGTATTTCACTGCTGAAATTTAAACTTGGGTATTTGTGCGGTGTATGCAAAACTGATCTGTTGACCAACAATACGGGTTTCTTTCCCCAAAATACACTAATGCAGTATTTCACTGCTGAAATTTAAAATAAGTATTTGTGCGGTGTATGCACAAGTGCTCTGTGGACCAACAATACGGATTTCTTTTCCCAAAATACGCTAATGCAGTATTTCACTGCTGAAATTTAAACGTAGGTATTTGTGCTGTGTATGCACAAGTGCTCTGTGTAACAACAATACGGGTTTCTTTCCCCAAAATACACTAATGCACTATTTCATTGCTGAAATTTAAACATAGGTATTTGTGCGGTGCATGCACAAGTGCTCTGTGAACCAACAATATGGGTTTCTTTCCCCAAAATACACTAATGCAGTATTTCACTGCTGAAATTTAAAATAGATATTTGTGCGGTGTATGCAAAACTGCTCTGTGGACCAACAATACGGGTTTCTTTCCCCAAAATATACTAATGCAGTATTTAACTGCTGAAATTTAAAATACATTTTTGTGCGTTGTATGTACAAGTGCTCTATAGCACCACAATACAGGTTTTTGCCCCCAACTGCAGAAATACACTGTAACCCCTAAATTATAAAATAGGTAATGTAGGGGACTTGACCTGCCAGAAAAAAGGAATTTTTCCTTCACTGAGCTACTAAAAAAGGATTAGACTGATGTCCCTGGCAGACTGGCACACATGCAGGTCACATGCAGTTCCAAGGACACTGCAGTTGCTAAAATGGCCGCCGACCCCCATCTCAGTAACAGATGGATTTTAAAAAAATGTTTGCAGAATCACTAGGCTCAGGGAGGGGTACACAAATGTAGGATAACAGTAGCACCCTCCCTCAATAATTGCTGTAGCTTGAATATTTCACACCACCAAGTTCAACAGATTTCTTTCCTAATCTCTCCCTGAGAGCACCCGCAGCAACCTGTCCCTACACTAAGATCAGCAGAGTGACGTGCGGCACTATGTAACTCCAGCTTATATAGAGGCTGGGTCACATGCTGCACTTGGCTTCTAAAGGCATACTAGTTAAACGCTTGATGATTGGCTGCCCTGCAGCCTTTAAACAAGCGCCATTAAATCACCGAACACCGAACTCGAACCCTACTAATGGCATGGCTGTGATGGCTTCTTAGGTTAAAGTAGTTAAACGCTTGCTGATTGGCTGCCCTGCAGCCTTTCAAAAAGCGTGAAGAAATCGCCAAACAACGAACCCGAACTTTTACGGAAATGTTCGGGTGCGAAAAATCTTAATGTTCGGTACGGGTTCACTAAACTCTAATTACAATATGTAACGAGAAAACAAACTCAGAATGGCCTGGTTAAGTAATAGCGTTTTAAAGTTATTACCACATAAATTGACACATGTCAGATGGCCTGTGCAGAAGAGCGAAAACTGGCTAGAAGGGGTTAATTTGTGCTACTAATAGCAGTGAATCGTCAAGTCCCCAGTGCTCAGTGCCAATGAATGATCACAGTAGAATGGCACACCAGATTAAGAGAGAAGCTTTTTTCTGGGGGAAAGAGTACACTCCTCTAATTCTAGATCACCCGATTAAGGATTCATGCTCAAATTCATATTATATGGATCAATGTTGATCAGTAGTTATAAGAAATAAATGGGACAGGACTGTATTACTATGTGTCACAGAGACACATTGAGGTGTTTTCTGATGAAATCATATTTAATCCTTCAAAAATAAAAATAAAACTGTCCAACAAAGTCCATCTGCCATATTTTGGAGATAGCTTTGTCTAGAATCATAGCTTCTAAGCAAGAATATAGAAACTGGTTTTGCATGGAGATACCATACTGTGGCACACAGAGTACCTACAACTTTGTATAACAGCATCCGAGACTTGAAATTCCATACATAAAGGCCAAAGGCAGATCGCTTTAATATAGCTCTGCAGCATCTTTTAGACAATACTTCTAGGATATGATGTTGCATAGAGCCACGGTACAATGGCAATTCGGCCCTGTAATACAAAACAGTAGAGACCACTCGGTAAAGGCTTACTATACACAGTTTGGCTGTAATTTAGAACCTTAACCATAATCTTTTGTTCCCATAACAGAAGCAGTTTATATTCTTTTTTTTTTTTTTTTTACTTTATTGATTTTCCTTTATCATAAATTATTCCTAGGATATTTTTACATTTTAAAATATAATAGACTAAGCATTAACATTTTTATAAAATGCCATAAAATCATCACAGCAAAATTCATCTATGAAGTTTACCTATTAAAATAAATATACCTATATTTTGGTTGAAGGTACAGTATAATTTTGCAAACCATCTGTTGTATTACAATATTGGTATTGCACATATTGACTTGTAAGGCTCTAAGAATGAAAATTTTCCTGACAACTCTTCTGCAAGAATAATCCCAAAGGTGATTTTTGCATGTTCTGCTCAAAGGGCACTTGACAAGGTTATGTACTCCTTATGCTCACGGGTCATAAAATCAGCTACTTAATTTTCATATAAATGGCATATGGATATGGTTTTATTGAAATCATTTTGTTTCCAGTAAGGTGTGTTTGGAACAGCAAGCTGTTAGACCTCATGCAAAATATCTTATTGACAAAGAAATACATTTACATAATATTATAGGCAACCTGCATTGCCCTCATTATTCATCAAAACTGTCAATGAAATTCAAGTGGAAAACAATTTCACATCTGTCATTTGATCTATATAAAAAATAATTGCTATTGAAAAAAGGGTCTAAAGAAGTTTGTGGAATCCAGGCAGCTATAGCGTAATTCGTGTGCACAAGTTACTTGCATAGCACATAAACATTTTTTTGAATTAGCATGACTAGACATTGTTCTAGACATTTCTCCAGATTCTAGAAAATAGCCAAGTGAAAACTAATCATATCCTTAAAAGGGTTGTCCAAGTGTTTAATATTGATGACCTGTCCTCTTGATTGGTCATCAAGATCAGATAGGTGGTGGTCCAGCTCCAGGCCCCAAGCTGACCAGGTGTTTGAAGAGGCTGCATCACTACAGAAAGTGCTGCAGTCGCCTTGTAGCTTACTAAGCATAGTGCCATGACTTGGATAGAGACTCCACTTGATGTAGCGGCCAGTCCCATTCACTTGAATAGGACTGAGCTGTACCAAGGCCATGTTACTAATGAAAATAATGTCACAGGCCTAGGAAGAGCCTGTGGCGCTCAATGGAGTGTTGTGTTCTCTTCAAACAGCTGACCAGTTGGGTTGCTAATATTTAGACCCCTTCTAATCAAGTATTGATAACCTATCCTGAGGATAGGCCATCAATATCAAAATCCCAGACATCCCCTTTAAAAAATATAAAAAAAACTCCATCTAAACATTAGACATATATTAGAAAAATATTTGAGGTTAGGTCACAGGTACTTAAAATTGTCTTTGTGTTAACTTTCAAAATTCAGGGTCCATCATTTTGGTGGGATAATGCAAACACTGATTATACTTCCAATAGCTCTTATGCTACAATGATGTTATTTTTTTCCTGCCACAATGTACATGCATCACACTCAGAAACTCTTAGCTATTCCAGCTATCAGGTTTCAGTTATAATTTAGGCCATCTGTTTGAAAAGTTGTGCCTTTTGTATGCCATAAAAGGTGCTTTTGTAAGTGACCCTCTTTGAGGCTGTTATTTTTTATTTACCAAAAAAGCGCTACTCTTGTAGATGGTCTATGACTAGTATTGTCCCTCAGACCCGTTCATTTGAATAGATATATGTCATGGACATGGAGCTGTTTCTGGAACAAAGAAGACTCAACCTTCCCTTGATATTAGTTTATTTTCAGTGTAATATATTAGGGTCAAGCCTTTGTCTATTTTTAAAGCAAAACATTGCATTCTCCAGATTTAGTGTGTATTTTGTTAGAAAACTGACCGGAATACAACAATTAATGGTATTCAAATGACCTTATTGCCCAAAAACCTTGCTACTTACCGTAATTTGAATCATCATCATTAAAAAATTAAACTAATAATTAACTTTCCATTTCCCAAACATTTCAAATTTCATTTACAGTATGTTATCCTATATTAATAGAATGACTAGTAATGAGCTTTCAAAACTACCAAAATGGATACAAAAGTTACTGGTCTAAGATTGTCATATATTAGATTTATCTTTTTGCTATTATGTTTCAGCAGATATTTAATAATACTGAAATTGTAATTTTTTTAATGCATTATGGGATAGATAACTGTACATTTCCTTTCTCAAAGTGATGAGAACTCTGCTCCACCACTGTACACCTTCAATGTCAATGGTATATATAGAGTTTTTTTTTGCTTCTGTTTGATATATATATATATATATATATATATATATATATAAAGCCTTACTTTTAGTCAGCTGTGTACTCACATAGTTGGTTGGAAAAAACGTGAACAACCATAAACAGAGGTTTCTTGTTTGTGTACATAAAATCATAATCATTTTGTAATTAAAAAAATGTATTACATGTGGATAGATCAATGAGCAGACAATTAGTATCTTCATATTTCATAGCAGGCAAAGTAAGTGAATGGCTGGTTGCAAGGGTGCTCTGAACAATGTGGCCACAGGATGGCATATGCACTGCCAAATGGCATATTGTTTATACAGGTGATGCACAAGGTTAAGATCCTATGACAAATGTGCAAATTATAAATACCAATATGCTAAACACAACTGAGAGTCAGACATGCCTTAAGCTGGACATACACATAAATGAACTGAATGATTCCTCTTTTGACAACTTTTATCTCTTTGTGTAGTGATGAGCGCAAAGACCCATATTCGATTTCGCAATATTTGACAAATAATTTGCAACGTATTCGTCATATATTCACGATTTCGCAATATTTGTTATATTCAAGTGCGCATAGAATCTATTCGTTATTAATAACGTTCAAACAGCTTTACATGTATTGAAAGCTTGAAATGGCGGGAGTTATTTGTGCAAATGGAAAAGTGCGAAAAAGACATATACGAATTTTCGCAATACATGTAGCTTACTGGAGTCTGACACAACCTGTTAACGCTTGGTAGGAAAGGGAAATGGAAATATAGTTTCCCTATCACTATCCATCTTAGGAGCGAATATTCGTAATTGCGAATATGGGGTCATGTATTCGACATATTCTCTAAATCTCGAAATCACGATATTCGAGATATAAATTCGCTTTGAACACTTCTCTTCTGATCCTCTCATGCATCCTTGGACAAACATACACATGTAGTGAATAGGAAGAGGGGAAACATGCTTCCAGCCACTGCTTAAAACAAATAGATTGAGAAGTTGAAATCTAACTTGCCCTATCCTTATCTCCCTTAACATCAGCTATCAAGGGAGAATAAGAAGGCCCCATACACATTCGATGGTCTGCCAAACCCATCAAAATTAGTGGGTTTGGGTAACATAGATGTAATGTGCATGACCAGCTTTAGAAACATTGCCAATTTAAACAGGGTGAAAATTGGACTGTTGGCCGGGGTCCTGATTTTCTCTGGCACCAACAAGTTATATTGTACAGTACATGCCCTCATCTTATCATGCCAAGATGAATGCAACACCCTCTTCTATGTTTTTTTTTCTGATATGTTTCAACTTCTTGTAACGGATCAACGGTTGTGGACCCGCTGTGCCACTTACCGGTTTGGCTTTGGGCCAAACTTGGGAGCGGAGTCTAAGTGTCCCCCTGGTTTTCACCCTTTATCCCGCTTCAGGATGCGGAAGCTGGACTCAGCTGCAGGGGAGACACCAGGTTGCTACCGCAAGAGTGGTCCCGGTTAAGTGGCAGCTGGCCGGGCAGGCCAGAAAGCCCCGATGCTAGCACGGGGAAACAGGCAATATAGCAGACAGCCGCAGGATAATGTTGAGCTGAGCAAGCGGTATAGCAGAGCTAGTGCTGTGAGAACACAGAGCTGAGTTAGTCCAGGTGGAGCTGGTGTAACTATCTGCACAGCAGACAGAGGCGTGATCGACAGTCCGGGTCTTTAACTTGAGAGCAGCGAGGTACAAGAAGATCAAGCAGAGACGAGGTCAGGATACAGGCAGAGGTCATAAGCAGGATATCGAATGCAGGAACAACAGGAGCCTTACCTGTAGGAAGTACAATATTGCTCAGGCATTGCAGAAAGGGGGAAGCACCCTTATAAAGGTGGTGCCTGGCCAGGATTGGAGAGAGGGCGGAATCAGGGGCGTGCATTAACCCTTAAGGTACCAGGACGCCTGCGGCTCCTTCAAGATACAACAGAAGCTGTCGTAGCCTGCGACAGCGCAGGAAAGCGGGTCCGGAGCCTGCAGCGAAGAGGAGGAGCCCCGCGTGCAGCTCGGCTGAGGTACGTAGTCGGACGCACTGCACGCTGGCGGCTGCCAACTGCCATTGTTACACTTCTCAATCTTCTCAATGATCCACTGCCAGTTCATACAAATTTCCCTTTTTTTCTCCCCTTCTTCCAATATCTTCCAATATCCTTCTTTCTTTTCCCTGCAGGTTCCCTCACTGTTTACCTATTGTCCAATAAATTCATTTCAATGCTCCACTGCCAGTTCATACAACGTCACCATTTTTCCTCTTCCAATATCCTTCTTCCTTTTCCCTATAGGTTCCCTCACTGTCTACCTATTGTCCAATAAATTCATTTCAAAATACAATGACATATAAGGCAATCCAAAATCTAAACCCTCCCACAGGTCTGCCCTTATCTCCTGATTCCTACCCACATATGGTCTCTGGCCCTAACGAGAACTAGTTCAGTGGTTATCCTCTTGCTTTCTCCTTATATCATCACATGTTATGTATTTCCTGTAGGCACTGTATTTTCATTTGAAACAATTTCTATGAATAGCAAAATGATCTATGATTTCACATATTAGCCCCATATTCACATAATATCCACACATTCCACATATTCTAATTCTTTGTTTTTGGGGAGATTTTTTTTTTTCCCCCTTGGACTTTCTATAAATGAATGGGAAGATTTCATAAAAGGGAAAGGCAAAGATAATTATCCCAAAAGGTAGATGTTCTGTTTTTATATTTACTTAACCACCTCACGTCACGCTATTCGCTAACGCTGAAAGGCGTGCGGGAGGTGGTTCTCTCAGGTCTTGATCACGCCTATCGGCGCCATCTTGTGAGACCTGAGAGCTCATGTGAACGCGCGTGCATGCGTGCGTTCACTACAGCGCGGCAGGTTAGAACTTATTCTACAGCCTGCCAGCGCTGATTGTTCACTGACAGGCTGTAGATGTCAATAAATCGCATCCAAATCGCATATCAGACACTGTTTTGTAAACAGCGTCTGATATGCCTGCTGCCTGCTCCTCTGGTGGTCCCTTTTGCTTGGGACCACCAGAGGACACAGGCAGCTATGTAAGTGCACCAATCACCACATACCAACCCCCAACACCCCCCTGTCACTTATTAACCCCTTATTAACCCCTGATCACCCCATATTAACTCCCAAATCACCCCCTGTCATTGATCACCCCCCTGTAAGGCTCCATTCAGACGTCCGTATGTGTTTTGTGGATCCACGGATCCGCAAAACACGGACACCGGCAAAAGATAGAGCATGTCATATTCTTGTCCGCAGCCTGCGGACGAGAATAGGAATCTCTATGGAGAGTGCTGGCATGGTGTGCTGCGGATCCGCAATTTGCGGGTCCTCAGCACACCATGGACGTGTGAATGGAGCCCAAAGCTGCGATTGCTAATAAAGATCCAAAAAGCTCAAAAGTGATCTTTATAGCGCCCGCAATTGCGGACAAGAAAAGGCATTTTCTATAAAGTTCTTCTAATGTGCGGATCCGCAAAATGCCAGGACATTATAAATACCCCACAAGTGACCCCATTTTAGAAAGAAGACACCCCAAGGTAGTCCGTGAGGGTTATAGTGAGTTCATGTAAATTTTTATTTTTTGTCACAAGTTTGTGGAATATGAGACTTTGTAAGAAAAAAAAAATATTTCCGCTAACTTGTGCCAAAAAAAAAAAAATAATTCTATGAACTCGCCATGCCCCTTACTTTACACAGGAAATGTGGCACGTATAATTTATCTGTCCACAGCGGACACCGTCTACGGAAAAAGTACACTGGATGTGACTGATATTTTTTGGATGCGCAAAATTTACACAATCCCTCCCTTTCCAAGTGGTGTAATCTGCACCTTTCATAGAACTAATAGCTTTCGCCGAGCCGAGGTAGAGAGTCCCAAGCCATCGTTTCTTTACCAAAAAGGCAGTACCAGCCCTGCACACACATGTAGAACAGAAGGTGGGCCAGTCCTTGAGCCTGTCCGTGTCTGCCAAAGTGCACAGCAGCAATGATGTGTGGAGCTATAGCTACGGTCAGGAACAATACATGTCCTTTTTGGCCCACCGGGTGAATGTGGTTTGTGCACAGCTACACCAGCAACTAGGCCAGGTGACGCCGCTTCCACCTGTACGTTGTCACACCATTGGTCCTACGACATTGTCCGCCTCATCCTCCACCATGTCCTCAGTCTCCACTGCCGGGACACTTCATCATGCCCCTCCAGCATACAACAAGTGCAGGGCATGGCGGTGTCACACTGTTCTTCACCTTGTTTGCCAAGAACATGGTGTCGGTGCTGAATTATGGATGGTTGAGCCTTGCGCCCTCCATGGCACACGTGTTCAATCTAGTTGTCAAGCGGTTCCTGAATTCTTCCACCCATCTTCAAGACATCCTAAAAATGGCCATAAAACTTTGCATGCACTTCAGCCACTCGTACACTGCAAAGCACACCCTTCTTGAGCCGCAGCGGCTGAACGGCATCCCCCAACATAGGCTGATGTACGACTTTTCCACCGGTTGGAATTCCTCCCTCCATATGTTGGACCGACTATACGAGCCGAGAAAGGCCATAAATAATTTCTTGATGATCCAAGCAGACAGGGGTACTCCTCTGTGCAACCTCGATGTCAGCCAGTGGCAGCTCATGCGTGACACCTGACGTTTGCTCAGGCCCTTTGAGGAGGCCACGTTATTTGTCAATCACCTAGACTATGGGATGAACAATGTCATTCCACTGCTTCATGTCCTGGAACACATGCTGGTAAATATGGCTGGTCAGGGGACTGGAGATGTAGAGCCTAGATCTTACGGCCACATGAGCCCTGTGGGGGCTGAACTGGAGGAGCAGGAGGAGGACATTGGAGCACAAGAAATGTGTAGCGAAATGGGTGGTTTTTACACACAAGTGACATGAGAGAGGAGGAACCAGAGGAGCTACAGGGTGATGAGGAAGACGAGGCAGAGGGCCCAGACACACTGTGGCAGTATGCAGTGCAGATGGAGGCCAGGAGTCCCTCCGAGTCACTTGCACAAATGGCCCAATGCATGCTTACTTGCTTGTGTAGTGACAGCCGAATTGTCACCATTAGGCAGAGGCATGACTTATGGCTCTCCACCTTGTTGGACCCTCGCTACCGGTCGAAAATTGGGACCTTTTTTACACCTTCTAAGAGGGAGGACAAACTAAACTACTATAGAGACATCCTATGTAGTCATTTGACCGCTGCCTATCAGCGCCATCGTCCATCCTATTGCAGATCTTATGGGGGGGGCCCTCTGCGAGCACGTTCATTTGCCATGGCTGCTGTGGCATAGTGGGGGGGGGGGTAGGAGCAGTTTCAGCTCCATCAGCAGCAACTTGAGTCTAGAGTCGCTGATGAGCAGCTTTCTTCACACGCCTAGTGAAGAAACTACTCACCACAAGCAGCAGCTAGACCTGTAGCAGGACCTGAACCAGCAGGTATTGGCATACTTGTACAGTACTCTGCCACCCCACATTTAAGATCCAGACAAACTGGATTTGTGGCCGCAACTAGAGGATTTTCCCTGTGAAAAGCTGTCCTGCCCGGCCAGTAGTGTGGCATCAGAGCGGGTGTTTAGTGCGGCGGGAACCATAGTTATAACAAATGACAATACAGGTGCACACTGCGGTCTTACTAAGCCCTCAAACTGATTAGTCAACATGCCCTGCTGTGGAGGACATTCCTAAGCCCGAGCACCATGAAAAGATTTCTCAAGTAGCTCGGGACCTAACACTCACCTACCTGTGCCGTATGCGCAATACCAGGGGTCATTGGGCATTACAGGAATGTGTAGGTCGACTCTCAGCAGACTCCTCAGTTACCTCCGGCATGTAACCATGCCTGCAATGGGAGGAGGGAGAGGGCTGTGAGCGCTACCCAAGACTGGCTGATATGGCCCAGACCTCACAGGTGCACCTAAATGTAGCTTGTGGATGGAAAACAGGCTACATTTACATAGGAGTTTATACACCTCAAAAAAATTATACATACAAAACAACTGAAAGGTGGCATGAAGCAGGATGTGCTGAACCCAAAAATGCAGTTGTGCATATATATATATATATATATATATATATATATAGGGAGCAGATCCTACACTTGTGGCCCTTTGCTAATTGCAATCCCCAGCAAAAATACATACGGTGGAGGATGCCCGCAGCGGACCAAAAGTACCACACCAGACATCCCACGCAAGATGGCAATTGTGTGGATGTGATAAATAGTGATGAGCGGGAGGTGCCATATTCGATTTCGCGATATTTCGCGAATATTCGATTGAATATTCGTCATATATTCGTCGAAATCGAATATTCGTCATGATTTTATATATTGCGAATTTTACGCGAATATATATTCGCGTCGCGAATGAAACTTAGATCTGAGTTCCTAATGGTTAACTTGTATTACTAGAATTGACAAAGATAACGAATATCACACGAATATAGCACTATATTCTCAATCTTCGTTATATTCTAGCAATACAACCATTAGGAACTTAGCTCTAAGATCAATTCGCAATGCGAGTATATGTTCGCCTCGCGAATGAAACTTAGAGCTGACCGAGTTCCTAATGGTTGTATTGCTGGAATATAACGAAGATTGAGAATATAGTGCTATATTCGTGAATTCGAGATATTCTCAACCTTCGTTCTATTCTAGCAATACATACAACCATTAGGAACCCAGCTCTAAGTTTCATTCGCAATGCGATTAATATAACCTGTATTAATCGCATTGCGATTACAACTTAGATCTGAGTTCCTAATGGTTGTATTGCTAGAATATAACGAAGATTGAGAATATAGCGCTATATTCGTGAATTCGAGATATTCTCAATCTTCGTTCTATTCTAGCAATACATCCATTAGGAACTCAGCTCTAAGATCAATTCGCAATGCGAGTATATGTTCGCCTCGCAAATGAAACTTAGAGGCTGAACGAGTTCCTAATGGTTGTATTGCTGGAATATAACGAAGATTGAGAATATAGTGCTATATTCGTGAATTCGAGATATTCTCAATCTTCGTTCTATTCCAGCAATACAACCATTAGGAACTCAGCTCTAAGTTTTATTCGCGAGGCGAACATATACTCGCATTGCGAATTGATCTTAGAGCTAAGTTCCTAATGGATGTATTGCTAGAATAGAACGAAGATTGAGAATATCTCGAATTCACGAATATAGCACTATATTCTCAATCTTCGTTATATTCTAGCAATACCACTATTAGGAACTCAGCTAGCTCTAAGTTTCATTCGCGAGGCGAACATATACTCGCGTTGCGAATTGATCTTAGAGCTAAGTTCCTAATGGTTGTATTGCTAGAATAGAATGAATATTGCAATGCGAATAATTCAGGTTATATTAATCGCATTGCGATTACAACTTAGTCCAATTTGTGAGATCGTGATTCTCACATCCGACAGTACATTTTAGCATGGAGGCGTTCCCATGCACATGGGAAGTCAGCAGAAGCGGCAACGGGCAATGACTGAAGCGGGCAGGGAGCCAGGAATCCTCCGGACAGGTAAGAACAGCTTTTGGGAAGTGGGAACTGGGAAGACAACCAGAGAGCAACAAGAATTAACAACTAAAAAAAATAATAAAAAAAATAAAAAAAAAACACACGAATATTCGAAATTGCGAATATATAGCGATATATTCGCAATATTCGCGAATTGTCGAAGTTGCGATATTCGCGATAAAAATTCGAATTTCGAATATTCGCGCTCAACACTAGTGATAAATAATATAACAATATAGCAATAACAAATGACAAGACAGGTGTATACTGCGGTCTTACTAAGCTCTCAAACTGAAGGTAAAATTGGGAGATTAGTCAACATGCCCTGCTGTGGAGGACATGCCTAAGCCCAAACACCACGCCAAGGTTTCTCAAGTAGCTCGGGACCTAACACTCACCTACCTGTGCCGTATGGGCAATAACAGGGGCCAGTAGGCATTACAGGAACGTGTAGGCTGACTCGCAGCAGACTCCTCAGTTACCTCCAGCATGTAACCATGCCTGCAATGGGAGGAGGGAGGGGGCTGTGAGCCCCACCCAAGACTAGCTGATATGACCCAGGCCTCACAGGTGCACCTAAATATAGCCTGTGGATGGAAAACAGGTTACATTTACATAAGGCCATAGTTACCCTAAGGAGAACTAGTCCATCCACCCAAAATGTGAAGAGACCGACCTTTGTCAAAATGAATGAGGCGTCGATTACCACCCACCAATGCCTGATGCATCAGATTAGATCATCCATGGTGCCACACCAACAGTTTGACAAAAGAGACCGGTTTATTCTGGCTACTTGCCTCTGGCTACTATTGTGATCGATGCTGCCACCTGCCTGATGCCACACATCTGATGCCAAGTGCTGCTTCTTTCACCCACCATCTTCAGCTGGTACTTGTATTGCCACCCACCTCCCCACTTTGTCACCGGGTCACTAAGTGGTCTCCTGATGCTGCTGCCACATCCTCATTATGTCATCTTGCCACTTTATGGTCTCCTGATGCTGCTGCCACTTCCACACTATGTCACCGGGTCACTCTGTGGTCTCCTGATGCTGCTGCCACCTCCTCACTATGTCATCTTGCCACTCTGTGGTCTCCTGATGCTGCTGCCACCTCCACACTATATCACCTTGCCACTCTGTGGTTTCCTGATGCTGCTGCTACCTCAACACTATATCACGTTGCCACTCTGTGGCCTCCAGATGCTGCTGCTGCCACCTCAACACTGTCATTGTGAAACCCATCGGCCTGTTACTGAAAACTTTTCAGAGACCCAAAAGTCCTATTGTGTGTGACAGCAGCAATATATATTTGTAGCGCATCCTGCGCTAAATATCGTCTAATGGGCCGCTGTGGCACATCCGTGCCACATCTCCTGTGTAAAGTGTGCGCATCCCTAAAATATCAGTGACATCCAGTGTACTTTTTTTGTAGACGGTGTCCGCTGCCAAATGTTAAATTGTCCATGCCACATCTCTTGTGTAAAGTGTGCACATCACTAAAATATCAGTGATATCCAGTGTACTTTTTCCGAAGATGGTGTACGCTGAGGACAGTTAAATTATCCGCGCCACATCTTCTGTGTAAAATGTGCACATCCAAAAAATATCAGTGACATCTAGTGTACTTTTTCAATAGATGGTGTCCGCTTCTGAGAGTGGTATTACCAAGGACACATCTAAGGGCTCTTTCACACTTGCGTTTTGAGGATCCAGCGTACACTTCCGTCGCCAGAAATGCACGCCGGATCCGTAAAAATGCCTGAAAACGCATAATTTTATCACGATGGATCCGGCTTTCCGTGTTTTAATCGGAAGAACGGATCCGGAACACTGTACGACAACGTATCAGTTCTTTTTCCGGATTAGTTTTACGGATCCGTACCTACGACGGATCCGTCTAACACAATAGGACACAATAGTGATGGAAAAGTTGTTTCAAGGGGACTAACACCTGGACTGTGGTATGCCGTAGGGGAATCCATGGCAAAACTCCCATGGAAAATTACGTAGTGGACGCAGAGTCGGGTTTTAATCCATAAAGGGCATAAATCAACTAACATTCCTAAATTGTTTGGACTAACATGCTTTAAAACATCCAGTGTGTTTGTACGATCAGGTATGATGTTGTATCGATCAGGTAGTGTAAGGGTTACGCCCTCTTCACAGACATTGACAGACCAAACTCCCCTTTTAATGCACCGCAAACAACCGCAAACAGTCCATTTGCACAACCGCAAACTCCCCATTTGCACATGGTTGGATACCAAGCTAACCATGTCCCGGTGATGTAATTGAAGGTTTCTTCCTCCACCCAGCCACGTACAACACCAAGGGTTCCCAAAAGGTGAATTGAATTGATTTTTTCGAACGGGGAGATGGTTAAAAAAACGCTGGCTCCCTCCCCTTTGTTTTAATCCACGGCCACTGCGTCTGCGCCGTGCAATTTACTGTCACACCCGATATGAGTGTTATTTTCTGCAGTTCTCTTCTCATCAGTTTAATCCCTGTTACGTCCCCAATCTGGGGTCCATTTATTGAATTGATTTTCCGAACGGGGAGATGGTTAAAAAAACGCTGGCTCCCTCCCCTTTGTTTTAATCCACGGTCACAGCGTCTGCGCCGTGCAATTTACTGTCACACTCGATATGAGTGGTATTTTCTGTAGTACTATTCTCATCAGTTTAATCCCTGTTACGTCCCCAATCTGGGGTCCATTTATAGAATTGATTTTTCGAACGGGGAGATGGTTAAAAAATACGCTGGCTCCCTCCCCTTTGTTTTAATCCACGGTGACTGCGTGTGCGCCTTGCAATTTACTGTCACACCCGGTATGAGTGGTGGGCACTGGCAGTGGGCACACTGCAGTCTGTGGAAGTCGGCCTGACACACACTGGCAGCAGGCAAGCAACTGAAATTAGACTAAAGTGTAAAAATGAAATGCCTTATTTATCGGCAAGCTACTGTGCCACCCGGTATGAGTGGTGGGCACTGGCAGTGGGCACACTACAGTCTCTGGAAGTCGGCCTAACACACACTGGCAGCAGGCAAGCAACTGAAATTAGACTAAAGTGTAAAAATTAAATGCCTTATTTAATCAGCAAGCTACTGTGCCACCTGGTATAAGTGGTGGGCACTGGCAGTGGGCACACTACAGTCTGTGGAAGTCGGCCTGACACACACTGGCAGGCAACTAACCTTAGATTAAAGGGTAAAAATTAAATGCCTTTTTCGATGCAAAGTCCTGTGCCACCCGGTATGAGTGGTGGGTACTGGCAGTGGGCACACTACAGTCAGTGGAAGTTGGCCTGACACATACTGGCAGGCAACTAACCTTAGATTAAAGGTTAAAAATGTAATGCCTTTTTTTGATGCAAAGTCCTGTGCCACATGGTATGAGTGGTGGGCACTAGCAGTGGGCACACTACAGTCTGTGGGCCTGCAGTTCCTCACACACGGGCAAGCCAGGCAACTGCAATATATATATGGAGAAAAAATAAATAAAAGCAGACTAATGTAGCAGCCCTAAAAAGGGCTTTTTGGGGTGCTATCAGGACGCTGTCCTTACAGCAGAGATCAGATGAGTCTTTCAGGACTGGAGTGCACACTTAATACACTAGCCTAGCTATCGATTTCCCTATTAAATTAGCAGCAGCTACACTGTACCTCCTCTCAGTAAGACTGCAGCTTCCGAATGAATCTAAAATGGATGCTGTCCAGGAGATGGGAGGGTCTGGGAGGGAGGGTATGCTGCTGATTGGCTGGAATGTGTCTGCTGACGGTGAGGTACAGGGTCAAAGTTTGCTCAATGATGATGTATAGGGGCAGACCGAACATCGCATATGTTCTCCCAGCCGTGGCGAACGCGAACAAGCTATGTTCGCCGGCGAATAGTTCGGGACATCTCTAATAAAGGGCAGAGAAACACTGTCAGATTATAAACCATTTATTGTCAATACAAAAAGATCTACGATAAATATAAAATCAAATATACTTACTGCTGTCTTCCTGCTGCTTCTCATTGAGGTCGTCCCAGTTTGGTACAATGGCAGCACTTATTTCTTTCCAGAGAAGCAGGGTAGCATGGTGGTCTGCGTGACGGCTGTCGGTGTGGTCCCAGAGAGGTGTTCTTTCCTCCACCAGATGGATGAGGAGATCATTAAATCCAATCCAAAATCGACTCACATCCTCCTCATCCGTTCTGGCAGAGGCCCTAGAACCCTAAAAAAAAAAAAAAAAAATATATAGATATATTACTACAAATGATATGATACTATGTACATTTCTAAATTTCTATGTGTATAAATACTCACACGAGCCCGACCGCCGCGTGCTCCCCGATGTCCTCTGGGCGCCTCTCGACGACCTCTTAGAGCAACAGGAAGAGCAGTCTGTAATTTTAATAAAAATGTTATAGCAGACAAGAAATATAAAAAAAAAACATGAAAAACCCACAAATAAAAAAAAAAAATTACCGGTGCCTGGTCTCCACCCCCGACTTCCTCCTCTACCGCAGGAGCAGGGTCTCCGTGCCTCTCCTCCACAGATGATGTCTGTTAAAAAAAAAAAAAGGGTCAAATGCTCTCTATATTATATTTATGAAAAATTCTGCTATATTTATATACCGTATTCAGGCGCACACGACGGCATGGAGGAGAGTCCACATATTCACTGGATGAACTGTCTACAGAAAAAAGAAAAAACATTGATATGTGCTTTTTAATAAATATAAACTTCCCAAACAATTAATACTTACCGGACATTTTCTAGCTTCACTTTAAAATTTTTAAACGTAGCTAAAAAAATAAAAAATACAATAATTACGAGATGAACACATAATATAAGCATAGTTCACAAGCATAAAACAAGGATTTTTCTTACCAATGTGTTATAGCTTGTTTTTCTCAAATTTCCTTTTTTTTCTTTTTGGTATTCGGATTACCTACAAAAAAAAAAAAAAAATTATAGTTTTGTTTTATTTTGCTGTGTGCCAACCTGCAGCCCCAGTGGAAAAGCAGGGGCTGCAGGTGGGCCGACATCCTGGTGGATGCAAGGGGTAGCAGTGGCCTGGACTACTACCCCTAGCATCCACCATGACATCATCCCACCTGCATCCCCAGTGGAAAAGCAGGGGCTGCAGGTGGGCTGACAGCCTGGTGGATGCAAGGGGTAGCAGTGGCCTTGACTACTACCCCTAGCATCCACCATGACATCATCCCACCTGCATCCCCAGTGGAAAAACAGGTGCTGCAGGTGGGCTGACAGCATGGTGGATGCAAGGGGCAACAGTGGCCTTGACTACTAACCCTAGCATCCACCATGCCATGACCCCACCTACAGCCCCAGTGGAAAAACAGGGGCTGCAGGTGGGCTGACAGCATGGTGGATGCAGGGGGTAGCAGTGGACTGGTCTACTACCCCTAGCATCCACCATGCTGTCAGCCCACCTGCAGTCCCAGTGGAAAAACAAGGGCTGCAGGTGGGCTGACAGCATGGTGGATGCAAGGGGTAGCAGTGGCCTATACTACTACCCCTAGCATCCATCATGCCATGACCCCACCTGCAGCCCCAGTGGAAAAACAGGGGCTGCAGGTGGGCTAACAGCATGGTGGATGCAAGGGGTAGCAGTGGCCTGGACTACTACCTCTAGCATCCACCATGACATCATCCCACCTGCAGCCCCAGTGGAAAAACAGGGGCTGCAGGTGGGCTGATAGCATGGTGGATGCAAGGGGTAGCAGTGGCCTTGACTACTACCCCTAGCATCCACCATGCCATGACCCCACCTGCAGCCCCGGTGGAAAAACTGTGGCTGCATGTGGGCTGACAGCATGGTGGATGATAGGGGTAGTAGTGGCCAGGACTACTAACCCTAGCATGCACTTTGCCCTATACAGCTACTATGTCTAGCAAATAGTAGCTGTTTATAAGTGTTGCCAGGTTCACAAAAAAATAAAATAATAAACTCACCTGAGACATTGTGGAATGGCGTCCGCAGCGTCTTCACTCTGCAAACTCCCGCGAAGGCAGGCAGGAAAACACAGAACCTTCACAAGCGCCGCCTTCTTGTGTCCAGGGCACAAAATGTCTAATAGGATAAACTTTGTTCGTCTGGGGATGAGTAAATCCACTTCCCTTAACCATATATTGGCAGTTGACACAATTTAAACATGGAAAGCAACCCTTTCTTTGGGCATGTAAGAATTGCTGTCCTTTTTTCTGATGGCCTATGTCAGTGTGTACCACTTGATCTTTGAGATTTTTAGGGCGTCTGTAAGACATCAGTGGTAAAGATTTAAACTCATCTATTTTGTTATGTCCACTGCTCAATATAGGCCAATGTCTATGCACTATGTCCCTAATGTTATGGCTATCCTCTGTGTAAGTGGTCACTAGAGGAATACGGTTCATTCGTCTTGGGGACCTATCTGAGGAGTGTTTTTTCTTTAGTAGTTCTGTTCTTGTGAATGTTTCTACTCTAGCGATGTGAGACTTTAGTAACGTGATGGGATATCCCCTATCCTGAAAGGCCCCATTCATTTTGTTAAATGAAGTTTGTAACGTGATTTCATCATTCACAATGCATTTCACACGCATGAACTGGCTTAAAGGCAGTGATTTGATCATTGATCTTGGATGGGCACTATCAAATTGTAATAAGGTATTTCTGTCAGTGCTTTTTGTATAAACATCCGTTAGAACACATCCATCCTTAACAGAGATGGATGTGTCTAAAAAATTAATCCTATCAAATGAATAATCCAAAGTGAATTTAATCTCCCCATTAATCATGTTCAAAAACATAAAAAAATTAAGGAGTTCCTCTTCTGTGCCCAGCCAAATCAAGAAAATGTCATCTATGTATCGCCACCACCTCAAAACATGTGAGAAGTGGGGCGATACATAGATGTGTGCTTCCTCAAGGAAGGAGACCGCCATGTTGGCGTAAGTGGGCGCCACATTCGACCCCATAGCGGTCCCCTTCATTTGTAAATAAAAATGATCCCCAAATAGAAAATAATTCGAAGTTAGAACCAAATGCAATAATCTCAAGATGAAGTCCTGGCAACCTTCAGACCACTGTGATCCATGTAATGCTTTTTTAACCACCTCCAACCCAAAATTGTGTTCTATGGAGGTGTAAAGACTCACAATGTTGAAAGAAGCCAGGATAGCTCCTGTAGTGATGAGCTGCAGGGGCAATATTCGAATTCGCAATATTTTGCGAATATTTGGGCGAATATTCTCTTGATTGCGAAAATTTGCATAAAAAAATCTGCATAAAAATTTGCATAAACTGGTATTTAAAAAAAAAAAGAATATCCGTGATTGCGAATATATTTCGCGATATTCTAAATATTCGCAAATTCTCGAAGTGCCGATATTCGCGATTAAAATACCCCGTTACAGCAAATACAGTAAATATTGTGGGCAGTGTGCAATATTGCTTTTGTGGAGTTATCTTCTGGCCAGAAGCACATGTACAGATAACTTTATCATTCAAACAGACACTCCAACCCATCCCCGGCAACGAAGCGCCTCCTAACCCTGGCAAAGTCACGTGGGACGCCACGCTAGACGGACACCACGTGGGACGCCATTGGTGTCAGGGGACGTCTCAGCAAGAGGAGCGAGTGGGACGCGCGAGGAGGGAGGTAGGTGGAATCGACTGTTTGCCTACTACTGCCGCAAGGTTCAACGGAGGAGTGCCTGCACCTTGGCCGAGCAGGTCTGTGTTTGTATGTTATGCTCCCCACGAGAGCGATGAAGTTCGGTTTGATCATGAAGCACGTTTGATCACATAGTGACTCTCTCCAAGAGGGCCCCCTTATTGCATTTATATATCTGTACCCTCTACGTTGTCCTCCATAGGATCAGGTAAGTGCGGACAACAAAAGAATAGTAGTTTGCAAACTGTGCAGTACTAAAATGAGCCGGGCTGTTAAAACTAGCAACCTCACCACCACCAGCATGATTCGCCACATGGCATCTAAGCACCGTCATAAGTGGGACGAACGCCTGGGTCCACAATCTGTGTCTGTGGGTCACACCACTGCCTCCACTTCCCCTATGTTGAGTGCTGCTGTCCAATCCCCTGTCAAATGCGCAGACCTGGATGCCTCCCGCCCTGCACCTGGACCTTCGCCAGCACCATCAGCGACCACATCCACGTCACTGTCCATATGTCCTTACCCAGGGCCGCGTCAGCGCCCGGCACACCAGGGCCCACTGCTCCTGGGGGTCCCACTGTGCCTGCTCACTCCTGCAGCATAGCTCCCAACTGTCCCGGATTCAGCAGTCTGCTAAATGTCCCTCTATGTGCTAAACCCTGTTCTCCCCTTGGCCACTCCCCCTCTTCGCTGTGCATTGCAGCGTCAGCACGTCACGCTGAGCAAGTGAAAGAAAGTATTTTGCACTTGATAATACGCTCCTGCTCTCTTACATAGTGGCAGCAGCAGGGAGTGTACAGGGCAGGGGTCGGCACTATGTGCGTCTGGAGAACATCACCATTAGTAGAGGAGTGGACAGCACCTCGCTGAGCTCAGGCTCAGTGACCCGTGTGCAGTGCAGGGACAGAGAGATGACAGAGCAGCAGTCACTGAACATACATTGGTCAGAGGAAGAGGAGTGATGTGAGTGTCCCAGCCTCTCCTCCCTATAACACACCTTGTGAAATCACCACTTATCTGTTAAACATAGATCTGCATCACCTCTCTGTTATATTCATTAGCAATGGTTCAGTAATTAGTTATATTAGTGCAGAGACAGAGTTGGAAGTTAAATCTAATGATAGTAATACAGAAATAGCGCTGATTCATTCATGTATTAATTATTTGCATTGACTTCACCTCAGTGAGACTGTAGACCAGAGAAGTGTATGTATGTATGATGATGATGGGCTCTATATACCTTCCAACCATCCCAGACCCAGCGGGACAGTTCCGGATTTCTGTGGCTGTCCTGTGGTCTCGGGGCAGCTGCGGAATGTCCTGCCCTCAACTGTCTCCGTGTCCTTAGGATGCATGGATAGTTGAGTGCAATGGTGAAGCAGGAGCCATCCACTCCTTGCTCCACCATTCAACTGCCGGCACTCCCATTGCATCTTCAGAGATGAATATCAGACCACAGAGGCCGAAGGATGATAAGGATTTCCCGATCACTGCAACCCCATGTGACCAGTGGGGGAGGAGCCGGAGGAGCAGATAGCTGTGTTCCTGTAGGACAGGAGCCTGACTGGAATGTGGTGAGGCCTAGCTGTGTGTCCGTCCCTGTGTGTGTGTCTGTCTGTCTCTCCCTGTGTGTGTGTATGTCTCTCCCTCTGTGTGTGTCACCATCACTATGCCCACAGTGTTCCTATGCTTTGACTCAGTTGCATCAGGATATTCTGTGTGGAGTTAGAAGAAGATGAAAGAGGAGGCAGCGCCGCCAGCATGGAGTCCGTGGGAGAGGCACAGGGAGGCACACTAAGGACTTAGGTAACACTACCACATTTTCAGCACTAGTGTTATCTGTGGTTTTACATAGGACTGCAGGTAACACTACCACATTATTAGCACTAGTGTTATCTGTGGTTTTACATAGGACTGCAGGTAACACCACTACATTTTCTGTACTAAGAGAGTTATCTCTGTGTAAGGGGGCCCACTGAGACTTTATGGCCCAAGGGCCCACATGAACCTGAAGCCGGCCCTGTCCTTACCCCAGAACGCAAACAAAAAAAAGCAGCCACCCACAGTTCATAGCACAAAATGAGCAGCTTTCCAAATTACTGGCCCTGAAAATGTTACCATTTAGGCTTGTGGACACTGAGGCCTTGCGCAGCCTGATGTTGGCGGCCGTCCCGTGTTACGCAGACCCCAGCCGCCACTATTTTTCAAGGTGTTCCGTGCCCGCCTTCACCAACATGTGTCCCATAACATCACATGTGCCCTGACCAACGCAGTTACTGGGAAGGTCCACATAACCACGGACACATGGACAAGTGCATTCGGCCAGAGACGCTACATTTCCCTGACGGCACACTGGGTGAACGTTGTGGAGGCCGGGAGTGAGTTGTACCGTGGGATGGCACAGGTGCTACCAACGCCAATGATTGCGGGCCCTAAGTCGATCAGGGTTTCCACCAGCACCTATGTTAGTGGCTCCAACCCCTACTTCTCCTCCTCCGCCTCCTCTTCCACTTCTACCTCCGGATTATTCACGTTCAGCACCAGTCAGGCATCAGTCGGTAGCTGGAAGCAGTGTAGCACTATAGTGGGGAAGCAGCAATAGGCCCTGCTTAAGCTGATATGCTTAGGGGACAAACAGCACATCAGAGCCTTAGAGCTATGGCAAGGGATAAGAGACTAAACTTAGCTGTGGCTCTTGCCACTCAGCCTACAACCAGGCATGGTTGTGTCTGATAATGGCCATAACTTGGTGGTGGCTTTAAAACTCACAAGCTCACACACATCCCATGCCTTGCCCAAGTCTTAAACTTAGTGGTTTCTCAAAACCCGCTCCAATTTGCCTCAGCTACTGGTGAAGGTGTGCCGCGTGTGTGCACATTTCTGCAAATCATCGACAGCTTCAGCTGGTCTGTCAACAATGCAGCAGCGCTTGAAATTGCCAGGTCACCAGATTTTATGCGACGTGAGCACGCGCTGGAACTCAACGTTCCACATGTTGGCCAGGCTTTGTGAGCAGCAGATGGCAGTAGTGGAATACTAGCTGCAAATTGTCCGTCACCTTTCCAGTCAGCTTCCGCTATTCACAAGCAAGGAGTGGGCATGGATGTCCCACTTCTGTGTCTACTCAAACGTTAGCTGCTCACAATTAAGAAAAACGCTTTGCATGTGGAAGAGGTGGAAATTGGGTAGGACAGTACACAGGGTGAAAGCCAGACCACCCTCAGATCATCTTCTCAGGCAAATTGGACGATGAAGAGGAGGTCGAGGAGAAGGAGGAGGAGGCGATGGTTGCTTTCGCTACAGAGGGTAGTGCCCATGGAAGTTTAACCCTTTAAGGACTCTGGGTTTTTTCATTTTTTCATTTTTGTTTTGCGCTCCCTGCCTTCCGAGAGCCATAACTTTTTTATTTTTTATTTTTACGTTCACATGGCCATATGAGGACTTTTTTTGCGGGACAAGTTGTACTTTCCAACGCCACCATTTAATATTGCATACAATGTAGTGGGAAGCGGGAAAAAAATTCCAAATGGGGTGAAATTGCAAAAAAAAAACAATTACACCACAATTTTACTGGTTTTAAATTACGACGTTTGATGTGCGATAAAACTGACCATTTAATATTATTCTACAGGTCAGTACGAATCTAGCGATACCCAAAATGTATAGTATGTGTTTTGATAGTGAAACTAAATTCAAAAGTGTGAAATTTTTTATTTCTTTTTTTTTTTGTTGCCATATTTTGACCCCTATAACTTTTTTTTAATTAAGTGTATGGCATTGTATGGGGGCTTATTTTTTGCGGGGCGATCTGACCTTTTAGTTGATACCATTATGGGGTGTGTAGGACTTTTTGATCCCTTTTTTTTAAAAATTTTTTGAGGAAATAAAGTGTCCAAAAACGGCGAATCGGCCATTTGGGCGCTTTTTTCTGTTTACCGTATGGGGAATATATTTTTATATTTTTATACTACGAGCATTTTCGCACATTGTGACACCCATGATGTGCATTTTTTAATTTTTTTTTGTTATTTTATTTTAATTTTGGGGAAAGGGGGGTGATTAGATTTTTTTTTTTTATTATTTATTTATTTATTTATTTTCTTTTTCTTTTACACTTTTATATAGGTCCCATAGGGACCTATATAAATCAGTCATCTGATTGCTTCTATCATAAACTCCAATACACTTGTATTGGAGTTTATGAGGATTTTACTACTTTCCTATGAAGCTCTATTGCTAACAAGGGCTGCATAGGAAATAGTAAGTAGTAACCTTGAATAATTCTTTGAGTTCTAGGTTATTACATCCAGCCCTGCGATTCCCCGGATCACCACTAGGGGGAGCCGGTGAGCTGCCAAAAGTTTTACTTTCGGTTTTAGCGCGCGCAGATGCCGTGGTCAGAATTGACCACTGCATCTGCGGGGTTAAATGATTGCGATCGGCATCGCTGCTGACCGCGATCATTAGCCGCGGGGGTCAGCTACAGGAAACAGCCGGACCCCCGCAGCAATCGCGCCCGCAGCGGGCAGGAGCGGGCGCCATGGTTAGGGAAAGACCCATGACGTACCCATACGTCATGGCTCCTTAAGGGGTTAATTCCATCTGTTCAGTGTGGGTGGGCAGAAGAGGAGGAAGAGGATGAGGAGATTGAGAAACATCCTCCTGATGACGACAGCAAACTCTTGCCTATTGGTACTCTGGCTGATTTCATGTTAGGCTGCCTTTCCCACGACCCCCGTGTTATACGCACTTTAGACAACATGGATTACTGGTTGTTCACCTTTCTTGACCCTGCTACAAAGAGAACTTCTCATCTCTCATTACTCTGAAGGAGAGGACGAGCAAAACTGTGCAATACCAGAAGGTTCTTGTTGAAAAATTGCTAAAATTTTTTCCATCTGACAAAGCTGGTGGCAAAGTCCATAGTTCTTTGGGCAACCGAGGAGGCGAGACAAGGCGAACACACACCAGTTCCAACAGAGTCAGGGCAACATTCTCCAAAGCCTGGGACTTTTCCTTGACATCCCGCTAGCACCCTTACCCTGATGCGCGCCCTACTGTCACAAGGAGGGAAACATTTTGGAAGATGTTGAAGGAGTACATAGCAGACCATGTCAGCATCCTCAATGAGCCCTCAGTGCCTTACAACTACTGGGTGTCCAAGCTGGACACGTGGCACGAACTGGCGCTCTACGCCTTAGAGGTGCTGGCCTGCCCTGCCACCAGTGTTTTGTCTGAGCGGGTATTTAGTACTGCTCGTAGCATTATAACAGATAAACGTATCCGCTTGTCAACTGAAAATGCTGACAGGTTAACTCTTATAAAAATGAACAAGGCCTGGATTACCCATTACCTCTCTACTCCACCAGAGGTAAGCTGATGAACATAAAGGCACTTTAAATGTGTTGTTTATAATGTACAGAATACACCGTATTCCCATGCACCCCTTCCACCTCAAAAAAGGGTATATGATTGAATCACCCTTTTTTCTTCCTCCTCCTCTTCCATCATATCAACATGCTTATTCGACACATATAATGCCCTCGCATATAATGTTTTACAGGGTCAGCTCACTTACAGGCCCTCTCATATAATTTTTTAGAGGGTCAGCTCACCTGCCGGCCATTGCATATAATGTTTTACAGTGTCAGCTCATCTGAAGGCCCTCGCATATAATTTTGTACAGGGTCAGCTCACCTGCAGGCGCTCGCATATAATGTTTTATGCGTTCAGCTCACCTGCAGGCGCTCGCATATAATGTTTTATGGGCCAGCTCACCTGCAGGCCCTTGCATACGTATAATGTTTTACAGGGTCAGCTCACTTGGAGGTCCTCACCTACAATCTTTTACAGGGTCAGCTCACCTTCAGGCCCTCGCATACAATGTTTTACAGGGTCAGCCCACCTGCAGGCCCCCACCAACAATCTTTTACAGGGTCAGCTCACCTGAAGGCCCTCACATTAAATTTTTTAGAGGGTCAGCTCAGCAGCAGGCCCTTAACCATAATTTTTTCCATGGTCATCTCAGCAGCAAACTCTCACCCCTAATGTTTTTGAGGGTCAGCTCTGCAGCAGGCCCTCGCCCCTAATGTTTTAGACGGTCAGATCAGCAGGCTCTTGCTCCAAATGTTTTTGTGGGTCACCAGCAGGCCATCAATCATCATTTTTCAAGGGTGTGTATGATGCCCTCCTTTATGTGTAACAAAGGGTGTATTGGAGTGCTGGTTCCCTGTAATTTTTGGCAGCCCTTTCACTAAGTGCATAGGCTTTATCAGTGTAGGAGTCCCACTACATGAACAATTGTACCACAATTCGAATGAGGCCCTACTTTATGTGATATACAGTTGGTATCGGAGTGCCTCTTGCTTGTAATTTTTGGCAGAACTTGAACTTTATATACAAGTAAATATACAGGAAAGAATGTTTCCTAATATTTTTTCCTCTAAAATCAATTTTATCTTCGGTTTTGTGCGTATTATTGTCAATCTGTAAAAGTGGCGTACTACTCGGACAACATCGTTCCCAGCAGCGACCTGGGAGTCCAAGATGCATCCAGACATTCTACCCATGCTGTTCCCAAACCATTTTGATGGTGTTTCCATCAATTTCTGAACTTTTCCTATGAACCAGGCACCCTCCCCTCTTCAGAGCAGGGTGTGCCTGGTTTAATGCTCGGGTTCTCCCATTGACTTCCATTATACTTGGGTTCGGCCCGAGTACCCGAGCACTTTGGTGCTTGATCAACACTAATTAATGACCAAATGCTGACTGAATGAAGGCGGATGCTTTACAAACAGGATCCGTTTTGGGGGGTTATTGTTCTGACGAATCAAGGAAAGGCAAAATAATCAGTGAGTGAACACAAACTTACTGCTGACACCCTCTCCACTCTGTTGGGGGGCTCTACTTGTATAAGCATTTAATAGAACAGGTTCTGTAGACATCTATGTGGAATCAGCTGATGAGGGTGTAAAAGGAGTGCACTTTTTCTTGGTGCTAACATCGATCATACTTATTTGGTCAGTTTTGGCCCCATGACTGCCCAAATAAGTGAAGTGTGCAGTGATTCTAAGAGCGACGCCTGTCATCTGCATGTCATATGGACTCTCAGTATTATTTCACTACCAGAGCAGACTCCCTATGCGTGTTACTGCAAGGCACAGTGTTCTACCCAATTATAAAGGCTCTCTTAAGCCAGGAAATAGCCATTTTTATTGAGATTTTCCGCGAACCGAACCAAATTTTTCCCCAAAAAATTAGTCGAACTGGCGAATCATATTTTTTTAAAATTCGCTTATCTCTAATAATTACATTCACTTTACACACAAATACACTTACTTTTTATGCAACATACCTGGGTGAACTGGAGGGAGAGTTAGTTGGCAGGATCCAGAGTTGATGAAAACATCCTCCCCACCCTTTCTGTCCCAATGCTGCTCTTCATGATTAATGTATCTGATGTGAGGTATGTGTGCCGGGGGAGGGGGGAGTGTATGATGGGAGCACAGGCAGTAAATCAGCTGCTATCTGTGGAACCTCTGCTAGAAGCATTTAGCTGCTAATTGATGGGGCAGACTGATTCCAGTTCACCTCTGCTCCAGATCCCAGCCTCCAGAGTTCTATCACATTACTTTGGTGATTTTGCCCAGGGAACAGTGGCGTAGGGATCACCATAGCAACCATAGCAGTGGCTATGGGGGCCTGCCCAGGTCTGTTGATTTTATATTTTTTTTTTATCCACTTGCCGGCCCGTCCGTGGCCCGGACCAGCTTGGGCCTGGCTGGGGACTGAGAGAAGGAGTCAGGAGAGAACAGGGCAGTGAGGGCACGACAGGGCCGGGCAGCAGATGAGATAGGCTGCGGTGGAGGGGGTCGAGCCGGGGTCACTGGGTGTGTGCTATACCTGAGTCTTGGAGGGAGTGGCCTCGATTCCCGCCGCAGCAGTGTCTGAGACTGACTGAGAGTGTCAGTCTCACTGCTGCCAGCCTGTGCCTCAGCTCAGCCTACCTGCGCTGTGGTGTGACCAGTCCAAGTCCGACCCTTCTCCAGTCTGCTCCCTCCTCCTCAACTGGTCAGTGGTCTCCACTCCGGCGTCCACTCCACTGTCTCCAGTCCTGCCTCTGTGCCTGCGGCTGCCAAGTGACTGCTGTAACAGCTGTCTCTGTTCTGACTGTGCCAGTGTGCCTCAGTCTAAAAGTAAGTGATTAAGTGAAAAAGAATTGTGAGAACTTAGAACTAAGGTTCAGAAGATTATGATGATCTAAAAAGAGCTGCCTGCAGACCTGAAGTGAAGGAGGGCTTGGGGGCCCCTGCCCCCTTCCTTCTGTTAGGGCCCCCGCGCCCTCCTTATCATTGCAGGTATGCAGAATTCAGATCATCAGACTCTCACTAATTACAAATTTACAGCACACACACCCCTGTAGTGTCCACTATCAGACAGGGGAGGAAAGAAACCCCAGAACTAGAGTGTTACCCCCAACTGGGGTTTCTTCCCTCCCCTGTCTGATGGTGGACACTACAGAGGTGTGTGTGCTGTAATTAGTAAGTGAGAGTCTGATGATCTGAAGTTAAAAAGAGATGCCAGCAGTGATAAGGAGGGCGCCCCTTCCTTCTTTTGAGGGGCACACTCTAGTTCTGGGGTTTCTCCCCCCTTATATGACAGACTAAGGGTACTTTTACACTTGTGGCAGGATGGATCCAGCAGGCTGTTCAGCCTGTCGGATCCGTCCTGCCGCTATTTCGCTGGACCGCTGCTCCGTCCCCATTGACTATAATGGGGATGGGGGCAGAGCTCCGGCGCAGCTCATGGCGGTGGGAGATCTAGGATGGGTGTTCGGGTGGGAGCTCTGGAAGGGGTGGTGGGAGGCCCGATAGATATGTGGGGGTGGGAGATTGGGTGGGGGGGCATGAAAAAATTTTGCTATGGGGCCCATGCATTTCTGGCTACACCCCTGCCAGGGAAATTGCCCAGTTTGGGGCCCCCCCCCCCCCCCACGACGCCTGCCCAGCATGGAGGGTATTTAACCCGTCTGTTAAAGATTACACATTCTAATCCCAAGAACATGGCACTTATCAGCGGTTTGATTACATTCTAGTCACTGGCCATTCCCTAGATGCAGTTCAGGCTGCAAGGATTGTCAACATTGCAATCTCTAGCCATGCCCTGTCTTGCTTTCACTTGTTTTCCAGGACATTCCTGCTAAAGTGTGATATCTGCATTTAAACTACTCTGTTGGAAGATGACAGAAATAAAAAAACTACAAAACAAATTGACCGAGTACTTTGCAAATAATAAAAACATTCACATTTCTAAACTAATACTCTGGGAATCCTATAATGTTTTCATAAGAGAAGAATTGATTGCTCTGGGTTCAAGGGTCAAGAGACAGATGACTCAAAAATTGCATTCACTGCTGACGCAAATATTAACAAATGTGGAAAGGTTACATAAGAATTCCCACTCTTCAAAAGTGCAGTCTGACCTTGTGTCTCTGCACTCCCAAATGAGAGATTTGCTGAATATTAAAGCTGCTAAAGCATTGCAGTTGGTGAAGTACAATGTGCACAGGGACAATAGTTCTAAAGTCATCTCTAGCATGATCGGAGATGCAAAACCTCAATCTCTGCTATTAAATAAGATTGCAGTTACAGAAACACTACTACCCCCTTAATAGCTAAAAATTTCACAAGTTTTATTCTCAATTCTTCCTATATAATTTGGATCCTGTGCACCTTCTGATTTACCTGCTATGTCCAATGATGATCTTATAGACACATTTCTGTGCCCTATCAACATTCTTATCTTGACAGATTTGGATAGATTATTTTTTTTAGCTCCGTTTTCCGATGAAGGAGGTAAAGAAGGTTTTGGCTGAAATCCCAAAAGGTAGAAATCCTGGACCTGATGGTCTACCCATGTCTTATTATAAAAATCCTGTGAACTCCTACTTCCCCTCTTTGTGCACGTTTGTAATTCGTTCTTAGATGGGTCTGCTCTTTTTTCACAATCTCAGGTGTCCCACATAACCATTCTCCTGAAAAAAGGAAAGGCTTAGAAGGCTGTTGGATCTACAAGCCTATTTCCTTACTGAATACTGACCTTAAATAGTCAAGCTTCTTAATAAGCATTAGTGATAATAGCAGCAGGGGCTATATTCAAATTTGGGATATTTCACAAATATTTGGGTGAATATTCATCATATATTCGCAAATTCGAGAATATTTTATTGATTGCGAAAAATCGGCAGAGTAATATTCACATAATGCACGCAAAATACAGGCTTGGGTCACTTTTGCTACATTTTCCAAGCTGCTAGAAGTTTCTGGAGAAAATGGTTGGCACGGCAGAACATTAAAAATGGCTTTTTATGCAGTTAGAGTGCTCCAATATATTCGCGATTGCACTAATCGGCACTAATGATGCAAATATTTTGGCACAATATGTGACACTTACCATTTTAGCAGGTCTGCATATATGTATGGACAGCAGAACCTATCACACTACCTAACACACTGCACTGCAACAGCTACACCAGGGATGCTCAACCTGTGGCCCTCCAGCTGTTGCAAAACTACAACTCCCAGCATTTGTATCCTCCCAGCGGGAGTTGTATTTTTGCAACACATGGAGGGCCGAAGGCTGGGCATCCCTGAGCTACACTATATAAGGATATAACCTACACTGACTATCTGAGTGGAAAGAACAGAGCACAGCAATGACACTGCTGTCTCTCTCAGAACTTTAAAAAACTGTAGAAAATGGCTGCTGGGGAGGTTCTTATATAATAGGGGTAAGCAACTTTCCTATTGGTTACTAGGGATGTTGCTAAGCTCAGACAAAGACATTACAGCCTTCTCATTGGCCCACAAGCAAGAAGGGAGGTTACTGATGAAAATAAAAATCTCGAATATTCAAAATTACGAATATATATTACTATATTCTAAATATTCGCAAATTCTCGAAGTGCCGATATTCGCGATTAATATTCATGATTCGAATATTCACTCCCAACACTAATAAGCATTTCTCAGGGTTCCTACCTAGACTTATTGGGGAAGAGAAAGTAGACTTTGTCCCAGGTTGAAAGGGTATACATAATATCAGCAGGGTTTTACATGCAGTTTGTCATGCAAAACAAAACAAATCTCTTTTGGTCCTTCTCCGCAGTGGCATGCCTAGGGTGTTTGGCACCAGGGGCGAGTCCTTTCTCTGTCCTCCCCTCCCCATACTTTAAAAAAATTGTACCCCCTCACAGTAGTATTTCTCTCATTGTGCCTTCTTACAGTAGTTATGCCCTTTCTGTGCCCCTTTCACAGTTGTAATGCCCTCTTTGTGTCCTTTTCACAGTAATAATCCCCTTTGTGCCCCCTTTACAGTATTAATCCCCTTTGTGCCCCTGTCACAGTAATAATCCCCATTGTGTCCCCTTCATAGTAATAATCCTCATTGTGCCCCCTTTATAGTAATAATGCCCACTGTGCCCCATTCATAGTAATAATGCCCATTTTGACCTCTTCACAGTAATAATGCCTATTGCCCCCCTTAATGGTAGTAATGCCCACTGTGCTAGTAATGCCCTCTGTGCCCCCTCCATCTTAGAAATCCTCATTGTGCCCCTTTAGAGTAATAATGCCCCTTTTGCCCCTTCACAGTAATAATGCCCACTGTGTCCCCTTCACAGTAATAATGCTCACTGTGCCCCTTCATCGTAGTAATGCCCTCTGGCTCTGTGCCCCTTCCATAGTAGAAATACCCATTGTTCCCCCTTCACATTAGTAATGCCCTCTATTCACCCTTCCATAGTAGTAATGCCCTCTGTGCCCCCAGCAGTTTGAAAAGAGGGCAGCGCTCATATGAGAGCTGCTTTCACTGTTCTATTCACCTGCTCGCCGAAGCATTTGCAGTGATGAGCAGATAAACATAGAAGAGAAGGCAGCACTCAAACAAAAAATAAAAAAACGGACAACCTCTTTAAAGACATACTTGAAAAACATTACATACAGTGCTACAGAACATACAGGGTCATACAGCACCACATACCTCTTACATCCAGTGACTTCTATTCTCTGATGTAGATATTCTCTTTCCTCTTCTTCTCCTGTTAGACCAGACCACCATGGTGACTTCTTTCAGCAGCACCTCGTCTCTGTAGAGTTTATCAGACATGTTACTTACCTACTTTTTCATCATCCTCCCACCTTCTCAACACCCCATCCTGCCACCCCCAATACTGTGACCACTGTGCTCCCCAATACTTTCCTGTAGAAACAGTCCCCCTGAAAATACTGGTACCACACCCCTTTTTATTGTGCGCTAGTAATAAAAAAAAACACCTTCCTTTCAGATCAGACCCCCATATGAAACCCTAAATGAGATCCCCCAATCTCAGACCAAACCCCCTTTAGACCTCTATATCAGACCCCATATAAGACCCCAGTTTTAAACCTCAGATCAGACACCCATTAGACCTCCATGTAAGACCCGACCCAATATCAGACCTCAGATAAGATCCCCATATAAGACCCCATTAGACCTTAAGACCCCCATATTAGACCTCAGACCAGACCCCGATATCAGACCTCCAGACTCCCACTAGACCCCCAGATCCCCATTAGACCTCCAGACCCACAATCAGACCCCAATTAGACCTCCAGACCCCCCAGTCAGACCTCCAGACCCCCAATCAGACCCACATTAGACCTCTAGACCCCCAGTCAGACCTCCAGACCGCTAATCAAACCCCATTAGACCTCCAGACCCCCAAGCAGGCCCCCATTAGACCTCCAGACCCCCAATCAGACCCCCATTAGACCTCCAGACCCCCCAGTCAGACCTCCAGACCCCCAATCAGACCATTAGACCTCCAGACCCCCAATCAGACCATTAGACCTCCAGACCCCCATTAGACCACTCCAGACCCCCAGATCCCCAAGTCAGACCCCCCCCCCCCCATAAGACCTCAAGACCACCACAGTCAGACCTCCAGATTGGCAGATATAGATGTGGTACCGAAACTGGCAGCATTTCAAATATTTGGTGGTTCTGCCCATTAATTAGAGAGTTCTGGGAGGAAGTGAAACCTTGTTTAAAGATGTATTCTCAATTAATTTTAAATTGACAGATGCCCTGTTTCTATTGTGGTTGCCTTGGAAAGGTTTCACACTTCCTCATACCAATCTTGTAACCCATATGATAATAGCAGCTAAATTACTAGTGCCTATGAAATGGCGGGATTCTGATCCTCCAACAATGTCCATGTGGTATTCATGGAACAACTAGCAGGATGGGAAAATAGGAATAGGAAGTCCATTCTGAAAATATAGTAGCCTTGGCAGAGTTTTACCTTGGGGGAATAGCATGCATCATCCTGCTCCCCTGGAGATGCTACGTACCACAAGTTTGCTAGTTCATATTGTACACTGATGGATTAATGCTGTATTTTGTCTGGTATACTGGGGTCCTGTCTTTCCCCAACAGATGCTATTTGACTGTGATCACCTTATGCTATATCTGCCAATCTGGATATGACACTCTTGTTTTCCTTGTTTTTCCTTTACCGACGCCTGTCTAGGATCTCACTCCCCATTACCCTCTACCCTCTTTATTTTGTCATTATATATCCAGGGGCAGGCTGCAGATGTATACCTTACTTAATTTTCCTTTTCTCTCCACTTAGGTTATTGACCTTCATATGGATTTCCACGCGCTTGTTAAGTAGGATGAAACACTCCAAGTTACAACTTTGCATGTAGCAGACTGATCTTTATATTCTAAATATGCAATCTTCTGTATTTTAATTATTCTTCAAAAAAAAAGAGAACACATAAAAAAGGAAAGAAAGAGGTTGTCATGTACTATATGATGTCTGATTTTCATTTTTTTAAATCAATCATGGCATAACCCCTTTAAAGTGAAATTTAAAGTGCATTACTTCAAATTCTTTTCATCTCTTCATAATGACAAAGTGATGTGTATTGTATTTTCCAGACATAAAAAGGCACATTGTTTTTTAAAGCAGTTTTAAGAAAAGTAGCACTTAGTTATTACCATTTAAAATGTTCTGTACACAGTTTTAATGGGGGTATCCTATGATTAATGTAAAATATTACATAATAAAGAACATTACAATTTATTTCTAGCAAACATAGAACTAGCCCTGTATCCACACATGGATCTAGAGCCTGTCACCCAATTCAATTCTCTGTTATTTATATTTCAAATTAGCAGCTCAGGGGTGTGTCCTAGCTCTGCGGTGTGTCTTTCTGTTCTCTCCCTTTAACTGGCAAAACTCCTAAAAGAAGATATAGCTGGTAGCCATTGATGGATGGAACTGAACTTTATAAGAGGTGGAAAGAGAGTTAAGGAGAAGAACAAATAGCAGGTGACACTATAAAGATTATTTTTATTGAATAACTCATTGGCTATACTAAATTTTCATTTAAAAAATGTAATTGTAAAAGCATTCAGATCTAGGTGTTGGTTTGAAAAATGTACAATATTATTTCATGAGACAACCCTTTAAGAATTAAAATGCATTAAGGAATTTGTTCTAGTGTGTTGTAATTTTACTATTGCTTACTTCTAGTATTTTCTGCTCACATATATGCATGCATTAATGTACATATGCTGCTGTAGAATAAGTTTAAATGAGTTATCAATCTACAGAAGTGGGGTCTAGGACAACCACCCATCCTCAGAATGAAGGGGCTTATTCCCTGATATGTTAAGGGTTGGCCCTGTGTTGTATTTCCCGCTGAGGAAGATGGCTAGGTTTGAAGAAAAATAGGTAGCTGTCCCTTCATTTTAGGGGTCAGTGTGGAGTCCAGGAGTCAAGCCCCACTAACCACTATTTTATAGCATATCCTACCAATATACCAAACATTAAAAGACGGAGATACCCCTTTAAACGAACTGCAATGACTTTGCACATTAGTTGAATAACAAAAAAAGTTCTGTTTAAATATAACTAAAACATTAAAACATGTGTAATTAACGTAATAGTAAACAAAGATAATGTGATTGATTTATATTTACTGTAAATGTAGCAGCCATTAAAATTCTGTACATGTAGCTAAAAAAGAATTTTATAAGGCAAGTTTCACACTAGTGTCTGCGAGCTCCGGTAATCTGTGCAGACAGGGTACAGCTTGCTGAAGTTCCCTGGATCCAGCATTGCCAGAAGCTACCTGAATGCCCGTCGGCCCCATCAACTATAATGGGGACTGGCAGAGATCATGTCCCAACTCAGCAAATATGCCGTGAATCAGCAAGACTAAAACTGCTACGCATATTGTTATTTATCCGGCCGATTCTCAGCATATGCAGATGTGGTCCTTGGTCAGATTTGAACCTAGGACCCGAGCACTGCAAGGCACAAGTACTATCCAATCATCCAAAATTCTGCTTTTGAACAATGATTTTCAGCACTGCACCACTGAAGACATTGCATACATGGGCCCTTATGTTGCAGAAATCCCCTGTTACAGAGATGCAATGTAGCTAATGTGTGACTAGATTGGAAACCAGGAGGCAGAGTCTTCTGGTGCCTTTACATGCTGCAAATTCTGTGCTTGTGTTGGGAGGAAGCATGGTGATGCTAGGAAAAGATAGGAAGTTGATCACCTGGAAAGCTGCGGTGGAAAAATATAGGGTCATTTGAAGTTGTCCTGTTATCTGGAATCAGGAGAAATATTTATTTGCATACATTTTTTTTATATGCTGATTAAAAATCTTCTTGTTTTGGGATTGGATTGATCCCTTCTTCATGTTAGGTTATTAAGCTGACCTGAAGAAGGGATTGGTTCGTTCCTAAAACATGTATTTTTTTAAATTAATAAAATATTTTGGCAAATAAATACTTCTCCTGATCTCTTATGACAGCACCACTACAAATGATCTGATCTTTCTTCAAATAAGGACAATTGCATTGTCAGCTACAGACCTATGCCACTGGCAGAGGATTTAAGATTGCATTCTAACAGGGAATTAGAAGGTCTTTCCAAAGAGTTCAAAATTGTTGGCCTTTCCTTAGTATAGGTCATCAATGTCCAATCGGTGAGGGTCCAACCCACTGGAACCTCTGCCAATCAGCTGTTTGAAGAGGCTGCCACTCATGGGTGAGTGCTACAGCCTCCTCATAATATATAAAACACAGGGCATACATTGTATAGCAGCAGTGATTAGTATTGCAGTCCTGGTCCATTCACTTGAATCGGAATGAGCTGCACATGACCATGTGACCAATGAACATGATATCACTGTTCAAGGAAGAGGCCACAATGCTCACAGGAGAACTGAACCTCTTCAAACAGCTGATGGGTAGGGTTGCCAGGAGTTGGACCTTCCAAAGATCAGATATTGATGACCTATTCTGAGGAGAAGCCACTTTTTCTAGGAACTCCTGGAAAACCCCTTTAATACTTATGCACATAAAGTTATTTTCCTTGTTTACACAAAAATGGAAGGTGAGGGAATATGTTTATGTTCTTTGACATTTACTTGTTCCATAATACCTCTGCCTGTGATAGCTTCCTTTCTATTCTATTTCTTTTTTATTACTTATTTCTGGTGAGATAGTGACCACTTACTAAAGCAGAAGGACCCGAAGACTTCAGGACGTCACCATCCCATCACATGACCCAATGCAAAAGAAGAAACCTTTGAATTTTTACCTAGAAAAGGATATTTAAAAAAAAAGGTAATACCCACTGCACTAAATATTTTAGCACAGTTGATGCCTGTCCTAATGAAATATTCATTACTGGATCAGTTCTATAACTCCCTCCTGTCAGTCTCTGTTTGCACTGCAGAAGTGAAGACATCCACCACCTTGTCATTACCTCAACAGTTATGTCAAAGTGTACATCATGTGGCCGATTAAACTGTCTTGAAACCATGGCAACCAAATGACAACCAAAGGGTGTCCTACACGGGTCTTATTTTTCAGATGAATCTGAACGCATTATATACTCAGGTTGTTGTGTGAGATTGAAACTGGAAGTACTCTTTAAAAAGGGATTAGATTATGGGTTCTTTTATGTGTATTATATTATTTGCAACGGACAGATTTTTTTGAAAGCCTTGAAACCTCGAAACTCCGTTAGCATCCAGGAAATTATAGATTAGTACAATAGTTCTAAAATTAGTACAATTATTATTTGTATAATTAACAGTTTTATACAATTTTCCCCACATATACTCTGTATCCCATTCTCAGAGTTTTCAAGATCACTGCTTGCAGTCATTCAGTAGGACCATTCATTGTTTGCTTCCAGTGAATAAAAATCTGCTCTGGTAATGTGACTTCATAAAAACATAAAAAGATACTGTATACAGTAAGTACAAAAAAAAAAATCATCATTAAAGGGGTTGTCTAGGATAAGAAAAACATAGCTGGTTTATTCCAAAAAACAGCACCATGGGTTGTGTCTAGTATTACAGCTCAGTTCCATTGAAGAGAATGGGGCTGAGCTGTAATACCATACCCAACCTGTGGACAGATTTGTGGTGCAATTTCTGGAAGAAAGCAGCCTTTTTTTATTTCTGGTCTTGGAAAACCACTTTAACCTGTGGATTCTGAAGTCAGAAGTACAGAAAACATATGTAAACATCGCTTTATCTTTTTCTTCTATGCAACTTTCAACAAGGTTTTACAATTATTTTACAAATATCCAAATATTGGGTTACCATAGTCTGTTCTCCAAACATGATTAGAATCAGTCTCATGAACTTCGTATAGTAATCCTATTTTTTGTGATGGAAAACCAGACGAAGTCAACCATGTAATTGAAACAGAAGGCAATATTCCACGGGGTAGAGATTTGTATACTAGCGAATTATAACAAATCTGCCATGATACAAGTAGAAAAAAAAATTCATTGTATATTATTCATGTCCTTCAGCCATGGCACAAAGCACTTTATGCACTGACAGATTCCTCTTGGAATTCTACAGTGTGTGCTTAATTACCATTATGGTAGAATATGAAATGCACCAATTTGTCTACTTCACTGCATGAAGGGTACTCCAATGGTAGATTTAAGATTTATTCTTGAAGATACAGTAATGTATTACCAAAAATGTGTATATAGAAATTATCAAACCTCAAAGCATTTTAGTTTAGGAAGTACAGGTGTAAACAAAAACAAAAGCAATCTAAATGTGTCACTGCTGTACTACTGATTTATAATTTTATATCAGGTTTTTTTGTGTGTGTTTAGTATGAATAAGGCTGAAAAGAAGTTAAGGGAAGAAAACACATTTTGTCAACTGGTATTTGACATACAGATATGATTGCTGAATCTTTTCCTTTTTTTTTTTTACTGGATTGTATAAGAAATCATGCATGTCATATTATATTTTGTAATAACTATTAATGGATTAATAAAGAATAAATTAAGAGAGGAATGTGTCACTGCTGTATTCATAATACTGGGATAAAGAAGGGGAATTATTTACTGGCTGTAAAAGCTAAAATTAAGTACCGTATGTTTTGTCCCAAAAACATTTTCCCCCCCAAAAGTGGAGAGAAAATGTCCCTGTGTCTTATGGGGTGAATACTAATGAGCGCTTCCTTTAATGAAAGTGCTTATTAGTACCAGAGGACTGTGAAGCAGTGAAGGCTCTGTACTCACCGCTTCCTGGTCTTCGGCCTTTGTATGTGCTGTGGTTTCGCACACCGTGAGGGCGCGCTGTGACCTCACGCTATGCGTGTTGGGTAACATTCAGCCTGAAGAAGAGAAAGAGGTCTCGGTGGTGTCTGGAGCAGAATAGGTATGTTTTTTTTTTATTTGCTGTGGGCTGGGGCTGACCTGAGTCAGGGGGCTGATGTAAGACTACGGCTGACCAGAGACTAGGACTGCCCTGAGGCTGACCTGAGGCTGAGGGCTGATGTAAAGCCTGGGCTGATGTGAGACTGGGGCGGAATTGAGACTGGGGCCGACGTGAGACTGGGGCCTATTTGAGACTGGGGCTGACCTGAGGCTAGGCCTGACCTGAGGCTGGGGCTGACCTGAGGCTGGGGCTGATGTGAGGCCTGGGCTGACCTGAGACTGGGGCTTGACCTGAGGCTGGGGCTTGACCTGAGGCCGGGTGCTGATGTGAGGCCTGGGCTGTTATGAGACTGGGGCTGACCTGAGGCTGGGGCTCATCTGAGGCAGGGGGCTGATATGAGGCTGATGTGAGACTGGGGCTGTCCTAAAGCTGATGTGAGGCTGATGCTGACCTGAGGCAGGGAGCTGATGTGAGGCTTGGCCTGAGACGCAACAGACTATAAGACAGAGATGGGGGTTTAGAAAAAAAATAAAATATAGAAAAAAAGTTTTTTTCATTATTAAACCTTCTCTGGTGGTTTAATGAAGTGGAGGAGTCAATGCTAGTAACTTTCACACATAGCACTGCTACATACACACACAACAAACAGACCAGTACTACATCAACACAACAAACATAGCTCTGCTTCTTATACACAAGAAATTCAGCATTGCTCCATACAAACAACAAACACAGCTATTCTACAAGCACAGGAACATACACACAAAGCTCTGCTCCATGCACTCACAGATAAACAACTATGCAACTCACACACATACAGGCATAGGGTACATATTTAGTAAAAGGCATACAGTAGAGATTCCCTCATTTTCCTGCACTTCCCTTTGGCCATGCCCACCAGTGATATCACAGAAGGTCCTTGCATTACAGAGCTTTCATCTCAGCCTTCATCTTGCAGCGTGGGTGGGGGGACCTTTGGTCCAAGGTTTTTTTTTGTTTTTTTTTACTATCACAGTCCTCTTGTTGCATGCACTGAACAATCGTTCAGCCTCCTCTCCTCCGAGTACTGATCAAACAGATCAGTGTTGGGTAGGGAGAGAGAGAAGTGTGTAGACGAATGAATGCAGAAGTCAGGGAAGTCTGACACTGGTGGAGCACCGTGACAGCAGACTATAAGACGTAGACACGTTTTGGCAAGATGTTCTTGCTAACAAAAGTGTTACTTATAGTTTGGAGAACAGCATTTTATTTTATTTTTTTGCACTGCTATATTTAAAGTAATGGTGTTCATTACTCTAGATACTTTTTTTTTTCATTTGTGCAATAGAGTTCTCTCACTTCAGCAAATGTCATGTGTCATGTAGACAAAGTTAATACAAGAGACCTACTAATGTATTGTGATTGTCCATGTTGCATCCTTTTTTGGCTTAATTCACTTTTCCATCACATTATACACAGTATCCTGGGATTACGACAATCCTACAGTCGAGCAACAGTGGCCATACTTGTACACTATAGGAAAAAGTGCCAGCCTATGTGCACTACTGCGGTTCCGGCCACCAGAGAGGTTAGCGCCTTTTCCTATAGTGTGCTGCTGGACTGCAGGGTTGTTGTAACCCCAGGAAATGAGCAGTGTATAATGTGATGGGAAAATGAATCAACTCAGCAAAGAAAGCAATATGGAAAATCACAATATATTAGGAAGTGCCTTTTATTAACTTTGTCTACATGATAAATGCAATTTACTGAAGTGAGGCATTCCCTTTAAGTCACCTGAGTTAGATGCTAGTGTTGAGCGTGAATATTCAAATTGCGAATTTTTATCTCGGATATCGGCACTTCGAGAATTCTCAAATATTTTGAATATAGTGAAATATATTTGTTAAACGAATATTCGTCTATTTTTTTCATCTGAACCCATTACCTGCCTTCTTCTTGCTTGTGGGCCAATGTGAGAAGGTTGCAATATTGTAGTCTGTAGTGAATTAGAATATTCTATCTTCATTAATTTATTTCATCTTATGTGAAAAATTGTCAATGTAATATGCGCGTTAATCGAGTATATGTAATTGGTTCAGATGAAAAAAAAAAGACTAACATTCGTTTTTACGAATATATCACTATATTCTACATATTTGAGATTTCTAGCAAGCCAACCCAATAGGAAAGTTGCCTATAACCTGCTCTCTCGATTAACGTGCATATTACATTGCCAATTTTTCACATACAAGAGAATAATCTCGAATACGAATATTCGTGAATATTCACAAATATTCTACCACATACTGTATTTGCAAAATATCACAAATTTGAATATTGCCCCTGCCGCTCATCACTATTAGATGCCAGCTACAAGTCTGAGATTTTCATTTTATCAAGATGAATGAGTGATAATAATTAAACAAAAAGTTTTGTAATTAATTAAATTAACTTATACCTCAGAACTAACTGATAACAGGTAGACATAAATGTAAAGCTACAAGGCTTACAATTTAATTAGCATTAATACTCCTGGAAAATATTTAATCCCTGTGTTGACCCATTTTTCATTTATTTTTTATTCTAAAATTGTGTTAACTGATCAAATAATATGTTTTAAGAGAAACGGCAATGGGTGACACGTTTTAATAATTTAATGAAACGCTTAACTTTTGGCATTAGTATAAAATGTAAATCACTTTTTTATTTGCATTTAAAATGCACTAATTTACTAGAATTAATACAGAGCTTCTATTCATCGCAAACATTTCCTTAGTAAAAATTAGGCTTTGAAGGTCATTATATGAGAAAGTATATAATTAGATGTTATCTTATATTTCAAATGATTCTATGCAGCATTCATTTCATTTATTTAAAAACAAGTATTTCTTAATAATCATTTATTAAATCATCTCTTGAATTTCATTTCATTTTATATACTATGTATTAACCCTCAATAAAATGTTAAAAGAGATATATATATATATATATATATATATATATATATATATATATATATATATACATACATACATACATACACATATTTCTTTAAAGAAAGGTTCAAATTAGTTTTTCCACATTTGATACTTTATCTTGATATTATTTTCAGCCAAATGGGCGGAGATGGAAAATTATAAAGGTTTGGGTTAAATATGGTTAGTCTACAATAAGAAAATAGTGTCCGCACTCTCAAACACTATATTCACTCCTGTGGTCTAAATGTTTTCAGCTCATTCACAGAGTCTCTTTTTGTAGTTATGAGCTAAAACGTTGCGACTAGTGTTGAGTGACCTCAGGTCATGTAAGAATTCCGTTATGGATTCTGCTACCATGGACCATAAGGGTCCATTCACAAGTGCACAACTGTTTTGCGGTCCGCAAATTGCGTATCCGCAAAACACGGACACCGGCCATGTGCGTTGCGCATTTTGCGGACTGCACATGGCCGGCACTATGATAGAAATGCCTATTCTTGTCCGTGGCTGCTCTTTTTTGTTTGCGGGGCAGCGGAACGGAGGTGCGGATGCGGACAGCACATGGTGGTGGTGTCCCCATCTTTTGCTGCCCCATTGAAAATGAATGGGTCCACACCCTTTCCATGAAATTGCGGACAGATGCGGATCCGTTATGCGGACTTGTGGATGGACCCTTTTTTATGGTCCATGGTAGAAGAATCCATAATGGAATTCTTACATAACCTGAACCTGAACTTTGTACGCCAAACTTGAAACACAAGTTCGCTCATCCCTAGTTGAGACCACAGGGGTGAATACAGTGTTTTTATTTTCACTCATTATTTATGAGAGTGCTGCCATTTTTTTAAATTCTTTTATTGTCCTGGATTTGTTGCCTGATCCATTGGCCTGTACCTCCATATTGATATTTTTATATATTTGGCCTGATGTACTGCCATTGTTATATATGTATTAAGGCTACTTGTAGCCTGGATTTGTGGGAGGGGCGAAGGGGTATAACCTCAGGCCGGGCGCTCCCATCCATACGCGCTCTGTGTGCTCATAGTGCGCTCCCGGTCCTGCGTCAGGTCTGCGCGTCATCGCTCACCTCACTTCCGGTTCCGGTGAGTCACTGGCCAGCGGGCTCCGCCATCCCCTCTTCGGGAGGTTCCAAGCCTACAGGTATTTCGGGGAAAGGGGGAACCCGATACTTCAACACCCGTCGGATCTAGGCCGGCTCCCGTCTCAATAGTATCAGATCCCCCTTACCAACGCGTCTGTCTGCGATGCGCTATGCAGGGGCAGACACGCACGGCCGCGGCCCCCGGCTCAGGGTCATGCCTGCCCGTGTCAGGCAGTCCAGAAGTGGTCACGGCAGTCTGAGTAGTACTCATGCCGGGCGTCGTCCCGGACAGTCAAGCGCTTCCTGCTTGGGTAGCTTCATACCAGGCGGCAAGTCGCTCTAGCCACCCCTGGCTGCTGGTCCTGCTGGGTTCTGCCGCCTGGTTGGGAGTTATCTGTGGCAGTCAGTGGTCTAACATTTGCAGGCTCGGTGGGGCTTATTCAAAATACACGGGTAGTCAGCTCACCATTCCAGGTACACACACCCCCTGGGTGCACTTAGAGGTCAGGCATCTTTGTTCCTATTTCACCATGCCTGTCCTGTATCTGCGACTATTCTTAATGGTGGCTGCCTAGTTGGGTATTTTATGATTCAGCTATGTTTTCTCTTGGGGCATTAAAAAAATAAATAAAAATTAAACAAAAATAAATAAATAAATATATATATATATATATATATATATATATATATATGCTAGCGGGTCATAATCGCTTTGGTTCAGGTGCGCCCTTCATTAATTGAGGTGCTTCGTTTTCCGTGCTCTTGGTAGCTTTAGTATCATACCGGAGGTGGCCGTAAGCCTTAAGTGCTTCCGTCCCGGGTGCTAGCGGATTCGTTCCTTGGGATTCTCTCATCAGTTCGCCCGGTCGGTGCTACCATAGTCATGAGTTGTTCCGCGGGTGGATCGTTCACCAGGTCCCTCTTATGACTTGGTTCCCTCGCATCAGTCCGTGGAGGGTCTCCCTGGGTTCGATTCTGCTCACCAGAGGGGGCTATGCGGATTTGGCCCCCTTTTTGTTGTGCTGTTTTTTTCACGTCTCATAGGTGGTCACCAGCTGGAGTTCCCCCCCCCACTCCAGCACAAGGAGTTACTCACACGAGGTGGGGCCTCGGGTCCATTTAATCTGTCGTCTGGTCTTTTCTCTCCACGTTTAGCATTTCCATGTCCACTGGTCCGGGGTTCCTTGGGTGGTTGTCCACTAGGATTTTTCTCAGTTAATTTAAAGCAGCATCTGGCACGGCCAGGGTTGGATCGCCCACCAGGACTCTCTCACATCGGTGCATGACCATACCGGGTATGCACATGTCACGGTTCTGTGTTCCTCGGGTGGATCGTCCACCAGGACTCTCTCACAGCAAAAAACCTTTTTAGCAGTATCAGGTGCGGCGGGAGTTCCTCGGGTGGATCGCCCACCAGGATTCTCTCACAGTTAAATTTTTTCCAAGGTGGTATCTGGCACGGCCAGGGTTTCCTCGGGTGGATCGCCCACCAGGTTTCTCTCACTGTCCCGTTTCGATACAGTACAGGGGTTCTCGGGTGGATCGTCCACCAGGTCCCTCTCACACCTGAGCACGATCATGTAAGGCATGTACATGTCGCGGTACTGTTTTCCTCGGGTGTTTTTTTTCCACCAGGATCTCAGCACGGCATGGCCATCAACGAAGTCTGACAGGCCACAATGAGTTTTCCTCGGGTGAATTCGTCCACCTGGATTCTCTCTGCTCCTACACAATTGGCAAGTTCACTCGTGGCTCGCCTTGAGTTTTACTTGGGGGTTTTTGTTGTTCACCGGGATTTTCTCACGCCACAGCACTTTAGTAATTTTTTTATTTTGACGTTCGTCCGGTGTTCCCGAATGGATCAGGCTTCAGGTCTCTCGGCCAGGCCGTCACCCGAGAATTGCATCTGTTCTTTCCTTTTCGTTCTCAGGGGTTTCGCAAGCCAGGCGGGCGCTGTCACCAGTCGTTCAGTCGTCTCTCCGTCGATAGAGTTGGTGCTACAAGCCAGGTGCCTCATAAGCACTAATTCCCCAATAATCCCAGGTTTTCCATCCAGGTACCTGCGTCGACTTTGTTTATAAATTTTGATTTCTCCATAAGTAGTCATCATGTTACTAACATTTTCGTATCCGGATTCTTGTGGGTCTATCAGAACTCCGGACCTGGTCATACTTAGTTGGCGAGCACGCGCCCACAACCTCAAAAGTTGCATCCAAGCACTAGGAAGCGTTATTGCCGGCAGGTACTAATCAGTCCACGGCTAGTTCTTGGTGGAGCCCTTTCATTTTTCACACCCACCAGTCGGTTTTTCCTTCTTGTCACTTCGTTTCCCTTCTACGGTCCGTTCACGTGGCGCAGAGTTCTGCCAGCCGCCGGTCCACATCTGGGGCCTCTGGGTTGGCCAGCAGTTGCCTCTTTCTGGTCTTACATTGTCTCCTTTTTTGGCTATGTGTTTTTTCTATGTTCATTTCAGCTTAACATGTCTCGGGCCTCCGTGGTTGATGATGCAGCTTCAGTTCCGGAAACGGCAGCTTCAGAACGGGCCAGCAACGTTTCATTCAGGAATTGGACCATTCCTAAGTTAATAGCTGAGTTGAACCGCAGAGGAATCAGGCACTCGGCATCAGCTAGGAAAGCGGAGCTGTACAGAATCCTCATGGCGGACTCAGGATCTCCCGTGGAGGAAGAAGTCTCGCTCTCCACCATCCAATTATCCCTAGTTCAGCTGCACGCCACCATCAATACCATTTCGGACTCCGTCTCGGACATGCAAACAAGGCTCTCAGTGTTAGAGGGTAGAGAGGCTAGTACCAGCCAGCCTGCCCCATTCATGTCCGCCCCTACTACACCAGGGCCCTCAACCCCAGGTGGGTCTTCCGGGTGGCCCAGCATTGCCCCGTCCCATTTCGTCCCCGAGAATCTGAGAAAAGATATTTTGGCAGGGAAAGATGTTAATCTGGCGTCCATTTTGATAGCGGCTCATGATACAGTTGAGAATCAAACCATAGCTTGCGGTGACGTGTCAGTCATTCTCAAGGCAAAAGATGCGCGGCTCAACAAAAAACTTTCAATACCTGAGTTTGTACTAGCATTTAGCCTCTTCAGGGATATCATTTGCTTCGCGCACCCAGAAAGGAGAGAAGAATTAGACACTTAACTTTATCGTGTCACTGATCTGGGACACAAATATGGGGGGCATTCTTTTTATGACTATCACAGGTCATTTTCAGCCAAAGCAGCTGCAGCTCTAGCGCAATTTCATCATGTCACAAATTGGGCTGTGTTAGATATGGAGCTATTCTGCAGACATTTTGCAGGGCTTAGGTCCCCGGTCTGCAGCAGTTACCAGTCCACTTTTCATTCTTCCGACTGGTGCCCGAACATCAACTCTACAACCCAGGCCAAGCAGGCCCCAGGTCCTGGCGCCTCTAAGTCCAGTTCGGCCCTGGACCGGTTGGGTAGACCTGTGGTTTTCTTAGGAAATTCCCAGGTTTGCAACAACTATAACGTTGCCACTTGCAATTATAATAGATGCCGTTCATTGCATGTGTGCTCGATTTGTTTCAGGGCCCACCCAAAGACCACTTGTCCCCAACGCTAAAAGTCCTCCTGACTAAGCAGGGTCAATGTTGAACTGCTGTCTGCCCTCCTACAGCCTCATCACGACCCTCTTTTCGTTCAGTTCCTTGTCTCAGGTTTCACCTCAGCGTTTCACACGGGTCTAGTGGCTCTGCCCCAAACCACATGGGAAGGTCCCAATCTTCTATTCGCAGTTAGGGATCCCGAGTCAGTGCATTCACTCATTGAATCCGAACTAAGGAAGGGGTTTATCATCAGGTCTTTTGCTCCCCCCCCTTTGATACATGGAGGGTCAGTCCGGTAGGAATTGTGTCAAAACAATTGTCCAATAAAAAAAGATTAATATATGACTTGTCAGCGCCTCATGATTCAGTTATCCTCAGTCTGAATTCTTTAATCCCTTCTGAGGAATTCTCTATGCATTATGCGTCGATTGATGAAGCAATCCAGCTCATCATTCAAGTTGGTAGGGGGGCTCAGTTAGCCAAAGCAGATATTGCTGACGCCTTTAAATTACTCCCTATTCATCCTGTGGAGATATTATGGCATAAAATGGGACGGTTCCTACTACTTCGCTAATTGCCTCACTTTTGGGTCCAAGAGCAGCCCGTGGCTGTTCGACCAGTTTGCACGGGCCTTGCACTGGTTACTGGTCAACCACGCTGAATGTCCAATGGTCATTCACTATTTGGATGATTTTTTGATCATCGACGAGCCAGGTCCACACTCGGACAAGTTGGGCAGACTATTTTCGTTGTTTGCCGATCTTGACGTTCCTGTAGCGCCAACCAAGATTGAAGGGCCTTCCACCTCAATCACCTTCTTGGGCATCACCTTGGACACGGTCAAAATGCAAGCCAGCCTCCCAGCTGAAAAATTGGAGAAGATCAGATCAGTGGTGGCGAGAGCAGTGCTGGTCAGGACCCTCTCCAAAGTTGAGCTACAATCCCTTCTGAGATTGTTGAACTTTGCCATTAAATTAATGCCGCAGGGCAGAGCCTTCACCTCCCGGCTGCTCCAGCTCTTACCTGATGCTCCAGAGCAGGATAGCTTGGTCACCTTAGATTCAAAGGCCCTTTCAGACTTGGCCATGTGGAGCCAATTCCTGTCTCATTGGAATGGGATTTCTTTGTTTGTCCTCCAAAATGTCCCGGATCCTCTGCTAGTTTTTTTCCGATGCAGGGGCTTCTCGGGGTTATGCGGCCATTTTTCGGAATCAATGGGTTGCGGGCAAATGGCCCCCAGAAATCATGTCCCGGGCAGACTTGCTAAAATCCTCCCCACTGTTAGAAGTTTACCCGATAGTGGTAGCCGCGCGGTTATGGGGCAAGGCTTGGTCAAACCAAGCCGTTACCTTCGTCACCGACAGTCGGGCATTAGTGGACATCCTGTCAAAATCCAGGTCAAAATCCCCTCTTATCATGTCATTTGTGCGTAGGTTGATTTTGTTGTCCTTACAATCCAATTTTCATCTTCGGTGCTTGCATATCGAGGGTGCTAAGAACATAGCTACAGACGCCTTGTCTCGTTTTAATTTTTCCTCTTTCTTTCAGGCCATGCCCGAGGCAGAACTACAGGGAATCCCTTCGCCAGAGTTCCATTCCCTGGTGATGGACTAAAAAGGCATTTGGCAGTTGCTGCCAACCTGGTATGCAAGTCCCTCTCGCCCACTACAGCCCGCAACTACTCCACAGGTTGGCGTATCTTCAACCAGTTTGCTGAATTGCATGCCGATAGTTCTATTGTCTTCAACAATCCTCAGCATATCATGGCCTTCCTAGGATATTGTCACTCAGATCTAAGGTTGTCATACAACACCATACGCACATATTTAGCAGGCGTCCAGTACCACTCCCTCTTAGTTCAGCCCGGCCCTCACTCCGTTTTTTCCTCACAGGCAGTTAAGGTTACCTTGCGGGGCATTCTTAAATCCAGCACTCCCTCAGGGCCCAGAAAGCAACCAGTGTCTGGGGAATTATTTAGGTCCCTATCCAGGTCACTGGACGGCAATCCCTTTGGGCCATATAACAGTATTATCCTTAAAGCTGGTATGTATCTAGGCTTTTATGGCTTCCTAAGGCCTGGGGAGTTCACCTCGGGTCAATCCCAAAAAGCAGGTCTATGGAAGTATCAGTTGAGTTGGCAGGGCAGTCATTTCGTGTTGTCACTTATCTCCTCCAAGACCTCACAAGTGGGCCCCGCTGTCAAAGTTCCCTTTTATCCAGCGCTTAATGACTGGTGCCCGGTTCAAGTTCTTCAAAAGCTCAGAGCTACGCTAGGTGAGGCAGATCCCAACGGGCTATTACTGCCGTTCAACGGTCAGGCTCTCACTACCTCACAGTTCATAAAACACATTAGGATTCTTATGTCTGGTTTAGGGCACGAACCCCGGGCCATCTCCGGGCACTCCTTTAGAATCGGTGCTGCGTCGGCGGCTTCAAAACATGGCGTAACGGTCCATATCATCAAAAAAATGGGCTGTTGGCAATCCTCTTGCTACACGAAGTATGTGCCAAACCCACAAAGTGAGATTGCAAAAGCCTTTGTTAATTTGGTGTTGTAATTTGTATCATGTTTAATACACTTCTACACGAAATGGGTTTTGCCCTCGATAGGCCTCCCCACACCATGGTTATGGGCACACGTCTAACCATCTAGGTAAGTTATAACAGGAAGCTCATTCACACGCTCTTCCGTAGCCATGACCACAAGTATTAAGGCTACTTGTAGCCTGGATTTGTGGGAGGGGCGAAGGGGTATAACCTCAGGCCGGGCGCTCCCATCCATACGCACTCTGTGTGCCCCACCCTGGTTCCTCCCCCCTTTTTTTCTTTAATTTCTTCTTCCTCAGGGGATGCTCTCTATAGGCCTCCCCACGCCATGGTTATGGGCACACGTCTAACCATCTAGGTAAGTTATAACAGGAAGCTCATTCACAAGCTCTTCCGTAGCCATGACCACAAATATATATATATATATATATATATATATTAGGCCTGCACAATATATCGCGAAAGCAATCGTCATCGCAATTAATCGCCGTATCGCAATCGCAATTTGCTGACCCAAAAATGCTGCAATTATATTACTGTATTTTCCGCTTTATAAGACACACTTTTTCCCCCCCAAAAGTGTGTGTGGGGCGGGGGGGGGGGGGAATGGCAGTGCGTCTTATAAAGCGATGGTTGACTTTCTACGTGACACTGTATCTCCGGCCGCTATGCTGCACAGCGCGGCCAGCGATACATTAGTTACAGTGCGGGGAGGGAGGAGGGGCTGGAGGCTGCACAGCGCACCCGGCGATACATCAGTTACAGTGCGGGGAGGGAGGAGGGGCTGGAGGAAAGTCGTTATTTTAATGAACACTTGTTCTTATATCTATTTTATTTATCTGTTCTGTGCAGCGCTATTAAGAAAATGGCAAGTTTTGTATTTTGTACTTTTGCAGTAATGCAAATATGTATTTTATTTTGAAAAACACTGCGCATTTCAGTTCTTGAGTTCAGCATAACTACATTTCACATTATCAGTCATCTGTGTGCGCTTTTACCTTGTAAATCCAAGCAGATAGACCTCTAGCACAATTCCCTTAAAATATCGCATCGCGTATCGTTATCGCAATTTTTAGGGCCCTAATCGCAATCGCACAAAATTCCCATATCGTGCAGCCCTAATATATATATATATAGTGTTTTTTTTTTTTTAACTCAGTCACTGTGCACACATACACACATGTCAGTTTAATCTTCTCCACAGGCAGAGTTTATTTCAGCAAACAATAGTAAACGTGTCCAAGCTTCAGCTTTAAGCTTTCTTCAGCCCACACATTTTCATAACATAAAGTCCCACACTTTGTATTCAGTCCAAGTAGGGTAACAATACAATCAGATCTCACCACTCTTTGGCATCTTTCAGAGATCAACTCCCCCTCTCAGCTTGTTCAGCTTGCAATAAGCTTGTGCACACTTGATCTCTCAGCTGAGATCCGCATACCCCTTTTAACCATGCCTTTAGGAAAACCCTGGATGGAGTATGGGAGTGACCTGTCCCACCCAATCTCTCTGGTCACTCCTAAAACCCGGACCCAAAATCTACTTTAAAAAAACCTCCCAGTAACCTAACGTTACTGGCCTACTTACTTACGGGAATTATATCACTGAGGCACACATTCTCAGTGAGACATACTGACCATCAACGATTTTCCCATCTGGGCTACTACAATATAAATCTTTAAAAATGTGTTTCTGTCTGTCTGTCTGTTCTTGTATGCGCGACCAAACGACTGGACCGATCCTCACCAAATTTGGCACATACCGACCATCCACGATTCTCCCCTCTGGGCTACTACATACCCTCCCCCACTGCCTAAAGCCGAGGGGCTGAGCACCTGTTACCATCAAGCAATGTACCCTTGACAGGGCATCGGCATTCACATGCAATTTCCCAGGCCTGTGCTCTATATAAAAATTGAAATCTTGTAATGTCAGAAACCATCTCATTACTCTGGCATTACTCCCTTTTTTCTCAGACATCCACTTTAGTGGTGCATGATCTGAAACTGATCTGAACCTCCTACCAAGTAGATAATAATTAAGGGAGTCTAGTGTCCACTTTATCGCTAAGCATTCTTTTTCCACAATAGAATAATTTTTTTTCGCAGGGAGTACGTTTTTGGCTTAGGTAAAACACAGGGTGTTCTACCCCCCTAACCTCTTGGGACATCACAGCGCATAGACCTATCTCTGAGGCATCTGTCTGAACTATGAATTCTTTACTAAAGTCTGGGGCCACTAACACTGGCTGTTGGCACAAACGTAGCTTAAGTTCTTTAAAGGCCGGTTCTGCTTCTGGCGTCCACCTAGCCATGACTGATTTTGTAAATTTTGTAAGTTCCGTTAGCGGGGCAGCTATTGTAGCAAAATTCTGTACAAATCGTCTGTAGTAGCCCACTATTCCCAAAAAAGCTTTTATCTGTTTTTTAGTAAGTGGACGTGGCCAGGTTTGAATTGACTCTACTTTGTTGATTTGAGGTTTGATCAAACCTGGGGTTTAGGGTGAATCCGGCTATTCTTAGGGAATCTACTATGGCTTGAACTTTACCCAGGTGACTCTCCCAATCTGGGCTAACGATATCGTCCAGGTATGCAGCTGCATACTTTTAGTGAGGGCCTAAGATCCTGTCCATAGCTCTTTGAAACATAGCTGGGGCACTTTGTAAACCGAATGGCATTCTCACATATTGGTAACTCCCTTCAGGTGTGGAAAAGGCAGTCTTTTCTTTGGCATCCCTGGATAGAGGGATCTGTCAATACCCTTTTGTTAGTTCTAAAGTAGCAATATGCCGCGCAGGACCTAGCCTCTCAATGAGTTTGTCTACTCTTGGCATCGGATAGGCATCGAACTCTGATTGAGTTTCCTGTAATCATTACAGAACCGCCATTCCCCATGGTACCAAAACTATCGGACTGGACCACCCACTTCGGGACTCCTCAATCACTCCTAGTTCTAGCATCCTTTTGATCTCTTGTGACATCATTTCCTTACGAGCCTCAGGGATTCTATAGGGTTTTATTTTTACCCGAATATGTGGTTTTGTTCGAATCTCATGCTCAATACACTTAGTGAGACCTGGCAAATCGGAGAACAAGTCCCTATTCTGTTGTAGCAGTTCTCTTCACTGCTATTTTTGTGACTCGGACTGGGTCTCTGTAATTGTGACATCCTGACTGTTACTTTTTGCCTCTACCACCAAACAGGTTGTTTCCGGGGAGTTCCGCTGTTTCCATAGTTTTAACAAGTTCACATGATATAGCCGGATAGGTTTTCTTCTTCCCGGCTGGTGAACTTTGTAGTTAACTTCCCCAACTTTCTCAACCACCTCATAAGGCCCCTGCCACTTAGCTAAAAATTTTCCTTCCACCGTGGGTACCAAAACTAGCACTCGGTCCCCTGGACTGAACTGTCTAACCTTGGCTGCCCTTTTATACACTCAAGCTTGGTTATCTTGAGCCCTCAGGAGGTGTTCTTTTACTATGGGCATGACCTTAGATATCCTCTCTTGCATTTGTGCTATTTGTTCTACCACATTTTTATATGGGGTAGTCTTACTTTCCCAGGTCTCCTTTGCAACAACCAGCAACCCCTGAGGGTGCCGAGCATATAACAATTCAAAAGGTGAAAACCCAGTGGACGTTTGAGGAACCTCCCTAATAGAGTACAGTAGGTACGGTAGCAGACAGTCCCAATCACAACCATCCTTCTCCACCACCATTTTTAACATACTCTTAATCGTTTTATTGAATCGTTCTACTAGACCTTCTGTCTGCGGATGATATACTGATGTCCGCAGTTGTTTAATTTTCAACATCCGACACAACTCTTTCATGACCTTAGACATGAATGGTGTTCCCAGGTCAGTTAATATCTCTTTTGGTATACCGGTTCTGGCAAACATCTGGAAAAACTCTTTCGCTATGGTTTTCGAGGAGGTATTTCTTAAAGGGACTGCTTCCGGGTATCTGGTGGCATAGTCGACTACCACCAAAATATACTACTGACCTCTAGCTGACTTCATTAGGGGTCCTACAAGATCCATTGCAATCGGTTCAAACAGAATTTCAATGATTGGTAGTGGGACCAAGGGACTTTTGAAATGTGGGACCGGGTCTGAGACCTGGCAGGTGGGACACGACTGGCAATAGTCGGCTATTTACTTATAACACCCCGCCCAATAGAATCGCTGGAGAATGCGATCTTGGGTTTTACTTGCCCCCAAGTGTTCCCCTAAAATATGAGAGTGGGCCATCCTTAATGCTAATGGTCGATACGGACCCGGTACCAGCAGCTGTTCCACTACTTCGTCCCCCTTTTTGGTCACCCTATACAACATATCATTGTTTATGGCGAAGTGGGGAAACTGATTATCAGCTCCTGGACTTTGGGCAACCCCATTCAGTAATGATACATTCTCCCAGGCACCTTTTAAGGTAAGATCCCTGAGCTGTGCCGCTCCTAAATTTTCCCGGCACACCTCAAGATCCAGAACAATGGTCTCAGGGGATAATTCCTCCTCCTCCTCACCTAACATCACAGCTAGCGGAGACTCTGATATAGCCTCAGGACATTTTATCCCCTCTCCCACCACATCCCAACTAGTACATTCAGCACTTGACAGACTCATCGGAACCTTAGCTTCAGCCCAGAGGTCCCAGAACAGCGGGAAGTCTCTTCCTAGTATCATCAGGTGCAGAAAGTCCTTCACGACTCCCACCTCATGCTGTACAGTACCACACATAGTGTTTATGGACACCTGAGCAACCGGATAATCCCGTGTGTCTCCATGGATACACAATACTCCCACATGCTTTTCAGGATTCAACACGTGTGGCACCATGGACATCATCAAAGTGACCAAACTGCCGGGGTCCAGGAGGGCAGTCACCATAACACTGTTCACGGTCACTTGGCACACCTGGGGTTCTTCCTTGGCTTGGGTAGCTGCACTACACACCGGATGTGCAAAAAGAGAATATGGTTGCCCGCATACTCCACCATATTGTGGGGGGTTTTAGTAACTGTGCACACATACACACGTGTCAGATTAATCTTCATCACAGGCAGAGTTTATTTCAGCAAACAATAGTAAACGTGTCCAAGCTTCAGCTTTAAGCTTTCTTTAGCCCACACATTTTCATAACATTATGTCCCACACTTTGTATTTAGTCCAAATAGGGTAACAAAACAATGAGATCTCACCACTCTTTAGGATCTTTCAGAGATCAACTCCCCCTCTCAGCTTGTTCAGCTTGCAATAAGCCTGTGCACACTTGATCTCTCAGCTGAGATCCGCATACCCCTTTTAACCATGCCTTTAGGAAAACCCTGGATGGAGTACGGGAGTGACCTGTCCCACCCAATCTCTCTGGTCACTCCTAAAACCCGGACTCAAAATCCACTTTAAAAAAACCTCCCAGCAACCTAACGTTATTGGCCTACTTACTTACGGGAATTATATCACTGAGGCACACATTCTCAGTGAGACATACCGACCATCCACGATTCTCCCATCTGGGCTACTACAATATATATCTTTAAACATGTGTTTCTGTCTGTCTGTCTGTTCTTGTATGCGCGACCAAACGACTGGACCGATCGTCGCCAAATTTGGCACACAGGTACATCAGGGAAGGTTTTAGACTGGGTCTCAGCTCTCTAGAATATACCATTCCTCAGATAGTCCCAAAAAATGACCTGCATTAGCCAATATAAGCCAGCAACTCTTTCTCTTCATATCCCAACTTCCATACACACGGTCACGTGTCCCTTATCAGCCAATAGAAGCTTGCAGGCCCTTAGTCTCCACATACACACAGTTTTACTCCAGGTTTCCATAACAACCCAGCCATTTCTCTTCACTGCTGTAGGTCAGCTTTAGGCTAGGGCTACACGACGACATGTGTTGCACGACAATTTATATAATGATAGTCTATAGTGTTGCACTGCGACATGTGACATGCCGCGACTGCTACACAGCTCAGCAGACAGTATCACACAATAGACTTAGATACACAGCAGACAGTATCACACATGATAGGATTAGATACACAGCTCAGCAGACTGTATCACACAATATAAGATTAGATACACAGCTCAGCAGACAGTATCACACAACATGAGATTAGATACACAGCTCAGCAGACAGTATCACACAAGATAGGATTAGATACACAGCTCATCAGACAGTGCCATACATGACAGGATTACATACACAGCTCAGCAGTCAGTATCACACGGGATAGGATTAGATACATAGCTCAGAAGACAGTATCACATATGATAGGATTAGATACACAGCTCAGCTGGCAGTATCACACAGGATAGGATTATATACACAGCTCAGCAGACAGTATCACACATGATAGGATTAAATACACAGCTCAGCAGACAGTATCACACAGGATAGTATTAGATACACAACTCAGCAGACAGTATCACACAGGATAGGATTAGATAAACAGCTCAGCAGACAATATCACACATGTTGCAATGCGACACGATAGCCTATCATTATTAAAATTGTTGAGAAAAAATGTCGCGCAACACATGTCTTTAAAGAGGCAGGGCGCTGTGGAGGTCACTGTTAAATGGGGTGGGCACTGTGGAGGTCACTGTTAAAGAGTGATTTACTGTGGGTGTTAGTGTTAAGGGGGCAGGCCACTGTGGAGGTCACTGTTAAAGGGGTCAACACTGTGGCGGTAACTGTTAACGGGGAAGAGGCCACTATTAAATGGACAACTGCTGTGGAGGTCACTGTTAAGGCAGCAGGGTACTGTGAGGTCACTGTTAAGGCAGCGAGGTACTGTGGAGGTCACTGTTAGGCTACTTTCACACTTGCGGTGTGAGGAAAGCATTTGGAGACGGATCCGGATGCGGATACGTTTCACAAATGCATTCCAAGTGTGGATCTGTCTCTCCATTTTTAGACGAAGAGACGGATCTTTCCTGATTTTTTTTCACAGTTTTAAAGATCTTCACATGCTCAGACGGGAAGGACGGATCCGCCATTGCGGTATTTGTAATGCCGGTACCGGCACTAATACAAGTCAATGGAAATTAATGCCGGATCCGGAATTCCGTCATGTGTTCCGGAATTTTAGACGGAGATAATACCGCAGCATGCTGCTATTAACCTGACTTTTAATTAATCAATTGGTGTTAGAAATAGCACATATGAAAAGCTAAAGCCCTCCCAAATGATGTTTAATGCACTGAAATAAATTAGTTTCACTGAAAAAAAGATTTGTCATTTAATCAAGACAGAAAGGTAAAATTTTGGCAAGACAAAAGTTTTGTCGCCTATACACAAATTGAACCAATAATCTGCAAATCTAAAATTATGTCAGCAAATTAAGTAGTTGTGCTGTGAGATCCAAATTTCATATCTTGTATGACTTCCATGAGCTTGAAGGACAGCATCCATGCGGTTTGGCAAGGATTCATACAATGTATTGATGAAGTCATCAGGAATAGCAAAGTAAACATGCCTCCCAGAGTTCACCAATATTTATTGGTTTCGTCTTCCATGTTTCCTCTCTCATCCTACCCCACATATGCTCAATGATGTTCATGTCTGGTGACTGGGCTGGCCAATCCTAGAGCATCTTGATCTTCTTCGCATTAAGGAACTTTGATGTGGAGATGGAAGTATGCGATGGAGCACCTTCCTGCTGCTGAATTTGGCCTTTTTTATGGTTGGGAATATAAGAGGTAGCTAAGATTTCTTGATATTTTAGACTATTGATGTTGCATAGGAAGCACAGCAGGCTGTAGAACAAAAATGAAAAAAATGAAAAAAGATAGATAAATAGAACCAATTGGAGAAATTATTTTCTCCACAAAATAACATAATTAGTGTAATTTTTTTTTTTTTTTTTACAAAGGTGTCCATATCCTTTAAATATGCAATAAAAGTTTGGTGTATAGCTCAAGCTCTTTCAACCAAAATTATTCCTTATATCTTGTTCCAAGCCTAGATTGTGTTAATGTCAATGTAGCCCGATACTTTTATTCTCCTAGGCCAGGGATGGACAAACTGCGGCTCTCCAGCTGTTGCAAACCTACAACTCCCAGCATGCAAATACTGCTTACAGCTATCAGCCTACAGCAGGGCATGCTGGGAATTGTAGTTTTACAACAGCTGGAGAGCCACAGTTTGCCCATCCCTGTCCTAGACATTACTTTGCTGCTAGCCTTGAAGTTTATTGTCTATTGTTTTCTGTGTTTGTTTGCTGAATGTTATTTATTTATTATTTCATGTTATTGTCTCTGGTTCTAGTGACTTCCTGTTATCTTGTTCTGGTCAGTATTGTAAAGTAGGGTAAACTTCTGTTAGTGCAATTTATTTCTATCCACCATCATTCAATCACTTCCAGTCAGAATTCCCGTCCCCATCTTCAGACTGCATTCCATTAATATCCCCATCATCTTTTTACTATAATCATTACGTTCCTGTCATCTATTGTTGAGGAGTTTAAACTTTTGTATATTTGTTACCTACCAGTGTTGACACTTGTTTTATATTATTCTTGCAACTAGAGGTGAGCGAATTTTATAAAAATTTGTTTCGGCCAGTTCGCTGAAATTTTTTAAAAAAAAATTGGTTTGATCGAAATTTATTTGCAGCAAATTTAGTTACAAAACTGCTATTTCCTGGTTGCAGAGAGCCTTTATAGTGGTGTAGAACACTGTGCAGATCTGCGAGAGTGTCAGACCTGCGAGAGGGCGGACGATGGCGCAGTTAGGCAGCATCCAACTGACTACATAGCATGTCGTTATAGTAGTTCAGTTTGTCATGCCTCCCAGTGGATGTAAAAAAGGACCCAATTTTGGACCAGTAGTGAGGGTCCAACAAGGTGGAGAGCCAGAAGTCATCCCACTGCCGAATGGTGACTATTCAGCTGTCACAACGCAAGCAAGTGAGCATGAACCGGACAATTTGTGCAAGTAACTCAGAGGGAATCTCTGCCTTCATCTCTACTACATACTGTTACGGTCTGTCTGGGTCCTCTGCCTCATCTTCCTCATCACCCGGTAGCTCCTCTAGTTAGTCCTGCCCTCCTCTCCTGTCACCTGTGTAGAATAACCACCCATTTCGCTACATATTGCTTGTGCTCAAATGTCCTTCTCCAGTTCAGCCTCCACAGGGCTCATGTGGCCGTGAGATCTAGGCACCACGTCTCCAGTCCCCTGACCAGACAGATTTACCAGCATCTGTTCCAGGACATGAAGTAGTGGAATGCCATTGTTCATACAGTAGTCCTGGTGACTGACAAATAACGTGGCCTCCTCAAAGGGCCTTAGCAAACAGCAGGTGTCACGCATGAGCTGCCACTGAAGTTGCAAATGTGAGTGTGAATGTGAGACAAAAAGAAAAAGAGAAGGAGCATTAGAACTTCAAATAGGGTTATAGGGCTGGAGTAGCAGCCCCAATTCCTAGGAGGAGAGAGAGCCAGGGGACAAAAAGGCTGAGAAAGGACGAGAGGGATAAGTAGGGGGATGTCCAGTAGGGATTAGGCAGCTTTTATTGTAAAGGAGGCTAGCTTCAGGTTTTGAGGCTGCCCCAATAATAAGTGAAAGAAAAAAAGGGTAAGCAATGACCCACGGAGCGCCAGAGACCGTGAGGACGAAGGTGGGAAAGTGGGATGGTGGGATAGAGGTAGGTAAATTGTAAATTTTAGGTAAAAAGTAAGGTATGCGTTAGATCAAAAACTCTTACTTAACAATAGGTCCTAAAATGATCTGATGATAAGGTCAGTTCAATACGAAACAATAAAAGCAATTCAAACAACACGGATGGTTGTTGCAGGTGTACTCACTTCACCAGGAGGGGTGGTGTAAGATAAGCTCAAGACACTTACACCTTAAACCCCAACCCACCGAGGTCGCTTGTGCATGTTAACTCAGCCTGGTGGTCCCAAATAGATGAACCGGGGCCTCTATGGTCAATCAGGTGGTCTTTATTTGTAGAAGAAAGCACGACGCATTTTGGGGGTTAAGTACAGTCCCCCTTCTTCAGGAGCAGGATATAAGATGAACAAGTAGCTCTGAAGTTAGACAGGGGAGTACCCCTGTCCGCTTGGATCATCAAGAAATCATTTATGGCCTTTCTCTGTTCACATAGTTGGTCCAACCTATGGAGGGTGGAATTCCAACGGGTGGAAACGACACATATCAGTCTATGTTGGGGGATGCCGCTCTGCCTCTGCAGTTCAAGGAGGGTATGCTTTGCAGTGTACGAGTGGCTGAAGTGCATGCAAAGTTACCTGGCAGTTTTTACGATGTCTTGCAGATGGGTGGAAGAATTCTGGAACCTCTTGACAACCAGATTGAACATGTGTGCATGGCAGAGGGCATGGCTCAGCTCTTCTTGATGCAGTGACGACACCATATTCTTCCCGTTGTCAGTCACCATGGTTCGGATTTTCGATTTCATGATGAAGGACACGAAGCAGTTCCTCCCCTGTGTGACTCCGTTCACCAAGGCAAACGAGGTGCAGAACAGTGTGACACCGCCGAGCCCTGCACATGTTGTATGCTTGAGGGGCACTGTGACTGGTCCCGGCAGTGGAGGCTGAGGACACAGTGGAGGATGAGGAAGCAGAGGAGGACATTGTTGCAGGACCAAAGGTGTGAGAACGTAGAGGCGGAAGCGGCATCACCTGGCCAAGTTACTGGTGTGGCTGTGCAGGAACCACATTCACCCAGTGAGCCATAAAGGACATGTTTTGTCCCTGAACGTAGTTACAGCTTCACACGTCGGCACTGCCATGCACTTTGGCAGACAGGCCCAAGGACTGGCCCACCTTCTGTTCTACATGTGTGTGCAGGGCTAGTACTGCCTTTTTGGCAAAGAAATAACGACTTGGGACTCTCCACCTCGGATCGGCACAAGCCATCAGTTCTCCGAAAGGTGCAGAGTCCACCACTTGGAAAGGGAGGGACTGCAGCACAAGCATCTTGGACAGGAGCACGTTGAGCTTCTTGGTTGTTGGATGAGTGCACACATACTGTTTTCTCTTGGCAATCGCTTTGGTGATCGATTGCTGACAAAATGACTGACGAGGAGTAGGAGAATGAAGAGCAGGAGCATCTGGACCAGCAGATGATGGGAAGGACAGACAGCTCCCTTCGGCTGAGGTGGTGGAGCCTTGACTGCCTGAAATCAGCTGAATGCCACTGGGTGATACATCGTTGCTGTGGCTCCACCACATCGGAGCCACGGGTCTCCCAGGCAACTTGATGGTGATGCTGTATATCTTGACACATGGCAGTGGTGCCACATTGGCACCCTGGTATGCTTCACATTCTGCCCACAGATTCTACAAATGGCCATGTTCACCTCCTCCGGCAGCTTAGCAAAAAACTGCCACACCGCCGAGTAGGTGACTTAACCTCCAATACTATGCACTGACTGACTGTTACTGCCGTTGCCTCCGTGAACCCGTGCACCACTACTTTTCGGGCAGGTAGGCTTTAGAACATATAACTGCACCACTGAATGGCAAATAGGACCTTATTCTTTCACTTATAAATGCCACAGAAGGCTTTAGAACATATAATTGCACTGCTGAACGGCAAATATATTTTAGTTTTTCAACTAATACATGGCAAAAAGAGCTTTAGAACATATAACTGCACCGCTGAACGGCAAATATATTTTACTTTTACCACTAATACACGACAAAAAGGACTTTAGAACATATAACTGCACTGCTGAACGGCAAATATATTTTTATTTTGACACTAATACACGACTAAAGGGCTGTAATCTTTGAACTTCACCACACAATGGCTAATAAGCCCTTTTTTCCCCCACTAATACAAGCCTACAAATGCTTTAGAACATATAACTGCACCGAACAATGGCAAATAAGACGTATCAATATTTTCACTTGTAATAAACCCTATTAATAGCTGTATCAAACAGATGTTGCACCCCAATAAAAGGAATGGTTTGCTGGAATTAAAGTGCTGTATAATGGCAATTTGGGTGCCCAGTCAGTGCAGCAAGGTGAAATAGGATTCTTCCTACTACCCAGCATGTAACCTCCCCTACTGAACCCTGTTCAACATAAATGCTGTGGAATGATTCCACCCTATCCTTTCCCTACACCTTGAATAATCTTTCGCTGCACTTGTAAATTGTTTTTTTGTAGCAGAATTTAGTTTTTCTAGCACTGTCCCTAGCACCTGCTGACATCTCTCCCTGCAAGTAGACTGGAAAATGGCTGAATCCAAGATGACTGAGGCTCTTTAGAGGGCTGTGACATCACAGGGCTGGATGGCTGCTGATTGGCTGCATGCATGGCATTATGTGTGATCCCGCCTTCCCAGAGTTCCTTGCTCCATGTCCTCATACGTGCAGCAACAATTTTAGTAAAAAATGCAGATTCATTACCACGAAGCATGAGGAAATTCGGATTCTGTGCAAAACTAATTTATCATGAAATTTGGATCAAATTCCACTTTGACAACTTTGATTCACTCATCTCTACTTGCAACCATCCATTTGTTTTACAATTTAGCCCTACTAAAACTTCTGCGGGTATCTAAGTACCGTTAGTACCCTGGAAAGGTAATTGCTGTAGCTGAAGTCCAATTCTGCATTCTTGTGAACGACTGACAATATCACAGTACAGTACATTATATATAATATAGGCTCTGTTTTTTAGTTTATTTTCAGAAGACCACTGCTGATATATTTTAAATTCCCTTATATTCTATGTACAGATGTGTCCCCTATTTCCTTTTCTTGAATTTGGTTATGGATTCCAATATTTCACTAAACAAATTCAATACAATACTGCAACATGTTTGCAGAGCCCTTACGGCCCTTTCACACTAGCGTTTTCAGGATCCGGGATAGAGTTCCGTCATCGGGGCTCTATCCTGGAAAAATACGCTTCAGTCACAGATAATCCAACCGCATGCATCCGTTTGAACGAATCCGCTTGTATTAACTTTAACTATTTTTTAACATTGCCAAGACAGATCCGTCATGAACTCCATTGAAAGTCAATGGAGGACGGATCCATTTTCTATTGTGGCAGATTGTGCCAGATTGTGCCAGAGAAAACGGATCCGTCCCCATTGCTCCGCATCCCAGGACAGCAAGAATTCCGCAGTATCTTTCTCCATCCAAAAAACGTTCAGTGACTGAACTGAAGACATCCTGATGCATACTGAACGGATTTCTCTCCATTCAGAATGCATGGGGATAATCCGGATCAGTATTCATCCGGCATAGAGCCCCTTACGACGGAACTCTATGCTGGATCCTGAAAACGCTACTGTGAAAGGGCCCTTACACTACAACCACAGGGTGGCTAAACATTGATATCTCATGACATAGTCACAAAATCAATTTTTTTTTAAAAAACCTAGTCATCTCATGCCACACACCTGTGGTTTACATCCCAGAACAAGACTCAAAGGGAGAGTCAGTTGCATCAGGTCTCTTGCTCTCCTTCCCTTCCCAGCTTGAATGTCACAAATCCAGGCCTCCTTAAAGCCCTACTGGAAAAAACCTGCCCTAAGACACAGCATCATTTCTGACATCACGTCTGCAGGGTAGGGTCCAGGACAATGAGCAGAACATCATCCTGAGAGGCAAGATCATTGATCTAGTGTCAACAGGGCAGGGCCTTTTAAGCCCTGCTACATGTCAGATGTCAATGTGATGTAATCAGAATAGGGAACCAACAGAACAGAAAATGTCACAAGATTGTGATGGAGTATTGAAAAACAGGGCATTACAGATAAACAATCATTATTAGCACATGATAATATTTTGTTTCCTAATTCCTATAAAAAAAAACTGAATACACCTTTAGATAACATCAGACATCCCACTGTTATAGCAGGACTCAGACATAAGTATGATCCTGGCTTTTTGGGGGTTTTACAAAGGCCCCCAATCCTGCTCTGCAATGTGGATTGAGGTCCACTGTAAACATATGAAACAGAAAAAATGATAATCACCTGGTTCACATGAAAATGTATTTAATTGTGAAAAATTATTAGAAAATAAAGCAAAACAAAACATGCGGTATTTGCATTGCTGCAATAGCAACAACATATAATAAAGTGATAGTCGTCACGGCAAATAAAAAAATTATCGCCCGAAAAAAATCAAACAATTGCTGTATTCTTCTATTTCACCCAAAAAATTAAGTAATAATTTATATTTACCTCACAATGGCAGGATTTAATTCAATAGGCCAGTCTTGATCTCCCTGCCCCAGAGTAAGATGCCTCTAATTTATGAAGAGCAGATGCCTCTTAATAACTACTGTGAAGGGGCACAAAGGTGGCCATAACTACTGTGAAGGGGCTACAAGGAGGACATAACTACTGTGAGGAGACATAATGTGGGGAAAACTGTTGTGAGTGGGCCCAATGTCGGCATTTCTGCTGTAAAGGAGTAACAATGTAGGAATAACTACTGTGAAGGAGCACAGTGTGGGCATTAGTACTGTGTTGTAGCACTAAGAGGAAATGCCCTAGATTACCCTGTTATACATTGGGATGCCTCTGTTTTGCACATGTGACCTGTGTAACTAATCCCAGCCATCCTGTACCTATTTAAGTGGTCCATCCACCTTCCCAGGTGCCTAAGCGTCAAGGTCCTTGTGTACTGGTAAGGTTGCATTTGTTTGTGCTTGAGTTCCTGTATTCCTGATTTGTGCTTATCTTCTGGATTCTGCTTCCGGTCTGATCCTTGCCTGCTATGTCTCAACTCTCCTGTTGCTGACCTGTATCTGTGCCACCTGCCCTGACTCTTTGCTTGTAAAGCTACGCCTCTGCCTAATTGTTTGGTCCTGCTCTGTCGCCCCTGGTTATAACTTGCTCTGTTGACTATGTCCGTACTTTGCTCTGGTACCTCCTGGTCCGCCTGGACCAGCTGCTTCGTGTGCCCATCCACCTCAAGGGGCAGTGACCTGGTGTTCCCCTCATCAAAGTCTATCCACACCATCAGGGGTACTGTGAAGAATGGGGGGTTCTCTCAGACAATACCCTTAAAGGAGGCTGGTCACATGGCACAATGGGTTCACACCCGCTAGTTTGTGACAAGAAGGTTACAGCATGGGCACTGCTAGTGCATGAAGCATTAACCCCTTCCACTGCCCTTCACTAGAGATCTTAACAATAACCATTTCATTGCTCTAGACAACCAGGGATTCTTACATTACAACCTTCACTGCCCTTGACTAAATTTTTGTTGATCTGTTTTTTGCGGACTGCAAAATACATATGGTCATGTGCATAAGGCCTAAAATGTCAAAAAGAACAAAATTAATATAACAAATAGTGGATGTGATAATATATTAATAAAAGAGTTAACAGTGGAGCCATATTAAAAGTTCATTCTGTCCTGGGCACATTTAGTGCTGCCTCCCTGTTGTAAATAGCATGCAGCCAGTTATTGGCTGCTGCAGTCTCTTGTCTGGTATGGCACATCACCATAGTGTTCAAGTAAACAAGACCCATTAGAGGACCATGGTCTTCTGAGACCTGTGAGTGAATGTACAGGTCATTTTTTTGTGTGGACCAGTAGGCGGAGATCAGTGGGAAAGCACTGGAACAACTGAGCCAGGGAATTATTGATTAAATAATTAAATCATTATTATTTTTTTCACCCTTTCTGTAACTTTTTCCTTTTAATCCTATCAGTAGAAACCCCTTTAAACCCTGTGCATGTAAAATGCACACGCATCTGTTAGAGCATATCTCCATTATTTTCCAGCCAGGCTACTCCCTTTGTTCACAGTGTGATAAGTACTGATCAATGTGAATCAGCGGATAAACGGCTCATGACAGCTTCATTAACAGTGATGTACATGTATGGCATTGTGCGGGTACTAAACAGTAGTAAGAAGTCACGGATGAATAGTTTTATTATACACATCTTTGCTGGTGAAGCTGATCCCCGGTATTCCTCTGTTGTGTACGCAAGATGCTGGTGGTCTTGCACTGCTGTGCTGCCCTGGAACCTGCTTCCAGGCATATAAACTTGATTGGCAGCATACAGGAGAGGGCAGAAATATGGTGCTGAAGAAACAAGTGATGTCCTCTCTCCTTCAAAATCAGTACCAATATGTAGACCAGCTGTCATCCGGGGGATGTTTAGCATATCACCTACAGTTCTGCTGTGCTATTTAACCCTTCACCTGCTATTAAAATTCAACAGATTTAATAGGTGCCATATTTTTTGCTTTATAAGACGCTCCCCTTCCCCCCTAAAGGTGAGGGAAAATGGCATTCTGTCTTATAAAGTGAATATTCATATCCATTATGGAAGCACTCACTATTAGAGATGAGTGAATTTCTCAAAAATTCTATTCGGCTGGTTCGCCGAATTTTCCTAAAAAATATTAGCTTCAATCTGAATTTGTTTGCTGCAAATCACGTTAAAAAACGGCTATTTCCAGGCTGCAGAGAGCCTTTATAGGGGTGTAGAACACTGTACCTTGCAGTAACACGCATAGGGAGTCGGCAGTGGTAGTGAAACAATACCGTAATTCAGTATGACATACAGATGACAGGCGTCACTCTTCACTTCTTGGTTCCAAAACCCAAATTATATCGTGGGGCAGGTGATCAGTCCACGGCCTTCAGGCAGAAGCAGCAGCAAGATACCAACGGGTGGCAAGATGACATAGTGTGGAGATGGCAGCATGAGGAGGCCACAGAGTGGCACAATGACACAGTGTGGAGTTTGCAGCAGTATGAGAAGGCCACAGAGTAGCACAATGACAGAGTCTGGATAAAGGACTGAGGGCACAGATTGCTGAGAAAGATGCAGATAGAAAGTTATCTATAGAGCTGTACAACGGTAACCCGCAGATTGTCACTTCAATGTAAAACTAAAATTTTTCAATAAAAAAATTAAAAATATTGAATACTGAGGCCACAGATTGTTTAGAAAGATGCAGAAAGAAAGTTATCTGTAGAGCTATACGATGGTAACCTGCAGATTAATGCAGCCCTCAAAAGCAAGTTGGGTTTGTTGGTTCCAAAACCCAAATTAGATCGTGGGGTGGGTAATCAGTCCAAGACCTTCAAGCAGCAGCAGCAACAGCACCATGATACCAATGAGTGGAAAGGTGACAGTGTGGAGATGACAGCAACAGCATGATACCACAGAGTGGCACAGTGACATAGCATGGAGATGGCAGCAACAGCAGCAGTATGATACCACTGAGTGGCACAGTGATATAGCGTAGAGATGGCAGCAACAGCATGATACCACAGAGTGGCAAGGTGACATAGTGTCAGTGTGGTGATGGCAGCAACAGCAGCAGCATGATACCACAGAGTAGCACAGTGACATAGCGTGGAGATGGCAGCAACAGCAGCAGCATGATACCACAGAGTAGCAAGGTGACATAGTGTGGAGATGGCAGCCACAGCAGCAGCATGATACTACAGAGTGGCAAGGTGACATAGTGTGGAGATGGCAGCAACTGCAGCAGCATAATACCAAAGAGTGGCACAGTTACATAGCGTGGAGATGGCAGCAACAGCATGATACCACAGAATGGCAAGGTGACATAGTGTGGAGAAGGCAGCATCAGAAGGCCACAGAGTGGCATGGTGGCATAGTGTGGAGATGGATGATCTAATCTGATGCGTCAGGCATCGGTGGGTTAAAATCCTGGTTGATTCATGCCTGATTCATCTTGACAAAAGTAAGCCTCTCCACATTTTGGTGGGACAGGCGAGTTTTTCTTGGGGTAACTATGGCTGTACTAAACACCAGCTCTGATGCCACACTACTGGCCGGGCAGCACAGCTTTTCCAGGACAAACTCTGCCAGTTGTGGCCACAAATCCAGTTTGGCTGCCCAGTAGTCCAGCAAATCTTCTATGACGGCTGGCAGGGTGCTGTCCAAGTATGCCACCGCCTGCTGGTTCAGGTCCTGCTCCAGGTCTACATGCTACTGCTGGTAAGTAGTTGCTTCACTATGGGGGGGAAGAAAGCGGATCATCATAGACTCTAGACTCAGGCTGCTGCTGATGGAGCTGGTACTGTTCCTGCCACCCCACCCCTCCCCAGCAGCCATGGCAGTGGAATGTGAGCACAGAGGGCCCCCCAGTCAGACCTGCGAGAGGATGGATGATAGTGCAGATAGGCAGGGGACAACTGACTACATAGGATGTCTCTGTAGTACTTCAGTTTGTCCTCCCTCTCAGTGGGTGTAAAAAATGCCCTCATTTTGTACCGGTAGCCGGGGGTCCAAGATGGTGGAGAGCCAGAAGTCATCCCTCTACCGAATGGTGACAAGTGAGCATGCAGCGGGCCATTTGAGCAAGTGACTCTGGGGGATTCCCTGCCTCCATCTGCACTGCATACTGCCACAGTGTGTCTGAATCCTCTGCCTTGTCATTCTCATCGCCCTCTTGATCCTCCGGCTGCTCCGGCTCCTCCTCTCCTGTCACCGCAGTAGAAAAACCACAGATTTTGCTACATATTGCCTGTGCTCCAATGTGGCCGTGAGATCCAAGCGCCACGTCTCCAGTCCCCTGACAAGCCATATTCACCAGCATCTGTTCCAGGACATGAAGCAGTGGAATAATGGCGTTCATCCCGTAGTCCTGGCGACTGGTAAATAACGTGGCCTTCACAAAGGGCCTGAGCAAACGGCAGGTGTCATGCATGAGCAGCCACTTGCTGACATCGAAGTTACACAGGGGAGTACTCCTATTCGCTTGGATTATCAAGAAATCATTGATGGCCTTTCTCTGTTCGTACAGTCGGTCCAACATATGGATGGTAGAATTCAAACGGTGGAAATGTCTCATATCAGCTAAGTTGGGGGATGCCGTTCTGCCGCTGCAGCTCAAGGAGGGTGTGCTTTACGGTGTATGAGTGGCTGAAGTGCATGCAAAGTTTACTGGCCATTTTTAGGGTGTCTTGCAGATGGGTGGAAGACTTCAGGAACCGCTTGACAACCAGATTGAACATGTGTGCCATGCAGGGCGCATGGCTTAGCCTTCCGTGACGCAGCGCCGACACCATGTTCTTCCGTTTGTCGGTCACCATGGTTCCGATTTTAAGTTGTTGCATAGAAAGCCAGCAGTTGATTTCTTTCTGAAGGACACAAAGCAGTTCCTCCCCTGTGTGATTACGTTCGTCCAGGAAAACCAGGTGCAGAATCGGGTGACACTGCTGTGACCTGCACATGTGGTATGCTGGAGGGGCACTGTGACTTGTACTTGCAGTGGAGGCTGAGGATATGGTGGAGGATGAGGAGGCAGAGGCTGACATTGTCGCAGGACCAACGGCGTGACAACGTGGAGGAGGAAGAGGCATCACCTGGCAAAGTTGCTGGTGTGGCTGTGCAGGAACCACATTCACCCAGTGGGCCGTAAAGAACATGTATTGTCCGTGACCATAGTTACAGCTCCACACTTCGGCACTACTGTGCACTTTGGCAGACACCGACAGGCTCAAAGACTGGCACACATTCTGTTCTACATGTGTGTGCAGGGCTGGTACTGCTTTTTGGGAAAAGAACTGACGGCTTGGGACTCTCCACCTCGGCTCATCACAACCCATCAGTTCTCTGACAGGTGCAGAGTCCACCACTTGGAAAGGGAGGGACTGCAGCACCAGTAACTTGGCCAGGAGCACGTTCTGCGCCATTGGATGCGTACATGCATTTTACTGTCTCTTGGCAATCACTTCAGTGATTGATTCCTGGCAGAATGACTGAAAAGGATTAGGTAGAAGGAGGAGGAGCAGGAGCATCAGGACCAGTAGACGATGGGACAGACAGACAACTCCCTTCTGCTTATCCGGTGGAGCCTTGACTGCCAGCAATGGGGTGAGTGCCATTGGGTGATGCGGATGTTGCTGCGGCAGGCTGGACCACCACATCAAAGCAACGTTTGTCCCAGACCATGTTATGGTGTCACTGCATATGTTGTCGAAGGGCAGTGATGCCAACATTGGCCCCCTGGCCACGCTCCACCTTCTGCCCACAGATTCTACATGTGGCCATGTTCACCTGCTCTGGAGTCTTGATAAAAAAAACTGCCACACCACCGAGTAGCTAATTTTCCCCCCAACACTCCGCACTTACTGACTGATAGTGCCGCTTCTTCCGTGAACCAGTGCACCACTCCTCTCCAGGCAGCTAGGCTGCTGCAAAGCGAGTGGTTTACCCTGGGCCCATTTGGCTGCCGACCTCCCACTGCTCCCACACTGCTGACGCCCAGCCATGCTACCACGTTGCTGGCTCAGCCGCTGCCTCGTGGGCAAGCTGCCACCCTCTTCTCCCCTGATTATGATTAAGCCCCTTCTTCACCCGGCTCCCAAGTGCGATCGGCTTCATCATCATCGAGTATTGTCTGCAAGTCATTGGTGTCCTCCTCAACGCTCTCTGGGTCAGGAGCCTGACAGCTCACAACACCACCTCCCACGTCCCTCTCCTCATCACTACTTGCCCGCCTAGCGGAGGAAGCGGCGGATGTCTCCTCCAAATCTTGGCTGGGCAGTAGCTGCTGACTGTCCTCAAGTAACTCGTCCTTGCTGAATATTAGAGCTGAGCCCACAGCAGATAGTAGTTAGAGATGTCCCGAACTATTCGCCGGCGAACGGTTCCCAGCGAACATAGCTTGTTCGCGTCCACCGAGGCGGGCGAACATATGTGATGTTCACGTTCGCCCCTATACTTTATCATTGAGCAAACTTTGACCCAGTACCTCACAGTCAGCAGACACATTCCAGCCAACCAGCATACCCTCCCTCCCAGACCCTCCTACCTCCTATCAAAAAGCAAGGATGACTTCCATCTTAGATTCATTCTGAAGCTGCAGTGTTAGTAGTTTTAATCGCATTGCGAATTTAAATTAGAGATGGGTTCCTAATGGTTGTATTGCTAGAATACAATGAAGATTGAGAATTTAGCGCTATATTCGTTATATTCACCAATTCTAGCAATACAACCATTAGAAACTCAGATATAAGTTGTAATCACAATGCGATTAATATACCCTGTATTAATCGCATTGCAAATTCAACTTAGATCTGAGTTCCTAATGGTTGTTTTGCTAGAATTGACGAATATAACGAATATAATTTCATGTTGGCGACATCTCTAATTTTTCTCTTTTGTTTCTTACATATGGCAATAAATGCTTTTAGCGCAAATTAAACCCAAATGTGAACAGGGTATATTTTTCTCGGGTTGTACTGAACTGGCAATATACGCTTTTAGCACAAATAACACCAAAATGTCAACGGTGTGTATTTTTCTCTTTTTGTCTGGAAATAAGACAAAAAACGCTTATTGCGTAAAAAAACACCCAAATGTGAACAGGGTATATTTTTCTCGGATTGTACTGAACTGCCAATGTATGCTTTTAGCGCACATAATAAAAAATGTCAACGGTGTGTATTTTTCTCTAGAAATATGACAAAAAATGCTTTTAGCACAAATAACACCCAAATGTGAATAGGGTATATTTTTCACGGGTTGTACTAAAATGGCAATATATGCTTTTAGCCCAAATAACAACAAATGTCAACGGTGTGTATTTTTCTCTTTTTCTCTAGAGATATGACAAAAATGCTTTTAGCGCAAATAACACCCAAATGTGAACAGGGTATATTTTTCTCGGGTTGTACTGAACTGGCAATATACGCTTTTATAGCAAATAACACCCAAATGTGAACAGGATATCTTTTTCGTGGATTGTACTGAAATGGCAATATACGCTTTTATCGCAAATAACACCCAAATGTGAACAGGATATCTTTTTCGTGGATTGTACTGAACTGCCAATATACGCTTTTAGCGCAAATAACACCAAAATGTCAACAGCGTATATTTTTCTCGGGTTGTACTGAACTGGCGATAAACGTGTTTAGCACTAATTACACCAAATGTGAACTGCGTTTATTTTTCTGGTATTTTACTATAATAGGGCACTAAATGCTTTCGCCATATAGCTGCAGTGAACAGAGAACCAGAGTATATATTTCTCTTTTTCCACAGATATAAGCCACTACAGGCTTTTCAACATAGCACTTGCACCCCAATAACTAATTGCTGGAATGACAGAGCTGTATTATGAGACTAACCGTATCCCCAAGTAATGTTTCATTGCACAATTAAGTTTTTTCTATGATTCTCCCTATTTTTTCCCTGCCTATGAAATGATTCCTCTCACTATCCTTTGCCTGAACAAGTGAATCACGTCTTAGCTTTTTTTTTTTTTAAACAATTAGTTGTTCTTTCACTGACTCTCGCTAGCACCTGCATACACGTCTGTCTCTGAACAATGCACACTGGTGAATGGCAGAATCTAAGATGGCCACCATATTTATAGGGCCTGTGACATCACTGGGCCGGCTGGCTGCTGATTGGCTGCATGCATGGCATTATGGGTCATCTCACCTTCCCAGAGTTTCTTGCCCCATGTCTTCCAACTTGTAGTCGCCATTTTAACCTTCATTGTAGCCGGCTAACAGCCATGTTAGGAAAAAATACGATTTGTTACTTACCACAAAGCGCAAGGAAATTTGCATTCGTTCAGAATCAAATTTTTCCTGAAATTTGGAACGAATTCGACTTCGTCAGCTTTGATTCGCTCATCTCTACTCACTAGCATACATGAGTCGTGGGCAGCACGGTCTTCCCCGGGCCCATACTGCACTGTTCAGACTGCCTACAGCATCAGGACATAGTGCGTGAATCGTCAGCTCATAGTGCAGTGCAAGCCCAGAGAAGACCAGGGAGCGGTGACTGCAGGAAAGAACGTCAGACCTGCAGGAGAGGTAGCAGGAGAGGTAAGTTAATTCATTTATTTTAGCTGATTGGGGTCTGATGTCTAATAGGGGTCTTATCTGAAGTTTGATATGGGGTCAGATCTGAGGTTTGATATGGGGGTCACATCTGAGGTCTGATATGGGGTTCTGGTCTGAGGATCTTATATGGGGGTCTGATTTGAAGTCTGATGGAGTCTGACATGGTGGTCTAAAGGGGGTCTGATCTGAGGTCTGATTGGAGTCTCATCTGACATCTGATATGGGGGTCTGATCTAGCATCTGATATGGGAATCTGATCTGAGAGTCTGATATGGAGGTCTGATTTGAGATCTGATATGGGGTGTCTGATCTGAGATCTGATGAATATTTTTTTCTGATTTTCCTCCTCTAAAACCTGGGGTGCTTCTTATCATCAGGTGTGTCTTATAAAGCGAAACATACGGCAATATCTGTTACCATCATTCTCAGGATTGCAGGGGTCTAACTCCTAGTGATCACAGTAGTCAGACCCCCAGAGATCCTGTGGATAGGGCAGGCATCAGCAACCTTCGGCTCCCAGCTGTTGTGAAACTACAATTCCCAGCATGCTCCATTCATTTCTATGTAAGTTCTTAGAAGAGCAGAGCAACTATGCATGCTGGGAGTTGTAGTTTCACAACAGCTGGGAGCCAAAGGTTGCCTACCCCTGGGATAGGGGATACATTTTCTTTTAGCAAAACCCTTTTAATATTAAATAGATTACTTAGAAGCTCTGAGCTAGATAAAACCAACCAAAGGACATAACTGAAAACTCAAAACTAGAAAAAAAAAAAAACTAAAGGCAGGGATCAGAACAACCTGAGGGAGAACTAAAACAAAGACTTGGAAAGACTTGGATTCAGGAACACTGAAGTTCAAGCAGTGAAGGACTAAGGGGGTCATTTATTAAGACCGGCATTTTAGATGCTAGTCTTAATTACCCAGTGCACTGGCGATGGATCCATTATTTGATGTATGTATTCGGACGGAGCAAAACGGATGCCTCATAAAAGGCTTCCTTGTTGCTTTCGGTCCTAACATTCCATTTTATTCTGTTCTAATGGAACTTATAACGAAATTCCAGCCAATGAGAACCCCCCCCCCCCAACAGAAACATAAGAGAAAATAACAAAAAATAGTACAAATGACACCTGATAAGTTTCCGTCCAGGAAGTAGATTTTTAATCTTGCATTATTTTCTTCTGTTTCTTATTATTACTTCACAGTTATGATAATAGACTTAATGTACAACTTTCTATTTTATGTTAAAATCCCAGTAGAATCATAAGGCAAGTAGTGTGCTTGTTAAATGCATGCATAGGTCGTTAATCAAGCCCTTTTTAAACTTCTCGAAAGGAGGTTAAATTCATCTAGTCCTTTATTTTACTATATTAGCTTGTTCATGTACAGTATAAATGCTGTCCTGAATTGATTGGCTAGAATATCGATCAGTATTGAGAGATGTTAAGAATGTGGAAAAAAAATGTTTAGATAATGTGTTATCAACAGTCAGAAATTGATGAATGAAAGAAATAACTTTTATGCACTGTGTTTTGTGGGTAGTAAATGCTGATTTATTAAAAGAGCTGAGTGTAATTACTGCATAATCAATAGAAAACAAGGACACATTAAGCTACTGGTGGACAGGAAGTTTTGATGCAGAAAGTTTAACTCTGCTAGTGAATTCTAGAGACAATTTCCTTGATTATCTGTTTGCAAATTTTACAGTCACCCTTCAAACAAAACTTTGTAATGACACATTTAGATTCAAAATCATTGGCAAGGAAAATTGCAATTCTTTCTAATGCAAACTCTGATTAAATCTGTGAAAGGACTGTCCCATGCAAATGATTCTGTTTTTTTTAGTCTATTTTTATGTGGTAAGATTTATGTTACTGAGATACTAAATCTACCTGAGAAAGACTGAGAAGTCCTGCAGACCTGTGACTATACGCCACTCAATAGCAACAGAAAAATTATATATATATATATATATATATATATATATATATATATATATAGTATAGAGTGAACAAATTTATCAGTTGTTGACCACAACAAACTAAATAATGTTTTTCCTGTAATTTGACAATGTTAACCCTTTTGTGTCATCTGCCATATGTGAACGGCACAAGTCAAGACTTTAAAGATGATGCCCTTTAAGGAGATGAGTAGGTGCTGTAAATTCTATTCGACCGATTCACCGAATAAAAAAAACGGCTATTTCCTGGCCACAGAGGGCATTTATAGTGGCGTAGAACACAGTGCCTTGCAGAAACACGCATAGGGAGTCTGCTCTGGTAGTGAAATAATACTGTGAGTCAGTATGACATGCATATGACAGTCGTTGCTCTTAGAATCACTGCATACTTCACTTATTTGGGCACTCACGTGGCCAAAACTGACCAAATACTCAAGTATGAACTCAGCCTCACAGGTCGATATTAGCGCCAAGAAGGAGTGCACTCCTTTTACACCGCCGTCAGCTGATTCCACATAGATGTCTACAGAACCTGTTCTATTAAACGCTTCAACAAGTAGAGCCCCCTGACAGATTGGAGAGGGTGTAAGCAGTAAGTTTGTGTTGACGTCACTGATTATTTGATCCGTCAGAACAACAACCCCCCAAAAAACGGATCCTGTCTGTTGAGCATCCGCCTTCACTCGGTCAGCATTTGGTTAGCAATCCATCAGTATTGATAATGCCAAAAAAAACAGGAGTGGATCTAAAACAGAGATGACCGAGTCAACCATTCAAGAACTGCTGGGTTGCTGGTCAAGACACGACCTCTAGATGACACCAGGAGCTCAGGCCTCTCACTGAGACTCATGCTGCCACTCCCTCTAACTCTGCTGCAACCTGTGCCTGCGCCAGAAATATTTAGGCCTCTGCAACTCCCGTTTGCAGGGCCTGGCACTTCTCTGTCTGACATACTGTTAGATCAGATAAATAAATAAAAAGGAAATTAAAACACCCCAAAAAAGTCAGCAATTTTCTCACTTCACCACACAACGGCTAATAAGCAATTTTTTTCCCCACTAATACACGCCAAAAAGGGCTGCAATTTTATCACGTCATCACACAACGGCAAATACTCTTTTTTGTGACACTAATACATGCAAAAAAGTGCTTTAGAACATATGACTGCACTGCTAAACAGCAAATATATTTTCTTTTGCCACTAATACACAACAAAAAGGGCTTTAGAACATATAACTGCACCGCTGAATGGCAAATATATTTATATTATTTCCACTTATACACGACACAAAAGGCTTTAGAATATTTAACTGCACCACTAAACAGCAAATATATTTTTCTTTTTTTCACTTATACACACCACAAAAGGCTTTAGAACATATAACTGCACCGCTAAACGGCAAATATATTTTTATTTTGCCACTATTACATGCCAAAAAGGGCTTTCGAACATATTACTGCACTGATGAACGGCAAATATATTTTTCTTTTGCCACTAATGCACAACAAAAAGGGATTTAGAACATATAGCTGCACCACTGAACGGCAAATATATTTTACTTTTGACACTAATACATGACAAAAAGGTCTTTAGAACATATAACTGCACCGCTGAACATCAAATATATTTTTCTTTTGCCACTAATACACGCAAAAAAGGGCTGTAATTTTCTTACTTTACCACACAACAGCTAATAAGCCCTTTTTTCCCCACTAATACAAGCCAAAAAATGTTTTAGAACATATAACTGCACCACACAAGGGAAAATAAGACATGGAAATATTTCCTTATATTAAACCCTGTTAATGACTGTATCAAACAGCACTTGCACCCGAATTACAAGAACGGTTTGCTGGAATTACAGAGCTGTATAATGGCAATTTGGGTCCCCAGTCAGTGCAGCAAGGTATTATAGGATTGTTCCTATTACCCAGGCTGTAACCTCCCCTACTGAACTCTTTTCAACATAAATTATGTGGAATGATTCCTCCCTATCCTTTCCCTACTCCTTGAATAATCTTTCCCTGAATTTTAAATAGTTTTTTTAGTACAATGACATTTTTTCTAGAACTGTCCCTAGTGCCTGCTGATGTCTCTCCCTGCACTAACTACACTGGAAAATGGCAGAATCCAAGATGGATAAATCTATTTATAGGGCAACGACATCTCAGGGCTGGCTGGCTGCTGATTGGCTGCATGCATGGCATTATGGGTGATCCCGCCTTTACAGAGTTCCTTGCTCCATGTCCTCCCATGTGCGGCAGCCATTTAAGGAAAATATGCAATTCATTACCACAAAGCGTGAGGAAACTCAGATTCGGTGCAAATCAAATTTTTCATGAAATTCGGATCTAATTCCACTTCGTCAACTTCGATTCACTCATCCCTAGCTGTCGGATGTCTGCTGTTCTGCGCAAAGCTCTAAATAAGTTTTCTTTTTTGCAAAAGTATTAAAAAAAAAAGTAGAAAATCGATAAAAAATATGGTATCACTGTAATTGTACTAACCCACAGAATAAAGGTAAGATGTCAGTTTTACTGCACAGGGAGCGGCTTTTTTCAATTTCACCCATTTGGGAGTGTTCTTTTTGCAGCATAATACTACATCTTAAGCAATATTAAATGGTTCCATTAGAAAGTACAACTTATTTGTCCTGCAAAAAAAGTATTTTTTTATGGATTTGTGAATAGAAAAATGTAAAAGTTATGACTCTGTGAAGACAGGAAGTAATGACAGAAAAATACAGAAAAAAAATAAAAGAAAATTGCTGCGTGCCTTAAGGGGTTATGATGATGACATAATAATAAAATGAAACTAGTCCACATAGCAGAGTCATTAAAATGGTAAGTATCCATTCCTTTTATGTTTTTAAGTCCCCAATATTTTTGTGCTGGAAAACCCCTATAAAGTGTCTGTTCCATCATAAATTCATATCATCTGTACACAGGTTGGGTGATAATATGTGGTCAGAGGGTGTTTGACTCCTGAGACTACCAAGGGAAGGAGGGTCACTGAGTACCATGAGTGAATGGAGTGATGGTGATGTGTACTAAGCCCCTGAGTAGCCAGTGCAGAAGATGGGAGTGGTAATGGCTCTGATGAGATGTTGTTGTGTCACTGTGTCCAACCTCAGGGCATTACTCATTGGGATTCAATGCAGTTAAAAATGTAAATTGCAGGAACCAGTCAGAGATTGTAGAAAAAATAATGTCTTTCGTATAAAGCACTAGGTCTCCTCCCAGATAATGAGGTATGGTGGCTGGAAATGTAGCCAACCACCATAAGACACTTGATTCCCTTTCCTACAGCTTTACTCTGGTACCTGTGGCTCTAGGTGTTCACTGTATGATGCAGGCTTCTAGCCATGCCTGTCCTGAACTGTAGTGATGGTATCTTAATGTGTTTCACACGCCCCAAGGAAGAAACGTACGTCGGAGTTGCTGGCTGGTTCCTGGATCCGTGGTGTGTATTATATTCTCATTATTAATTTTTAATGCATTGTTTGACTATTTTGGTGGCTCGATTATGTCCCGAATGCACTTTGCTATATGTTAGCGACATTGTTCATTAGCAGCACATCATTAAATTCACATCTAGCATAGTCAGTCGATATAGGCTTAATTGTATATTCTTTCAGGAATGTTGCACCCAGATCTGAGGGACCATCTTAGATGTTACGTCTTTGATCCATGTACTATTGTGATATATTCTCACAGTATCTTTTATGTACAAGTTTTATTAATTATAGGAATAATAAAGATGATAGTCATGATATTATGCGTGGCTTTATTTAAGTATGTGTTTGTGGTGTGTTTCCCACCAACTTGCAGTGGAGTCTTGATAGCATAATTGCTTGATCACTCTGCTGACACAATAAACTATAGTTTACAAATCTTCTGTAGCCTCGGACCCTGCATTCTTTCTGAGGCAATGCCACCTCTGCGGTTCACATGGCTTGGAGGATCAGAAGACTCTAACTAACACTGCCACTCCCTTGGCAGGAAGTTGGACTAGCCCGATCCTACCAAGAGGAGAGGAATAAGTTGGTAAGTCCCATTCCTGTTGCCAAACACTACCAACTGTACCTCATCTCCTGGTGTACAAAAGTGTATTGCACAAAAGGTGACAAAACATAAATATTACAAAGCATTACATTACAAATAGTGTTGAGCGAACAGTTCAAGCATAGTTTTTTCAAAAAAGTTCGGGTTCGTTGTTCGGCGATTACTTCCCGCTTTCTGAAGGGCTGCAGAGCAGCCAATCAGCTAGCGTTTTACTTCTTGCCCTAAGAGCCCATCACAACCATGCCTACTAATGGCATGGCTGTGATTGGCCAAGTGCAGCATGTGACCCAGCCTCTTTAAGCTGGAGTCACGTAGCGCCATACATCACACTGCTCTGATTAATGTAGGGAGAGGACACAGCTTCTGTGAGGGCGAGATTAGGCAGGGAAAAGTCAGCAACAGCACCTAATGAAGTGATTGATCTACAGCTGTGAATGATTGAACTTCTGCTAGTTACTTGCTCACTGGTTTTTAGGCTGCACAGAGCGTTTTTCTGTCACTTATTTTCTGGGGTGATCGGCAGCCATTTTGTGACTTGTGGTGCACCAGAACAAGCTGCCACCAAGTCCATCAATCCATCAATACCATAAATCAGTGGTTTCAGCTGTGGCTGGCCAAGTTTCATAGTGTCCGCAAAAACATATATTTTGTTGTGGGGTGAAATTCAATTGCCAAAATAGCAATACCCTGAATCTGGTGTCCCAGCTGTTGCAGGCCAAGTGTTAATCTGTCCGTAAAAGGGTATATTTTGTTCTTCGGTAAAATTCAATTGCCAAAATAGCAATACCATAAATCAGTGGTTTCAGCTGTGGCTGGCCAAGTTTCATAGTGTCCGCAAAAACATATATTTTGTTGTGGGGTGAAATTCAATTGCAAAAATAGCAATACCCTGAATCTGGTGTCCCAGCTGTTGCAGGCCAAGTGTTAATCTGTCCGTAAAAGGGTATATTTTGTTCTGCGGTGAAATTCTATTGCCAAAATAGCAATACCATAAATCAGTGGTTTCAGCTGTGGCTGGCCAAGTTTCATAGTGTCCGCAAAAACATATATTTTGTTGTGGGGTGAAATACAATTGCCAAAATAGCAATACCCTGAATCTGGTGTCCCAGCTGTTGCGGGCCAAGTGTTAATCTGTCCGTAAAAGGGTATATTTTGTTCTGCGGTGAAATTCTATTGCCAAAATAGCAATACCATAAATCAGTGGTTTCAGCTGTGGCTGGCCAAGTTTCATAGTGTCCGCAAAAACATATATTTTGTTGTGGGGTTAAATTCAATTGCCAAAATAGCAATACCCTGAATCTGGTGTCCCAGCTGTTGCAGGCCAAGTGTTAATCTGTCCATAATAGGGTATATTTTGTTCTGCGGTGAAATTCAATTGCCAAAATAGCAATACCCTGAATCTGGTGTCCCAGCTGTGGCAGGCCAAGTGTTAATCTGTCCGTAAAAGGGTATATTTTGTTCTGCGGTGAAATTCAATTGCCAAAATAGCAATACCATAAATCAGTGGTTTCAGCTGTGGCTGTCCAAGTTTCATAGTGTCCGCAAAAACATATATTTTGTTGTGGGGTTAAATTAATTTGCCAAAATAGCAATACCCTGAATCTGGTGTCCCAGCTGTTGCAGGCCAAGTGTTAATCTGTCCGTAAAAGGGTATATTTGTTCTGTGGTGAAATTCAATTGCCAAAATAGCAATACCATAAATCAGTGGTTTCAGCTGTGGCTGGCCAAGTTTCATAGTGTCCGCAAAAACATATATTTTGTTGTGGGGTGAAATTCAATTGCAAAAATGGCAATACCCTGGGCGATTATGGAAGAGGAGGTGGCCCAGGAAGAGGAGGAGGAGGATGAGGGGTCATTTTTAGCACTTTCAGGCCAGTCTGTTAGAAGTGGCTCAGAGGGAGGTTTTTTGCAACAGCAGAGGCCAGGTACAAATGTGGCCAGCCAGGGCCCACTACTGGAGGATGAGGAGGATGAGGAGGAGGTGGAGGAGGATGGGGATGAAGCAGGTTCACAGCGGGGTGGCACCCGACACAGCTCAGGCCCATCACTGGTGCGTGGCTGGGGGGATACGGAGGACGATGACGATACGCCTCCCACAGAGGACAGCTTGTCCCTACCTCTGGGGAGCCTGGCACACATGAGCGACTACATGCTGCAGTGCCTGCGCAACGACAGCAGAGTTGCCCACATTTTAACGTGTGCGGACTACTGGGTTGCCACCCTGCTGGATCCCCGGTACAAAGACAATGTGCCCACCTTACTTCCTGCACTGGAGCGTGATAGGAAGATGCGCGAGTACGAGCGCACGCTGGTAGACGCGCTCCTGAGAGCATTCCCAAATGTTACAGGGGAACAGGTGGAAGCCCAAGGCGAAGGCAGAGGAGGAGCAAGAGGTCGCCAACGCAGCTGTGTCATGGGCAGCTCCTCTGAGGGCAGGGTTAGCATGGCAGAAATGTGGAAAAGTTTTGTCTCCACGCCACAGCTAACTGCACAACCACCTAATACGGAGGCAGCATTTAACCAACATGGTTGAACAGTACGTCTGCACAAACCTCCACGTACTGACTGATGGTTCGGCCCCATTCAACTTCTGGGTCTCCAAATTGTCCACGTGGCCAGAGTTAGCATTTTATGCCTTGAAGGTGCTGGCCTGCCCGGCGGCCAGCGTTTTGTCTGAACGTGTATGCAGCACGGCAGGGGGCGTCATTACTGACAAACGCAGCCGCCTGTCCACAGCCAACGTGAACAAGCTGACGTTCCTAAAAATGAACCAGGCATGGATCCCACAGGACCTGTCCCTCCCTTGTGCAGAATAGACATTTATAACTGCCTCCCCCTCAACCATGTATTCTTGTACTCCGGGGCACTTCTTTATTGAATCCTCATTTTTTTAACTTTACCATGATCTTGCGGTGCAACCCAAAGTTGAATGAACCTCTCCTCTGTCTGGGTGGTGGGGCCGAAATAACTGAAAGTGGCCTTCTCCGGTGGTGGTTGATATGACGCATGATTCCTTGCTGTGGGACCTCTCTCCTCTGTCTGGGTGCTGGGCCGAAATAACTGAGAGTGGCCTTCTCCGGTGGTGGTTGATATGACGCATGATTCCTTGCTGTGGGACCTCTCTCCTCTGTCTGGGTGCTGGGCCGAAATAACTGAGAGTGGCCTTCTCCGGTGGTGGTTGATATGGCGCATGATTCCTTGCTGTGGGACCTCTCTCCTCTGTCTGGGTGCTGGGCCGAAATAACTGAGAGTGGCCTTCTCCGGTGGTGGTTGATATGACGCATGATTCCTTGCTGTGGGACCTCTCTCCTCTGTCTGGGTGCTGGGCCGAAAAAACTAAAAGTGGCCTTCTCCAGTGGTGGGTGATATGATGCATGATTCCTTGCTGTGGGACCTGTATCCTCGGTCTGGGTGCTGGGCCGAAATAACTAAAAGTGGCCTTCTCCAGTGGTGGGTGGGTGATATGACGCATGATTCCTTGCTGTGGGACCTCTCTCCTCTGTCTGGGTGGTGGGGCCGAAATAACTGAGAGTGACCTTCTCCGGTGGTGGGTGATATGACGCATGATTCCTTGCTGTGGGACCTCTCTCCTCTGTCTGGGTGCTGGGCCGAAATAACTGAGAGTGTCCTTCTCCGGTGGTGGTTGATATGACGCATGATTTCTTGCTGTGGGACCTCTCTCCTCTGTCTGGGTGCTGGGGCCGAAATAACTGAAAGTGGCCTTCTCCAGTGTTGAGTGATATGACGCATGATTCCTTGCTGTGGGACCTCTCTCCTCTGTCTGGGTGGTGGGGCCGAAATAACTGAAAGTGGCCTTCTCCAGTGGTGGGTGATATGACGCATGATTCCTTGCTGTGGGACCTCTCTCCTCTGTCTGGGTGCTGGGGCCGAAATAACTGAAAGTGTCCTTCCCCAGTGTTGAGTGATATGACGCATGATTCCTTGCAGTGGGACCTCTCTCCTCTGTCTGGGTGCTGGGGCCGAAATAACTGAAAGTGGCCTTCTCCAGTGGTGGGTGATATGACGCATGATTCCTTGCTGTGGGACCTCTCTCCTCTGTCTGGTTGCTGGAGCCGAAATAACTGAAAGTGGCCTTCTCCAGTGTTGAGTGATATGACGCATGATTCCTTGCAGTGGGACCTCTCTCCAATTGATATTGGTTAAATTTTATTTATTTTATTTTATTTTAATTCATTTCCCTATCCACATTTGTTTGCAGGGGATTTACCTACATTTTGCTGCCTTTGGCAGCCCTCTAGCCCGTTCCTGGACTATTTTACATCCTTTTTAGTGCCTAAAAGTTCGGGTCCCCATTGACTTCAATGGGGTTCGGGTTCGGGATAAAGTTCGGGTCGAGTTCGGATCCCGAACCCGAACATTTTCGGGAAGTTCGGCCGAACTTCTCGAACCCGAACATCCAGGTGTTCGCTCATGTCTAATTAAAATAATACAATAATAAAATGTTAAAATTTTTTTAACATTTGCCCTTGTTTTATTTGAATGTACAGTACATCTACTTTTAGCTTTTGTTACATCGGAATCAAACTATTAGACCCACTTTTCTCTTCCATCTTGTGCTGCCATCTTCTGTTGCGTCTAATAGTCCAAATGCTGACATTAGAACCAGGAGACTCTGAGCTCTGTTACTGACCGAAAGTTCCTGGCAGTGTAGTGTGAGGACACAGCATGTACTATGCTCTGTGAACATAATCTGTGTTATTTGTTCACGGAGCTGTCACATCTTACACACATATTTCTGTAATGTGACTGTTCATTGTGTAAATAACAATTACACATTGGTACACACAGAAGAGTAAATGTGTGCAGTGTCTGCCCTGCCAATTTTTTTGTAGCAGCCCCCTGAGCCCCCCCCCCCCTCCTGACTCATACTACTGCTTCTGACTTGGTAAACTTAGTCAGCAATGTGGTCCCTAATAATGGTAGTGCTCTGTGGCTGGCTTAGTCACTGGGATCTGTGGCTGGCATAGTCAGGGGAACCTGTGGCTGGCATAGTCAGGGGCACTGTGATGAAACACTGTGGTTTGCAATGTGATAAGAAACTGTGGCTGGTATAGCCAAGGGGCACTGATAATGGCACCTGTAGGAGGCATTACTGCTGCTAATAAGATGAGGAACTGTGGCTGGCAAAGTTAGAAGGCACTGTGGTTGGCAATGTGATGAGGCACTGTGGCTGGCAATGTGATAAAGCATTGTGGCTGGCCTTGTTAGGGGGAATTATGGATGCTACTATAAACTGTATACCACCCATAGTGTGTATACAGTAAAAACTGCATTTTCTCTCTATATGCGTCTAATTATGGGTGTGTCTTATAGTAAAAAAATGCATTTATGGAACAGTAATATATCTTGCAGCACACGACATAGTATAAGGATTTATTTACACTGGCAAAATGACATTCTCTTTCACAGGAGCCATGGCGGATTTAACAAGTATGATCGGTTTCATAACTGATCCTTTCGATTTAGAATAGGTTCATAAAGTTTCAAGTAGGTTTCCATTTTACTGTATGTTTCCTGGAACAATATGCTAGGATTTTCTGGTTAGCAAATATAAATGGAAACCTGACAGAAAATGACCACAGTCCATGAAAGCATTAGATAACATACAAAGTCCATGCAACTGCTATCTCTCCATAGACAATCAAACAATTAAAACAAAATTGGTGTGATCTCACATGTGTATCCTACATTTTCCTAATGTACCTTTGGTAGAGCATAACTACAGAATTACCCAACACAGGATTTGTTGTCAGTTAGATCTTCATAGGAACTATTTATGCAAAGGTTAGGACATTTTTAGTGAAACATATTTTTAAAGTTGGGTTATTTTTTCTATTTTGGTGGCATTGAAGAAAACAAGAGGGGTTCCATAGGTTTTCTCATACCAGACTTACTAAGTTATGGACACTAAAAAGAAAACAAAAAAACTTTATTAAGATCTGTATTACTAAAAAATGGGTGGTAAACCTAACAAATCCTTATCAATTATCTACCATAAGTGTGATACAAAATCAACTCTGTGCCTGCATGTCAGAGATGCATGAATGTACCGAAGTAAGCTTGTAGCTTCAGTAGCGTATCTCTCACATTACAGGACAATAGTACCAGAATGGCATGGGTCAGGACGAGTATCAAAATGGCTTACACTTTTATTTAGATCTACAGACCTGCCCAGTCAGGTTAATTGCCATGAGAGGTATGTCAGGGGAGGATAGCCCAAAACTAAATCAAAGACCCAACACACTACCTTCTAGTGAATCTGTGCCTATTCACCCCTGTTGCGCTCAACTATTGGAGTGATAACAGACTACCGTGTCCTCTCTATGGCTAAACATTAACACAGAGGTAGCACTGTACCTATTATCAATTTGTCTTGAATTATGTACAACTAGAATACTGCTCTAGAATACTGCTCGAAGTGTTTCTAGGTCAAAGAGACCCTCCTCAGGAGCGCTAATCTATCTTGAGTGTACGATAGACAGACATATCAGAGCCCACGCCATCTCTCTCTCTGTGGCGGCGCTTTCAGCACTGGTGCAGCCGTAAGGCGGCCACCGAATCTCGGGGTTTAAAAGTCAAAGACTCGGCACCTAAACAACCAAAAAAAGAGAAAACTCCTAAATATCAGACACAGTCTACAAGGGTCTAATGTATAACAATTACAACCAACCACGCATCAATAATAACCCTTACGTAATATAAATACACAAAAAGTATATAATATAAAATATATAATTTTATTGAAATGATAATAAACAAAACATCACATGGCACAATTCATGAACGGTCAGGGAAAAGAAACCCCACCAAAACATGTGTAATACAGACAAGGAGACATACCTGGACAACCAAGCTACCCAGTATCATGCAGAAAGCAGCATGTATAATGGTGACTTACACTTTTGTAAAAAGTGTGGACAGTATCCAATAAATGTCGCACTATAGTTATAAAGCGTGAATATAATAACAAAGCCCCACACGCTCAGAAAGAGCGGTTACTACCCAGGGTACCCGTAGGCACCGCTGCAAGCTATAAAGTGTCCACACAGTTACAAATATAACATATATGGGTCACGTAACAATCTGCAATCACATAAATACATCTTAATAACAGTTACCCATAGTAAAAGGGAGCAGGTCGTCCAGGAAAGAGCGCACCTCGACACACGTTTCGCCAAGGACCGGCTTCGTCAGGAGGTAATTAAATACTGAGGTATGCTTCTTAAATACTGAATACTTTGCGCATGCGTCAGGTTTAAAAGTCAAAGACTCGGCACCTAACATAGCTTAGACCCGCCAAACCTGGACCCGTATGGGAGCAAGGAGCACCAATGATTAGCCACTCCTCGGACGGGGTCTAAGGTGGTCACCACGGTGGTAAGATAATGTAAGCAAATAAATATAATATAAATGCAGGGATCGCGCTGAGAACTAGCAGTACATCACGGTGATCCAAGAAATATATAGAGGAGCCGCAGCTGACCAGGGTGAAATCCGATGCTGGTGCGCCGATCACCTTGTCATTCGCACACGCCTAGCGCTCCGGTACACCTTGGAACAATACACTGCAGATGGACTGATCCTCCCGGTATACACACCAACCAAATCCTCATCCCAGGCACAAACAGCCTTCAGGGAAAAAATAGGAACAAAATGGTGCAATACCTCCGGTAATTGTAAAATACACACTTTTAATTGTACTCACAAGATCCATATAAAACATAGGCATAGAATCATGCTGCAATTGCCCGACCCGGGTTTCGCCTGAGCTTCTTCAGGGGCTGTGAACGTTAGACATACCTGTTCACACCTGAGAGGTTTTTATTCCGTCCTGAGCTTGAGCTTCTTCAGGGGCTGTGAACGTTAGACCCATTTCTTGGATTATCGTGATGTACTGCTAGTTCTCAGCGCGGTCCTAACTATTTAACTGTCTGTTTTGGAAGGGGACCGAACCTATCCCCTTAAAGAGTGCAGCTGCTTTAGTGTGGAACACGCAGTGTCAAAATTCTTGTTTATAAATGCAGGGATACATCGGCAGATAATACATATCATTTGGAATCATGACTAGAATTGAGTGAACACCTGGAAGTTGCCAGGTTCGGCCGAACTTCGCGGCAAAGTTCGAGTTCGGGACCCGAACTTGACCCGAAATTGACCCGAACCCTATTGAAGTCAATAGGGACCCGAACTTTGGGGCACTAAAATGGCTCTAAAAATGTCATGGAAAGGGCTAGAGGGCTGCAAAATGTGCTTAAGAGCATGGCAAGTGCTCTGCAAACAAATGTGGATAGGGAAATAACATAAAATAAAATAAATAAAGATTAAAAATAACAATCTTAAACTAGGAGGAGGATGTGGATGCGGAGTAGGAGGTTGAGGAGGCAGTGACCATGGCAGTGTAGATGGAAGCAGGGGTAGAGGTGGAGGAGGTAGTCAACACAGATTTTTTGTTGTTTTTTTTTTTAATTGGGGTAGCCCCCCCAAAACTGGGACATATAAAAATATAAAACAAAGAATAAGTACACTTGAAAACAAGAATGGATGGCTAAGGCCGGTATCATCCTCCTCCTCATCCTCCAGAACTGTTCCCTGGCTGGACAATTGAGTACCTGGCCTATGTTGGTGCAGAAACCCACCCTCTGAGCTACTTGTGAATGACTGGCCTGACAACCGTGGAAATGATCCCTGCTACTTGTGAATGACTGGCCTGACAACCGTGGAAATGATCCCTCTTCGTCCTCCTCTTCCTCCTGTGCCTCATCCTCTTCCATTATCGCCCGAAGTGTTTTTTCAAGGAGACATAGAAGTGGGATAGTAATTCTGAGAATGGCGCCATTGTTGGTGGAGTAGTCTAAACAGCGCAACAAAGCACACAGGTCTCGCATGGAGGCCCACTCAGTGGCGGTGAAGTGGTTCTGTTCCACCGGGGCGACTCACCCATGCGTGCTGCAGCTTAAACTCCACTATTGCCTGCTGCTGCTCGCACAGGCTCTCCAGCATGTGCAAGGTGGAGTTCCAATTTGTGGGCATATCAAATATGAGGCTGTGAGCGGGAAGGCCGAAGTTACGCTGCAACGCAGACAGGCGAGCAGCAGCAGGGTGAGAATGACGAAAGCGCACACAGATGGTCTGCACTTTCTGTAGCAGCTCTGACATATTGGAGTAGTTTTTTAGGAATTTCCGCACCACCAAATCGAGATTTTGCCCATTATCGAAAACCACCAGACCTGGCTTGAGGCTCAGTGGCACCAACCACTCATCGGTCTGTTGTTCCATGCCCGTCCACAGCTCCTGTGCGGGTGTGGGGTTTGTGCCGCAAAAAGTGGAGTTTCAAAACTGCCTGTTGTTGTTTTCCCCTTGCTGTGCAGAAGATGATGGTGAAGGTGTTACGCTGACCAGATGAGGAGGTGTTAGTGGAGGAAGAGGAGGCAACAGGAGGCAAATAAAAATGCCCTGCAATCCTCGGTGGCGGAAGGATATGTGCCAAACAGCTATCCGCCTCAGGCCCAGCTGCCACTGCATTTACCCAGTGTGCTGTTAGGGAGATATAACGTACCTGCCCCTGCTTACTGGTCCACGTATCGGTAGTTATGTGCACACCTGATTTTGTCCCCCACTTGTTTGTGCAGGTAAGGGGTGGCTTGCCTGGAAAAGTAGTGGCAGCTGGGAACGACATACTGTGGGACCGCAAACGCCATAAGGTTTTTAAAACTCTCCGTCTCCACCAGACAGAATTACAGCATTTCAAAGGCCAAGAATTTTGAAATGCTGGCATTCAGGGCCAGGGATCGCGAGTGAGTAGTGGGGTACTTCCTCTTTTGCTCCATTGTTTGGAAGCTGGACAGCTGAACGCTGCCATGGTGGTGCTGCTTGTTGAAGGTGATGGACGTGGTGGTGTTGCTGCCACATCCTCTGTTTGCAGGGTGGCCGATGCCACTGTCACTCCAGAGGTGGAGCAAGAGGCCAAGACTGCAGCAGAAGAGGGAGCAGGAGGAGCTTGAGACCTTTCTTGGTTTTGGAGGTGTTTACTCCACTGCAGCTCATGTTTTGCACTTAGATGCCTGGTCATGCAGGTTGTGCTCAGGTTTAGAACGTTTATGCCTTGCTTCAGGCTCTGATTGAACAGCATGCAAACCACTCGTGTCTTGTTGTCTGTCAAGACACGAGTGGCCCTGCAGCCTTTCAAAAAGCTCCAAGAAATCACCAAACACCGAACCCGAACCTGAACTTTTACTGAAATGTCCAGGTTCGGGTCCGGGTACCAAAAACCCTAAAGTTCGGTACGAACCCGAACTTTACAGTTCGGGTTCGCTCAACCCTAATCATAACATGATTGAATAATGTATCAAAAAATACTCCATTCAGCCATCCGGACTATCTGGGCATGTCAAGTACCCCGGAACCCCAGTCCGGTGTTACTCAGGGTGCAAAATCACCCTGGGAAGCCTGCTACACCAATCTTATCTCCAATGGTCTGTGGAGCCATAGAATGAATGGCAATGCATTTAGATTAATGATAGAAGAGGTCAATCATACAGACTGCCCTTGTGAGCCAATATACAAGGGTGTTAATGTAACAATGTGTGACTAGTTTCATTGCACTCTTTACCGCACAATTATGGTTGCCATAATAAGTGTCATATTTTGCCACAATGTTACACCCTATACAAGCTGTTGGAAGATCAGTAAATATTGGTGTGGGAGCTTTAAATCTCAAGAGCCCTAGATATAGGTATACAGTGATCAAAAGATATCACCATATCCTCATCACATTTAATACTTAGTGTTCGGAAAGTGTTCGGGTGTTCAGGTACTCAGTCCGAACACATAGCAATATTTGTGCTCTCGGCCGAGCACTCGAGTATAATGGAAGTCAATGGGAGACAACCAGGCACCGCTTGCTCGGATGAGGGGAGGTTGCCTAGATAATAGGAAAAGGTCTGAAAGAGATGGAAACACCTCTGAAATCAATCAGGAACTGCAGGGGGACAATGTCTGGATGCATCTTGGACTCCAATTCCGTTGCTGGGAACTACGTTGTCCGAGTTGTATGCCACTTTTACAGACTGACAAAAAAACGCCCAAAACCCGCCCGCCTCAAAAAAGAAAAAAAAAACCTTTTTAGAGGAAAAATTGTTAGGAAACATTCTTTCCTGTACATTCAATTGTATATATAGCGCAAGTGCTGCCAAAAATTACAATGAAGAAGCACTCCGATACAGCCTGCATATAAGCCTATGCAGTATGCACTAAGTTAAAGGGCTGCCAAAAATTACAAGGAACCGGCACTCCAATACACCCTGTAGTACACATAAAGGAGGGCATTATACACACCCTTAAAAAATTATGATTGCTAGCCTGCTGGTGACCCTCAAAAACATTTGGAGCAAGGGACTGCTGGTTTTCCTTTAAACCATTATGGGTCAGAGCCTGCTGCTGAGCTGACCCTGTAAAACATTATAGTTGAGGGCCTGAAGGTAAGCGAACCCCATAAAACATTGCAATGATGGCCAACAGGTGAGCAGACCGTATAAAACCTTAGAGGTGAGGGCCTGAAGGTGAGCAGACCATATAACACATTGGAGGTGAGGGCCTGAAGGTGAGCGAACCCCATAAAACATTGCAGTAATGGCCTACAGGTGAGCAGACCGTATAAAGCATTGGAGGTAAGGGACTGAAGATGAGTGAATCCCATAAAATATTGCAGAAATGGCCTAATATTGAGCAGTCCGTATAAAACATTGGAGATGAGGTCCTGAAGGGGAGCGAACCCCTTAAAACATTGCAGTAATGGCCTACAGGTGAGCAGACCGTATAAACATTGGAGGTGAGGGCATGAAGGTGAGCATACCGTATAAAACATTGGAGGTGAGGGCCCGAAGGTGAGCAAACCCCACAAAACATTGTGTCACGCTGGGAAGCGTACAAGATACAATAGACACCCAAGATACAACAAACAAGCGTCTAGGCAAAAGCTGGGGATAATGGTCACCTCCTGACAAGATCCTATCAGCTGACCCTAGACTGCTGTGCACACGTTTAGACCCCAAAGGTGGTAATAAACGTGCCCCCATGCCTAAGACTGAATTAACCCTATAGGCCCTGAGATAGTGGACAAGGGGGAAAAAAGGCAGCCTGCTTCCTCTAATCCTGGAGGAAGCAGGTGTCTAACTAACAACCTAGACAGTTCACAAATGGCATGACAGTAACCCCCTTCTACGGGTGACATCCGAACACCCAGGACCAACTTTATCTGGGTGGGACCTGTAAAAGGCCCTCACCAGTCGGCTGGCATTAACTTCCACAGCCAGGACTCACGTCCTCTCCTCGGGACCGTATCCCCTCCAGTGTACCAAGTACTGAAGGGAACCCCGAAGAACACGCGAGTCAAGAACCCTAAAGATCTCAAACTCAAAGTTACCATCAACCAGAACAGGGGGAGGAGGCAATAGAAATGGTTCCACTGGTCTCACATATTTCTTAAGTAAGGATCTATGAAACACATCATGGATCTTCCAGGTCTGTGGAAGATCCAAACGAAACGCAACTCGATTGACAACCGCAGATATTTTGTAAGGTCCAATAAATCTTGACCCAGTTTCCAAGATGGTACTCTTAGTTTAATATTTTTAGTAGATAACCAAACCTGATCACCCACACACAGGTCTGGACCAGTTAAATGTCTCCTGTCAGCCATTCGCTTATACCTCTCACCCATCTTCTCCAAATTGCCCTGGATCCCCCGCCAGATAGAAGACAAGGCAGAAGAGAATCTCTCCTCCTCTGGCATCCTAGAGGAACCAGTCCCAGAAAAGGTACCAAACTGAGGATGAAAACCGTAAGCGGCAAAAAATGGCAACTTACCTGTGGACTCCTGCTTATGGTTATTCAAGGCAAATTCTGCTAGAGATAGGAATGAGGACCAGTCCTCCTGGTTCTCAGCCACAAAACACCTCTAGTAGGTCTCCAGGTTTTGGTTAGTACGCTCTGTCTGCCCATTCGACTGCGGATGAAAAGCCAAAAAGAACGGAAGTTGAATGCCAAGACGAGAGCAGAACGCCCTCCAAAACCTGGAAACAAACTGAGTACCCCTATCAAAAAACCACATCCGAGGGAATACCATGATATTTCACAATGTTATCAACAAAAACCTGAGCAAGAGTCTTAGCATTGGGCAGACTAGCTAATGATTCAAAGTGAGCCATCTTGCTAAAACGGTCCACAACCACCAAAATCACCATTTTCCCAGAGGAACTTGGCAAATCAGTAATAAAATCCATAGACAAGTCCGTCCAAGGACGAGAAGGGATAGACAAAGGAAGAAGTGAACCAGAGGGTCTTGTGTGAGCAACCTTTGACCATACACAGGTCTCACAAGCTGACACGTAATCCTCAATACTCTTACGTAACCCAGGCCACTAGAACCTCAGAGAAATAAGGTCAAAGGTGGACTTGCCACCAGTGTGTCCAGCAAGGACGGTATCGTGATGTTCCTTGAATACTTTGTATCGCAGTCTAGAAGGAACAAACAACCTCCCTGGGGGACAAGAATCAGGAGCCGCCTCCTGGGCTTCCAACACCTCCATCTCCAACTCAGGGTACAGAGTGGAGACAACCACTCCATCAGCCAAAATCGGAGCAGGATCCTCCAAATCACTTTCCCCGGGAAAACTACGAGACAAAGCATCTTCCTTGACGTTTTTAATCCCCGGGCGAAAAGTAACCACAAAATTGAATCTAGTAAAGAACAGTGACCATCTAGTCTGTCTAGGATTTAGGCGCTTGGCGGACAGCAAATAAGCCAAATTCTTATGATCAGTATATAAAGTAACGGGATGATACTCCTCCTACAACCAGTGACACCATTCCTCAAAGGCTAATTTGATGGCCAGCAATTCCCTATCTCCTACATCATAATTCCTCTCGGCGACCGAGAGTTTCTTGGAAAAGAAGGCGCACGGACCCCACTTGCCAGGTGATGGACCCTGCGACAGCACTGCTCCAACCCCCACCTCTGATGCATCAACCTCCACCACAAATGGTTGAGACACATCAGGCTGCATCAGAATGGGAGCAGACGTGAAACACTCCTTAATAGATGAAAAGGCCTGCAATGCCTCATCTGACCAGGCAGAGAAGTCAGCGCCCTTCCTAGTCATATCGGTCAGCGGTTTTACAATAGTAGAGTAGTTCAAAATTAATTGTCTATAATAATTGGTAAATCCCAAAAAAACATTAAAGCTTTCTGATTCTCTGGTTGGTCCCATTCCAGAACTGCCCATATTTTTTCGTGGTCCATCCGAAAACCAGAACCAGAAAGCAGGTATTCCAAAAACGGAAGCTCCAGGACAGAAAATACACATTTCTCCAACTTAACATATAATTTATTCTCCCGAAGGATCGTCAAAACCTGTCTCACTTGATCCTGATGTGTCTTCAGATCAGGGGAGTAAATGAATATGTCATCCAAGTAAATTACAATGAACCTTCCCACCAAATGATGAAAAATGTCATTGACAAATTGCTGAAACACTGTATAAAACATTGGAGGTGAGGGCCTGAAGGTGAGTGAACCCCATAAAACATTAAATACATGCTCAGACAATACGCTGGCGGCAGGGCAGGCCAGCACCTCCAAGGCATAGAGCGCAAGTTCGTGCCACGTGTCCAGCTTGGACACCCAGTAGTTGTAAGGCACTGAGGGATCATTTAGGATGCTAACACGGTCTGCAATGTATTCTTTCACCATCTTCCAAAACTTTTCCCTCCTTGTAGCACAAGGTCGCGCTTCAGGGTGAGGTTGCTGGCGGGGTGTCATGAAAGTGTCCCACGCCTTGGAAAGTGTTGCCCTGCCTCTGTTGGAACTGCTGTGTGTTCCCCTTGTCTCCCTTCCTTGGTTGCCTAAGGAAGTATGGACTCTGACGGCCGCATTGTCAGATGAAAAATTTTGGAGCAATCTCTCAACAAGTACATTCTGGTATTGCACCATTTTAGTCGTCCTTTCCACCACAGGAATGAAAGATGAGAAGTTCTCTTCGTAGCGGGGGTCGAGCAGGGTGATTACCCAGTAATCTGTTATCTAAAATGCGTATAACGTTAGTGTCGTGGGAAAGGCAGCCTAACATGAAGTTAGCCATGTGTGCCAGAGAACCAACAGGCAAGACGTCGATGTCAATATCAGGATGACTCTGCATCCCCGCATCCTCTTCCTCCTCCTCCTCTTCTGCCCATCCACGCTGAACAGATGGAATTAAAGTTATATGGGTAGTAGCCTCTGAAGCAGAGGCAAGTGTCTCCAGCTCCTCCTCCTCCTCCTCTTCATGGCCCAATTTGCGCTGAGAAGAACTGTGTGTGGTATGGCTATCACCCTGTGTAATGTTCTCCCTCATTTCCTCGTCTGACATTCAGAGCATCCGCCTTAATTGTGAGCAGTGATTGAGTAGACACAGCAGTTGGATGGTTAATCTGATAATAGCGTTATCGCCACTAATCATCATTCATCAAAGTTTTTTAAACCTCACATAGGTCTGACATCAATGCCCACTCCTTGCTTGTGAATAGTTGCAGTTGACTCGAAAGGCGATGACCATGTTGGAGATGGTATTCAACAACTGCCCTCTGCTGCTTACAAAGCCTGGCCAACATGTAGAAGGTAGAGTTTCAGGGTGCTCACGTCGCAAAACTGTCGGTGAGCTGAAAGCAGCAAACGCTGAAGCTGTGGATGACTTTCGGAAATGGGCACACAAGTGGCTATCCTTCACTAGTAGCTCCTGCAAATTGGGGTAGCTTTTGATAAACAACTGAACCACTAAGTTTAACCCCTTAAGGACGCATGACGTACCGTTAAGTCATATCTTTAAAAGTAAATTGCGGCGCTGCAGGGGTTAATTGGAACAGGATGCCTGCTGAAATCATTCAGCAGGCATCTTGTCACAACGCCGAGGGGCATCATGTGACCCCCCCCTTAACGGCGATCGCAGCAAACCGCAGGTCAATTCAGACCTGCAGTTTGCTGCAGTTTCTGCGATCTCTGATACCTGCGGTCTTTGACCTTGGGGATCAGAGACTTAAAAAATGCCCCAAATCTAAAACTTTTAACCCGCCCTGCACCCCGCAATATTACTTTCCCCGCGGGCGGTGCAGGGGGGGGGGGCGCAATCCTCCACCATGCCTCCTCTGTATTCTTCCCTGTGTCTAGTGGTTATAGCAGAGGGTCAGCACATTGCTGACCCTCTGCTATAAACTGCTGACATCTGTGCCATACAGATGTCAGCAGTTTAACCCCTTTCATACCGTGGTCCGTACGGACCGCTGAATGGAAGGGGTTAACAGGGAGGGAGCTCCCTCCCTCTCCCATCGGGTGCTGCTGTGCCTTTGCAGCCCCCGATTCTTCATGGGATCGCAGAGGGAGGGAGCCCCCGTCCCTCCCCATCACCCACTGCTCTGTTCTGGCAGCGGGTGATGGTTACCATGGCAGCAGGACACTTTCAGAGGTGTCCTGCTTGCCATGGTGATGTAAGTCTAATCAGACTTCTGCTAAAGGCAGAAGTCTGATCAGACTAAGTGTGAAAGTAAAAATACAGTACAGTACACTATATAGTGTACTGTACTGTATTATATAGACATCAGACCCACTGGATCTTCAAGAACCAAGTGGGTCTGGGTCAAAAAACGTAAAAAAAGTGAAAAAACACATATCACTGAATAAAAATGTAAAAAATAAAATACACAACACATATTAGGTATCGCCGCTTCCGTAAAAATCTTCTCTATAAAAATGTCACATGACCTAATCCCTCACGAAAATACCGTAAAAAAAAATGATGTAAAAAAAGCTATTTTTTGGCACCTTACATCACAAAAAGTGCAATACCAAGTGATCAAAAAGGCGTATGCCCCCCAAAATAGTACCAATAGAACCACTACTTCATCCCGCTAAATATGAGCCCCTAAATAGGACAATTGCCCAAAAAATAAATAAATATGGCTCTCAGACTCTGGAGACACTAAAACATTTTTTTTGTGTTAAAGTGAAATAAATTTAAAAAAGTATACATATTATGTATCGCCGCGTCCGTAAAAACCTTTTCTATAAAAATGTCACATTATCTAACCCCTCAGGTGAACACAGAAAAAAAATATAGAAATACTGTGTCAAAAGTCATTTTTGTCACCTTACATCACAAAAAGTGTAATAGCAAGCGACCAAAATGTCATATGCACCCCAATCAAACCGTCATCTCATCCCACAAAAAATGAGCCCCTACATAAGACAGTCGCCCAAAAAATAAAAATTAAAAATATGGCTTTCAGAATGTGGAGACACTAAAAAATAACTTTTTTTCAAAAATGCTTTGTTATGAAAAACTGAAACAAAAAAAAACAAAAAGTAGTCATATTTGGTATTGTCGCATCCATAACAACCTGCTCTATAGAAATAGTACACAATCTAACCTGTCAGATCAACAATGTAAATAGCAAAAAATAAAAACGGTCCCAAAACAGCAATTTTTTTGCAAATTTTTCATTTTAATCCATTTTTCCAGTAACAAAGTAAGGGTTAACAGCCAAATAATACTCAATATTTATTGCCCTGATTCTGTAGTTTGCAGAAACACCCTATATGTGGTCGTAAACTGCTGTATGGCCAAACGGCAGAGCAGAGAAGGAAGGGAAAGACATATGGTTTTTGGAAGGCAGATTTTGCTGGACTGGTTTTTTGACACTATGTCCCATTTGAAGCCTCCCTGATGCAGTAGAAACTCCAAAAAAGTGACCCCATTTTGGAATTACGGGATAAAGTGACAGTTTTGTCTGTACTATTTTAGGGTAAATTTGATTTTGGTTGCTCTATATTGCACTTTTTTTGAGGCAAGGTAACAAAAAATACAAATTCTGAAATTTCATCTCCATTTGCCAATAACTCTTGTTGAACACCTAAAGGGTTAACAAAGTTTGTAAAATTGGTTTTGAATACCTTGAGGGGTGTAGTTACTTAGATGGAGTCACTTTTATGGAGTTTCTACTCTAGGGGTGCATTGGGGGGCTTCAAATGGGACATGGTGTAAAAAAACAGTCTAGCAAGATCCGCCTTCCAAAAACCATATGGCGTTCCCTTCATTCTGTGCCCTGCTGTTTGGCTATACAGCAGTTTACAACCACAAATGGGGTGTTTCTGCAAACTAAAGTACCAGGGCAATAAATATTGAGTTTTGTTTGGCTCTTAACCCTTGCTTTGTTACTGGAAATAATGTATTAAAATGGAAATTTTTCCAAAATAAATCTAATTCTGAAATTTTATCTCCATTTGCCATTAACTCTTGTGGAAAACCTAAAGGGTTAACTACATTTGTAAAATCAGTTTTGAATACCTTGAGGAGTGTAGTTTCTAGAATAGGGTCATTTTTGGGTGATTTCTATTATGTAAGCCTCAAAAAGTCACTTCAGACCTGAACTAAACCTAAAAAGTGGGTTTTTGAAAATTTCTGAAAAATTTCAAGATTTGCTGCTAAACTTCTAAGCCTTGAAACGTCAGCAAAAAATGAAATGGCATTCCTAAAATGATCGATACATGAAGTAGAAATACGGGGAATGTAAATCGATAACTTTTTTGGGTGGTATTGCTATGTGTTATAGAACTTGGAAAATTGCAAATTTTACCACTGTCATGAAGTACAATATGTGACGAAAAAACACTCTCAGAATGGCCTGCATAAGTAAAAGCGTTTAAAAATTATCACCACATAAAGTGACACTGGTCAGATTTGCAAAGTCCTTAAGGTGAAATTGGGCTGAGTCCTTAAGGGGTTAAGAAGTGTACTAGGCAGGTATTTGCGCTTGCATTCAAATGCATATGATATCGACATTCGGATGTTGCGCTGGGACAAGGAAGTGGATGTTGTTGCTGACGGTTCATGCAAATGTCCAGGTGCAGGGCGAGGGGCATCTGGGCCTCCGGGGATTGGCCAGCAATGCGTAACACAGGGAAAGAGGAGGCAGTGGTGTGACCCGCAGAGCCCGATTGTGGACCAAGGCATTCGGCCCACTTGTTAGAGTGCTTGGATGCCATGTGGAGGATCATGCTGGTGGTGGTGAGTTTGCCAGTGTTCACACCCCGGCTCATTTTGGTACGGCTCAGGTTGCAAACTATCACTCTTTTGTCGTCTGCGCTCTCCTCAAAAAAGCACCATACTGCGGAACACTTACCTCTTGGCAAGGTAGATTTACACTGTCGTCGCTTGGCTTTTCACCATCCCATGTTGGGTCAGTGACATCATCATCCACTACCTCCTCTTCCACTTCCTCTCTCTGCTCATCCTCCTGACTTGACCTAACTGCAACCTGAGTGTTGGCAACTGTGTCTCATCATCATCCTCCTCGTGAACGAATGATTGCCGATCACCACTTTCAACTTCTCGCAACTGCGAAGGCTCAAGAGGTTGGGAATCAGGGCACAATATCTTAGGTCCCTCTTCAAGCGTGCTGGGCGAGAGGGCCAATTTTAAAAGTGGCGCTGGAAAGAGCTCCTCTGAATATCCGAGTATGGGATCACTCATTTGGTAAGCCTCTACATGGTGGGAGGAAGGATGATCAGAGTGAGGATTTGTTTGACCACACTCTTGGCTACAGAGACTGGACCTGGAGGAAGAGAGGGTGGTGCTTAACCGACTGGAAGCATTATCTTCAGCAATCCAACCGACCAACTGTTCGCACTGGTCCGACTTTGACAGTGTAGTACTGCGCCGCCCAGCTAATTTGGTACATTTATTTATGTCGGGTGCACTGGCAGCAGGCACAGTTTCATTGCACCCAGGGCCACTGCCTCTGCTTGCACAATCAGCATCATGCCCACTTCCCCGTCCCTTTGTGCTCGCCTACTTCATATTAATGGTTTTGTCTATAGATGTGGCACAGATTGTTTTACTGTCCGCTAAAGACACAGTTTTCTGATGCAGTACAGTATTGGATGCAAAATTCAACAGATTTTGGCCCAAAAAAATGGAATTCGCAATATACACACTGTATTCAGATGTAGTTTGGTATTGAAAGCAAAATACAACAGATGTCGGCCAGTATAATAAGTCAAAGATAATGGAATTTGTAATATACACACTATGTTCAGATATAAAAGTGTGATTATATAACAAGATGGGAGGCACTCAACTTCCTCTGTAGCACATGGGGACCAAATGCACAACAGTACTAGATTAAAAATACAATTTATTTGGACCATAAACCCATACAAAAATTAATATACTGTATATATGCAAAAAACATGATTCAAAAAAATCTAAGTTGTTAAAAAAGCACCAAAAATAAAATGTCCACAGGATATCCTTATTGCCGTTCTTATTGAGTTCACCTTGAAAGGATATATCCTATTAAATAATTGCGCAAAAATTTATGTGATACAATGACAACGATCTTCCTCCTTACATGTTGTCCTTACATTGGTATTCACCATATGTATATATCCTAATCCTTATTAATGTAGATTTGTTCAGCCGTGGGGTGCACGTTTTCCGTGTGCCACTCCACGACTCCAAGCAGTCAAGCAACTATAATTCACCGCCCTGTGTTGGGGTTCTTAACCGGTACTTCCAAAGGGTAGAGGATCTATTTGTATTGGCGATCAAACTGCCGCAATCCACCGCCCTATATTGCGGTTCTTATAACAATGATTCTGGAGATTACAATCCTAATCTCCCAAAACAGGGTTAGTTGTGCTTGACTAAATCACATGTGATGTAAAATACGTTACCGCTCGCTGCAATCTTCTCCTTCCGTCCCCTATTCACTTGGTCATGTGCGCTGTGACCTGCCAGGACCTACCGTGGCGTCCCACGTGGTCCCTACCGTCATCAAGTGGCGTCCCACGTGACGGCGGCTGGGGCTTCCTATTGGTGGTTTGCTTTTTCTTCTTTTATATAGCGTACAGTAACGAGGAAAAGTTCTTTAAAAGTCCAAGGTTGTCGTATCCAATTGTGGACTTGATGTGCTCGCCTCACTGTTGATTTCCAAACGCATTTCGGGGCAATTATAATGCGGCCCCTTCCTCAGAGGTTAAACAGTGAGGGCCTCCGGAGTTCTTTTAAAGGCGGTCCCTATGCCCCAAGAATGCTGGGAATTTTTTGGAAGATCCGGGTTTAGAAATCCAGTTTTAGAGAACTGGATTTCAAAAGCCGGATCTTCCAAAAATATACACACTGTATTCAGATGTAGTTCGGTATTGGAAGCAAAATAGAAATGGTGCAGTGTATATCTCACTAGCAGGCACACTGTAGTGAATAAGCCCCTTTTTTATAATGTTTATAATGTCTGTCCAACACACTGCTTTATGATGGTGCAGTGTATGTTTCAGTACCAGGCACACTGTAGCGAATAAGCCCCTTTTTTATAATGTTTACCCAACACACTGCTTTATGATGGTGCAGTGTATATCTCACTAGCAGGCACACTGTAGTGAATAAGCTCCTTTTTATAATGTCTGCTCCACACCATGCTTTTTGATGGCGTACTGTGGATGTCACTAATCTGAAATTTTTCGGTATTTTAGAAGTTTGGCTACTTAAAAAAGCAATTTTCAAGCCATGCACCATCTGTCCCTTCCTGGTGACGCCTGTCCCTGATAGTGCTTAATTAAACCCCTTCTTTAAAAAAAAAAAGGTGTTGCACTGCTATCAAACACACACTGGAGTCCTTAAAAGGACTGTTTGGTCTTTCGATAAGGTTTTTGGAGTAAAATCAGTAAGTTTACAGTAAAACGCTATCTGTCCCTGCCTATTTCCTGCTCTCTTGACGCTGAATGATCCGAGCGCCGGACCTCAGCTCCTATATCAACTTGTATCACGTGTTCCGACCAGTGGTTTAGTGTAAGGCTTACAGCTAACATGGCTATGGCCTTACACTGAAGGGAATTACTTACCTGGACCTTGATTGGCTGCTTAGGAGGCGCCAAACATGTGGGGAGGAGACTCAAGCAACGCAGCGAACACACGTGGTGCTCAGCCGAGTTAAGCCAAGCACCGAGCATAGCGATGCTCGAGCCGAACCAATTCTCTGCCCTAGCATGCTCACTAATCACTACTGGGTACATGAGCATCAATACCCCTAAGTGGGTCCTATACTGGTCAATGCATTTGCCGAGATGTGCAGAGCAAAAAAAATGCCCAAATCATAAAAGAGAGCCATGGCAACTGTGTAGTATTAATGATTAGATCATTGATTAAGTCATGACTATTGTACAGTATTATTAGTATTGTCACTATTACTGCATCATTTGGAGCATAAAACTGTCCACACCTCCCAGTATTGGTGGTTGGATCAATATTACTATATAATGGAAACCAACATCAGATTGAACTCATCAGAGGAATATGGAGGAAATATCCCTAATCTAACAGACCATACGAGCATCGCTATCGAGTCTCCTCCCCGCGCATTTCTTGGCTGCTACGCAGGCAATAAACGTGCAGGTAAGTAATGCCCTCACTGTAATGCCGTAGCAATGTTAGTTACTGGCATTACAGGGATTGGCTGGCCGGAATGCATCATCGGGTGCTATTTAGCACCCGATGGCACGTGTTCGGCTCAGTCTTCGTCAGGGAGTGCTGTGCATAGGAAAGGACAGAGAGTGTAGGGAGTGATATTTGACAAATTTTATTAATAAAACTTTTCAGAGCCCCAAAAGTCCTTTTAAGGACTACTAATTATGGCAGCAGCAATATATTTTTGTAGCACATCCTGCACTAAATAACTTCTAATAGGCTGCTGCGGACAGTTAAATGATCTGCGCCACATCTCGTGTGTAAAGTGTGCACATCCCAAAAAATATCTGTGACATCCAGTGTACTTTTTCCGTAGACAGTGTCTGCCGCAGACAGTTAAATTATCTGCACCACATCTCCTCTGGAAAGTGTGCGCATCCCAAAAATATCTGTGACATCCAGTGAACTTTTTCGGTAGACGTGTCCGCTGCAGACAGTGACATTCCCAGTGCCACATCTCCAGTGTACCATGTGTAGTTAAAAAATGTATCTGTGCAATACAGTGTACTTTTTCAATAGACAGTGTCCGCTTCTGACAGTGACATTACCAGTACAACATCTCCAGTGTACCGTGTGCATATAAATTTTTTATCTGTGACATTCAGTGTACTTTTTCCGTAGACACTACGGACAGTGACATTACCGGTGGTACCTCTCCTGTATAACGTTTCCTCATCCCAAATACCTGTGACATTCCCTGTAATTTTTTATTAGCAGCAGGTGACAGCATTGACATTATCTGCGGGATATCTCCTGTGTGACGTTTCCACATCCAAAATACCTTTTTGCATTTTTTTGCTCATACGCTTCAAAAATCTACGCTTCTGTACGCTACTGTACGTGTGACATACTTTCAAGCATATATAACATTTAATATGAAAAAGGTGAGCAGTAAGGGACAGGGAAGTGGCCGTGATGCTGATGGTGCATACAGAGGCCATGGCCCATGGCACGTTGAAACTGTGCCTGCTGACAGAGCACAAGAAAAGCAATCATCCACGATACCTACATTAGCTTCATGTCCCAGTTTGCAGAGCGGCACAGGACACCACTTTTTAAGTCAGACCAGGTAGTCGGTTGGATTGCAGCAGATAATGCTTTCAGTCAGTTAAGCACCACCCTGTCCTCCACTAAGTCCAGTCTCAATAGCGAAGGCACTCGCATATAATGTTTTACAAGGTCAGCTCACCTGCAGGCCCTCACATATAATTTTTTACAGGGTCAGCTCACCTGCAGGCCCTCACATATAATGTTTTACAGGGTGAGCTCACCTGTAGGCCCTCACCTACAACTTTTTAGAGGGTCAGCTCACGAGCAGGCCCTCACCTACAATCTTTTACAGGGTCAGCCCACCTGAAGGCCCTCACCTACAACCTTTTAGAGGGTCAGCTCAACAGCAGGCCCTCACCTACAATCTTTTACAGGGTCAGCTCATCTGCAGGCCCTCGCACATAATGTTTTATAGGGTCATCTCACCTGTAGGGCCTCACATATAAAGTTTTACAGGGTCAGTTCCCCAGCATGCCCTCGCATATAATGTTTTGCAGGGTCAGCTCACCTGCAGGCCCTCGCATATAACGTTTTACAGGGTCAGCTGTAAGAGATGTCCCGAATATAGAGATGTCCCGAACTATTCGCCGGCGAACAGTTCCCGGCGAACATCGAATGTTTGAGTTCGCTCGCAAACTTTGACCCTGTACCTCACAGTCAGCAGACACATTCCAGCCAATCAGCATACCCTCTCTCCCAGACCCTCCCACCTCCTATCAAAAAGCAAGGACAGCATCCATCTTAGATTCATTCTGAAGCTGCAGTGTTAGTTAGAGCAGGGAGAGTGCTGCTGCTGCTGAATTAATATAGGTATTCTAGGGAAAGCGTTAGCTACTAGTGTTCTGTGTCCACTCCAGTCCTCAAAGACTCATCGGCCTCTTTCACACGAGCGTGTCCGGATAAGGCCCCATTCACATGTCCGTACTGTGTTGCGGATCCGCAGTTTGCGGATGCGCAACACCCAATGCCGGCACTCCCCATAGAGATGCTTATTCTTGTCCGCAGGCTGTGGACAAGAATAGGACATGCTCTATCTTTTGCGGAGCCGCTCCACAAATGTGTGCCCTCTGCATGACGTCCGGCCCCATTCACAATGAATGAGTCCGCATCCATTAAGTAGAATTGCGGAATGTAAGCGGATAAAAATTGCGGATGTGTGAATGGGGCCTTAGGTCCGGATGCGTTGCGAATGCGTTCAGTAAAAACTGTGCGATTTTATAGGCAAAGCCATTCAGTTTTGCCTGCGATTGCGTTCAGTTGTTCAGTTTTTTCTGAGCAGGGGCAATGCGTTTTGATGCGTTTTTGACGCGCGTGATAAAAAACTGAAGGTTTACAAACTACATCTCCTAGCAACCATCAGTGAAAAACGCAACACACCCGCACTTGCTTGCGGATGCAATGAGTTTTTCACGCAGCCCCATTCACTTCTCTGGGGCTAGGGCTGCGTGCAAAATGTAGAATATAGAACATGCTGCGATTTTTACGCAACGCACAAATGATGCGTGAAATAAAAACGCTCATGTACACAGACCCATTGAAATGAATGGGTCAGGATTCAGTGCGGATGCTATGTGTTCACGTCATGCATTGCACTCGCTCGTGTGAAAGAGGCCATCTGCTGTAAGGACAGCGTCCTGACAGCACCACAAAAAGCCCTTTTTAGGGCTGGTACATCAGTCTGCTTTAATTTTTTTTTTATATATATGTAGTAAGGCTGACTAGTCAGCCTGCATTTGTGGGAGGGGCGGAGGCTCTTCTTAAACAAGCCACTGCCTCACTCCTGGGCGTGTGTTCTTCAGGTGCACAGGTGCTGCTGGGTGTCATTAGTGAACTAGCTTCTCTGGTGGCAGGATCTCTTTCTTTGCAGCATGGAGCCAGAACGGAGGTTTTGTTTTGTCTTTTTTTTTTCTCTTCGCTCTGCTATCGTAGCAATGCACGCGGGGTAATATGCAAGTAAGTTGGGCCGTGGCCATCCCTCCTGGCCGGTCGGAACCCGACTTTTCTAGCGAACGGGAGGCTTCGCCTCAGAATCTTCTGCCTCAGGTTTGTTTTGTTGGGACTAAAAAATTTCTATTTCTTTTTCAACCTCGTTTGTTTGATAATAAGAATTAGTTCCAATATATCTTGCAAATTTACGTCGCTTTTTTGTCGCATGGAAAATTACTTCAGCTTATACGCAGTTAGGGAACAGTCACCCGGGCTGCATGTGATGTCAGGATTGAACATCAGACTCAGCTGTTGTTTGACCTATTGCTGTGGCTGTTCCTTGCCATGTGACTCCCCCTCTCCCAGCCACCACCATCTTTAGACTTCATGTATTTTCCCTGCTTTATGTACTAAAACCCTGATGCACTTTATGCTCTGCTCTTATTCTGAGCGGCATTTCCACGTTCGGCTATACTTCTGTCTTATACCTGCTTGCACCTCGCTTTATACGCCTCACACCCTCAGATGTATCCGCACGTCTTTTATTGTCCATCACTTTCACGCTGCTCGTTCCAGACGGCCTTTACATTTTGCTTTACACATGTTTTACTCTTTGCTCACTGGAGCTGTGTCCACATGTCTGCTATTTTCATCATGCTGCATACTTCAATCACATTTGAGTTGCATTCACCTGTTGGCTGTTCACACTTGGCTGTTGCATCATGTTGTTGTGTGTGGTTAGAGCTGCGTTTATGCGTCGGCTAGTATACCATGTTTGCTCTGCTCACAGTCAGAGCTGCGTTCACATGTCTGCTGTTACAACAGGTCATACGAGGCTTGTTTTCAGAGGTGCATTCACGTTCGCTGTCACATCATGTTCATGCTCCACTTACATTTAGAGCTGCTGTTATACCTATTTTCGTTCTCGGCTCACTCACAAAGGAGCCTTCACACTTACGCAGTCAAATTCACGACCAGAGCTGCGTCCATACGTCTATTGTCATATCATGTTTGCTCTACTCACACCCAGAGCTGCGTTCACACGTCCATTGTTACTACAGGTTCTTTCCAGGCCCATTTCAAGAGCTGCGTTCATGTCATTTTCACAGCACTTGTCACGCTCCATTCACAACCAGAGCTGCCGTTATACCAATTGTTTGCTCTGCCTATACCCAGAGTTGTGTTAACACTTCTACTGCTACAACAGGTTATATACCCCACTCGCCAGAGCTGCTTTCCATGTCGGCTGTCACTTCGAGTTAATATTCATTCACATTCAAAGCTGCGTCCTCATGTCTACTTTTACATCCTGTCCTCTACTCCATTCACTACTAAAGCTGTGTTCATGTGTCCGCAGATGCATCACGTTAATAGTCCGCTCAGGTTCAGTTTGCATTCTTACGTCTGCTTTATACTATGTTTTTCATGCTCTAGCCATACTCAGAGCAGCGCTCATACATTGTTACTCACATCCTGAGCGGCATTCACCCATCTGCTGTTACACCATGTGTTACATTCGGCTCCCACTCAAAGCTGCATTCTCCTGTTACTTGCTACACTCAGTAGTCTCAACGGGGCACTCCGCACCCACTGCTTAGTACTCTCCCGGTAAATATGGCTGCTTTCTTTTCAGGTGGTGTTAAAAAAAATAAAAAATCCTTTTAAATCCTGATTCGTGTTCACTCAGATTGGTCTCCTTTACTCCTGGTTTGCATTCACTCAGATTGGTCTCCTGCCTAGTTCAACAAAACAGCTTCTCAGCGGAGGCCAGTGGACCTGCCATGTTTTACAAGTTGTTCTATTGTTTGTTGGGAAGGTACTGTACCTTCCCTATGGCTTCGGGGGTCCGACGGCTGCTTCGGCCCTATGGCTTCGGGGGTCCGATGGCTGCTTCGGCCCTATGGCTTCGGGGGTCCGACGACTGCTACGGCCCCATGGCTTCGGGGGTCCGTCGACTGCTTCGGCCCCATGGCTTCGGGGGTCCGACGACTGCTTCGGCCCTATGGCTTCGGGGGTCCGACGACTGCTTCGGCCCTATGGCTTCGGGGGTCCGACGACTGCTTCGGCCCCATGGCTTCGGGGGTCCAACGACTGCTTCGGCCCCATGGCTTCGGGGGTCCAACGACTGCTTCGGCCCTATGGCTTCGGGGGTCTGACGACTGCTTCGGCCCTATGGCTTCGGGGGTACGACGACTGCTTCGGCCCTATGGTTTCGTGGGTCCGACTGCTGCGGCCCTATGGCTTCGGGGGTCCGACGACTGCTACGGCCCCATGGCTTCGGGGGTCCGACGACTGCTTCGGCCCTATGGCTTCGGGGGTCCGACGACTGCTACGGCCCCATGGCTTCGGGGGTCCGTCGACTGCTTCGGCCCCATGGATTCGGGGGTCCGACGACTGCTTCGGCCCTATGGCTTCGGGGGTCCGACGACTGCTTCGGCCCTATGGCTTCGGGGGTCCGACGACTGCTTCGGCCCCATGGATTCGGGGGTCCAACGACTGCTTCGGCCCCATGGCTTCGGGGTCCAACGACTGCTTCGGCCCTATGGCTTCGGGGTCTGACGACTGCTTCGGCCCTATGGCTTCGGAGTGCGACGACTGCTTCGGCCCTATGGTTTCGTGGGTCCGACTGCTGCGGCCCTATGGCTTCGGGGGTCCGACGACTGCTACGGCCCCATGGCTTCGGGGGTCCGACGACTGCTTCGGCCCTATGGCTTCGGGGGTCCGACGACTGCTATGGCCCCATGGCTTCGGGGGTCAGACGACTGCTTCGGCCCCATGGCTTCGGGGGTCAGACGACTGCTTCGGCCCCATGGCTTCGGGGATCCGACGACTGCTACGGCCCCATGGCTTCGGGGGTCCGTTGACTGCTTCGGCCCCATGGCTTCGGGGGTCCGTCGACTGCTTCGGCCCCAGGGCTTCGGGGGTCTGACGACTGCTTCGGCCCCAGGGCTTCGGGGGTCCGACGACTGCTTCGGCCCCATGGCTTCGGGGGTCCGACGACTGCTTCGGCCCCATGGCTTCAGGGGTCAGACAACTGCTTCGGCCCCATGGCTGCGGGGGTCCGATTGCCTGGTTGGTTGTCCATCCATGGTTTCAGGCTGATTGGGCCCAAATGTCTCACATTCATATCTGCTTCCCTGATCACCTGCATACGGCCCATGTTTTAAACTAAAGTCTGTCACCTGCGGGGTTCAGTCAGGTTCACTTGTTACTCAACTAAGTTTCCTGCTCCTTATGTTCTTTAGGTATTACACCTTATTAATGTCCAGTGTCTGCCATGCTCCAGGATCACACTTCAATTACTGGAGCTCAAATCTTTAGGGTCACCTGCCATGTTGGTCAGGTCACATTTTTCAACGATATTCGCCTGCCACGGTATTCGGGCCACGTAGGTTAATGGTAGACTCAGATACCAGGTCGGTTTTCCCGGTTCAGGATTAAACCATTCTCAGGGGTTCACAGAAGAATGCAGGGGCCATGGCAAGCAGATAGATGATGTCTGGGGAACTATTCAAAGATTCCCTTCCTACTTTCATTTTTTCTTTTGCCCCTCACTTCTTGCATAGTCTAGGCAGGTAGGTTTCTCTTTCGGTTCCACAAACTCCGGAGGCCAGGGCAATTGTCAGTACTAGAACCACAGGTCACCAGGTTCAGTTAATATTTCATGCTCCATTCCACAGCGTATTCCCAGTCCTTCATTCCTCTTCGGGGCACTATCTGCAACATCGAGCATCATGTCTCCGGTTTCGTCATTTGCAAGCTGTGATGTACGTCTTCTTATGGTTTTGCCGCATACTTCCTGAATGTGCGGTCAAGATTGCCGATGCCTTGCAGTTGGTCACGGATTTGTTTGCACTTTCATTGTGTTTCTTTATAACCTGCTTGGCTTTTGCCCCCTTTTAGGCCTACCCACGGCTATGGCTAAGGGCACAATTCAAGCCATTAAGTTAGGTTTAGCTAGCCGGGTTAGGTTGTTCTTGGTGTTTATCTCCCTTGGGTTCATCAAGCATCGTTGGCCGTAGCCATGACCACAAGTAGTAAGGCTGACTAGTCAGCCTGCATTTGTGGGAGGGGCGGAGGCTCTTCTTAAACAAGCCACTGCCTCACTCCTGGGCGTGTGTTCTTCAGGTGCCCCACCCTCCCTCCCTTCTCTTTTCATTTCCACAGGGTATGCCCCCTTTTAGGCCTACCCACGGCTATGGCTAAGGGCACAATTCAAGCCATTAAGTTAGGTTTAGCTAGCACACGGCTAGCCGGGTTAGGTTGTTCTTGATGTTTATCTCCCTAGGGTTCATCAAGCATTGTTGGCCGTAGCCATGACCACATATATATATATATATATATTGCAGTTGCCTGCCCGCGTGTGAGAGGCCGCAGGCCCACAGACTGTACTGTGCGCACACCACTCGGGTGGCACATATCGGGTGGCACAGTACCTTGCAGATAAAAAAAGTCATTTAATTTTTACCCTTTAATATAATTGCAGTTGCCTGCCAGTGAGTGTCAGGCCCACAGACTGTACTGTGCCCACTGCCCACCACTCATATAGGGTATACAGTACATTGCACGGCACCCGCGCAGTGACCTACAATTCAAGAGAAGCGGACCGAGCATTCGTCTTTTTCCATCTCCCGATTCCAAAAATCTATTCACTACGCCCTGATAAGGGACAAAACAGAGATTAAACTGATAGGAATAATACTTAGTTAACACTAGTTGCATTGGTGGAAAATGCCCTTGCAAGTGCCCAAAATTAGAAGGAAGCGGACAGAGCAAGCTTTTTTCTCTATCTCCCCATGCAAGGATTTAATTCAATACACATCCCCTGATAGAGAACTTAACAAAGATTAAAATGGTAAGAATAGTAGTTCACACTATTTGTATTGGTGGCACAGTACAGAGGACCGACCAATCATCTTTTACCATCTCCCGGTTCCTAAAATCTATTCAATACACGTCCCCTGATAGGGGAAGTAAGAAGGATTAAACTGATAGGAATAGTAGTACTTAACACACCACTCATATAGGGTAGTACAGTACACTGCACGGCGCATGCGCAGTGCTCGAAATTGGAAGGAAGAGGACCAACCATCTTTTTCCATCTCCCGGTTCCAAAAATCTGTTTCATAAATTGGCCCCTGATAGGGGACAAAACAGAGATTAAACTGGTAAGAACAGATTTGTTTAATTTAAAAAAAAGTGGACAGCCTCTGCGGAGCTGTGTATTTTTTGTCCGCGTTACTGAATGCTCATGCACAATGGCTGTAGGCTCATGCGTCCTTTTGCGGAGGTGACAAAACTGGTCACTCAAACCCAAGGCAACATCATCGACCTCATCCCATATGTGTTTTTTTATGGAGCGTGCCCTGCAAAGAGTGCTGGATCAGGCCATAGATGAGCATGAAGAGGAAGAGTTGTGGTCACCATCACCATTAGAAGCAGCCTTGTCGTCAATTGCTGGACCTGCGGCAACGCAGAGAGAGGAGTCTAGTCAAGACGAGTTTAGCTTAATTATCCCATTCAGTTGTATTCCACATAACAGAAATCATGCCATCCCTAGACTAATGGCTAAATTATATACATAAATAACAGTAAACTGTTAAAGTGGTAACTCGTCACTCTTATTAATTAGATTTACTAAGTTATGGATGCTAAAAAGAAAACAAACAAAATTTATTAAGATCTGTATTACTAAAAAACAGGTGGTAAACTGAACAAACCCCTATCAAATATCTACCAAGTGTGATACAAAATCAACTCTACACCTGCATGTCAGAGACGCATAGATATACCGAAGTAGGCTTGTAGCTTCAGTAGCGTATCTCTCACTTTACAGGAGAATAGTACCAGACTGGCATGGGTCAGGACCAGTATTAAAATGGCTGACACTTTTATTTAGATCTACAGACCTGCCCAGTCAGGTTAATTGCCATGAGAGGTATGTCAGGGGAGAATGGCAACATAGAAACAAGATTTTATTCTGTTCATTTTTTACATTAGTCATGGGACCTGATCTTACTGTACAAACTGGCTCTCCATGCCGCAGAACCCCATCCAGGAAAATAGGGTATAGGTACAGAATATTACCTTTATCAGACAATCCCTTTAACCCGTTCAGTACCAGTGCCGGACATATACGGCAGAGGTCCGGCAGTAACTGATGGCCAGACCCCTGCTGTATGCACCGGCATCGGTGAAAACACTGATGCTGGCGCATTAACCCTAGATGTGCCGCGGTCAGCGCTAACCACGGCACTTGCGATGTGTGGAGAAGGAGGGACCACCCATCAGGTCCCCGCGCTGCTGTGACGGGGACCTGATGGCTTGGATGGCAGCCCGATGCCTTCCTTAGGCATTGTGGCTGCCTTCCTGTAAGCCTGTGAGAACCAGCCCCCTGGATCTCACAGGCAAGAAGGCTAAAGTGTATTACAGTGTTAATACACTTACAGCCAATGTATTACAATACAGAAGTATTGCAATTCATTATACAGGGGATCAGACCCCCAAAAGTTGAAGTCCCAGAGTGGGATCAAAAAGAAAGTAAAAAAAAATTTTTTTAAAAAATTCATTTTTACAAAAAAATGTAAAGTTTCAAGGAAAAGAAAAAAGTGTCCATTTCCCAAAATAAAGTTTAAAAAATTGTAAAAAATAGGGAAAAAAGAAAAGTAGACATATTAGGCATTGCTGTGTCTTTTGACTGGCTCTATAAAAATATCACACGATCCCCCCCCCCCCCCCCTTCAGGTGAATGCCTTAAAAAATAGATAAACACAGAGCCAAAAAAGCCAAATTTTCTGGACAGCTTGCCTCACAAAAAGTGTAATACTAAGCGATCAAAAAGTCTTATGTACCCCAAAATTCTACCAATCAAACCGTCATCTCATCCTGCAAAAAAGAGCCCCTACCTAAGACAATCGTCCAAAAAATTTAAAAAAATAGCTCTCAGAAAATGTGCTGACTGCTCCCAACCAACTGCACACCCTCTTTTCTGAAAAATAGGATGAAGGGGACAAATTGCCACCTATTTATACCTCAATAGTAGCTACAATAGATTAGTAAATGTCCCCCCTATGTGTCTATATGTGATTTGAATTACACCGTCAAGGGTTTTGCTACTATGTTGCTATAACATAACTGGTATTGTAAGAGATTCGATTATTTAATAAAAGTTATGAAAAGATAAGGACATCTGTAGGTGTCTGAAAAGGGTAACTCTCATATTTCAACAATGAAAGGGGTTGTGCAGCCTGTTTGTATTGATGACCTATGCCCAGGATAGGTCATTAATATCTGTTTGCCATGGCAGAGATATCCTGAGCATAGGTCATCAATACAAACAGGTTGCATAACCCCTTTTATTATCGGGTCCGATACCTGCCACCCCCACGATCAGCAGTTTGAAGCGGAGGAAGCCCTCCATGCGAGACCTGCTTCCTCTTCGTCTCACTGCCTGTCGCCTTGGAAGTGCATTGAATGGTGAAAAGACATGTAATTACACTACACCACTGTTGCAAGACAGGCAAACAGATATTGATGACCTATCCTGAGAATAGGCCATCCATATAAACAGGCTGCACAACCCCTTTAATAATTATGCATAAGTACTGGTAGAGAAAAAAGAAAACGTGAGTAAAAAAAAAAAAGGAATGTAAGGGGAAGGTCGGTATTGTTATCCAAACTCTGGAAATGCTCTATGTAAATCAATATTATTAGGATTAATCTATAGTGTTAAGCAATGGCTAAGGAAGAAATTTACTGGCTAGCAACAACTTCAAATTAAAATAGAGTAATAAATTCTACGTAATGCAGACTATGATGATTTGCTATGGTGAGTAAAGCTATCATTTTGATAGCCAGCGAAACATGTCCTTGAAACTTCGTTTTCTCATTGTACTGTACTCTTATTATCACAGGCGACTGAGAATGATATCAGAATCTTTACTGAACAAGACTCATATGATTAGTGCGTATCCATCTTTTCTTCATTTATCATCTTTAATTTCTTCTCCCTTCGCTTGAAACAGCACATCAGACAGTACAGTATAACACTGCACACATACAATATCCAGGGCAGTTTAAAGAGAACTTTGTTCAAGGTTTATACAAAGTCATGCAATGTGACTATGGCATCTATAATTTACAGGTTTAAATATCTATCTATCTTTTACACAGATGAGCTTTTAAAAAGAAAAAACGTAAATTCGGTTCCTGACAGGGCCTGGATAGGCAGGCGATAAGAAAAAGCAGCATGATTCGTACACCGTCTTTTGTTCCATGTGGCGCAGCATCAATCTTGCACTACAATTCAGATGGTATAGATTATACTTGTTTCAGATTTCTCTGCGTTTATTTTCCACTGTATAGGCAAATTTTTGTTTCCTCATCATAGACACTGCAGTTTGGTTACTGAAGGATTTCTATTGAACTTTTATCCACTTAAAGAGTAATGTATTGTATTAAAAAAAAAAATCACAGCCACTCCTTAGGCAACTGCAGATTTGTATTAAATGTAATGCAGTCTGCTAGCTTCCTTGACACATGTGTTCTCCTTCCATACCCAATGAGTGCATCTAAAGGAATAAATCGCAACACTGATATCTTCAAATGGCAAATAAATGTAAAACTTGACTGGCTGAGACATCAGAGCATCAGCAAATCGTAGAAAGGACAAAAAGAAAGGAAACAAAAAGAAGTATATAACAACTATGGCCCTGACTGAGCAAGACCGCCATGTGGTCTGCCTGTCTTGATGGGCACAGCTCTGCCAGAGAAGGCATTTAAATGATGATGAGTCACAGGCCGCCTCATAAATTAAATGCACAACGTTTCAATTCGTGGGTGGGTTTTTTAAGCAAAAAGTACACAACCAGATATGTATAGCATTTAGTAGTTGTGACATGATCAATTAATTGATAACAGTCAATTATAAAGCAGTATATAAATAACATTTAACATGATATACAGAAAAAACACATATGGGGTAAATTATCAAACTGGTGTAAAGTAGAACTGGCCTAGTTGCCCATAGCAACCAATCAAATGCCATATTTCATTTTCCAAAGGAGCTGTCAAAAATGAAAGGTGGAATCTAATTGGTTGCTATGGGCAACTAAGCCAGTTCTACTTTACACTAGTTTGATAAATGACCTCAATAGTTCTGATCTGAATTTCTGTCCCTTCAACAGTGGCATAAAATACTAATTGAATAGTTCCTTCCAAACTTACAGACAGTTTAAGAGATTATTTTACTGAAGGGAAAAGTGTTGCATATAATAAACATAAAAATAATCTCCTAAACTGTTCTGTACCATCCCCCTACGTTCAGAAGAAACAAAGGTTGTCCATTTCATTTTGTACTTGGGCCCTGGGATTGACTGATCAAGGACAACATCTGCAAAAAAAGTGTGTGTCTTTAGGCTAGGGCTACACGACGACATGTGTCACGCGACATTTTGTAGCACCAATGTCGCGTGACAATTTTTATAATGATAGTCTATGGTGTCGCACTGCAATGGAACACCATACACTATCATTATAAAAATTGTCACGCGACATTGGTGCGACATTTGTTAATTGTTTCGGTTAGAGTCATTGTGGCCTGTGAATGAACTGAAGATGTTTGTAGAATTGTTTGTGTTGGGGAGTTATAAATTGTGTGAATATATTTTCAAGGTTGTTTTGAGACCAGAGAACTGACTGCTCCAAGGTCTGGAGTGATAGCAGATAAACAACATGCACACAGTGACAATTATAGACCTAATGTGCTGGCTACATTCCACTAGGGAATTAAGCTTTTTGTTTAAAGAGTATAAAGTTGTACCCCTTCAGGCAAGAGGTCAGAAGCTCATCCTACAGCCTACGCCTTGTGTAGGGACCAAATTGATGATTTCCCGATCGAGAATCTGATTGCTTTCGTTAAAAGTGCTTCCCAGCTGATGTGTAACTGCCAAATAATGTTAACTCAATCCGTGATGTAAGTAACTTCAATTTGGATGTAGTCAGGACTCCAGTTGAAGTGTTGATGTAATTGTGTATTATGTTCTTTATCCTTTGTATATAGTGTGACACAGTAAAATGTCTGTTGGTTGATGGGAGGTATTTTCCTCCAAGCATATGCTGCAAAGTCTGATTGGTCAAGCACTGGGCCGGATTTCAAGCTATGCAGACACCCAACTCTCCTTAAAGGCAGCTAGAGTGTGGGATATGGCTGTCTGTGTTAAGGTAGGAGGCTGGTACCTGGATGAAGTTTATTATGACCTGTTTGGGGAAGACAGGACGACTAAATCCTGGGCTTAAACTTTGGTGTGGAACTGTTTGCAAAGTGTGAATACACGACTGGACTTGGACTCTTTATGCGGGGCCTGCAGCATGATGTAAACTGAACACCAGGACTTTCAACTAAGGTGAAGTTGTTTACTGAGCTATTAAACCTGCTTGTGTGAATAAAACACTGGAGGTTGATTAAGAACTGTTTTTGGTGCCTCTGTTCTGCATCCGCTCACCCTGCCTACCAGAGTGGATCCCCACAATAGATAAGTGCAAAAGAAGGACATTTTATCACTATATGTATACTATTTTTTTTTTTTTTAAATAAAATCATATTATAAACCTTCCTTTGGTGTAGTTGAAGTTTCAGTTAAGAGTCTTTCTCTAAAGAGTATCCTTGCCTGAAATCTTGCTTTTGTTAGCAAGACATCATGTTGCAATACAAGGACCTTGAACTTCCTTAATGTTCATCTTATAAAGCACTTTCCACATACAGAGGCAAATATAAACAACATACTGTATTTTGCAATTTGAAAAGTCCCTTACTCTGTATGCTACCCACAAGCAAAGGTTAGTAAACATCACACCTGTGTGAATATAAGTACAGTATGTGCCCACTGGCCACAGTGGGATGTTCTTATATTTTTGTTCTCAGGCTTTGTTTTTTGTTTTACCAGATGCTAAAAATATGTAGCTGTGTACTATACAATCCCCAACCTTGTGACCCCCTCAAATGTATAATCTCAGGGTACTACGGTAGTACATCAGTCTGGTCAGGGTCCAATTCAGAGGCCCAGTAGTTGGCTAAGATCCCAGTAGTTGGCTAAGATCTTGTTTACGTCCCCATTCATACAGCCATATCATCTAGAAAAGGCATCCTCAAACTGCGGCCCTCCAGCTGTTGCAAAACTACAACTCCCAGCATGCCCGAACAGCCTACAGGTATCAGCCTATAGCAGGGCATTGTGGGAGTTGTAGTTTTACAACAGCTGGAGGGCCGCAGCTTGAGAATGCCTGATCTAGACAATCACTATATCTTTTGTTAGGAGAACTCTAAGCTTACATCACTGAGCATGTATGTACTCTGTTTTTAGACAGTCTACTGGATACCCTCTATGATGAAATTAGGAGAAAATTGTAGCGATTCCGGGCTGAAATCTCTCTCAAGCAATTCCACTGTATCCATAGCAATTTGCCATGGGGATTCCTTTACATATGGGAAAAGGATGAAAACCTCTCTACTGAAACAAGTGATTGCTTGCCATATTCATTTAATACAGTGTGGTTATAAGGTCATTATCCAGACCTCATCCACGAAAGGTCTGGAGAACTGGTCAATTTGAAATGTAAATCCTAGTAAGTTATTGTCATTCAGGTTGCAAACAAACTGTTCAAAGAGGTCTCCACTGTAGTACCAAACCAGTTTACCAGGACATCATCTATGTACCTGGTCCACAGAATAATACAGTATACTTTAACCCATACTTTACAATACATATTTGATTCAACATTGGTCTTGTGATTTTTGTGAAAAAGTCCAAAATACATGCAGAAGTACATATTTCAAGAATGAGTAACCATGTGTAGATCCATACTATGTCCACACCTACAGTACGTATGTCACACAAGTCTAACAATTGTCTAGAACAACGATAGTCAACTGGCAACACAGACACCGCTTGCACCGCATGTGCTGGGTGATTGCAGGTGAATTCATATGACACAACTGCTTTTTCCAGTTCACTGATTAGGCATCAGCACTCTTTTTGGGGCTTACAAAAAAGAGGACTGTGCTAGAACAATATAATTGATCCATGCTCTACGAAAGCTCATCATATAGCATCATCATGTCTCTCAAACCATCCACCAGTAATTGTACACTTTGAAATTCATTACCAACTCTCTGTCAACTGAGCCCTTTAGAGAGGCACATGTTACACATGTTGTATGGTATGTCCAGTTGTATACTGGACAAAAAAGTGGCAGACAATCAAATGATGGACTAAAGGAAATTCACTGTACAATTGTATAAGGAATGCTGCCAAAGTAAATCAAATTTTACTTCTGTAGAGATATTTAAATTTTATGTACATATTAATAATCGTGAAAGTGAAATATATGTAATGATCTCTCAACCGACCATAATTTTTTTAGACCTCATCTCCTGCATTTATACCACAGCTGCATTCATGAGTGACATTTCTGCAATTTAATCTTCATTAGCAATTATTAGAGGTACAATTTCCATGAAGAAGTCACATTTGAATAAAAGAATATATCACCTCCACTTCCCCATGTCACCTTTTCTCCCATTATATTTGTGAAACATGCCATTTCATTCTTTCTTCAGTTTGCTTTTTTTCTTATCTAACACATGCAAGCAATTTATGTTTTACATATTTAATCTTTACTTGCAAAGGATACCATGGAGATTTCATTCCCCTGTTTTATAATAATTGGCCTATTTTTGGGTCAGAGGAAATTATGTAGCCGCAGTCTTTAAACTCATAATGATTTAGGGTAGTTTCTGATGTAAAAAAATCCATATATTTTGGCGCACGCTACATTTGCGCCAAGATTTTACAGAATGGGCATGGCATTGTGGCGCTTACAGATAGACTATCATTTACAGAAGTTGTCATAATTTATACCACAAATCTACGCTTGCTCATGGCAAGTTTAAAGGGGTTGCGCAGCCAGCACATATCAATGATCGATCCTCAGGATCCTCCGCTGATCAGCTGTTTAAAGAGGAGGCGGAGCTCCTGCGAGCACTGTTTACTCTTCAAGATTACACTGCATGTTGTCTCATCTGCTTGCAGCAGAGGAGCAGTGTAATTACAAGTGATTGTTCCATTCAAGTGAAGAGAATAAGCATGTAACACAGTGCTGCTGAGACTTCTGAGACGACACACATTGTAATCTCGAAGAGGATCGGTCAGGGGTGTGGCTAAAGGCTCATGTTTGGGCCCTCAGTTTGGGCCCTCTTCCCTTAGTGCTTTGTGGCCAGAGGCAAGGAAGCACATAGCCTTCCTGCTGCCTGAGAAAAATATTGAAACCAAACCCCTTTCCTCCAGCCAGAGGTGTAACCTGACCTGCATGCATTTTCTATAGTACAGGTGTCTTCCTATGCTTCACAAGGGTCTTTGGGCCCTCTTAGGCTCCTGGGCCTGGTAGCGACTGCTACCTCTGCACCCCCTATAGCAGGTCCCTGGGATTGGTCATCAAATATATACTGGCTAAATATCTGGTGCATAAACAGGCAAAAATCCATCACATTTTTAAAGAAGTATCAAAACTGTCTAACATTGGAACCGATCAGAAGGATTGAAGATTTTAAAGAGTGCTTCAATATGGTAGGTTTTCAATATTCAAATTGAAATGAATAAAAAAAACGTGAAAAACACTGTAAAAGGTGTAAGCTCCATTATGCTACACAACACAGTTTGTATTCTAAAATGTGTGAAAAGGGGGCGTGGCTAGGCTGCCGAACTAGATGGCCGCATGAGAGAGGAGCTCCCGCATCACAGCGACTTATTTACAGCTTACTCCCCTCTCAGCGACTCCTACACAGTGGATGTCACTGCTTACTGTGCCCTCATCCCCCGCAGCTACTATGGGGAAGTCCAAGAGACACTTACCTAAGCTCCAGGACGGATCTGTGGAGACCTACTTCCTCAAGAGCAAAGCTAAAGATGACGCCGACACCTCCATGAGTTTCCCACCTGCATCCCCGATCGGAGCTATGTCACCTGCACCTCAGCCTCACTCACCCTCACCGCCGGACCCCGTGTCACCCTCTCTGATGCGCTCTCCTCAGCTGTCCCTCCCGCCGACGCCCGAGGACAACAGCATGGTGCCCAACACTGCTGAGGCCCAAGATGGAGCCAGATACTCCACGAGCAGCGGGGCCTACCTCACGTGCGCACCTAATGGTGGATCACACCGGGAGACTGCAGCTCACGCAGGGGAGCCTGAATGGATGCGTGCTGGGCCTCAAACAGTGAGTAACCGACCTACAGACCCATTCCAAGCACTCACTACATCTGACAAGCCGGTTACAGAGGACTCGCTTAAATTAATGCTTTTGGCCCTGAAGGCCTCTCTTCATACCGACATTGAGGGACTACTTCACCCCTTATTTGCCAGAGTAACATCTGCTGAGAGTAAAATTGAGCACATTGAGACTAAGATGAGTGAATTCGTATCATCCCAAAATGAGGTTATCAATGCCCATAACGATCTGACTGACCAGGTAGAAGCCATCAAATTGAAGTTGGCAGATATGGAGGATCGCTCCCGGCGAAATAATATAAAGTTTAGGGGTATATCTGAAGAGATTGCACCTTTGGACCTACAGGCCTATTTAAAAGGGCTCATGAAGGCACTTATTCCGCAAATCCCGGCCCCGGACATGATAATAGACAGGGCCCATCGGATCCCAAAACCCGAACATCTGGGACCTGATGTTCCACGTGATACCCTAGCGCGCATACACTTTTTCCACACCAAAGAGGCCCTGATGCCAGCTGCGCGCAAGAAAAATCCTCTCCCGGCTCCTTATCAAAAAGTTAAACTTTTTACTGATTTATCCATGGCTACACTACGCCAGCGTAGAGCACTGATGCCTATCACCTCCGCCCTCCGAGACAACGAACTTCCCTACAAGTGGGGATTCCCCTTGAAACTACTGATCCGTAGAGATGGCCCGAACTATCCGCCGGCGAACAGTTCCCGGCGAATATAGCTTGTTCGCGTTCGCCTCTGCCGGGCGAACATATGCGATGTTCGGTCCGCCCCCTATACATCATCATTGAGCAAACTTTGACCCTGTACCTCACAGTCAGCAGACACATTCCAGCCAATCAGCAGCATACCCTCCCTCCCAGACCCTCCCACCTTCTGCACAGCATCCATTTTAGATTCATTCTGAAGCTGCAGTCTTAGTGAGAGGAAGGAGAGTGTAGTAGCTGCTGATTTAATTGGGAAATTGATAGCTAGGCTAGTGAATTCAGTGTCCACTCCAGACCTGAAAGACTCATCTGATCTCTGCTGTAAGGACAGCGTCCTGACAGCACCCCAACAAGCCCTTTTTAGGGCTGCAACATTAGTCTGCTTTTTTTTCCCCTTTATATACATATTGCAGTTGCCTGGCCTGCCTGTGTGTGAGGAGCTGCAGGCCCACAGACTGCAGTGTGCCCACTGCCAGTGCCCACCCCTGTCATTCCGTGTGGCACAGGACTTTGCATCAAAAAAAGGCATTTAATTTTTACCCTTTAATCTAAGGTTAGTTGCCTGCCAGTGTGTGTCAGGCTGACTTCCACTGACTGTAGTGTGCCCACTGCCAGTGCCCACCACTCATACCGGCTGGCACAGGACTTTGCATAAAAAAGGCATTTAATTTTTACACTTTAGTGTAATTTCAGTTGCTTGCCTGCTGCTAGTGTGTGTCAGGCCGACTTTAACTGACTGTAGTGTGCCCACTGCCAGTGCCCACCCCTGTCATCCCGTGTGGCACAGGACTTTGCATCAAAAAAGGCACTTACTTTTTACACTTTAATCTAAGGTTAGTTGCCTGCCAGTGTGTGTCAGGCTGACTTCCACTGACTGTAGTGTGCCCACTGCCAGTGCCCACCACTCATACCGGCTGGCACAGGACTTTGCATAAAAAAGGCATTTCATTTTTACACTTTAGTGTAATTTCAGCTGCTTGCCTGCTGCTAGTGTGTGTCAGGCCGACTTCAACTGACTGTACTGTGCCCACTGCCAGTGCCCACCCCTGTCATCCCGTGTGGCACAGGACTTTGCATAAAAAAGGAACTTAATTTTTACACTTTAATCTAAGGTTAGTTGCCTGCCAGTGTGTGTCAGGCTGACTTCCACTGACTGTAGTGTGCCCACTGCCAGTGCCCACCACTCATACCGGCTGGCACAGGACTTTGCATAAAAAGGCATTTAATTTTTACACTTTAGTGTAATTTCAGTTGCTTGCCTGCTGCTAGTGTGTGTCAGGCCGACTTCAACTGACTGTAGTGTGCCCACTGCCAGTGCCCACCCCTGTCATCCCGTGTGGCACAGGACTTTGCTTAAAAAAAGGCACTTAATTTTTACACTTTAATCTAAGGTTAGTTGCCTGCCAGTGTGTGTCAGGCTGACTTCCACTGACTGTAGTGTGCCCACTGCCAGTGCCCACCACTCATACCGGCTGGCACAGGACTTTGCATAAAAAGGCATTTAATTTTTACACTTTAGTGTAATTTCAGTTGCTTGCCTGCTGCTAGTGTGTGTCAGGCCGACTTCAACTGACTGTAGTGTGCCCACTGCCAGTGCCCACCCCTGTCATCCCGTGTGGCACAGGACTTTGCTTAAAAAAGGCACTTAATTTTTACACTTTAATCTAAGGTTAGTTGCCTGCCAGTGTGTGTCAGGCTGACTTCCACTGACTGTAGTGTGCCCACTGCCAGTGCCCACCACTCATACCGGCTGGCACAGGACTTTGCATAAAAAAGGCATTTAATTTTTACACTTTAGTGTAATTTCAGTTGCTTGCCTGCTGCTAGTGTGTGTCAGGCCGACTTAAACTGACTGTAGTGTGCCCACTGCCAGTGCCCACCCCTGTCATCCCGTGTGGCACAGGACTTTGCTTAAAAAAAAGGCACTTAATTTTTACACTTTAATCTAAGGTTAGTTGCCTGCCAGTGTGTGTCAGGCTGACTTCCACTGACTATAGTGTGCCCACTGCCAGTGCCCACCACTCATACCGGCTGGCACAGGACTTTGCATAAAAAAGGCATTTAATTTTTACACTTTAGTGTAATTTCAGTTGCTTGCCTGCTGCTAGTGTGTGTCAGGCCGACTTCAACTGACTGTAGTGTGCCCATTTCCAGTGCCCACCCCTTTCATCCCGTGTGGCACAGGACTTTGCTTAAAAAAAAGGCACTTAATTTTTACACTTTAATCTAAGGTTAGTTGCCTGCCAGTGTGTGTCAGGCTGACTTCCACTGACTGTAGTGTGCCCACTGCCAGTGTCCACCACTCATACCGGCTGGCACAGGACTTTGCATAAAAAAGGCATTTAATTTTTACACTTTAGTGTAATTTCAGCTGCTTGCCTGCTGCTAGTGTGTGTCAGGCCGACTTCAACTGACTGTACTGTGCCCACTGCCAGTGCCCACCCCTGTCATCCCGTGTGGCACAGGACTTTGCATAAAAAAAGGAACTTAATTTTTACACTTTAATCTAAGGTTAGTTGCCTGCCAGTGTGTGTCAGGCTGACTTCCACTGACTGTAGTGTGCCCACTGCCAGTGCCCACCACTCATACCGGCTGGCACAGGACTTTGCATAAAAAAGGCATTTAATTTTTACACTTTAGTGTAATTTCAGTTGCTTGCCTGCTGCTAGTGTGTGTCAGGCCGACTTCAACTGACTGTAGTGTGCCCACTGCCAGTGCCCACCCCTGTCATCCCGTGTGGCACAGGACTTTGCTTAAAAAACAGGCACTTAATTTTTACACTTTAATCTAAGGTTAGTTGCCTGCCAGTGTGTGTCAGGCTGACTTCCACTGACTGTAGTGTGCCCACTGCCAGTGCCCACCACTGTCATACCGGCTGGCACAGGACTTTGCATCAAAAAAGGCATTTAATTTTTACACTTTAGTGTAATTTCAGTTGCTTGCCTGCTGCTAGTGTGTGTCAGGCCGACTTCAACTGACTGTAGTGTGCCCACTGCCAGTGCCCACCCCTTTCATCCCGTGTGGCACAGGACTTTGCTTAAAAAAAGGCACTTAATTTTTACACTTTAATCTAAGGTTAGTTGCCTGCCAGTGTGTGTCAGGCTGACTTCCACTGACTGTAGTGTGCCCACTGCCAGTGTCCACCACTCATACCAGCTGGCACAGGACTTTGCATAAAAAAGGCATTTAATTTTTACACTTTAGTGTAATTTCAGCTGCTTGCCTGCTGCTAGTGTGTGTCAGGCCGACTTCAACTGACTGTAGTGTGCCCACTGCCAGTGCCCACCCCTGTCATCCCGTGTGGCACAGGACTTTGCTTAAAAAAAAGGCACTTAATTTTTACACTTTAATCTAAGGTTAGTTGCCTGCCAGTGTGTGTCAGGCTGACTTCCACTGACTGTAGTGTGCCCACTGCCAGTGCTCCACCACTCATACCGGCTGGCACAGGACTTTGCATAAAAAAGGCATTTAATTTTTACACTTTAGTGTAATTTCAGTTGCTTGCCTGCTGCTAGTGTGTGTCAGGCCGACTTCAACTGACTGTAGTGTGCCCACTGCCAGTGCCCACCCCTGTCATCCCGTGTGGCACAGGACTTTGCTTAAAAACAGGCACTTAATTTTTACACTTTAATCTAAGGTTAGTTGCCTGCCAGTGTGTGTCAGGCTGACTTCCACTGACTGTAGTGTGCCCACTGCCAGTGCCCACCACTGTCATACCGTGCTGGCACAGGACTTTGCATCAAAAAGGCATTTAATTTTTACACTTTAGTGTAATTTCAGTTGCTTGCCTGCTGCTAGTGTGTGTCAGGCCGACTTCAACTGACTGTAGTGTGCCCACTGCCAGTGCCCAACCCTTTCATCCCGTGTGGCACAGGACTTTGCTTAAAAAAAGGCACTTAATTTTTACACTTTAATCTAAGGTTAGTTGCCTGCCAGTGTGTGTCAGGCTGACTTCCACTGACTGTAGTGTGCCCACTGCCAGTGCCCACCACTCATACCGGCTGGCACAGGACTTTGCATAAAAAGGCATTTAATTTTTACACTTTAGTGTAATTTCAGCTGCTTGCCTGCTGCTAGTGTGTGTCAGGCCGACTTCAACTGACTGTAGTGTGCCCACTGCCAGTGCCCACCCCTGTCATCCCGTGTGGCACAGGACTTTGCTTAAAAAAGGCACTTAATTTTTACACTTTAATCTAAGGTTAGTTGCCTGCCAGTGTGTGTCAGGCTGACTTCCACTGACTGTAGTGTGCCCACTGCCAGTGCCCACCACTCATACCGGCTGGCACAGGACTTTGCATAACAAAGGCATTTAATTTTTACACTTTAGTGTAATTTCAGTTGCTTGCCTGCTGCCAGTGTGTGTCAGGCCGACTTCAACTGACTGTAGTGTGCCCACTGCCAGTGCCCACCCCTGTCATCCCGTGTGGCACAGGACTTTGCATCAAAAAAGGCACTTAATTTTTACACTTTAATCTAAGGTTCAGTTGCCTGCCTGCTGCTAGTGTGTGTCAGGCTGACTTCCACTGACTGTAGTGTGCCCACTGCCAGTGCCAACCACTCATACCGGCTGGCACAGGAGCTTTGCATAAAAAGGCATTTAATTTTTACACTGTAGTGTAAATTCAGTTGCTTGCCTGCTGCCAGTGTGTGTCAGGCCGACTTCAACTGACTGTAGTGTGCCCACTGCCAGTGCCCAACCCTGTCATCCCGGGTGGCACAGGAGCTTTGCTGATAAAAAGGCATTTAATTTTTACACTTTAATCTAAGGTTCAGTGCTTGCCTGCTGCCAGTGTGTGTCAGGCCTGACTTCCACTGACTGTAGTGTGCCCACTGCCAGTGCCCACCACTCATACCGGCTGGCACAGGACTTTGCATAAAAAGGCATTTAATTTTTACACTTTAGTGTAATTTCAGCTGCTTGCCTGCTGCTAGTGTGTGTCAGGCCGACTTCAACTGACTGTAGTGTGCCCACTGCCAGTGCCCACCACTGTCATCCCGTGTGGCACAGGACTTTGCCATAAAAAAGGCACTTAATTTTTACACTTTAATCTAAGTTGTTAGTTGCCTGCCAGTGTGTGTCAGGCTGACTTCCACTGACTGTAGTGTGCCCACTGCCAGTGCCCACCACTCATACCGGCTGGCACAGGACTTTGCATAACAAAGGCATTTAATTTTTACACTTTAGTGTAATTTCAGCTGCTTGCCTGCTGCCAGTGTGTGTCAGGCCGCTTCCACTGACTGTAGTGTGCCCACTGCCAGTGCCCACCCCTGTCATACCGTGTGGCACAGTAGCTTTGCATCAAAAAAGGCATTTAATTTTTAGCACTTTAGTGTAATTTCAGTTGCCTGCCTGCTGCCAGTGTGTGTCAGGCCGACTTCCACTGACTGTAGTGTGCCCACTGCCAGTGCCAACCACTCATACCGGGTGGCACAGTAGCTTGCCGATAAATAAGGCATTTAATTTTTAGACAGTAGTCTAAATTCAGTTGCTTGCCTGCTGCCAGTGTGTGTCAGGCCCGCTTCCACTGACTGTAGTGTGCCCACTGCCAGTGCAACCACTGATACCGGGTGGCACAGTAGCTTGCCGATAAATAAGGCATTTAATTTTTAGACAGTAGTCTAAATTCAGTTGCTTGCCTGCTGCCAGTGTGTGTCAGGCCCGCTTCCACTGACTGTAGTGTGCCCACTGCCAGTGCCAACCACTCATACCGGGTGGCACAGTACCTAGCACGCGTAGTACCACTTATCTAAAAAAAATGACAGGCAGAGGCAGGCCACCCCGCAGGGGCCGTCGTGGTCGTGGTGCTGTGATTTCCACTGTCCCTGGAATAATGCCCAGTTTTCAGAGGCCACGTACCCTGAACCCGAAAAATTCAGAGGACGTAGTTGACTGGCTTAGACAGGACACCCAATCTTCAACAGCTTCCGCTAAGAACCTTGGCGCACCATCCTCCTCCAGCTCAGCTTCGGTCACCTGCTCTCAAGTTACCACGCACCCGCCCGTCGCCACCACCACCACTACCACCACAGCCACCACAGCCGCTTCACTTGATCCGTCAGAGGAGTTATTTACACATCAGTTGGATGCAATTAGTGATGCGCAACCATTATTGCCAGATGATGTAGATTACGGGGATATGTCTCCAGTCAGGCAGGATTACACACATGGGCGTACAGTGTGATGATGATGATGATGATGTTGTACCCGCTGCTGCTTCCTTTGCTGAGGTGTCAGATACAAGTGAAGCGGTTGATGATGACGATGTGTCCACGGATGCCACGTGGGTGCCTGCTCGAAGAGAAGAAGAGGGGAAAGTTCTGAAGGGGAGACAGAGAGAATGAGGAGACGAGTTGGAAGCAGGGGAGGTCGTCGCAAGGAGTTAGTGGCACAGTCAGACAGCATGTATCGGCACCTGGGGTCAGCCAGACAGCACGCCAGTCAACGCATGCTGTTGCCACCACTAGAATGCCGTCATTGCAAAGCTCAGCAGTGTGGCATTTTTTTGTGTGTCTGCCTCTGATAAAAGCAATGCCATTTGCAACCTGTGCCAAAAGAAACTGAGTCGTGGGAAGTCCAACACCCACCTTGGTACAACTGCTTTGCGAAGGCACATGATCTCACATCACAAGCGCCTATGGGATCAACACATGAGTACAAGCAGCACACAAACTCAAAGCCACCATGCTCCTCCTGGTCCAGCATCTTCAGCCACGTCAACCACTGCTGTCCTCCCTGCCCCCTCTCAACCACCCGCCACTCCATCTCTCACCTTCAGCAGTTCCTGCTCATCTGCCCACAGTCAGGTGTCTGTCAAGGACATGTTTGAGCATAAGAAGCCAATGTCACAAAGTCACCCCCTTGCCCGGCGACTGACAGCTGGCTTGACGGAACTCTTAGCCCGCCAGCTTTTACCATACCAGCTGGTAGAGTCTGAGGCCTTCAAAAATTTGTCGCTATTGGGACACCACAGTGGAAGGTACCCGGACGAAATTTTTTTCAAAAAGGCAATCCCAAACCTCTACCATGTCATTGAAAAGGAAGTCATGGCATCTCTGGCATACAGTGTTGGGGCAAGGGTCCATCTGACCACTGATACCTGGTCTGCAAAGCACAGTCAGGGCAGGTATATCACGTATACTGCGCATTGGGTCAACCTGCTGACGGCTGACAAGCATGGAAATCCGTGGCTCCGCAGCGGAGTTGGTGACACCACCACGACTTGCAGGCAGACCTACTGCCACCTCCTCTACTCCTACTCCATCCTCTTCAATATCCTCCTCGGCTGAGTCCTCTTCTGCTGCGGCGTCTGGCTGCACATCAACTGATTCCCCCCAGCTCCCCAGGGGCTATTCCACATCCCGGATACGACAGTGTCACGCTATCTTGGGGTTGACTTGCCTGAAAGCAGAGAGCCACACAGGACCAGCACTCCTGTCCGCCCTGAACGCACAGGTGGATCAGTGGCTGACCCCGCACCAACTGGAGATCGGCAAAGTGGTGTGTGACAATGGAAGCAATCTGTTGTCGGCATTAAATTTGGGCAAGTTGTCACATGTGCCGTGCATGGCACATGTGTTGAATCTCATCGTACAACGTTTTGTGTCTAAGTACCCAGGCTTACAGGACGTCCTCAAGCAGGCCAGGAAGGTGTGTGGCCATTTCAGGCGTTCCTACACGGCCATGGCGCACTTTTCCGATATTCAGCGGCGAAACAACATGCCAGTGAGGCGCTTGATATGCGACAGCCGACACGTTGGAATTCAACACTCCTAATGTTCGACCGTCAACTAGTATTTGTATGACCGGGGTGCTAGGACAGCCTCTGCGGAGCTGGGAATCTTTTTGCCACGCTACTGGACACTCATGCGCAATGCCTGCAGGCTCATGCGTCCTTTTGAGGAGTTGACAAACCTAGTCAGTCGCACCGAAGGCACCATCAGCGACCTCATCCCATTTGTTTTCTTCCTGGAGCGTGCCCTGCGAAGAGTTCTGGATCAGGCTGTAGATGAGCGTGAAGAGGAAGAGGAAGAGTTGTGGTCACCATCACCACCAGAAACAGCCTTGTCATCATCGCTTGCCGGACCTGCAGCAACGCTGGAAAAGGAGTATGAGGAAGAGGAGTCAGAGGAGGAATGTGGCGGCTTTGAGGAGGAGGAAGACCAACCACAGCAGGCACCCCAGGGTGCTCGTTGTTGTCACCTATCTGGGACCCATGGTGTTGTACGTGGCTGGGGGAAGAACAGACCGTCAATGACATCAGTGAGGACGAGGAACGGGAAATGAGTAGCTCTGCATCCAACCTTGTTCAAATGGGGTCTTTCATGCTGTCATGTCTGTTGAGGGACCCACGTATAAAAGGATAAAGGAGAACGATCTGTACTGGGTGGCCACGCTACTAGACCCCGGTATAAGCAGAAAGTGGCAGAAATGTTACCAAATTACCGAAAGTCGGAAAGGATGCAGCAGTTCAAAACCAAACTAAAAAATATGCTTTACACAGCTTATAAGGGGATGTCACAGCACAACGGGAATCTAACAGGGGAAAGAGGTGAGTGTAATCCTCCTCCTACCACGGCGGTAAGGACTGGACGATTTACAGATGTGTTGTTGATGGAGGACATGCGGAGCTTTTTCAGTCCTACTCATCGCCACAGCCCTTCGGGATCCAGCCTTAGAGAACGACTCGACCGACAGGTAGCAGACTACCTCGCCTTAACAGCAGATATCGACACTCTGAGGAGCAATGAACCCCTTCACTACTGGGTGTGCAGGCTTGACCTGTGGCCTGAGCTATCCCAGTTTGCGATAGAACTTCTGGCCTGCCCTGCTTCAAGTGTCCTGTCAGAAAGGACCTTCAGTGCAGCAGGAGGCATTGTCACTGACAAGAGAAGTCGCCTCGGTCAAAGAAGTGTTGATTACCTCACCTTCATAAAGATGAATGAGGCATGGATCCCGAAGGGACTGACAGTGGGGGATACGTTTGACTAACAAAGGCCTGATTACATGCCTTGGCCTCAAAATGGTCCCCACGCTGCTGTATTTAATGTCTGCATACCGGATGACTTTCGTGAATTCTCCACCACCAACTAGGGTTCAAGCCGCAATGTTTTAGTCACTTTTCTGCCTGGAAAACATAAATTTTCCGGCCGCTGCTACAATAGCGGCTGCAACAGTGCCATTATTTTTCAGGCATGTGTACATGCCTAATTTTTCTGTCCTATGGTGCAGCACTGTGGCTGCAAAACAAACCAAAAAAAAAGGCACATACAAGTGTCAATTCCCTTCGTGATCGTTACCTTGTTGTGGTGAAGGGGCTTGCGTATCACAATGAAGCAATCATCATCACCTCTATAAGTGTGTTGGCAATGTTGCCACACCCCAGATGATAAGGCCGTTGCTTCATTATGGTCAGACCAAAAGCGATCGGACGGCTGGATAATATTTCATAGAAAAAACATTAATTTACCTTTTTTTATATGTTGTATGGGTTTTTAATACATAAAATAAAAAATCATAATAAAGTCTCTTAATAGTTTATTAGAAATGATGCAGGCAATTAAAAAATCCCCATCAATTCCAATACAAAGCAAGTACAGAGCTCAGAACTAAATTATTTCATGATGTCGTAATGGTTCGCTAATTCGACAATGGTTAATCAATTCGACCGGATAGGGTCCGTAACAGGGATTAAACTGATAGGAATAGTACTAGTTAAGACACCACTCATATAGGGTGTCACAGCACATTGCTCTGTGCACGCGCAGTGCCCCAATTTGGGAGTAAGAGGACCGACCAAGCTGCTTTTCCATCTCCCGGTTCCTGAAATCAATTCAGTTTAGTGTATGAGAGTTTGGTCTGTCACTGTGAAGGCAGTCGAAGGTACCCGGCCTAAATTTTTTTTTCACAAAGGCAATCCCTGATATGGGACGTAACAGGGATTAAACTGATGAGAATAGTACTACAGAAAATACCACTCATATCGGGTGTGACAGTAAATTGCACGGCGCAGACGCAGTGACCGTGGTTTAAAACAGAGTGGAGGGAGCCAGCGTTTTTAACCATCTCCCCGTTCGAAAAATCTATTTAATAAATGGCCCCCAGATTGGGGAGTCGGGTCGTTAGAGGATTAAACTGATGAGAATAGTACTACAGAAAATACCACTCATATCGGGTGTGACAGTAAATTGCACGGCGCAGACGCAGTGACCGTGGTTTAAAACAGAGTGGAGGGAGCCAGCGTTTTTAACCATCTCCCCGTTCGAAAAATCTATTTAATAAATGGCCCCCAGATTGGGGAGTCGGGGACGTTAGAGGATTAAACTGATGAGAATAGTACTACAGAAAATACCACTCATATCGGGTGTGACAGTAAATTGCACAGCGCAAACGCAGTGACCGTGGTTTAAAACAGAGTGGAGGGAGCCAGCGTTTTTTAACCATCTCCCGTTCGAAAAATGTATTCAATAAATGGCCCCCAGATTGGGGACGTTAGAGGATTAAACTGATGAGAATAGTACTACAGAAAATACCACTCATATCGGGTGTGACAGTAAATTGCACGGCGCAGACGCAGTGACCGTGGTTTAAAACAGAGTGGAGGGAGCCAGCGTTTTTTTAACCATCTCCCCGTTCGAAAAATCTATTTAATAAATGGCCCCCAGATTGGGGAGTCGGGGACGTTAGAGGATTAAACTGATGAGAATAGTACTACAGAAAATACCACTCATATCGGGTGTGACAGTAAATTGCACAGCGCAGACGCAGTGACCGTGGTTTAAAACAGAGTGGAGGGAGCCAGCGTTTTTTTAACTATCTCCCCGTTCGAAAAATCTATTTAATAAATGGCCCTCAGATTGGGGAGTCGGGGACGTTAGAGGGATTAAACTGATGAGAATAGTACTACAGAAAATACCACTCATATCGGGTGTGACAGTAAATTGCACGGCGCAGACGCAGTGACCGTGGTTTAAAACAGAGTGGAGGGAGCCAGCGTTTTTTTAACCATCTCCCCGTTCGAAAAATGTATTCAATAAATGGCCCCCAGATTGGGGACGTTAGAGGGATTAAACTGATGAGAATAGTACTACAGAAAATACCACTCATATCGGGTGTGACAGTAAATTGCACGGCGCAGACGCAGTGACCGTGGTTTAAAACAGAGTGGAGGGAGCCAGCGTTTTTAACCATCTCCCCGTTCGAAAAATCTATTTAATAAATGGCCCTCAGATTGGGGAGTCGGGGACGTTAGAGGATTAAACTGATGAGAATAGTACTACAGAAAATACCACTCATATCGGGTGTGACAGTAAATTGCACAGCGCAGACGCAGTGACCGTGGTTTAAAACAGAGTGGAGGGAGCCAGCGTTTTTTTAACCATCTCCCCGTTCGAAAAATGTATTCAATAAATGGCCCCCAGATTGGGGACGTTAGAGGAATTAAACTGATGAGAATAGTACTACAGAAAATACCACTCATATCGGGTGTGACAGTAAATTGCACGGCGCAGTCGCAGTGACCGTGGTTTAAAACAGAGTGGAGGGATCCAGCGTTTTTTTAACCATCTCCCCGTTCGAAAAATCTATTTAATAAATGGCCCCCAGATTGGGGAGTCGGGGACGTTAGAGGGATTAAATTGATGAGAATAGTACTACAGAAAATACCACTCATATCGGGTGTGACAGTAAATTGCACGGCGCAGACGCAGTGACCGTGGTTTAAAACAGAGTGGAGGAAGCCAGCGTTTTTTTAACCATCTCCCCGTTCGAAAAATCTATTTAATAAATGGCCCCCAGATTGGGGAGTCGGGGACGTTAGAGGGATTAAACTGATGAGAATAGTACTACAGAAAATACCACTCATATCGGGTGTGACAGTAAATTGCACGGCGCAGACGCAGTGACCGTGGTTTAAAACAGAGTGGAGGGAGCCAGCGTTTTTTTAACCATCTCCCCGTTCGAAAAATCTATTCAATAAATGGCCCCCAGATTGGGGACGTTAGAGGGATTAAATTGATGAGAATAGTACTACAGAAAATACCACTCATATCGGGTGTGACAGTAAATTGCACGGCGCAGACGCAGTGACCGTGGTTTAAAACAGAGTGGAGGGAGCCAGCATTTTTTTAATCATCTCCCAGTCCCCGTTTGAAAAATCTATTCAATAAATGGCCCCCAGATTGGGGAAGTTAGAGGGATTAAACTGATGAGAATAGTACTACAGAAAATTATACTCATATCGGGTGTGACAGTAAATTGCACGGCGCAGACACAGTCACCGTGGATAAAAACAAAGGGGAGGGAGCCAGCGTTTTTTTAACCATCTCACCGTTCGAAAAATCAATTCAATTCATCTTTTGGGGACCCTTGGTGTTGTACGTGGCTGGGTGGAGGAAGAAACCTCCCTCCGTTTCCACACTTCCTACGGATATGCGGGGTAGACACACCTAATTTGTTCCAGAGAGGGAAAAACCACCTATATCCCACATAATTGGTGCTTACCCCTCTTGCTGGCATCACTCGCCTTTTTCTTTTTTCCTTAGTTCCTCAGTTCTAGCACTGGACATTCACCCTCTGACCACTCAAGCGGCACCCTTGTCGCTTTACGTGTTTTGTTTACGTGTTGTGTTTCGTTTATTGTATTCTAAGTCCTTGTCCCCCTTCCTTCCTTCCTCGTGTGTCTCCTGTTCCCTCCCCACCCATCGACTTTATCTGTTCGTAGCTGCGTCTTTACACGCTGGTTGTATAAATAGTGCCATATTGCTTTGTATTCAATTTTCTCTTGTTTTCCTAGGAAAATGGGTCTCAAACTATTGAGTCTCAACGTCAAGGGTCTTAACTGCCCTCAGAAGAGGTCCTATTTGTGGTCAGAAGCCTTAGCTGCCAGCGCCGATGTCTTGTGTGTTCAGGAGTCCCACCTACTCCAGGAAGACGCATTTAGGGTGCATCACCGCCTATTCCCCACCATCTTCCACTCTCACTTCCAAGGGAAGAAAAGAGGTACTTTCATAGCTATCAAAAACACTGTTGCCTTCTCACCTATCAGGACCCATCTCGACGGTTCTGGCCGGTTCGTGATTCTAGTGTGTTCCATCAATAACGTCACTTATACTCTGGTCAACTTGTATGCCCCCAATACTCACCAGCTAGCTTTCCTGCACAAACTCCTACGCAAGGTTAACAAAATTAAGCAGGGCAAATTAATTTTGTGCGGGGACTTTAACTCAGCGCTATTCCCCCCCTTAGACTCTTCCTCATCTACACGAAGAAATGATCTGGGTGTAGCGAACTTTTTGCAAGCGGAGGGTCTAATAGATGCCTGGAGAGCCCAACATAGTATGGAAAGGGACTATACCTATTTCTCACCCCCACATCTTTCCTACTCCCGAATCGATCTTTTTATGGTCAATCATACCACCCTACTTCACACCATCTCCACAAGTATTGGCCTTATAAAATGGTCCGACCATGCCCCAATTACACTTACTTTGAATGAACAATACCAGGCTCAGCGAACTCCTATCTGGAGAAATAACACTTACCTTTTCAATAACCCTAAATATGTAGAGGAACTCGCCACACATCTGAAGGAATATTTCTGCTTCAATGCTGGGTCTGTCTCTGATAAATTTATACTGTGGCAAGCTCATAAAGCTTACATGAGGGGAGCCCTGATTAAATTAAACGTCACTGTGAAAAAACTTAGAGAACGAGATGTTGCACAGGTTTTGAAAGAAGTGGCCGAGCTGGAAACACTTAATAAACAACACCCCTCCCTGCAAACCTCTGCCTCTCTTCGAACAGCTCGAAACAAACTTAGCGCCCTCTTACTTCAAAACTACCACAAGACTTTTAACAGAATGAGGGCTAGGTATTACTCCCAAAGTAACAAGGCCGGTCGCTTACTGGCCCAACAGCTGAAGAAACAGCAAGCCAAATCCAGAATTCCATACTTACTACACCCTGACACCAGTGCCAGACTCCAAGACCCGAGAGATATAGCTAACCAATTTAAATTATACTATCAATCTCTGTACAATCTGAAGGACACAGTTCCCCTACCACATGACTACCCTTCTCTGGTGGAAGACTTTCTTTCCGCTGCCTCCCTTCCCACCCTTACCTCCCAACAACTTCAATCCCTAAACGCCCCTATTACATTGTCAGAGTTAGCAAAAGTCATCTCCTCCTTGCCACTGAGTAAATCTCCTGGTCCCGATGGCCTCTCCAATGAGTATTACCGCCACTTCCAATCAACTCTTGTACCTCACCTGCAGGAGATATTCAATCAGGTCCTTGACGGAACTCCTTTCCCCTCGGAAATGTTGGAGGCACTGGTGGTTACTATTCCAAAACCAGGTAAACCGATGGACTTACCCCAAAATTTCAGGCCAATCTCCTTGCTGAATTCAGATATTAAAATTTTTGCTAAACTTGTGGCGGGTAGACTGGCCCCTCTCCTCCCCTCCTTGATCCATCCGGATCAGACCGGTTTTGTGGCGGGTAGACAGGCATCTGACAACACCAGACGTGTTGTGGATTTGGTGAATTTTGCTGAAATTCACAACCTCCCAGTACTCGCAGTGACGCTAGACACGGAGAAGGCGTTTGATCGCCTTCACTGGGATTATGCCTTCTCTACCCTCGACAAGATGGGCTTTTCGGGACAGATCCTGCAAGCTATTAAAGGCCTGTACTCCTCATCCTCCGCGCGAGTATGGGTTAATGGGGTCCTCTCTGAGCCCTTTGCTATAACCAACGGCTCAGACAGGGCTGCCCCCTCTCCCCCCTCCTATTTATCCTTGCTCTGGAGCCATTGGCACAGCGCATCAGAAATTTGCCCACCATAACTGGAATTCAGGTGGGGGATAGAACACACACTATCTCTCTTAACGCAGACGATATTATTCTCACGCTAACTGACCCTACACATTCTCTCCAGCCGGCTTTTGATGTGATATCACACTATGGTCTCCTCTCATACTATAAAATTAACAACTCAAAATCACAAGCGCTCCCAATTAACATCCTTCCCTCGGATCTGGCTATGTTGCACGCGGCTTTTGATCTTGACTGGCAACCCTCGGAGATTCCCTACCTGGGCATAAAAATCACGACTCCCTGCACCTTGCTCTACACTAGGAACTACGCCCCTCTGCTTGACGTCATGGCACGGGACTTTACCATTTTCTCCACACAGACAGTTTCCTGGATGGGGAGAATTGCAGCGTTTCGGATGATGACACTGCCGAAGCTTATTTACATATTCCGTGCCCTTCCCGTACCGGTCCCGGCCACATTTTTCCACAAAGCCCAGGCTCTTTTAAGCAAGTATATCTGGGGACCCTCTAGGCCTAGAGTTGCCCGAGCGCTGATGTTCAAAAAGAAAACCGCCGGGGGAGCTGGTCTCCCAGCTATCAAAGATTATATCACGGCTATCGGCCTTTCCTTCGCCCGGGAATTTTGGTCCTCGGGAGAACTAAAGGCGTGGCAACAGATAGAATCCCAGGTGTTGAAGCAGATGTCCTTTAGAGATTATCTGATCCATACTTTATGGACCTCTAAACCCTCGCCCTGCACCCTTCTTACTCTTACCCACGCTAGTAGTTTATGGTCCTCCACCCATAGGAACCATAGGGACTCTACTGCGCACTTATTTGAATTTGCGACTCCCCAGACTATTGAACTATCCATCCCCGACATTGATCTAGCTACGTGGAGAAGATGCGGGATACTTACTGTTTCCCAAATTTTAGTAGACCAATTTATCCTTCCATTTGATCTCCTTCAGCATAAATTTTGCCTGCCAGATTCAGAATACTTCAATTTCCTTAGAGTTCGACACTTTCTCTCGCAGATTGAGCGCACCCCCCCAGCTGTTAACTCAACCCTCCTAAGACTCTTTAGGTTTCCATCCCTCTTTAAAAAGCAAACCATGAGGTATATTTATGATCTGCAGGGTGATAAGACTACCTTTCTCAAATCCCTTTCCATCCTCAGATGGGAACGGGAATTGCAGACCACTTTTCCAGAGGAATCTTGGATTGGCGCCATAAAATTCCTTACCTATAATTTTAAATGTGTCTCTCATTACGAAGCAGGCTTGAAGACCATGCTTAATTGATATTTTACGCCTCAAAAGTTACATGTGATCTACCCATCAACCTCTCCGTACTGCTAGAGACGATGTGGAAACCAGGGTACGCTGTTCCATATCCTCTGGAAATGTCCAATTATAACTGACTTTTGGCGAGATATTTTTTCTTTACTCTCCACATTGCTGGAATACACACTGACTCGTCGACCAGAGCTAGCGCTACTGTTCTTGGGCATATGGGACGTTCCCCCCCCACACTGTAACATCGTGGGTCGTATCCTGCTACACGCTAAATTGGTTCTTACCAGACACTGGAAAGACCCGAAATCTCCCCCAATTTCCGAGGTTATACAGGAAACTAACCAGACATGTCGACATGAACTATTTCTACCGACGTCAATTATCTCAAATAAATTCAAGCAGCTTACCTGGAGTGGGTGGACTCAAAGTCTCTATTATTCCCCCTAGACCGTACAGTTTAATCATGCTTCTGCGTGGTTGGATTGCGTCCCCTTTACCTCCACTCCTTTTGTGTTTGCCTCGTTTGTCTGTCCCTTACCTGTATCGTCCTGTTCGGTTTTGTCCATATTTCTGTTACCTTTCTCTTTATTACTGATGTATACTATGTGCAGCCTTGTATGCTTATACTTTACACTTGTCCTCCTTGTTCCCTGTTGTGAGGAATACCCCTATTACATTACCTTCTGTGCCTGACGGAGGAGTCTATGTAGACAACCAGGCGTTATGACTACCTATATGATACTATATTCAGTATGTTAAGTGGTGTTCCGCTCTCATTGTGTATGCTATAACTTATTTTGCTTCATTATAGTGGCTGCGCCCACATCTACGATGCATATATTGCATTTATTTCTGTCTTTTCTTCTATTTGTTTCTGACAAAATTAATAAAAATCATTGAAACTAAAATGTGTGAAAAGGTTTTTGCAGTACTTCGCATATGTCTGTGATGACATGTGTAAACCTACATCTCGGTGAGAAAAACCTAGGAGTGAGATATCAAATACCAGATAACGCCAGGTAATGTTTAAATTATGTTACATATGCCAAACAGTATCTGAACAGGCAGGAGAACATGACAGATTTATTTCTCATTCTCTCATATCCACTTGCCTTCGGTAGGCAATGATTGGCTTTTCATGGTGGGTGCAATACTGATAGGACTTTATTTCCAGCCACTGACGCCAGATACTAGGTCAACTTTATCCAGAATACCAAATGCTTTGAAGCAAGTTGATCAACTGTCATCCTCAGCACTCCATCAATGTAATAGGAGTGTAAACACTCTATCAATGTAATAGGATGAAGTGCTAGCAGAGAGGTGGAGGACTGCTGACAGAAGGGATGGAGGCAGAGAAGACAGGAAGGGATGGAAGCAGAAGATGTGCAAGCTAAGAGTATAAGAGCCAACAATACAGATAACTGGCCACCCACAACTCACCATGCTAGGGCTTTTTCTCTTGCACCAGTGGAGGAAAGAATTGAGTATTCTCCCACTAAAAAAAGAGAGTTTTGAGTCCAGCTTCTCACAGTCCTGTCCCACTGTGGCCAGCCAAAAAACAAAGAAGTAGTAATTATGGAGAACATGTCAGAGGGATTTAGGCCCCCTAAACCACCAATAACCGCAGATTAATAGGTTTATAATGATGTCCAGATGGACTTTAAAGGGGTTCGGCAGTTCTTTTAAACTGATGATCTATCTAGGCCCAGGGCTAGTATCACTGGCCTGGGCGCGGCTAAGCTTTATTCGAGTGAACAGATCTTAGCCCTGCCCAGGCCTGTTATTCTGGTAGTGATGTCACTGGGCCGGAGATAAACAGCGAGAAGGCTGCGGCGCTACCACCAGTGCCACTGGGTCCCGTGTGTCGGACCCCTGCTGATCAGATGCTGATGATCTATCCCGGAGGATAGATCATCAGTTTAAAAGAACTGCAGAACCCCTTTAACTGATGCAATATAATGTAGAAAAAAAAGTTTGAAAAAAGTGCCATTATATGGAAATGATGCTGAAGAGTCATCTGGGCGGTGCTGTTAGAATTGAGAGTCAAGCACTCCAGTGCCTAAACATTCCCCTCTTATCTTGATTGATCTCAATAGTTATGTCACCCCTAGAATTCTGACTTCCTTCATTCTTCTCAACTTCACATGCATATGCAGTGAGGTGTACTCACTCTCCCGTTTCTCCTGTGCACTACGTCTGCACCGATTCTTGCAATGCAACTGCTGACAGATCCTGCTGAAATTGGCACATGTGCTATGCAAAAGTGAAGCCGTAATAAGTAGACCTCACTTCTCTAAAACTGATTTAGCCAACAACTGAGATTTCACTCAAGTTAGGAGGGGACTGTATAGAGCCTGCATTATTTTCAAAGTTATCTTTCCATATTGTGCTGCATCATCAAGATAACAAATGGGTATCATTGTTAACCGATTACTGTTCAGTATAACAGTCAGGTTGCCTAAATCCTCCATAAATGTTCCCAATAAAAATTGCATTAGCCTCCCTGGATTGCATTAGCCTTCCTGGTCGTGTTTATGGGCTGCAGTGGTAATCTATCCACATATGGCAAGTGTCTAGTACAGCGAATTACTGGCTTCTTTGGCATATTGTGTGAGATTGCTGAGGCTGGTGATTGTCCGCAACAGTCATGTGCTGAACACGGATACATTACCTATGTAGCTTATAAACACAGACCGGAGTTAAAACCTCGAGTAGCAATGCTAAAAACCATGGAGAATTGAGTGGTGAGTATCTTCAATTTTAATATATTAATATATTTAGGGTCTTTGAAAATGTTTAATAGTCGGAGACCCCTTTAAACCTTTAAGGTCCTTAGATCATGGATAAAGGATGGGGCTTTGGTGAAGGCCTCTATATCCCTCAAGGTGTTAAGAGGGCTTAAAGGAAATCTCCAAGAATTTACAATATACAATTACTAAAAAGTACTTAAATATTACTTTATTATAAATGTTTTCCCAAGTACCCTTCATTAGTTATAATTAGAGATAAGCGACGTTTTGAAAAATCTAGTTTGGCTGATTTGCCGAACTTCAACAAGAACTTCTATTAGTTCCAAATTAAATTGTCAAGAATTGTGATACATCAGGTATACACAGACTGGTCTACCTAATCATATCATCTCACTTTGTGGCCCAATTTCAGTGTGAAGGCTTGCAAGTGAAACTGAAGTTAGACCGCTCTTTAATAGGTAAGGTATCTTTGCACGAGTAAATGATGGTACGATTGAGCAACAAATTACTCATTTCTTTGTGTAGTGTACGTTTCAACAATGACCCTTTAGACGCGTCGATTATCGTTCAAAAAATCATAATTTCGATTGCATATTTCATCATTTGTAAAGTAGGCAGTTGCATTTACACACAGCGATAACTTGAGTGGCGTGCTTGAACACACCCACAGTGTAATCATCTGTACCTCGTGTAAAGGTATCTTGAGGCACAATAAGTCTGTCACTAAAGTAACAGATTACCTATGAATGGCATGGCAGTTGAACAAGATGCTTGAAGTGATTACACTCTATGTGCAATCTCCCTGCCATTTCCCTATGCTTTCCCTACAGTCTTAAAAAACTCTCCCTACAATTTCCGTGCACTGTCCCTGCACTATCCATATCCAATATTCTTTTTTAAACTGATTACAGCAACATTGCCCCTAGTGCAGGGCTGGCCAACCTGCGGCTCTCCAGCTGTTGTAAAACTACAACTCCCACCATGCCCTGCTGTAGGCTAATAGCAGTAGGCAGACTGGGCATGCTGGGAGTTGTAGTTTTACAACAGCTGGAGAGCCGCAGGTTGGCCATCCCTGCCCTAGCGCATGAACGCTTGCCACATTGCTCCTAAGCTCAGCTCACAGTGAAATGGCAGAGACCGTGTGGGATGAAGTTTTTTTAAGGCTGCAACATCACAGGGGGATGGCTAACAGCGGATTGGCTAGCTGCACAGCATTATGGATGATCTCGCTTTCCTTTCACTGTGTTAAACAGAAAAAAAAAATCATTATCACGAAGTGTGAGGAAATTCGGATTTGTGGAGAATCAAAATTTTCCTAAACTTCGCATTGAATTCCACTTCAGATGCTTCGATTCTTTCAACACTAGTTAAAATGGTTTATTTTGTCTGGGGAGCAATCATCAAGGAAAATAAAATGGTCACTGTCGCATTAGTACACGCAAAACCTGTCCTATTTACACAGCAGGACAAGTTACTTCAGAACACTGAGCTAAAGTGCTGCCTCAACCTCCTTTCTGCTCTGCTTGTCAGGGATTATGATCCTGTGGTAATGTAAACGACTGCATACAAATGCTGCTGCTTATCAGCCACACCCCATCCTCCCCACAGCAGAGGGGAGGCGGAGTCAGCTCTTTAGCTCGGTGTTCTGAAGTAACTTGTCCTGCTGTGTGATTAGGACAGGTTTTGTGTGTACTAATATGACAGTGGCCATTTTATTTCCCCTGACGATTGCTCCCCAGACAAAACAAGCCATTCTAACTAATTAAAGGTTTTTAGGAATGTATTTATAATAAAGTAACATTTAATTATTTTCAGTAATCTTATTTTATTAGTTCCTGGAGAACCCGTTTAAGACATGTTCCTCAGATACCTTCTACACCAGTTCTGTTGATTGTGCTTATAAACCTTGTGTTAACCATACAGTAGCGTTGCCATCCTTTCTGCAATTATTTTTAAAAAATAGATCATATTTTAAAAATAAGAACAAGATATTATTTCCAACCAAAAATGTGCTATCTGTTTTTGCATTGTTTCATCCTTCTGGCTGCTACATCCACAGCAGAAGTAGCAGAAAGGATGACATTATACCTTTTCAGCTTGGCCAGTGAGCAGATAAACCCAGGGGAAGGAAGAGTCTCTTATCAAAGGCATGCTTGAATGATCTTCAGCTTACTATATTCACAAGGGAGAAAAGGTCAAAAGCATTAGTCAACAGTACCATTCAGGGCCCATTCTCCAGGTATACAGCCGAAGCACAGTCACATTTCACCCTGACTTGATATTTGAGTCTGGCTGTTCAGTAGGCAACTGCTAATTCTCTGTAGAGATAATTCATCTGGAAAGAAAATGCAGCTTGGTAAGAAAGTCTGACTATTTCCATAAACAGAAGTAATTATATTCTGGAAGGAAGCTTTGCTTTACAATGCCAACTTTCACAGCTATGTATGGGTCTCCAGTAATTGCTTGTACAGCTATTTTCTTTTGTGACTGCAACGGAGTTGACTTTCCACGTTTTGACAGATGAGATCAGGTGGTTAATTTTTGTCCCAGTGCTAAGAAAAAATGCCTTACAAGATTATTGCAAGCTGTAATGAATGAGACCATGTTTATGTGATCAAATAGGCAGATCTCATGTGATTTCTCACATAACAGGGTAGGGGCTAATGATATATTTTCTCCGTGGCTGCTATGGAAACCCACTAGCATACAATACTTTGCGTAATGGCATACATACAAGTAAAAGGATTTTAAAGGAAATTAAATACTGTACATTTCATTTGCAAGTTTTTATTGATGTGAATTGAAAGGCTAAGTCAGCGCTAGATTGAGTTTTCTATCTTTTTTGATTTATAGCAATGCAGCACAGAGAGAATATGTTTCCCCTTATTCAAATATCCATTAACCCCTTAGTGACCACCCATACGCCTTTTTACAGAGCTCACAAAGGGGCCTTAGGCTGGGACCCTGCTTTTTTTAGACTGCAGCCTAGTCTAAGCGCTGCATCGGTCCCCCGTGCATTGGAGAGTGGGGGCCCGGCTCACCTGAGAGCCGCGCTCTTGCTCAAACAGACCAGACTGGCAGGAGTGCCAATCAAGGCTGTTTAACACTTTAATGGCACCCACCACATGTAAAGCGCTGACAGAGGGAGTGTCTCCAAATTGGCACCCTGCAAATGTGATCACAGGGTGCCGATGTGTGTAAAGGCTGGCTGGGGTCTGATATAGGCTCCAAACCAGCCTTTAGTAGTTTCCAGGCTGTGACACTCTGGCGCAGCCTACTGGTCAATGTCAGTAAAGCACTGACATTAAATTGTAATGCACTATAGGGATAGTGCATTGTATTTTAAAATCAATAAAAATGCTGTCTGTTATAGTCCTCTTGTGGGACCATTAAGTGGTAAAGAAAAAAAAAAAGAAAAAAACATATTTATTAAATTAAAAAATTCCAGTAAAAAATACCCTTTTTTTCCATTGAAAAAATCAAGCCCTCAAACAACTCCATAGAAATAAAAATAAAAAAGTGATGGGAACTGGGAAGCGGTGATACAACAAGATTTTAAAAAAAAAGAAGTTTCATTGAACAAAACTAGTAAAACAGTAAAAAAATATATGTATTTGGTATCACTGTAATAATACTGAATCAGAGAATAAAGAAGTTCACAAGATAATGGGGGGGGGGTGGCACTGCTCCTCTCTGTATAATGTCTTTATATAGGAGGAAACGATGGCTGAGGCAGTAAGTCCTGAAAGTCAATATAGGTGGTGCTCAGCATAGGGTAAAGTGCATGTTAAACATAGTCCACGAAGAAGAAAAAATGGAAGGCGACACTCACCATGACTTTTTAAATTGCTTGATGCTTTAATGAAACACGTGCAAACACAAGCAGGGGCAGGAGCGGACAAGCTGATCACTGCGATGCACTGTAGGCGACGGCCGTTTCGCGCGGATTTGCGCTTCGTCTGGCCTATAAGAGAATAAAGATATTATATTATTTATACCGAAAAATGAACACCGTAAAATTTATAACGTAAAAACTCAGTGGCAGTATTGCTGTTTTTCCCATCTCCTTGCCAGAAAGAGTTATAGCTCTTGGAAGACGATGAAGAAAAAAGGAAGCAAAATGCTTGGTCATTAATGCCCTAAACAGGCTGGTCTCTAAGTGGTTAAAAGTACAGGACCACTTTTTATCACTTATTAACTGCCTAAGTGAGGTTTTATACTGATGACACCATGGAGCACCGCCAATTAACTGTTTGAGAAGACAGCGGCACTCTCAGCTCACCAAGCACAACATTTTGTATTGTATAGCGGCTATGCTTGGTATCACGCTCTGCCCCATTTTCTTCAATGGGGCTAAGCTGTGCCTAAGCCATGTGACTGATGAATGTCATATCACATGACCTAGGGTAAGTTGAGAGATGGCTGAGGTGCTACAGCAAGAGGCAGTGCCTTCTTAAACAGCTGATCATTATGGGCTCCCAGGTGTCAGACCCCCACCAATCAGATAGTAATGGCTTATGCAGAGGATAGGTCATCAGTGTACTCCTGGAAAACCCCATTAAAGTCCTCCTTTGTTTAGACTTTTAGCATGGCAAACAGCCTTGCTTTACTTTCTCAGTCAGATCATTCACTGCGGCCAAAGGGGAAGGGGATGAGTGACTCAATTAAAGTACTGTTATCAAACATTACACTAATAAGTGCAATGCTCTTTTGTTGGTATCATTATCTTGGCCTATCAAGAGAAAAATAGAGCTGTCATACTGTTATCCTAATTTTACTATCTACTATTTTGCTAACTGATAACATATTTTCCTCAGTAAACTAACAATAGAGTTTTGTCTCTCTGTGCTGACTGCTAAAGACGGACATTATTTTGCATTTAATTCAAGTACATAATAATGCCAAAATGAAAAACAGCCAAACATTCTTAAAATATCGTTTTCTTTGAATATTGACTTAAAAAATACCCCTTCCTGGTTTAAGTGTTCCATGGATCGGATTATTGTCAAACTGAGCTCCAACTTCAGAAAGCCTACTTCTGAGATACTGCTATTAGAGTTGAGCGAACAAATGGAAGTTCGGGTTCGCCGGGTCTATGTCCTCGGTATCCCCCCAGCCACGCTGCAGTGATGGCCCTGAGCTGCTTTGGGTGCCACCCTGCTGTGAACATGGTTCCTCCTCATCCTCCAGAACTGCACCCTGGCTGGAAAATTGTGTACCTGGCCTATGTTGGTGCAGGAACCCACCCTCTGAGCCACTTGTGAATAACTGGCCTGATAACCATTGAAATTATCCTTTTTCCTCCTTCTCATCCTCCTATGCCACATTCTCTTCCATCATCACCCAAAACGTTTTTTCAAGGAGACATAGAAGTGGGATAGTAACGCTGAGAATGGCATCAATGGCACTGGCTATGTTGGTGGAGTAGTCGCAGCTGAAACTCCACTATCGCCTGCTGCTGCTTGCACAGTCTCTCCAGCATGTGCAAGGTGGAGTTCCACCTTGTGGGCATATCGCATATGAGGCAGTGAGCGGGAAGGCCATAGTTACGCTGCAGCACAGACAGACGAGCAGCAGAAGGGTGAGAACACCAAAAGCGTGCACAGACGGCCTGCACTTTCTTCTGCAGCTCTGACATATTGGAGTAGTTTTTCAGGAATTTCTGCACCACCAAATTCAGCACATGCGCCAGGCAAAGGATGTGCATCAAACCGCCTGCTGTCATTTTCCCCTGGCTGTGCTTAAGTTGGTGATGAAGGTGTTCTACTGAGGAGGTGTTAGAGGAGGAAGAGGAGTAGGAGGCAACAGGAGGCAAAGAGAAATGCCTGCAAACCTCGATGGCGGAAAGATATGCGCCAAACAGCTATCCGCCTCAGGCCCAGCCACCACTGCATTTACCCAGTGTGCTGTTAGCGAGATATAACGTTCCTGCCCGTGCTTACTGGTCTACGAATCGGTAGTTATGTGGACCTTGCCACAGATGGTGTTGCGCGGTGCACACCTGATTTTGTCCCCCACTTGTTTGTGCACGTAAGGGATGGCTCGCCTGGGAAAGTAGTGGTGTCTGGGAATGACGTACTGTGGGACAGCCAACGCTATAAGGTTTTTAAAACCTTCCATCAGACGGAATGACAGCATTTCAAAGGCCAGGAATTTTGAAATGCCGGCATTCAGTGCCAGGGATCGCAGGTGGGTAGGGGTGGTACTTCTTCTTTCGCTCGATTGTTTGAAAGATGGACAGCTGAACACTGCCATGCGATATTGTGGTGCTGCTTGTTGAAGGTGACGGATGTGATGGCGTTACTGACACATCCTCTGTTTGCGGGGTGGCCGGTGCCACTGTCACTCCAGAGGTGGAGGAAGAGGCAGAGACTGCAGCAGAAGAGGGAGCAGGAGGAGCCTGAGACCTTTCTTGCTTTTGTAGGTGTTTACTCCACTGCAGCTCGTGCTTTGCAATTAGATGCCTGGTCATGCAGGTTGCGCTCAGGTTTAGAATGTTTATGCCTTGCTTCAGGGTCTGATTGCACAGCGTGCAGACCACATGTGTCTTGTCATCTGCACATTGTCTAAATAACTGCCATGCCAGAGAACTTCTTGGAGCTGGCTTTGTTGTGCTCGGTCCCTGGGTGCGGTGGGCAGTAGCAGGCATACTGTCTAGGGGACGGCCTCTCTGCTTTTGCACCCTGCTCCCTCGTTTGCTTTTCTGGTGGCTCTGTGCAACCAGTGCCTCTCCCCCTGAACTGCACAGGTCACTCGCATGACCTTGATTCCATGTGGGGTTTAGGACCTCATCGTCCTCCACATCATCCCAGCCCTCCTTGTCGGTTTGCACACGATGGAGAAAGCAATACAATTACTGCATTCAAAAAATGCGAATTTTCCAACCAACAATGTAACAGCCGAAGTTAAAGGTTTAATTGGACTGTCAGAAATTCAGCGTAGGATCCAAATGTGCTATCTAGCTCAAAAACGGTGTTTTTTTAAAACAACTATGTAAATGACGTATGTTATGGTTTTATTGGAATATAAAAATGCTATCTAGCACAAAAACTGTGTTTTTTGCAAACAACAATAAAAATTCTGTATGTTACGGTTTATTGGAATATCAGAAATGCATCGTAAACCGCTAATGTGCTATCTGGCACAAAAACAGTTTTTTGCAATCAACAATAAAAATGCAGTATGTTACGGTTTTATTGGAATTTCAGAAATGCAGCATAGGGTGCAAATTTGCTATTTAGCACAGAAACTGTGTTTTTTTATAGCAGCAATGTAACTGCAGTATTTATCTGTTTAATTGGACCGTCAGAAATGCAGCATAGCCTGTAAATTTACTATCTAGCAAAAAAAGTGTTCTTTTTTTTATAGCAGCAAGGTAACTACAGTATTTAAAGGTTTTATTGGACTGTCAGATATGCAGTGCCTGTGGCAGACAGATAAAAATATTGCTTTAGGTCACAAAAATACGTGACAGACTAATGTAATTGAATAATTTTCACTGCCAGGTATGCACTGCAGGCCACAGGGGTACTTGACAGGCCAAAAAAGGGAATTTGTCCTCTACTGAGCTACCAGAACAGAATTAAAGTAATGTCCCTGGCACACATGCACTGCACTTGCAAAAATGGCCGCCGATGCCCACCGAACTAGCAGATGGATTAAAAGTTATGTTTCAGTGTCATTGGGATTAGGGCTGGGTACAAAAATGTAGCATAGCACCCTCAATAATCGCTGTAGTTTGAAGATTGAACAACACCAACTACACCAGAATTCTTCCCTAATCTCTCCCTCACAGCAGCAGCATCATCCTGTCCCGACACTGAGACAAGAAGAGTGACGTGTGGCGCTACGTGGCTCCAGCCTATATAGAGGCTGGGTCACATGCTGCACTTGGCAAATCACAGCCATCCCATTAGTAGGCATGGTTGTGATGGCTTCTAAGGGCAAACAAGGGAAACACTTGTTGATTGGCAGCCCTGCAGCCTTTCAAAAAGCACCAAGAAATCGCCAAACACCGAACCCGAACTTTTACAGAAGTTTTCTTGTCCAGGTCCGGGCACCAAAAACCCTAAAGTTCGGTACAAACTCAAACTATAAAGTTTGCTCAACTCTAGCTGCTACTTCATGCCAGAGAATTTAACTTTGGCCTGGTCAAAGATATACCAATGAAATAATCTGAACTATTGAATGTACGGTACCACAATTGCAACAGAGACAATCCCTATACATTTAATCATTCATGAACAGTCATTCATTTAAATTAGTTCCTCAAGTCTAATCTACAGGGCCCACCTGCGGGTCTTCTTTTCAGAATATATTTAGTATTTAGGGTACTTTCACACTAGCGTTTTGGATTCCGTTTGTGAGATCCGTTTCAGGGCTCTCACAAACGGTCCAAAACGGATCAGTTAAGCCCCAATGCATTCTGAATGGATAAGGATCCGTTCAGAATGCATCAGTTCGGCTCCGTTCCGCCTCTATTCCGTTTTGGAGGCGGACACCAAAACACAGCATGCAGCATTTTGGTGTCCGTCTGAAGAGGCGGAGCCTAACGGATCCGTTTTTTTTTACAATGTAAGTCAATGGGGACGGATCCGTTGTCAGTGACACAATATGGTGCATTTGAAAACGGATCCGTTCCCCATTGAGTTTCAATGTAATTCAAAACGGATCCGTTTTGGACTTTGTCATTTTTCTTTAAAGCTAATGCAAACGGATCCGTTCTGAACGGATACAAACGTTTGCATTAGAGGTGCGGATCCGTCTGTGCAAATAAACAGACGGATCCGCACCAACGCTAGTGTGAAAGTACCCTTAGCAGTTTATATAATTAGTGTCAGGACTTACCTCAGGTATTCATTCTGGGGGATATTCTCAAATCATGACCAGCAGGAAAAAGTATACATATAAGGTATCGACGGATTCGTACTGACCTGTAGAAAAAAAGTTACTGGTCAGTTTTATTGCACATTGAACGTCGTAAATAAAAAATCCGTAAAACTGTGGTGGAATTGCTTATTTTTTGCAATTTCACCCCATTTGGAATTTTTTTGCCACTTCCCACTACGTCATATGCAATATTAAATGGTGGCCTTGGAAAATACAACTTGTCCCGCAAGAAACAAGCCCTCATATGGCTATGTGAACAGACAAACAAGAAAGTTAGGGCTCTGTGAAGGCAGGGAGCACAAAACAAAAACAAAAAATAAACCCCCTACACTAAAATCAGGGCCACTAAACCCACATACATTATACAAGAACAGGCTATCAGGATGCTTCAGGTGGTGATAAATATTGGGATGCACAATCCCCACACACCTTACATTCAGAATATACAAACATACAGAGCACATAAAAATAGTGGTCAGTAATTGAACAGACACCACAGCTGTGCCTAATCTCACCCTCCAAATTGTTGGACTACTACTGCTCAGGCCACATGTGCTAGTGTATATCGCGGTGCAGGCAGATGAGTGAGTAAGGCTACACTAGATAACCGGATGGTGCTAATGCAACCACATATTACCACATATTAACAGTCAGCCTCCCCAGTCTATCTAATACCAACTCATCTAACTGTATAAACTCCCTAAACTCGTCGTGTCATCAGGAGTAAGGAACTAAATATAAGAGTACATCAAGTCGTGCAGTCCACCACTGATGGAGTGTGGACTGACTGTGCCCGGCACTAGGATGGCCTTAAACGGTCCGCTTCAGATGCGGGTCTAAATACACAAAGCCCAGCCCCCATGGGCTCAGCCAATCAGGTGTGTGGGCATGTCCACAGACACCGCCCCCTCCTGACGGCCGACCGGGATACAGGATTAACTACCCAGAGGGGAAGGGCCACAGTGCTACAGCTAATTAGGAATTCTTAATCGGCATTATAATTGCACAATACCCAGTATATATACAAAAGCTCAGGCTTCAAATGCCTTGTGGCCCTTTTTCAAGAGCATACAAAGAAAGGAGAGAAGAAACAAAAAGGCGGAGAGGGGAGAAAGAAAGAAAGGAACAAGACAATATGTCCACAGATCATGCCAGAGTCTACATAAGGTCACCTATAATGACATGAAGACGTAGGCATATAAATAAGTGGGCAAGAGAACTTACAATTGCGGTCCTCATTAACTGACATGGAAATAGGCTAGATACAAATATATGAGCAGAAAAACCACCCATATAAACAACAGCCTTCTAATTTAACCTATATACTGCCCAAAACAGAGGGACAGTGTGCAGTCATTAAAGTTCAGGGACATCAAATAAAACAGGCAAAATAGATGACATCATTTATCCCTCAACAAATGGTTCCCAGGTTAAAGATCCACTGGGCTTCTTTGCGTAGGAGTATCACATCTATGTCTCCAGCATGTTGGGATCTCTTGACATTCTGTATGTCCTGAAACTTAACTGAGTTCACATTGCCCTCATGATATAAATCAACATGCTGCGCAATTGGCGTATCTCTATTGTTCCTGATATCAGACAGATGTTCATCAATCCTCAAATTCCCGCTTAGTCTTCTGGATGCAAGGTGTGTGGGGATTGTGCATCTCAATATTTATCACCACCTGAAGCATCCTGATTAGCCTACTTTCCATCATGAACAGCGCCATCTATTGGATTCATAGTCTTATGCCTTACATCATGCGGATTAGCATAAAGTTCTTCTCATGCACAGCACTGTTTATTGGCAACTTTGAGAATTACTGATTCTCAGTTAGATGAGAGATGGTTTTAAATTTCTCATGGTGCACCAGGCTGCCATTGTAAGGTATCCCGGATACCTGTTTTATGAATAGGTGCTGGCTTGGATTATACCCGGCTTTTAGCATATAGCCTGTGTGTTTATGTGTTGTTTGTTGTAAATAGGCATTTAAATAAAAGTATCCTTAATAAAATTATTATAAATGGTAGGATAAATAAAAGCTATAAAATATAATTATTAATATTTTAAATAAATTAATGAAATATTTAAAAATAGCTATAAAGATATTGGAAGTGTTAGTATGGTCATTGTAAAGGGTCTGTAGGTATGTCAAAATCTTAGAATATAGTTCTATATGCCATCTGCTGGTTAGAGAAGTAAATTGTATTCTGATTATTTAGTTTCCGCTTTTATTTTTCGCTTTTCCGATTAACATTGCTACATCTGTACTTATCCAGACCATTCTATTTTACTTCATGACACTGGCAAAATTTTGACAAAAAAGTTCATTTTTTTGTATAAAAAAATACCAAATTTATCAAAAATTTAGAAAAAATTGAAAATTTTCAAGTTTCAATTTCTTCACTTCGATAATACATAGTAATACTTCCAAAAATAGTTTTTAATTTACATTCCCCATATGTCTACTTTATGTTTGGATCATTTTCGGAATGCCATTTTATTTATTGGGGACGTTACAAGGCTTAGAAATTTAGAAACAAAACCCACTTTTTAAGGACCAGTTCATGTCTGAAGTCACTTTGTGAAGCATACATAATATAAACCACCCAAAAATGACCCCATTCTAGAAAATACACCTCTCAAGGTATTTAAAACTGATTTTACAAACTTTGTTAACCCTTTAGGTGTTCCACAAGAGTTCATGGCAAATGGACATAAAATTTCAGAATTTCGATTTTTTGGCAAATTTTCCATTTTAATCATTTTTTTCCAGGAACAAAGCAAGAGTTAACAGCCAAACATAGCCCAATATTTTTTGCCCTGATTCTGTAGTTTGCAGAAACATGCTATATGTGGTCGTAAACGGCTGTATCGCCAGACGGCAGGACATAGAAGAAGGGGAACGCCGTATGGTTTTTGGAAAGCAGATTTTGATGGACTGGTTTATTTACACCATGTCCCATTTCAAGCCCCCCTTTGCACCCCTAGAATAGAAATTCCAAAAATATGACTCCATCTAAGAAAGTAAACCCCTCAAGGTATTCAAAACTGAGTTTAGAAACTTTGTTAACTCTATAGGTGTTGCAAAAGAGTTAATGGCAAATGGAGCACAAACTTTGGCATTTTGATTTTTGGGCAAATTTTCCATTTTAATCATTTTTTTCCAGGAACAAAACAAGGGTTAACAGCCAAACATAACCCAATATTTATTGCCCTGATTCTTTAGTTTGCAGAAACACCCCATATGTGGTCATAAACTGCTGTATCGCCAAACAGCAGGGCATAGAATGAAGGGAACGCCATATGTTTTTTGGAAGACAGATTTTGCAGACTGTTTTTTTGACACCATGTCCCAATTGAAGCCTCCCTGATGAGGATGTATCCTCCTCCAATATGACCCCCTCCAAGAGACCCAAAAAGTCACTGGTATCGCATAGGAATGATGGTAGGGATTTCACAAAGGGGGTCAATATCTGATCTAAATATATACCCACATTTTGGTTCAGGCTATTAATGCCGGACACAATTGGGCGCCCCCTCAAGACTGTACCCCCCTTGTGGATCTTTGGCAGACTATAAAAGGTTGCGACAGTTGGATATTTTTTGTAGAGGAAGTCATATTCGTCATCAGAGATCAGATGGTTTGACTTCGCCTCTTGCAAAATATCCATTAATTCCCTCTGGCATTCATGGGTCGGATCATTCCCGAGTCTTTCATATGTTTGTTTATCATTCAATAAATCCAAACACATCCTTCTATAGTCTGCAGTGTCCATCAATAAAATATTCTCTCCTTTATCGGAGGGTTTGATGGTAACACTTTTATTACGTTCCAAATCTAATAGGCATTTGTACTCTGACTTTGTACAATTGAAACCTTGTTGTGAATGGGTGAGATTTTCTAAGTCACGACACACTTGATTGACAAACATGTCTATGCATGTTGGGTCACCTAAAGGTAGCATTTTAATGCTCTTAGTTTTTAAGCTTAGTGAAAGGACCTTTCCCTTCATGTGGGGTACTTTCACTCAGATTAAAAAGTAGGTGAACATCTTGTAGGATCTCTGATGGTCCCTGCTTTCACATTTGTTCACTAGCGCAAAATGTTTCCATCGACTTAATTTTCTAGCGAACAGGTGGATGTCTTTGACCCAACTGAAAGGGTTAAATGTAGAGGTCGGTACAAATGAGAGGCCTTTGCTTAAAATACACATCTTCTTCTTTAAGTTCTTGACTAGAGAGGTTAACTATTTAGTTACATTGTTTTGAGGCCTGTTCATATGTGGAGGTGATTTGTTGTAGCCCTTATGACGGAGATGGTAAGGGGCTTCTAAAAAATCTTGGCCACTAGTTTCTTGTCCCCCACGTTGAGTACTGAGATCTCCTCTGCCTCTATTGCCACGTCCTCTCTGTCTACATCTTCCCCTCCCTCTACTTTTATAATGACCTCCTCACCTCTCACTTTCTGAAATGCCTGTATCACTAGACGTGATGTCAGTTTCTCGTTGTTTAGTCTGTGTCGAGCCACGAATCAAAGTTGAATATACTTGGTTTTCTCTTAAGTCCGAGTCTCTGTTAAAATGCCGGTGTTTTCTTTCATTAAGATGAAATTGGAAGTTATCTAGAGTTTTTTTAAGTTGAAGTTCTTTATTACCAAATTCAGATTCTTGCTTACATTTTTGTGTGAGTTTAATCTGCTCTTTAAGCTTATTCTCTAGATTCACCAAGTTGGTTTTCTCTTCCTCCAGCAAAAGACTCATAAAGCGTAATTAGCTTTTAGTCGCCTTCTCCTCCCATTTGCTCATTAGAGATGTCGTCCTGCATCTAGTTGCTGGAGTAAGTGAAATCCTTAATCCCCCCTCTGTAGCTCTGGCATCTGTAAATCCACAGATCGGCAGAGTATTGTTCTGGTCTATATAGACTTACTGCGAGACCTGGGGTGCCCTCTTATTGCCCAGGAGACCATCCCAATATTGTATGATTGCCCCGCCCATTCGTGATGTCAGCGTGACTGCTAGATATTGTTATTGTTATAAGATAACTCAGTGTCATCCTGTATACTTCCTGACAGCTCCGATCATGTGATGGCATGTGGAACACGTGATCGCATCACGTGGCGGGGAGGAGGGCGGGCCTAGATCAGGAAGTATGGCGATTTAAATGAACGAGCGGCGCAGTCTCACCGCAGCTGCCATATGTAGCATGTCGCGGTGAACACCCGATCCAACTTGTCCTGGATGATCTGCGCTCCTAAAGATGAGTAGACCTTGATTTAATTCAGAGCACTGGTGTGACTATACTGGACACGGCATGCTATTGCCCTGTGAAAGGAGCTGACTGCATGGTGTCCTGGATATAGCACAAATGAAGCACCTGCCTACATCTATTTATAGATTTTGTTGTGGCAATCTAATGGTCCTAGTGATGTTCTAGTCCCACCAATATTTGGTAATTGCATTGGTCCCCTGATGAGTCGGGTAATACCGAGGAAACGAGGGGATGTTGCTTGTATACTATGAGGTGTGCCGACAGTATTATTGGCATACCTCTATATGTAGTTGGTTCAATACTATATGTGCACCTTCTGTTTGTTCTGTGACTTGTCAAACTAAACAACTCACAGAACAATTTGTATTAATGTGTTGGACTGGAGGCCTGACCCAGCTGAGTACAAGTGGAAAGACCCTATTCACACCTTCTTGACGAAGCTAGGCAGTCAATAGTAGGATTGAGGGCCTTCTATAGTCATATAGTTAGTACGGTTGATAGAAGGTGGTAGGGAGAATTAGGGCAAGAGACCCGGCAGTGTGTCCCTCTGTCTATCCCTTCTTCTTGCTCTATCCTATGTGATTATCCCTTCAGAAGGTCCTCTCCATGCTTTTGGTATAGTGTAACATTATATGGCAGCTTGTGGTTGCTTTTACACTTCATATTATTTTTGGGCCTATCTTTTAAACTTACTAATAAAAGCTATATTTTAAGCTACCCATTATTTGTGATTTTAGACTAGATTTCAGGGTTTAGCAATCTTTCTCTATCTAAGGTTGACCATCTCCAGTTGGTCGTGTGATTTGACACAACTAGGAACACAGAGGGCCATGAGATGAAGAAGGAATCTACATGTATTGTAATTAGTTTAAAAGAGTGCCTGCATGTATGACAGTGTGTGTATGTAAGAGTGCCTGCATGTATGACAGTGTGTGTATGTAAGAGTGCCTGCATGTATGACAGTGTGTGTATGTAAGAGTGCCTGCATGTATGACAGTGTGTGTATGTTAGAGTACATGCATGTATGACAGTGTGTGTATGTAAGAGTACATGCATGTATGTGTAGAAGTATGTGTGTAAAAGAGTGCCGGCATGTGTGGAAGTGTGGATGTAATAGAGTGCCAGCATATGAAGAAGTGTGCGTGTAAAAGAGTGTTGGCGTATGTAGAAGTATGCGTGTAAAAGAGTGCCGGCATGTGTAGAATTGTGCGTGTAAAAGGGTGTCTGTATATGTAGAAGTATGTGGGTAAAAGAGTGCCGGTGTATTTAGAAGTGTGCAAGTAAAAGAGTGCCGATGTATGTAGAAATATGAGTGTAAAAGAGTGCTGGTGCTCTGCCAGATTTCTATACCCAGACAAAAGTCTATACCGGAAGTGACGCGGCCGCACCGGAAGTGATGTCTAGTTATAGAAATCTGGCAGTACACCTCCATAGAAGTACTTTGCACGTGCGCACTTGATGACTAAAAAAAACTGTAGTCATCAAATAGAGATGTGTATTAGAGATGTGTGTACTGTGTAATAGAGATATGTGTGTATCCTGCTTTAGCAGAGCTGTGTACTGTGTAATAGAGATAGGATACACACATATCTCTCTTACACAGTACACACATCTCTAATACACAGCTCTATTTGATGACTACAGTTCTGTACACAGCCGCTGTGAAATCTGACCCCTCCCACACACATGACTCATCACATGGTCATGACATCATCACAGGTCCTTTGCCTTTCCAGCAGCTAGCAGCTTCTTCAGGCGTAGAGTTGTGTATTACATACTTTTGAGTTAGGGATTTTGACTGACTTCTGATAGAGAAGGGAGTTTTGTCTGACATCTGAGGGAGTTTTGCATGAGGGAGCAGGGCATTTTGGCTGAGGTCTGAGGGAGGAGGCAGTTTTGGATGAGGGAGGTTTGTCTGAGGGAGGAGGCAGTTTTGGCTGAGGTCTGACGGAATCTTTGGCTGATGTCTGAGGGAGTTTTGGCTGACATCTGAGGGAGTTTTGGATGAGGGAGGAGGGCATTTTTGCTGAGGTCTGAGGGAGGAGGCAGTTTTGGATGAGGGAGGTTTGTCTGAGGGGGGAGGCAGTTTTGGCTGAGGTCTGACGGAATTTTTGGCTGATGTCTGAGGGAGTTTTGGCTGACATCTGATGGAGTTTTGGATGAGGGAGGAGGGTGTTTTGGCTGAGGTCTGAGGGAGGAGGCAGTTTTGGATGAGGGAGGAGGGCATTTTGGCTGATGTCTGAGGGAGAAGGCAGTTTTGTATGAGGAAGAAAGGAGTTTTGGCTGACAGAGGATGGAATTTTGCCTGAGGGAAGAGGACTGATGGAGTTTGGGCTGACGAAGGAGGGTGTTTTGCCTGACGGAGGATGGAGTTGTGGATGATGTCTGACGATGTCCTAATATGGACACCGTACACCAAGGCCAGTGATTAGCTACAGCAGTCATGTGCGCTATTACACTACAGCTTCCTACTGTATATAAAGAATTATGTTGCTGGGCACATGCAGCCCACACGCCATCAGTGGTGGACTGCACGACTTGATGTACTCTTATATTTAGTTCCTTACTCCTGATGACACGTGGGGCTTTGCTCTGCGTGGAGAAACTCGTTAAGTTTATACAGTTAGAGGAGTTGGTATTAGATAGACTGGGGAGGCTGACTGTTAATATGTGGTAATATGTGGTTGCATTAGCACCATCCGGTTATCTAGTGTAGCCTTACTCACTCATCTGCCTGCACCGCGATATACACTAGCACATGTGGCCTGAGCAGTAGTAGTCCAACAATTTGGAGGGTGAGATTAGGCACAGCTGTGGTGTCTGTTCAATTACTGACCACTATTTGTATGTGCATTTTCTGGATGCAAGGTGTGTGGGGATTGTGCATCTTAATATTTATCACGACCTAAAGCATCCTGATAGCCTGTTCTTGTATGATGTATGTGGGTTTAGTGGCCCTGTGGGTTTAGTGTAGAAGCTATTAATAAGCATTTTTTGTTTTGTGTTAACATTCTATCCAGTCTGAGATTTCCCACACTTTCAATTCAGGTCTAATTTATTCGGGCTGAATTCAATCTGACAGACAGTTCTGACCTGAAATGAATTTTAGCAAATTTGTTCATCTCTATTTAGTATTGTAGAATTTTGCACAAAAATAGGTCATAAATAGGAAAGTTGCCAAATATGTTCACCCTTAAATTGAAAAATAAAAACAAACAAAAAAACATTAGACCATGGTCCACTTGTTATACCAACAAGACCAATAAGTCATAAATCAGAAATTTAGGAAAACCCCTGAAGCATATGGTTGCTGTTTCTGCAATTTTGTTTAAAGTTCAGAGTTCTTTGGAGTAGTAAACATGCTAGACTGAAAATCAGACTTAAATTGTTGAATAATTATTCAAGATGGATTAAGATGCCAAATTAGAATTAGTGTTTTATGACGGCCCCAGATATAAGTATGTTATGTAATATACAAATGTCTAGAAGAATATTTTTTCTTAAACATGACAAATGTTGACCAGATGTCCTTTACAATTTTTTCTCACTGTACATTTCTAAAGCTTTGAGAATGTGATATTAATTACTTCTGCATATGATGAATGAAGCACCATTTTATCCACAAAAAACAGATGGCACATAATTTACTGGTAAAAAGTATACAATGGTGCTGCTTGTAGATAATTTTCTAAAATGCTAGGTCAACACATCTGTGTCTGAGCTGAAGTAATGCATGAATACAAAAGTCACTGATTTTCTAGCAATCATTGTTGAACTTTGAAATATATGATCACAGTTCTGCATGAGGCTGTGTGCATTTTCCTTCTGCTTTGAACATATAATGGACTTAAAGAAAAGGGCAACATTTCCACTGTTACAATATTCTTTAACCCTACTTACTTGTCTGAAATAAAGTTTGGTATTATTTGTCCTCAATTAACACAAACCTTATAAGGGTGTACCCTATGGAGGTCTGTTGGAGCACTGTTGCACCCCTTTTATGCAAATCATATCCCATGCAGTACCTGGTGACCACCATTTTGTTATATATATATATATATATATATATATATATATATATACTGTAATATGCTATGTTTGACAGATTATTTTAATTTGTTTCTGGGCAGAGGATTGTATGTGGAGGCTATGTATATTTAATTGCAGGCAATGTATTTTTGGTGTGTACTGTACCTTTAAGTTGCAACAATAGTCTCAAGACATGGTTAAGCTCAATTCTCATACTGTACATTCCACTACTGTCAAAGTGTCACTTGGCCTGACTGTGAGTGCATAGCAAAGTGCTGCTGAGCTAAGGCACACATGCCGTTAGTTACTTATCACAGGAGGAGGATACGTGGGAAGACTGTGACATATTGAACACCACCTATGCTGTAGACCAGGGGTAGACAACCTCCGGCATTCCAGCTGTTGTAAAAATACAACTCCCAGTATGCATACTTGCTATGTTCTTTTCAGAACTACCATAGAAATGAATGGAGCATGCTGGGAATTGTAGTTTAACAACAGCTGGAGTATTGAGGGTTGCTGACCCCTGCTGTAGACCATCTTGGGACTGCTTTCGATTATTGGGCCATTGAAGTAAGCCCTTGCTCAGGGAAAGGAAGTGATTCAGGACCAATTCTGGCCTTTGCAACTGCAATGTTTATACGCCCTAACTTGATTTTCAGGAGATGGTATGGAACAGAGACTGTGACCTAGCCAGTCTGCAAAGTCCTACAGTCAATCACTGTAAGAGTACTGAATAGCAGCCTGAGTTAGGAGACTGTCCTCTGCCTAGTGGCGACTGCAGGGCATCTTTCTGGTACAAGTATCCTGTAAGCAAAGTATAGAGACTGTCCTGTTACCAATGTAAATTGATCTGTTACTGTTGGCAGCCACCTGTGGATTTATTTTGCAAATTGCAAATATAGTCCCAGATTTACTTATCCTAACAATAGACTTGACAGTGACTCTGGCGCAAAGATACTGCAGACACTTTTCTCTGATACTAACTGTTGATTTACTATTTGGCTTATTTTGAGACACATTTTTACACAAGAGTTGTTGCTCAATTTTGCCACAAAATTACACAATTTAAGCCAGCACCTTTCCCACAACACCCCACCCCTTTTTAACTAAACCTTATCCCTTGTTCAGCATGTCAGAAAAAAGTGTAGAAACCCTAGTTGTGCCAATTTGTGCCACTTTTAAGACCGATTTTTATAGCAGACACTGTAGGAAATCTGGACCAAAGTCTACTGCTGCTGTTGATAAGTGCCAAGCAAGCATTTGTTGTGTAACCACCAAGCTCTTTGACACAATACTGTGTGTTCACTGTACACTAGTATTTGCTAAGACATTGGGTAGCACTGTAACTCTACTGTATACTTTTTTGCAGTGTAATATAGGTAGCTGTGTTTTTTGGCCAACATATGCCACTGTTATTTAGTCAGAATCTCATCTGAGGGTGAACGAAAGCCATTTGTCTGGAGCCATGAGGTCACCATGATAATGTGATCCTATAGCTCTCATCTGCTTGTGATGCATGGCTATAGACATAAGATCTAGATCTTGAACTATTTCTCACTTTCCCCCATAAAGTTGAAATGGAACTGCTACAATTTTACAGCTTGCGGTTATCAGCATTATGGCGAGTTTCTTATTAATTTCCCTGATGGATTTTCTGTGATCTTTTGTGTTTGACCCATTTTTCCCAGCATTGCTTTACCTGACTATACATGTACTGGCACCAGCCTGACCTTCTGACCTGCCTTTTGATTCTGAATTTAACCCTGACATTCTCCTACCTATTCCCAACCTTGATTTATTTCAGCTCACTTTCTTCTGTCTGACCATCTATGGAGAACTATCCTGAGATCCATAGCCTGGGTATCTGACAGTAAAGTCCATACTTGCTTGTTGTAGTTAAAAGTGAAGGCAAGTTCACATCTTAGGTTGGCCTGTATCAAACTGCCTTGTTTGCAAGCAATGTGGTTTCCTGGGTGGCATCATACTGGGGAACCTATTTTGATATTTGCTTTGGGGCTTTTTGCCTTCTTTTCTACATTGCTAATAGCCAAATGTTTTTCCCCACCAAATACAGAAATTTGAAAACATACCAGACAGCAAAAAAGGTATTCACCCAAAACTGCATTAATGGTCCCTTGCACAGAAACAAATTGCTTTTTAATTTCAGTATAAAATTGACTTTCTAGTTCAGGGGTCTCAAACTCGCGGCCCGCGGGCCATTTGCGGCCCTCAGTACAATATTTTGTGGCCCCCACCAACGGCCAGCCTGCGCAAAAATGAATGAATGAAAAAAAATCATCTGACTTACTGTAGTATTGCTGCAGCACCACGCCGCCCGCCCAGCCTGCGAGTACCGTCGTGGCAACACACGGTCACATGGGCCACGGGGGTGTGACAGGGTGAGTGAGTAGCGCCGCGGCGGCGGGAAGCAGCCAAAGCAGAGGGACTATCAGAGGCGAGCAGTCTGACACAGCCACAGTGGTCAGAAAAAGATTGAATTGAAAAGTCGCAGGCAGCCAGCAGGAGAGTCAGGACAGGTCAGGTTGTGTTATGTAAGGGTAGCGAGTGTGGTGTGAGTGACAACACAACATGGATGGCATGGAGGGGAGAAATATGATAACATGGATGGGGAGGGGGAGAAATGTGACAACATGGAGGGAGCCAGAGGGGGAGAAATGTGACAACATGGAGGGAGCCAGAGGGGGAGAAATGTCACAACATAGAGGGAGCCAGAGGGAACTTCTCTCAATGTTCTATTCATGTTCAGGACACTTCATGTTCAGAAGAAATAATTAAAACTGTTAATAATGACATTTGAGGACTTTTTTTTAGTGAAATCCCTTATGCGGCCCAGCCTCACCCAGACTTTGCCTCCTGCGGCCCCCAGGTAAATTGAGTTTGAGACCCCTGTTCTAGTTGAACAAAATTTCACTAGTTTAGTAAATATTCCCCATCACTTTTCTAAAGAGATAAAACCTAGGGTTATGTGCTGTTTCCTGCAAATGTGAACCATGTTGCAGAATAATAAACCCCATTGGGTCTTTGCCTAATTTCATCCAACAACTCCTCCATGTACAAACTACATTATACTATTTACATGATACGGGGGAAATTTATTATGAGGGTAACTTTCAGTCATTAATTGCTTGGGTCTATTTTAGTGTGCCTTGAGTCAAATTTATCAAAATTGTTTGATAAATTAGGTACATCTTTGAATTATACTTCTGTCTAGAATTTCTACTCTGGTTTTTCTATGCGACCCTCCACTGAGGTAAGTGTGCAACTTAAAAAAAAAGTTGCAGTGATAAAGTGAAACTAATTATCATAGTTAATCACAACTAAACAAGAACAAGTGGTGTTAAAATGTTTAAAACAATGCATCTTTTTTGTGCAAGTGAGCTTAAATAGGCTTTTTTAAACCAGAATTCTGGTGTGCAGCACACATGGACTTTCTACCATTTTTAAAGATGGTGTGGACCACAAAATAATAAAAATCTGTATTAGTGTATTATGCATTCCTTGTTGAATAAAGACTATCATTATGCTTCATAGTGTGAATCATACATTGCTAAGGAAACTTCTGCAATAGAAGTTCATCCATGATGACACATTCCTGAAACATTATTAAACTTTGTGAAATCTCCAGAGATGATATCCTGAACATGAGTTGTAATGAAAACAATTGCATAAGTGGTCTAGTCATTCACGGTTGGAGTAATTTGCTAGTTAGGTATGTAAAATTGTGTAGTTAGGCATAATAACAAGTCATTAAAGTGTACATGCATATGTCCATGATAAAGCGTGTGATGGATATTTTTTCAATTAGGTGTTAAGCCAAACTGCTGCACTGGAATATTGTTAGAGGCTGAAGCACCTAGTATGAGCAGCTATGTGTAAAGGGTAATGCTTGAAGTATCTTGTGAATCTGCCTGGAATATAAAATAATAGCAGAGGAAGAAATGGTTGTTCCGTGTTGCTGCTGTTTCAAATCAGAGTCATTCAAATTCTGCTAGTGTAAAATATGTTCTTTCACATATGAGCCAACACTGGGGATGGTGAACTAAAATAGTATAGATGCAAATTTGAAGGGAATGCATAATAACAAAATAGCATCATTTAAAGGAGATGTCTCATGAACTTCATTTGTGTACACAAGCTGGCAGTCATGTTGTGGTTTCTACACGGTGACAATAAGTTGTGCAACATATAGGGTGCAACTACGCCGCAACATGTGTTGTGTGACATTCATGTCGCACCAATGTTGCGAGGAATATTTTATAATGCTAGTCTGATTTTACCCAATTTGGTCATTGGAGGGTTAATGGGGCAGAATAGGCGAGACACCCTCATTGGGTGGGGCTCTCCTTTATGGCTCATAGAAAAGGTGTTGTCCTCTGTGAAATCCATATACCTTACTAGAATGGATCGTTGTAATCATAATTATTTTTATATACTTAATTTTGGTGTTTTTATGTAGCTATAGCACACATACTATAGGTTGACATTTCTGTTTTTCTGCAATTCACTTGTCACCTTTACTGTTTAGCCTGTGACAGACTGAGCAGAATCATCTCATTAAGACTAACATTAGAGGGTGGCAAGTTAATGTCAGCTCCAGTATAGTGTCTAAATATTGCCACCATACCATAAATTAATAATACGACCATACTATGACTGCATAATACAACCATACAGTAAGTGGATAAATGGCCCTTTAATCGGGCCAATAATTGTAGTAATGCTCTTTAGGGACAGTGACACTGCTGCCTCTATACCGCCATGACCAGCTTCACCCCCACCTACTGTCTCCTTCCCCCATACCATGTAGATTGTAAGCCCTCACGGGCAGGGCCCTCTATCCTTCTGTACCAGTCTGTAACTTGTCTCGTTCATGCTTAAGGCAATTGCCCGTATTGTGTATGTGCACCGCTTATGATATGTACAGCGCTATGGAATGAATGGCGCTCTAAAAATAAATACTAATAATAATAATAGGGATGATCTGGAGGTGTAAATACAACTCGCTCATTTATCTCGTAATTGGATCGTTTGTGCAGCACACAAAATCCTTGTTTCCCATGCTGTGTAAGCATGATCTGCTGCCGGGAAACAACAGGTCTGTATAAGGAAGAGCAATGGCATGAGCAATCGCTCCTCCCCATACTCTGGGGTAGCTGGAGGAGATTGCTGCATGTACAGTAAATGCATTGGTCTCCTCCGCTAATAATCACCAGAGTGTTGGGAAGGAATGTCCCGTGCACAGGGACCTTAAGTGGATAACACCTATATACTGTGACTGGATAACCCCATCATGTTGTGACCGAAAAACACAACAATACCGTGACTGTATAATACCTGGGCCTGGATAACACTGCCATACAGTGACTGAATAATGCCACTATACAGTGACTGGATAGCAGCTTTATACCACAAGTGGATAATGCTTCCATATCATGACAGGATAACACCACCATTCCTTGAATGAATAGCACCACTTTACTGCAACTGCATAATACAACTATATGGATGTCACGGCAGAGGGCTAATGTTTATTAATGTCACATACAGGATAATATACACAAGGATGCCAGTACATAGAAAGAATTCACACCATGATCGTGCAGTACAAAGATTGAATAAATTCGAAGACACTCCAGCAGCAGGCGTATTTTCCAATCGCAACTTTATTTTAATCCATAAAAACAGCTCAAAACAGCAAACACCTTCTTTCACCGCGCCAGTGGTTTACATGTTTCGAACCTTGCGGTTCATAATCATAACTTCAACTGGTGGTTCACTGTGTTCAGTATTAGTGATGAGCGGCAGGGGCAATATTCGAATTCGTGATATTTCGCGAATATATTTGGGCGAATATTCGCCATATATTCGAAAATTCGCAAATTCGTAATTTCCAGACAATATTTTCTTGATTGCGAAAATTCGCATAAAAAATTCGCATAAATTAGCATAAAAATTTGCATAAACTGGCATTTAAAAGATGCCTTTTAAATACCAGCTTATGCGAATTTTTATGCAAATTTATGCGAATCTTTATGCTAATTTATGCGAATTTTTTATGCGAATTTTCGCAAACAAGAAAATAATGACATTATTTTCTTGCATGCGAAAATTTTCATATAAAATATTCGCGAATATATTTTGCGATATTCTAAATATTCGCAAATTCGCAATATCAGCATTCTAAGTGCTGATATTCGCGATTAAAATTCGCAATTCGAAAATTTGTGATCAACACTACTCAGTATATCAGGGCTCTCCCAGACTTTAATTACTGAAACATTTTCACCTGTGTTCAGGGAGAAAACCACCCCCAAACACTGAAGACAGGGAACCTGAATTTAACCCCTTATTAAAAAAAAACAATATTCAAAAAGTGCTAGTTCTCAAAACTCCCTAAAATCGAAACATTATCTAACATTCATGTATCGTCCATGAATACTGTTGTAATAGGTATGGAGATATATTGTAGATTACACCAAATTTTGCACAAACGTGGAAACATACATCAACTGTTTTTTTACAGATATCGGCAAGACACCTAAATAATTCCATAACAGGTTAAAAGCAAGGTACTCCTAGAAACATAAGGGCAAGTTATTAGTAGAAATGTGCTAATTCTTTTCTTAAATTAAAACCTTTAGGGACCCTAGTCTCAAGTTTTAATTTCCAGAATGCCTCCCTAGTAAAGGATTTTTTTCTTTAAATTTCCTCCTCTAGGCGGGATTGTCACTTTCTCAAAAGCAAAGGTGCATAAACTATCGGTGCACCGACCATGTTTAAAAATAAAGTGGTTTGCAGCATTTGAAACACCGAGCGCTTTGGGGTTCGTGATGAAATTTAAATATTCTCGAAACCTTATCTTAAAATGTCTTGAAGTACTGCCCACATAAATTCGATCGCAAATCGTGCACACAATGGCGTAGATTACACCCCTCGTGTTGCAATTGATGTGCGACTTAATTTAAAAAATTTCTGTGTGGGCAGAGTTTTCAAAGCATGTATTTTTTTTCACAAGGGAAGCCTCTACATTTTGTGTTGCCACAACATCACTAGAAAAAAGTGATGGTGACACAACATTCGCAATTGTTTTAGATTTTCTTGGTACTATGCAGAAACCTTCTTTCAGCAAATTATATAAAATGTCATCGTCATATAGAATGGGTAACAGTTTGTTCACCATTTGTTTAATAGCATCAATTGGTTGGGTAAAAGTTATAGCGTTTACAAACTATGGTGCAAAAAAGTGAATTTCGGCATTTTGAAGCAGCTCTGACTTTCTGAGCACCTGTCATGATTCTTCAGGTGCTAGAATGCCAGGATAGTATAAATACCCCCCAAATTACACCATTTTAGAAAAAAGACACCCCAAAGTATTCGCGGAGAGGCATGGTGAGTTCATGTATCATTTCATTTTTTTTCACAAGTTAGCAGAAAATTACACTTTCTGAGGAAAAAAAAAAATAGTTTCCTTTTCTGCTAACTTCTGGCAAAAAAAAAATAAAATCTCAGACGGACTCACTATGCCCCTCAGTGAATACATTGGGGTGTCTACTTTCCGAAATGGGGTCGTTTGTGGGGTGTGTTTACTGTTCTGGCATTTTGGGCTAAATTGTGAGCAGCCATGTAAAACCTAAAGGTACTCGTTGGAATTTGGGCCCCTTTGCGCACCCAGGCTGCAAAAAAGTGTCACTCATGTGGTATCGCCGTACTCAGGAGAAGTAGGGCAATGTGTTTTGGGGTGTATTTTTACATATACCCATGTTGGGTGAGAGAAATATCTCTGTAAACTGACAACTTTGTATAAAAAAAAATTAAAAAGTTGTCGTTTACCGAGATATTTCTCACACAAAGTATGGGTATATATAAAAATACACCCCAAACACATTGCTACTCTCCTGATACGGCGACTACATGGTGACACTTTGCAGCCGAGTGCAAAGGCCCAAATTCAATGAGTACCTTTAGGATTTCACAGGGCATTTTTACACATTTGGATTCCAGACTTCTTCTCACGCTTTAGGGGCCCCTAAAATGCCAGGTCAGTATAAATACCCCACAAGTGACCCCATTTTGGAAAGAAGACACCCCAAGGTATTCCGTGAGGGGTATGGTGAGTTCATGTAAAATTTTATTTTTTGTCACAAGTTAGTGGAATATGAGACTTTGTAAAAAACTAAATAAAAAAAAATATATCAATTTCCGCTAACTTGTGCCAAAAAATAAAATTTCTGTGAACTCGCAATGCCCGCACAGAATACCTTGGGGTGTCTTATTAACAAAATGGGGTCACTTGTGGGGTATTTATACTGACCTGGCATTTTAGGGGCCCTAAAGCGTGAGAATCCAAATGCGTAAAAATGCCCTGTGAAATCCTAAATGTACTCATTGGTTTTAGGTCCCCTTTGCGCATCTTGGCTGCAAAAAAGTGTTACTCATGTGGTATCGCCGTACTCAGGAGAAGTAGGGCAATGAGTTTTGGTGTGCATTTTTACATATACCTGTACTGTGTGTGAGAAATATCGCTGTAAACGACAACTTTTTACATTTTTTTATTCAAAGTTGTCAATTTACAGAGATATTTCTCTCACCCAGCATGGGTATATGTAAAAATACACCCCAAAACACATTGCCCTACTTCTCCTGATTACTGGCGATACCCATCTGTGCACTTTTGCAGCCAAGATGCGCAAAGGGGCCCAAATTCCAATGAGTTCCTTTTAGGAGGGCATTTTTACGCATTTTTCTTCTCACGCTTTAGGGCCCATAAAATGCCAGGGCAGTATAAATACCCCACATGTGACCCCATTTTGGAAAGAAGACACCCCAAGGTATTCGCTGAGGGGCATAGTGAGTCCATGAAAAATTAAACTTTTAGTCAAAAGTTAGCGGAAAGGGAGACTCTGTGGGAAAAAAACAATAAAAAAGCGGACCGTGTGTTTAGTGCTCAAGAGAACCATGATTTTGACCATATAGACCTGAATAAAGGCATGCAAAAAATTGGAGAAATTGAAAGCAAATGAACTGAGACTCTGGTGGGATCATGAAAAATTGGAGAAATATATCCAGAGATCCATGATACCACGAGCCCTCAGGATTAATAAAATCCCCACCACAGTCTTTTTGGAAGACTTTACTGTGAAATGGATAGAAAATACTCTCATTGAAATTAATGACATTAATTGTTCAGTTTGAAGAGGATAAACTATTACAAATACAGTCGGAGATCAAAAGCAGCGGTGGTAATCTGAATAAATTAGCGGACTTTCCCGAATATAAAACCATGGAGGAAAAAATGTCAGCAAATATCGAGATGCTAGAGGAAAGTATTATGTCCCTAAAGCACAGCTAATTTTTGAGGGACATGTATGATTACAATAATGATCAGGTCTATGAATGGGGTCGTCGTGTAAATGCCAATATTACACCGAAATCTATCCTAAAAAATCGCAAGAAATATCGCAAAAACAGAACAAGGGTAATTCGTAATGTCCATTTTTCGGATCAGGATATTTCTCCGATTATGATTCATAAGAATCCTTGGAGGATATTACATCCAATCAGGAAGAAAATGTAAAAATATCCACCAGATTATCCTACTATAAAAAACAAAAAAACAATAGTAAAAGAATGACAAAAAACGAATCTGGAGATCAGGACGAAAACATTGGACAAAAACCGCACTCGATGACCACGAGATTACAAAAGAAATAATAACATATGCGGACACCATTTCTTGTACATCTAATGATGTTGTGAATTTGTCTAATGTTAAACTTACTGATATAAATGAGATAAATGTTTTTTCTCTAGGCTTGAATTTTGCTCCCACAAGTGATTTTAATCTGTTTCACACTATTTTGGATATAAATAAATTTGTGAGAGTTTTGATGTTAAGGAGACATTTTGCTCAAGAGATTGACAGCCCACACAATAGTGAACAGAATGAGTTTGAAGGGCTTTCATTTTAAGAGCAGACTTGTCTTTTTTCCATGTTAAATCTACAGGATAATGCAAAAGGTAATGTAAACAGATTGTCACAAAAATGTAGCAACCCTGACTATTATCCAGTGGGATACCGAACCTCTAGTATGGATATTTTCCAAGAGGTCAGAGAAAAAGAGCTCACAGAGATATCCAGCTTTGTAAAACATGATAAATGCAATAACAATTTACCGGTTGCCCACAGAAAAGCCCTGAATAAGTTATGCAATTGCACTGATTTAATAATAAAACAAGCGGACAAGGGAGGGTTAGTAGTAGTAATGCAGAAGGAGACATATCGCAAACAAATGTTGGATATGTTATATGATGCCTTGTGTGACACAGTGAGAGGTTTGGTGGTAAAAAACAGGTATTTTCCTCTCATCCTGTGCTGCTGGGTTGATTGCAGCCAGGTGAGGGCAAATACTGGACCGGATTTTAGGTGCCGGTCCGGGTTTTTTGGGTTAATACCTAGCTGCCTTTAAAAGACAGCTGGGTTTATGCAAAGGTCTCTCTCTCTGTGTTTGGGATCTGAGCCCTGTGCTGGGCTGAAAAGCTGAGACCTGTGTGTCAGGAGAGCAGGCCAAGTAAAGACGGTCAGTGGACTTTTTGTGTTGCCGAGCATTCAGCCCGGTGTGAACTGACACCTAGGATTTGAGGTGATTAACCTGGAAACTGCTGGTGTTCTGTGGAGCTCTCAGGGCTGGAAGCAAGAGCTTGCAAAGAGGCGTGCAGTCTGCCTGGAAGCCTGAGGTTGGACTTTCCTGCGGCTGGGCTGACAGCCAGGTGCGAACACGCACCTAAACCACACAGGTGATTTGATCCCGTCTTGGACTTTTGTTTTGCCTCAAGTTTTTGCTATGTGTGTGAAGTAACACTAAGTGACTGTTTTGAGTTTTGTTTGTGCAAGTGTGAAATAAAACACTGTTTGCTGCACTACCTGGACTCCCTTTGCCTCTATACTGCAACCGCACCGCTGTCTACCAGAGCAACTCCCCACACTTGACATATAAAAAATTAGATAGTAACCCCCTAGTGAAGTTTAAAGAGAAATACAGTAGAATTTTTGAAAAAGGTAAATATTTGGGTTTCTTGGACCAACGAACATATGATTTTCTCAATGTCGAGGCACTAGTAACTCCAATAGCCCGATAGGATCAGGGATAAATTTGTTGATGGCAAGACTTGGGGAATGGTTGGATACATTTTTACAGCCCTTAGTCAGAAGATTGCCTGGTTACATTTGCGATACTAGGGAAGTTTTAAAAGCATTGTATGATTTCAAATGGCAACCTGACTATATATGGGTAACTTTGGATGCAGTTTCATTGTACCCTTCCATTCCTCAACATGTTGCCTTGTGGGCTATTAAATACCATTTACACCGTTACAGTACCCACGCCCCTGATCTTATAGATTATATCATTGAGGTCTCCACTTTTCTTATGGATCATAATTATTTTTCCTTTGATGGTAGATTTTACCTTCAGATAAGTGGAGTCTCAATGGGTGCTAAGTACTCTCCGTCAGTTGCCAACCTCACGATGGCATACTGGGAGGAAAGATATGTTTTTTCTGGTGGTGGCCCCTTCATAAGTGGCGGGGTCTGGTACGGCAGATACATCGACGATCTGCCCCTTGTTTGGAGCAACGGGGTGTCTGCCGTACCGTACCTTGCCAAATATGTCAATGACAATCCATATGGTTTGAAATTCACCCATCATTTTCATAAGGAGTGCATTACCTTTTTGGATTTGAAACTGACTGGTTCTCCTGGACAAGTTGTCACCACTGAGACATTCCGCAAAGAAACTGCAGGTAACGTCATCTTAAGAGCCAATAGCCACCATCCTCCCTGCACCATCAAAGCGATACCAGTTGGCGAGTTCATTAGAGCCAGGAGAAACTGCAGTACAGAGGAAGCTTTTTCTAGACAATGTGAAGAGATTTGGCACCGGTTATCAACCAGAGGGTATCCACAATGGATGCTAAAAAGGGGCAATGATATTGCTCGAAAAAAAAGCAGAAAACAACTATTTAACATTAGGCCTCACGTTCCAAATGCAGAAATTAATAAGTTGGATAAAACCTTAAAAAAACTATTATTACCAATGCCCCAAACAAGCCATACAGAAATAGAACCCTAACATGGGATAAACAGAAACCCACTTTGATTTTGACATACAGCAACCAATTTGATGCTATTAAACAAATGGTGAACAAACTGTTACCCATTCTATATGACGATGACATTTTATATAATTTGCTGAAAAAAGGTTGCCGCATAGTACCAAGAAAATCTAAAACAATTGTGAATGTTGTGTCACCATCTCTTTTTGATGTTGTTGCAACAGAAGGAGGTAACTGGCTTCAATATAAGGGTTTTTCAAAATGTGGAGGCTCCCCTTGTAAGACTTGTTACTTTGCGAAAAAAAAACACATGCTTTGAAAACTGCCCACACAGAAAATTTTTAAATTAATTTTCTAATCAATTTCAACACGAGGGGTGTAATCTACTCCATTGTGTGCACGATTTGCGATCTAATTTATGTGGGCAGTGCTTCAAGACATTTTAAGATAAGGTTTCGGCAACATTTAAATTACATCACGAACCCCAAAATGCTCTGTGTTTCAAATGCTGCAAACCACTTTATTTTTAAACATGTCAGTGAACCGATAGTTTATGCACCTTTGCTTTTGAGAAAGTGACAATCCCACCTAGAGGAGGAAATTTAAAGAAAAAATTCCTTACTAGGGAGGCATTCTGGATATTAAAACTTGACACTAGGGTCCCTAAAGGTCTTAGTTTAAGAAAAGAATTAGCACATTTCTACTAATAACTTGCCCTTATGTTTCTAGGAGTACCTTGCTTTTAACCTGTTATGGAACATTTAGGGGTCTTGCCGATATCTGTAAAAAAACAGTTGATGTATGTTTCCACATTTGTGCAATGTTAGATAATGTTTCGATTATAGTGAGTTTTGAGAACTAGCACTTTTTGAATATTGTTTTTTTAATAAGGGGTTAAATTCAGGTTCCCTGTCTTCAGTGTGTGGGGGTGGTTTTCTCCCTGGACACAGGTGAAAATGTTTCAATAATTAAAGTCTGGGAGAGGACTCACATACTGAACACAGTGAACCACCAGTTGATGTTATGATTAAGAACCGCAAGGTTCGAAACATGTAAACCACTGGCGCGGTGAAAGAAGGTGTTTTCTGTTTGGAGCTGTTTTTATGGATTGAAATAAAGTTGCGATTGGAAAAGACGCCTGCTGCTGGAGTATCTTGGAATTTATCCTGTCTCTGTTGGCATACTTGGGCCATCTCCGTGCACGGCAAATGACTGGGTGAGCTGGATCCCTTTTTTCTATGACAGTACAAAGATTGTCTTCTCAGTGAAGGTCAAGCACAAAAATTATGAAATGAGTATGTCATAGTACAGTGGGCAACAGCACAGTGATGTCACAGTACAGGGGTATTAAGCATAGTGAAATCACAGCACAAGAATAACGCACACAGTGACATCACAGTAGACATAAATTACATATATATTTAAATTGCATACAGTACAAGGAAATGTATCTGAAGACAGAATAAACTGGTGACTTGATACCCATGATCTGTGGATGTGCCGCCCCACCTGGATCATTAATAGCTCTTTTCATATACTGTGTATAGGCAGAAAGCTGCCAATCTACAGGGGAAAGCCATGAGCCTGTGTTGTTAATTGAGTGGCCTCCAGAGTTTGGCTTGTGCTGCTGAATAGGAATTTTGAAAAAATGACTGGGTGACAGAGACTCAAAGCGCTTTGCTCAGGGTGTCTATCACTAGTTTATATTACCCTTCAAGCTAATCCGTCACCAGTCTTATGGTGTCCTAACTAAAGGCAACATACCCTAGTGACAGATGTAAAATGCAGAGTCAATTTCCTTAACTGACCTAGTCGTTTTGCCAAAATCTTGTACTGAACATCTCCAGGGCATGCCAGTGAGTCCTCATATTCATGAGCTCACGGCTCTCCCCGTTCATCTTCTTCTCATTCATATAGGAAAAAAACTGTCAGAGGCAGGTGGGCGGGGAGAGCCATGAGCTCATGAATATGGGGACTCTTTGGCATGTGCTGGAGCTGTTAGATTAGCAGCATAAGGCCTCTTGCACACAAACATTGTGCATCCGTTCTGTGCATTGAGGACCGCAATTTGCGGTCCCCAATGCACGGGCTATGTCCGTACGGCGGCCGGGATGGTTCGAGACCCATTCAACTTAAATGGGTCCGCGATCCGTCCGCACCGAAAAAAAATGTAAAAAAAGTGAGGGGGCACGGGCAGAAATACCTAGAGATGGCCCGAACTATCCGCCGGCGAACAGTTCCCGGCGAACATAGCTTGTTCGCGTTCGCCTCTGCCGGGCAAACATATGCGATGTTCGGTCCGCCCCCTATACATCATCATTGAGCAAACTTTGACCCTGTACCTCACAGTCAGCAGACACATTCCAGCCAATCAGCAGCATACCCTCCCTCCCAGACCCTCCCACCTCCTGCACAGCATCCATTTTAGATTCATTCTGAAGCTGCAGTCTTAGTGAGAGGAAGGAGAGTGTAGTAGCTGCTGATTTAATTGGGAAATTGATAGCTAGGCTAGTGAATTCAGTGTCCACTCCAGTCCTGAAAGACTCATCTGATCTCTGCTGTAAGGACAGCGTCCTGACAGCACCCCAAAAAGCCCTTTTAGGGCTGCAACATTAGTCTGCTTTTTTTTTCCTTTATATACATATTGCAGTTGCCTGGCCTGCCTGTGTGTGAGAGCTGCAGGCCCACAGACTGTAGTGTGCCCACTGCCAGTGCCCACCCCTGTCATTCCGTGTGGTACAGGACTTTGCATCAAAAAAGGCATTTCATTTTTACACTTTAATCTAAGGTTAGTTGCCTGCCAGTGTGTGTCAGGCTGACTTCCACTGACTGTAGTGTGCCCACTGCCAGTGCCCACCACTCATACCGGCTGGCACAGGACTTTGCATAAAAAAGGCATTTAATTTTTACACTTTAGTGTAATTTCAGCTGCTTGCCTGCTGCTAGTGTGTGTCAGGCCGACTTCAACTGACTGTAGTGTGCCCACTGCCAGTGCCCACCCCTGTCATCCCGTGTGGCACAGGACTTTGCTTAAAAAAGGCACTTCATTTTTACACTTTAATCTAAGGTTAGTTGCCTGCCAGTGTGTGTCAGGCTGACTTCCACTGACTGTAGTGTGCCCACTGCCAGTGTCCACCACTCATACCGGCTGGCACAGGACTTTGCATAAAAAGGCATTTAATTTTTACACTTTAGTGTAATTTCAGCTGCTTGCCTGCTGCTAGTGTGTGTCAGGCCGACTTCAACTGACTGTAGTGTGCCCACTGCCAGTGCCCACCCCTGTCATCCCGTGTGGCACAGGACTTTGCTTAAAAAAAGGCACTTAATTTTTACACTTTAATCTAAGGTTAGTTGCCTGCCAGTGTGTGTCAGGCTGACTTCCACTGACTGTAGTGTGCCCACTGCCAGTGTCCACCACTCATACCGGCTGGCACAGGACTTTGCATAAAAAGGCATTTAATTTTTACACTTTAGTGTAATTTCAGCTGCTTGCCTGCTGCTAGTGTGTGTCAGGCCGACTTCAACTGACTGTAGTGTGCCCACTGCCAGTGCCCACCCCTGTCATCCCGTGTGGCACAGGACTTTGCTTAAAAAAAGGCACTTAATTTTTACACTTTAATCTAAGGTTAGTTGCCTGCCAGTGTGTGTCAGGCCTACTTCCACTGACTGTAGTGTGCCCACTGCCAGTGCCAACCACTGATACCGGGTGGCACAGTATCTTGCCGATAAATAAGGCATTTAATTTTTAGACAGTAGTCTAAATTCAGTTGCTTGCCTGCTGCCAGTGTGTGTCAGGCCCTCTTCCACTGACTGTAGTGTGCCCACTGCCAGTGCCAACCACTGATACCGGGTGGCACAGTAGCTTGCCGATAAATTAGGCATTTAATTTTTAGACAGTAGTCTAAATTCAGTTGCTTGCCTGCTGCCAGTGTGTGTCAGGCCCTCTTCCACTGACTGTAGTGTGCCCACTGCCAGTGCCAACCACTGATACCGGGTGGCACAGTAGCTTGCCGATAAATAAGGCATTTAATTTTTAGATAGTAGTCTAAATTCAGTTGCTTGCCTGCTGCCAGTGTGTGTCAGGCTTGCTTCCACTGACTGTAGTGTTCCCACTGCCAGTGCCAACCACTCATACCGGGTGGCACAGTACCTAGCACGCGTAGTACCACTTATCTAAAAAAAAAATGACAGGCAGAGGCAGGCCACCCCGCAGGGGCCGTCGTGGTCGTGGTGCTGTGATTTCCACTGTCCCTGGGATAATGCCCAGTTTTCAGAGGCCACGTACCCTGAACCCGAAAAATTCAGAGGACGTAGTTGACTGGCTTAGACAGGACACCCAATCTTCAACAGCTTCCGCTAAGAACCTTGACGCACCATCCTCCTCCAGCTCAGCTTCGGTCACCTGCTCTCAAGTTACCACGCACCCGCCCGCCACCACCACCACCACTACCACCACAGCCACCACAGCCGCTTCACTTGATCCGTCAGAGGAGTTTTTTACACATCAGTTGGATGCAATTAGTGATGCGTAACCATTATTGCCAGATGATGTAGATTACGGGGATATGTCTCAGTCAGGCAGGATTACACACATGGACGTACAGTGTGATGATGATGATGATGATGTTGTACCCGCTGCTGCTTCCTTTGCTGAGGTGTCAGATACAAGTGAAGCGGTTGATGATGACGATGTGTCCACGGATGCCACGTGGGTGCCTGCTCGAAGAGAAGAAGAGGGGGAAAGTTCTGAAGGGGAGACAGAGAGAATGAGGAGACGAGTTGGAAGCAGGGGGAGGTCGTCGCAAGGAGTTAGTGGCACAGTCAAACAGCATGTACCTGGGGTCAGCCAGACAGCACGCCAGTCAACGCATGCTGTTGCCACCACCAGAATGCCATCATTGCAAAGCTCAGCAGTGTGGCATTTGTTTTGTGTGTCTGCCTCTGATAAAAGCAATGCCATTTGCAACCTGTGCCAAAAGAAACTGAGTCGTGGGAAGTCCAACACCCACCTTGGTACAACTGCTTTGCGAAGGCACATGATCTCACATCAGAAACGCCTATGGGATCAACACATGAGTACAAGCAGCACACAAACTCAAAGCCACCATGCTCCTCCTGGTCCAGCATCTTCAGCCACGTCAACCACTGCTGTCCTCCCTGCCCCCTCTCAACCACCCGCCACTCCAACTCTCACCTTCAGCAGTTCCTGCTCATCTGCCCACAGTCAGGTGTCTGTCAAGGACATGTTTGAGCATAAGAAGCCAATGTCACAAAGTCACCCCTTGCCCGGCGACTGACAGCTGGCTTGACGGAACTCTTAGCCCGCCAGCTTTTACCATACCAGCTGGTAGAGTCTGAGGCCTTCAAAAAATTTGTCGCTATTGGGACACCACAGTGGAAGGTACCCGGACGAATTTTATTTTCAAAAAAGGCAATCCCAAACCTCTACCATATCATTGAAAAGGAAGTCATGGCATCTCTGGCATACAGTGTTGGGGCAAGGGTCCATCTGACCACTGATACCTGGTCTGCAAAGCACGGTCAGGGCAGGTATATCACGTATACTGCGCATTGGGTCAACCTGCTGACGGCTGACAAGCATGGAATGCGTGGCTCCGCAGCGGAGTTGGTGACACCACCACGACTTGCAGGCAGACCTACTGCCACCTCCTCTACTCCTACTCCATCCTCTTCAATATCCTCCTCGGCTGAGTCCTCTTCTGCTGCGGCGTCTGGCTGCACATCAACTGATTCCCCCAGCTCCCCAGGGGCTATTCCACATCCCGGATACGACAGTGTCACGCTATCTTGGGGTTGACTTGCCTGAAAGCAGAGAGCCACACAGGACCAGCACTCCTGTCCGCCCTGAATGCACAGGTGGATCAGTGGCTGACCCCGCACCAACTGGAGATCGGCAAAGTGGTGTGTGACAATGGAAGCAATCTGTTGTCGGCATTAAATTTGGGCAAGTTGTCACATGTGCCGTGCATGGCACATGTGTTGAATCTCATCGTACAACGTTTTGTGTCTAAGTACCCAGGCTTACAGGACGTCCTCAAGCAGGCCAGGAAGGTGTGTGGCCATTTCAGGCGTTCCTACACGGCCATGGCGCACTTTTCCGATATTCAGCGGCGAAACAACATGCCAGTGAGGCGCTTGATATCGACAGCCCGACACGTTGGAATTCAACACTCTAATGTTCGACCGCCTGCTCCAACAAGAAAAAGCCGTCAACAGTATTTGTATGACCGGGGTGCTAGGACAGCCTCTGCGGAGCTGGGAATCTTTTGCCACGTTACTGGACACTCATGCGCAATGCCTGTAGGCTTATGCGTCCTTTTGAGGAGGTGACAAACCTAGTCAGTCGCACCGAAGGCACCATCAGCGACCTCATCCCATTTGTTTTCTTCCTGGAGCGTGCCCTGCGAAGAGTTCTGGATCAGGCTGTAGATGAGCGTGAAGAGGAAGAGGAAGAGTTGTGGTCACCATCACCACCAGAAACAGCCTTGTCATCATTGCTTGCCGGACCTGCAGCAACGCTGGAAGAGGAGTATGAGGAAGAGGAGTCAGAGGAGGAATGTGGTGGCTTTGAGGAGGAGGAATACCAACCACAGCAGGCACCCCAGGGTGCTCGTTGTTGTCACCTATCTGGGACCCATGGTGTTGTACGTGGCTGGGGGAAGAACAGACCGTCAATGACATCAGTGAGGACGAGGAACGGGAAATGAGTAGCTCTGCATCCAACCTTGTTCAAATGGGGTCTTTCATGCTGTCATGTCTGTTGAGGGACCCACGTATAAAAAGGATAAAGGAGAACGATCTGTACTGGGTGGCCACGCTACTAGACCCCGGTATAAGCAGAAAGTGGCAGAAATGTTACCAAATTACCGAAAGTCGGAAAGGATGCAGCAGTTCAAAACCAAACTAAAAAATATGCTTTACACAGCTTATAAGGGGAATGTCACAGCACAACGGGAATCTAACAGGGGAAGAGGTGAGTGTAATCCTCCTTCTACCACGGCGGCAAGGACTGGACGATTTACAGATGTGTTGTTGATGGAGGACATGCGGAGCTTTTTCAGTCCTACTCATCGCCCCAGCCCTTCGGGATCCAGCCTTAGAGAACGACTCGACCGCCAGGTAGCAGACTACCTCGCCTTAACAGCAGATATCGACACTCTGAGGAGCAATGAACCCCTTCACTACTGGGTGTGCAGGCTTGACCTGTGGCCTGAGCTATCCCAGTTTGCGATAGAACTTCTGGCCTGCCCTGCTTCAAGTGTCCTGTCAGAAAGGACCTTCAGTGCAGCAGGAGGCATTGTCACTGACAAGAGAAGTCGCCTCGGTCAAAAAAGTGTTGATTACCTCACCTTCATAAAGATGAATGAGGCATGGATCCCGAAGGGACTGACAGTGGGGGATACGTTTGACTAACAAAAGGCCTGATTACATGCCATGGCCTTAAAATGGTCCCCACGCTGCTGTATTTAATGTCTGCATACCGGATGACTTTCGTGAATTCTCCACCACCAACTAGGGTTCAAGCCGCAATGTTTTAGTCACTTTTCTGCCTGGAAAACATAAATTTTTCCGGCCGCTGCTACAATAGCGGCTGCAACAGTGCAATTATTTTTCAGGCATGTGTACATGCCTAATTTTTCTGTCCTATGGTGCAGCACTGTGGCTGCAAAAACAAACCAAAAAAAAAAGGCACATACAAGTGTCAATTCCCCTTCGTGATCGTTACCTTGTTGTGGTGAAGGGGCTTGCGTATCACATTGAAGCAATCATCATCACCTCTATAAGTGTGTTGGCAATGTTGCCACACCCCAGATGATAAGGCCGTTGCTTCATTATGATCAGACCAAAAGCGATCGGGTGGCCACGCTACTAGACCCCCGGTATAAGCAGAAAGTGGCAGAAATGTAACCAAATTACCGAAAGTCGGAAAGGATGCAGCAGTTCAAAACCAAACTAAAAATATGCTTTACACAGCTTATAAGGGGGATGTCAATGGGGGATTCGACAATGGTTAATCAATTCGACCGGATAGGGTCCGTAACAGGGATTAAACTGATAGCAATAGTACTAGTTAAGACACCACTCATATAGGGTGTCACAGCACATTGCTCTGTGCACGCGCAATGCCCCAATTTGGGAGTAAGAGGACCGACCAAGCTGCTTTTTCCATCTCCCGGTTCCTGAAATCAATTCAGTTTAGTGTACGAGAGTTTGGTCTGTCACTGTGAAGGCAGTCGAAGGTACCCGGCCTAAATTTTTTTCACAAAAGGCAATCCCTGATATGGGACGTAACAGGGATTAAACTGATGAGAATAATACTACAGAAAATACCACTCATATCAGTGGAGGGAGCCAGCGTTTTTTTAACCATCTCCCCGTTCAAAAAATCTATTTAATAAATGGCCCCCAGATTGGGGAGTCGGGGACGTTAGAGGGATTAAACTGATGAGAATAGTACTACAGAAAATACCACTCATATCGGGTGTGACAGTAAATTGCACGGCGCAGACGCAGTGACCGTGGTTTAAAACAGAGTGGAGGGAGCCAGCGTTTTTTTAACCATCTCCCCGTTCGAAAAATGTATTCAATAAATGGCCCCCAGATTGGGGACGTTAGAGGAATTAAACTGATGAGAATAGTACTACAGAAAATACCACTCATATCGGGTGTGACAGTAAATTGCACGGCGCAGTCGCAGTGACCGTGGTTTAAAACAGAGTGGAGGAAGCCAGCGTTTTTTTAACCATCTCCCCGTTCGAAAAATCTATTTAATAAATGGCCCCCAGATTGGGGAGTCGGGGACGTTAGAGGGATTAAACTGATGAGAATAGTACTACAGAAAATACCACTCATATCGGGTGTGACAGTAAATTGCACGGCGCAGACGCAGTGACCGTGGTTTAAAACAGAGTGGAGGGAGCCAGCGTTTTTTTTAACCATCTCCCCGTTCGAAAAATCTATTCAATAAATGGCACCCAGATTGGGGACGTTAGAGGGATTAAACTGATGAGAATAGTACTACAGAAAATACCACTCATATCGGGTGTGACAGTAAATTGCACCGCGCAGACGCAGTCACCGTGGTTTAAAACAGAGTGGAGGGAGCCAGCGTTTTTTTAACCATCTCCCCATTCGAAAAATCTATTCAATAAATGGCCCCCAGATTGGGGACGTTAGAGGGATTAAACTGATGAGAATAGTACTACAGAAAATACCACTCATATTGGGTGTGACAGTAAATTGCACGGCGCAGACGCAGTCACCGTGGTTTAAAACAGAGTGGAGGGAGCCAGCGTTTTTTTAACCATCTCCCCATTCGAAAAATCTATTCAATAAATGGCCCCCAGATTGGGGACGTTAGAGGGATTAAACTGATGAGAATAGTACTACAGAAAATACCACTCATATCGGGTGTGACTGTAAATTGCACGGCGCAGACGCAGTCACCGTGGTTTAAAACAGAGTGGAGGGAGCCAGCGTTTTTTAACCATCTCCCCGTTCGAAAAATCTATTCAATAAATGGCCCCCAGATTGGGGACGTTAGAGGATTAAACTGATGAGAATAGTACTACAGAAAATACCACTCATATCGGGTGTGACAGTAAATTGCACGGCGCAGACGCAGTCACCGTGGTTTAAAACAGAGTGGAGGGAGCCAGCGTTTTTAACCATCTCCTCGTTCGAAAAATCTATTCAATAAATGGCACCCAGATTGGGGACGTTAGAGGATTAAACTGATGAGAATAGTACTACAGAAAATACCACTCATATCGGGTGTGACAGTAAATTGCACCGCGCAGACGCAGTCACCGTGGTTTAAAACAGAGTGGAGGGAGCCAGCGTTTTTTAACCATCTCCCGTTCGAAAAATCTATTCAATAAATGGCCCCCAGATTGGGGACGTTAAAGGGATTAAACTGATGAGAATAGTACTACAGAAAATACCACTCATATTGGGTGTGACAGTAAATTGCACGGCGCAGACGCAGTCACCGTGGTTTAAAACAGAGTGGAGGGAGCCAGCGTTTTTAACCATCTCCCCATTCGAAAAATCTATTCAATAAATGGCCCCAGATTGGGGACGTTAGAGGATTAAACTGATGAGAATAGTACTACAGAAAATACCACTCATATCGGGTGTGACTGTAAATTGCACGGCGCAGACGCAGTCACCGTGGTTTAAAACAGAGTGGAGGGAGCCAGCGTTTTTAACCATCTCCCGTTCGAAAAATCTATTCAATAAATGGCCCTCAGATTGGGGACGTTAGAGGGATTAAACTGATGAGAATAGTACTACAGAAAATACCACTCATATCGGGTGTGACAGTAAATTGCACGGCGCAGACGCAGTCACCGTGGTTTAAAACAGAGTGGAGGGAGCCAGCATTTTTTTAACCATCTCCCGTTCGAAAAATCTATTCAATAAATGGCACCCAGATTGGGGACGTTAGAGGGATTAAACTGATGAGAATAGTACTACAGAAAATACCACTCATATCGGGTGTGACAGTAAATTGCACGGCGCAGACGCAGTGACCGTGGTTTAAAACAGAGTGGAGGGAGCCAGAGTTTTTTAACCATCTCCCGCTCGAAAAATCTATTCAATAAATGGCCCCCAGATTGGGGACGTTAGAGGGATTAAACTGATGAGAATAGTACTACAGAAAATACCACTCATATCGGGTGTGACAGTAAATTGCACGGCGCAGACGCAGTGACCGTGGTTTAAAACAGAGTGGAGGGAGCCAGCGTTTTTTAACCATCTCCCCGTTCGAAAAATCTATTCAATAAATGGCCCCCAGATTGGGGACGTTAGAGGATTAAACTGATGAGAATAGTACTACAGAAAATACCACTCATATCGGGTGTGACAGTAAATTGCACGGCGCAGACGCAGTCACCGTGGTTTAAAACAGAGTGGAGGGAGCCAGCGTTTTTAACCATCTCACCGTTCGAAAAATCAATTCAATTCATCTTTTGGGGACCCTTGGTGTTGTACGTGGCTGGGTGGAGGAAGAAACCTTCAATGACATCACCGGGACGTGGCTAGCTTGGTATCCAACCTTGTGCAAATGGGGAGTTTGCGGTTGTGCAAATGAACTGTTTGCGGTGCATTAAAAGGGAGTTTGGTCTGTCAATGTCAGTGAAGCGGGCGTAACCCTTACACTACCTGATCGATACAACATCATACCTGATCGTATACACACACTGGATGTTTTAAAGCACGTTATTCCAAACAATTTAGGAATGTTAGTTGATTTATGCCCTTTATGGATTAAAACCCGACTCTGCGTCCACTACGTAATTTTCCATGGGAGATTTGCCATAGATCCCCCTCCGGCATGCCACAGTCCAGGTGTTAGACCCATTGAAACAACTTTCTCATCACTATTGTGGCCAGAAAGAGTCCCTGTGGGTTTTAAAATTCGCCTGCCAATTGAAGTCTATGGCGGTTCGCCCGGTTCGCCCGTTCGCGAACATTTGCAGATGTTCGCGTTCGCTGTTCGCGAACTGAAAATTTTATGTTCACGACATCACTAGAAATACCATGGAAGCACTCCGTAGTGCTTCTGTGGGGTTCTGATCCGTGCTTCCATTCCGTATCTTCATGATTACGGACCCATTCAAGTGAAAGGTCCACATCCGTGATGCCACGTGCACACGGGACGGTGCCCATGTATTGCTGACCCACTGTATGCGGCCCGCAATACGGCCACAGGCACACAACGGTCGTGTGCAAAAGGCCTAAAACTGCTAACAGATCCCCTTTAAGAGCACAAAAATGGCGACAGATTCTAATTGCAAGATTAGTTCAATACGTTTCTACGTACATTGAGAGGGCACAACCAGCGCATACTAGCACTGCAAAATACACACTAAGGCCTCATTCACACACACGTGGATTTTAACGGACCATGGTCTATGAAAACCAGTCCTGATGTCCTGCTAAGTGCACAAGCGCACAGCATTATTGGCTGCTATGATGCCATGCGTTTTGTGCCACCGCCACTGTACAGTAATACACTTGTATAATTTATACAAGTGTACTACTGTACAGCGGCAGCGGCATGAAGCGCACAGCGTTATAGCAACCAATGATGCTGTGCACTCGTGCACTCAACAGTGTAAGGAAATTGGATCCTTCGCTAGGTACCCCTGGTACCAGACTCCAGTGGTCAGCTTGGATTAAGTCTTACTGGTACCAGGAGAGATATTTCTCAGTAGCAAACAAATGACAGAGACACACACACACAGGTATCACTGAGAAATACTCTGACTTTATTGAGGGTGGGGTAACATATATATAGCAGAGGGGAGGGGGGAATTGACAACCAATAAGATGAAGACTCACGTACTATATGAAAAGTTACTGTTACAAAGAAATTGACCTTTGCTACATTTCTTAGAAGTGAGGAACAAGAGGAAAATAACGGGATGCAGCCAGAAAATCCACAGCTCAAGGCCTCAGACGCATAGCTTACAGTGTTAACCCTTCAAGCAGAACAGGTTTTTACGGAGCGTGGTCTGTGAAAATCCTCGTATGTGTGAATGAGGCCTAAGGCTCCATTCACATGACCGTATTTTTGGTCTGCACTTTTTGCGGATTTGATGCTGACCCATTCATTTCAATGTTTCCGCAAAAATTGCGGACAGCACACCACATGCTGTCCTCATACATATGTCCGTTCTGCAGTCCCGCAAAAAAGAAAGAACATGTTCTGTTCTTATGTTATTTGTGCAGACAAGAATAGGCATTGTTACAATGGGTCCACAAAAACAAAAAAAAATGGATGCAACACGGATGTCACATGGGCACAGAACTGCATTTGGATATATCAGAAACAGGTAGAATATATATATTGCAGAAAAATTCAATGGCATGCTTATACAGTTGCACACTGACATGACAATGCTTACCTGTGCATACAATTGTAAAGGACACCAATTTCTATACATTTTCAATACAATACTGCAGCATGCCAGCAAATTCTGTGACAGATGGAAGTCACAACATAACCACTGGGTGGTCACACATGGACTTATAGCATAGACATCTTCTGACTATCACAAACTAGTGTTGTTTTTTTTTTGTTGTTTTTTCAACATAGTCATCTTGAAACGTAATTTACATAAAAATGGACCCCCCTGATAAGGGAATGGGCACCTCATAAATTACTGATATGTGATTTGTTTTTTGTCTCAAAACTGAAATCACTCTTTCTCTTTCCAAAAAAAGTTCAGCTTTCATTTAAAATCAATGGTGACAAGCAACAGAATTGTCATCACAAACTTGTATAACTCTCTCCTGGGACCTAGACAACCTGTCATTTTTTACAAAAGCAAAGACAGGATTCCCTGTCAATGCTCGGTCAAAATTAAAGCTGGCAATTCACCTTATTCCCCTTTCCAAACTTTCAAATTCTGCCATCAAAGTAGTTATAAATTGCAATGTTTTTTTTTGCATTGCTTGACTTTCATTGAGGAATATATTGATTTGGATGAATAAATGATGTGTGCATTACTGCTTGGTAAGTGAGTGCTATATTAAACATTAAAGTCTCTCACATCAGCATTCAAGCTTGCAGTTGTACAGATGTAGAAGGTTTTTAAGTCAACCAAGGAGAACAGCTATAAAGCAAATCAGAAAAGGTAAGCTCACACCTATTGAAATCTTATCGTTAGTGATGAGCGAGCATGTAGTTCGGCTCGAACATTGCTATGCTTGGCACATGGCTGTACTCGACCGAGTACCGCATGTGCTTGAGCACAATGCTCAAGTCTCCTTACTGCACGTTTTGCGGGTTTTTATTAGCCAATCAAGGTGCAGGTAAGTACTGCCCTCACTGTAATGCCAGTAGCCATGTTGGCTGCTGGCATTACTGTGATTGGCTGGCCGGAACGCATCATCAGGTGCTATATAGAACCCGATGACGCATGTTCGGCTCAGACGTAGACAGGGAGAGCATTGGGTAGGAAGGGAAAGACAGAGCAGGGAACTGTGATGTGACGAGGGGACATCCTCTGCGTCTAGAGGAAAGAAGGTTTGCACACAAACATAGAAGAGGATTATTTACGGTCAGAGCAGTGAGACTATGGAACTCTCTGCCTGAGGAGGTGGTGATGGTGAATACAATAAAGGAATTCAAGAGGGGCCTGGATGAATTTCTGGAAATTAATAATATTACAGGCTATAGCTACTAGAGATGGGGCGTTGATCCAGGGAGTTCTTCTGATTGCCTGATTGGAGTCGGGAAGGAATTTTTTATTCTCCTTAAGTGGGGAAAATTGGCTTCTATCTCACAGGTTTTTTTTTTGCCTTCCTCTGGATCAACTAGCAGGATGACAGGCCAAACTAGATGGACAGATGTCTTTTATCGGCCTTATGTACTATGTTACTATGTTACTATAATATAGTGTCCAAAATCTGTGGTGTTCTACAACCAATACTGTCCTGCCTCATAAAACACTGTCAGTATTACAAATGCCAATAACCAGGGCCTAATATAGTGTCCATAATCTGTGAAGTTCTATAAGCAATACTGTCCTGCCTCAGAAAACACTGTCAGAATTATAAATTCCAATATTCTGGGACTAATATAGTGTCCGTAATCTGTGGTGTTCTATAACCAATACTGAACTGCATCTGAAAACAGTGTGTACTGTATATTACAACTTCCATTAATCTGGGCCTAGTATAGTGTCCAAAATATGTTGGTTTTTGTATTCAATACTGAACTGCATCTGAAAACAGTGTGTATATTACAACTTCCATTAATCTGGGCCTAGTATAATGTCCAAAATCTGTTGGTTTTTGTATCCAATACTGAACTGCATCTGAAAACAGTGTGTATATTACAACTTCCATTAATCTGGGCCTACTGTAGTGTCCAAAATCTGTTGGTTTTTGTATCCAATACTGAACTGCATCTAAAAACACTGTCTATATTACAACTTCCATTAATCTGGGCCTAGTATAGTGTCCAGAATCTGTTGGTTTTTGTATCCAATACTGAACTGCATCTGAAAACAATGTGTATATTACAACTTCCATTAATATGGGCCTAGTGTAGTGTCCAAAATCTGTTGTTTTTTGTATCCAATACTGAACTGCATCTAAGAACACTGTCTATATTACAACTTCCATTAATCTGGGCCTAGTGTAGTGTCCAAAATATGTTGGTTTTTGTATCCAATACTGACTTGCATCCAAAAACACTGTCTATATTACAACTTCCATTAATCTGGGCCTAGAATAGTGTCCAGAATCTGTTGGTTTTTGTATCCAATACTGAACTGCATCTGAAAACACTGTCTATATTACAATTTCCATTAATCTGGGCCTAGTGTAGTGTCCAAAATCTGTTGCTTTTTGTATCCAATACTGAACAGCATCTTAAAACAGTGTGTATATTAAAACTTCCATTAATCTGGGCATAGTAGAGTGTCCAAAATTTGTTGGTTTTTGTATCCAATACTGAACTGTATCTAAAAACAGTGTGTATATTACAACTTTCATTAATCTGGGCCTAGTATAGTGTCCAAAATCTGTCGGTTTTTGTATCCAATACTGAACAGCATCTGAAAACACTGTCGATATTACAATTTACATTAATCTGGGTGTAGTATAGTGTCCATAATTAGTGATGTCCCAAACTATTCGCCGGCAAACAGTTCCCGGCGAACATAGCTTGTTCGCGCTCGCCGCGGCGGGCGAACACATGAGATGTTTGGTCCGCCCCCTATACATCATCATTGAGAAAACTTTGACCCTGTACCTCACAGTCAGCAGACACATTCCAGCCAATCAGCACACTCGCTCCCACACCTTCAAACCTCCTATAAAAACGACAGCCATTTTAGATTCAGTCTGAAGCTGCAGTGAGAGCATGGAGAGTGAAGCTGCTGCTGTGCTGCTGATGAATTCATAGGGAAACCGTTAGCTAGGCCAGTGTTCTGAGTCCACAGACTCATCTGCTGTAAGGACAGCGTCACAGCACCACAAAAAAACCTTTTTAGGGCTGCTGCATTAGTCTGCTTTTATTTATTTTTTCTCCATATGTATATTGCAGTTGCCTGGCCTGCCCGTGTGTGAGAGGCTGCAGGCCCACAGACTGTAGTGTGCCCACTGCCAGTGCCCACCACTCATACCGATTGGCACAGGACTTTGCATGAAAAAAGGGCATTTCATTTTTACACTTTAATCTAATTTCAGTTGCCTGCCTGCTGCCAGTGTGTGTCAGGCCAACTTCCACTGACTGTAGTGTCCCCACTGCCAGTGCCCACCACTCATACCGTGTGGCACAGGACTTTGCATATAAAAAATGCATTAAATTTTTCCACTTTAATCTAATTTCAGTTGCCTGCCTGCTGCCAGTGTGTGTCAGGCCCACTTCCACTGACTGTAGTGTGCCCACTGCCAGTGCCCACCACTCATACTGTGTGGCACTGGACTTTGCATAAAAAAAAGGAATTTAATTTTTACACTTTAATCTAATTTCAGTTGCCTGCCTGTTGCCAGTGGGTGTCAGGCCCACTTCCACTGACTGTAGTGTGCCCACTGCCAGTGCCCACTACTCATACCGTGTGGCACAGGACTTTGTATGAAAAAAGGCATTCAATTTTTACACTTTAATCTAATTTTAGTTGCCTGCCTGCTGCCAGTGTGTGTCAGGCCCACTTCCACAGACTGTAGTGTGCCCACTGCCAGTGCCCACCACTCATACCGGGTGGCACAGTAGCTTGCCAATAAATAAGGCATTTCATTTTTACCCTTTAATCTAAGGTTAGTTGCCTGCCAGTGTGTGTCAGGCCCACTTCCACTGACTGTAGTATGCCCACTGCCAGTGCCCACCACTCATCCCGGGTGGCACAGTAGCTTGCCGATAAATAAGGCAATTAATTTTTACCCTTTCATCTAAGGTTAGTTGCCTGCCAGTGTGTGTCAGGCCCACTTCCACTGACTGTAGTGTGCCCACTGCCAGTGCCCACCACTGATACCGGGTGGCACAGTAGCTTGCTGATAAATAAGGCATTTCATTTTTACTCTTTAATCTAAGGTTGGTTGCCTGCCAGTGTGTGTCAGGCCCACTTCCACTGACTGTATTGTGCCCACTGCCAGTGACCACCACACATACTGGGTGGCACAGTAGCTTTCCGATAAATAAGGCATTTCATTTTTACCCTTTAATCTAAGGTTAGTTGTCTGCAAGTGTGTGTCAGGCCCACTTCCACTGACTTTAGTGTGCCCACTGCCAGTGCCCACCACTCATAATGGGTGGCACATTACCTTGCATGCATAGGAACACTAATAAAAAAAAAATTACAGGCAGAGGCAGGCCACCCCGCAAGGTCCGTCGTGGTGCTGTGATTTCCTTTGGCCCTAGAATAATGCCCAGTGCTCAGAGGCCACATACCCTGAACTCGAAAAATTCTGAGGACATAGTTGACTGGCTTACACTGGACACCCAATCTTCTACAGCTTCCGCTCGGAACCTTGACGCACCATCCTCCTCCAGCTTTGGGCACCTCTTAAGTTACCACTCGCCTGCCTGCCCACCGCCACCACCAACACTAGCAGCACAGCCGCTTCATTTGATCTGTCAGAGGATTTATTTATACATCAGTTGGAAGAAATGAGTGATGCACAACCATTATTGCCAGAGGATGTAGATAACAGGGATATGTCTCAGTCAGGCAGCATTACACACATGGACGTACGGTGTGATGATGATGATGTTGTACCCGCTGCTGCTTCCTTTGCTGAGTTGTCAGATACAAGTGAAGCGGTTGATGATGACGATGTGTTCGTGGATGTCACGTCGGTGCCCGCTCGAAGAGAAGAAGAACAGGGGGAAAGTTCAGATGGGGATACAGAGAGGAGGAGGAGACGAGTTGGAAGCAGGGGGAGGTCGTTGCAAGGAGCTAGTCGCACAGTCAGACAGCATGTATCGGCACCCGGAGTCAGCCAGACAGCACGCCAATCAACGCATGCTGTTGCCACCACCAGAATGCCGTAATTGCAAAGCTCAGCAGTGTGGCATTTTTTTTGTGTGTCTGCCTCTAATAACAGTGATGCTACCTGTGCTAAAAGAAACGGAGTCGCGGGAAGTCCAACATCCACCTAGGTACAAGTGCTTTGCGAAGGCACATGATCTCACATCACAAACGCCTATCGGATCAACACATGAGTACAAGCAGCACACAAAATCAAAGCCACCATGTTCCTCCTGGTCCAGCATCTTCAGCCACGTCAACCACTGCTGTCCTTCCTGCCCCCTCTCAACCACCCACCACTCCGCCTCTCACCTTCAGCAGTTCCTGCTCATCTGCCCACAGTCAGGTGTCTGTCAAGGAAATGTTTGAGCGTATGAAGCCAATGTCACAGAGTCACCCCCTTGCCCGGCGTCTAACAGCTGGCTTGTCGGAACTCTTTTACCATACAAGCTGGTGGAGTCTGAGGCCTTAAAAAAAATTGTAGCTATTGGGACACCGCAGTGAAAGGTACCTGGCCGAATTTTTTTTTCACAAAAGGCAATCCCCAACCTGTACTCTATTGTGGAAAAGGAAGTCATGGCATGTCTGGCACACAGTGTTGGGGCAAGGGTCCATCTGACCACTGATACCTGGTCTGCAAAGCATGGTCAGGGCAGGTATATCACGTACACTGTGCATTGGGTAAACCTGCTGACGGCTGCCAAGCATGGAATGCATGGCTCTGCAGTGGAGTTGGTTACACCGCCACGACTTGCAGGCAGGCCTGCTTCCACCTCCTTTACTCCTACTACTCCATCCTCTTCGCTAACCTCCTCGGCTGAGTCCTCTTCTGCTGCTGTGTCTTGCTCCACATTATCAACTGCACCCCCCAGCTCCCCAGGGGCTATTCCACATCCCAGATAGAACAGTGTCACGCCGTCTTGGGGGTTGACTTACCTGGAAGCAGAGAGTCACACCGGACCAGCACTCCTGTCCGCCCTGAACGCACAGGTGGATCAGTGGCTGACCCCGCACCAACTGGAGATCGGCAAAGTGGTGTGTGACAACGGAAGTAATCTGTTGGCGGCATTGAATTTGGGCAAGTTGACACATGTGCCGTGCATGGCACATGTGTTGAATCTGATTGTACAACACTTTGTGTACCCAGGCTTACAGGACGTCCTCAAGCAGGCCATTTCAGGCATTCCTACACGGCCATGGCGCACTTTTCAGTATTTTTTCAATATTCAGCGGCGAAACAACATGCCAGTGAGGCGCTTGATTTGCGAAAGCCCGACACATTGGAATTCAACACTCCTAATGTTCGACTGCCTGCTCCAACAAGAAATAGCCGTTGACGAGTATTTGTATGACCGGGGTGCTAAGACAGCCTCTGCGGAGCTGGGTATTATTTTGCCACATTACTGAATGCTCATGCGCAATGCCTGTAGGCTCATGCGTCCTTTTGAGGAGGTGACAAACATAGTCAGTCGAACTAAAGGCACCATCAGCGACCTCATCCCATTTGTTTTCTTCCTGGAGTATGCCCTGCGATGAGTGTGAAGAGGAAGAGTTTTGGTCACCATCACCACCAGAATCAGGCTTATCATCATCGCTTGCTGGACCTGCGACAACGCTGGAAGAGGAGTCTGAGGAAGAGGAGTCAGAGGAGGAATGTGGCTTTGAGGAGGAGGAAGACCAACCACAGCAGGCATCCCAGGGTGCTTGTTGTTGTCACCTATCTGGGACCTATCGTAGTGTTGTACGTGGCTGGGGGGAAGAACAGACCTTCAATGAGATCAGTGAGGACGATGAACGGGAAATGAGTAGCTCGGCATCCAACCTTGTGCAATTGGGGTATTTCATGCTCTCATTCCTGTTGAGGGACCCTCGTATAATAAGGCTGAAGGAGAACGACCTGTACTGGGTGGCCACGCTACTAGACCCCCGGTATAAGCAGAAAGTGCCTGAAATGTTACTGAATTACCGGAATGTATTTTCCAAGAATCTCACATTTACAAAATAAGCAGATACGCACCAGAATATTTTCTATTACTATGGCATTATTGTATTTAACCCCATTTTCTTTACATGTTGCATGGTGTCATGAACCAGCGGGTTTGAGCCCACTTTGCCACATGACCAACCTTCTCTAAGGGCATTGTCTAAGTGAACCCCTTGTTCTTAACAGTACCCCTGATGGAGGGGATAGGCTTTCCCCGAGGGGATCACCCAGTCGCTACCTCTTGATTTGGATTGGCACACAAAGCAGATTGTCCAGGCAGGTCCCAGAGCAAGATACCAGGAGTACAGTCGTAGTCAACATGCCGAGTCGGAACTATGAGCAACAGTGCAGGACCAAAAGATGAGGCAGAGGCGAAGTTGTACAAGCCATCCGGACAACAGGAGAGAAGAGACAGGACAGATAAGGATCAAACATGAAGCAAAGTCTAGAATACGATATGGGTCAGGAATGTAGAAACACAGCCACAAACAGCAGTAACCTTTGCAGGACACAAATACCTTTGACACTCAGGCACCTTATATGGTGCAGAAATGCTGACATTGGTTGCACAGGTCACATGTGCAAGACCCTGAAATCTAAGGAAGGGATGCATGCCGGCCATAAACAAGGTGTTACAGGGAACAGGCTGGAAGGCATGCTGTGTCCAGGGCTAGAATGAAACGTGGAGTGGATTCCAGGAAGGATGGCATCTGTAAGGACAGAGCCCATGACCATGGTAGTGAATAGGAAGACACTGGCAGCTGATCAGCCCTGCTACATGCCCCGCAATGCAGCCACATGCGGAAAATGACATTGGCGGCCAGGTAGGACAGCTCTTGCCCAAGCAGGGAGCCGGGGACCGCGGTGGTTAGTAGGGGAGCAACGCAGGTCAGCAACCGCTGTTACACATTGCCCAAGATTGCACTGTAGCTCTGCTTGCATCACAAGTATCACAAGTAATTGCAATTAAAGTAATTAATGAGTTCCATTGTAACCTGCACAATACTGAGGCCAGAACACCACAAAACCTCTGTTCAAAATCCTCCTCACTGCAGTTGCTGGGACCCTAAGTATTTAGACAGTTATCGCCTATTCTGTGGATAAGTGATATGTGTAGATTATAGGAATATGCATTTAAACATACTACCGAAAAGCAACCTGTTTCTCTTCATGTACTTTAGAGTTTTCCCTGCAGACTGATAAAAAAAGGTAAATGTTTCTTTTTTTTTCTCATTCATTTTGTATGTCTAAAATATATTTTGTTACAAATGTGCTTCATTATCTTCTGTTTGTATCAATAACTTTAATTAAAATGTGTAAATTAATTCTTCAGACAGCACCAGCATATTGAACTAATAATTCACTGAAATGAGGATGAAATTCACATATTATGAACTGTTCTATAAATCATTGATTGATCAAGATTTGACCTAAAATAAACGAAGGCAATAGCAGAATAAAAGAGATCCAAAGAGACGCTGTGAAAATGGTGAAAAGTGTAGCATATTACCATAAGGTGGTTGATTAGCTGAATTACTGCTTAATATGTTAACTATTCATATGTTACACTGAATATGTATATCAGTGCAATTGGAAGATATATATATATATATATATATATATATATTCACACACACATTCACACACAAAACAAATTCCTGCATTAACTTAAATTGCATGCACAGCCCTCTTCAGGTCACCTCACAGGTCTTCAAATATGGTGATAGCCAAGTGACTTGGCTTTTCCAAAACACTATTTTGGTTTTTAACAATTTGATTGTTGATTTACTTGATTCTGGATTTCTGCATTAAGGTCAGGACTCTGACTTGGCGTGTCCAAAACATTAATCTGCTTTTTCAACCATTTTTTAGTCGATTTACTTATGCATATTGGGTCATTGACGTGTTGCATCACTCAATAATTCAACTTGAGGTCTCAGACTTTACATTCTCACATGAAACATTCAGATAGAACTTACAATTTATTGTTGCCAAAACGTACTGCTCTCTCCACCTTTCGCAATTAGGATGTTGTTTTAGTGTATGAAGACTTATTGATAATGCTCCATAGGAAACAAAAATCAAAAGAGGTATCTCCCAAAAGAGAGAACCATCTGGCCAACACCACCTATTGAAAGTGGCTCCCTATGAGTCAAGAACCAACTTTCCAACAAGCCGTGGGATTTGACAACAGAATATAGCCAGAACAATAAGTCTTTTGCTGTTGCCCATGGGTTCTTTTTCAACTGTATTAGGATTGCCCATTGTACTCTTAGAGTGATGTTAACAGAACACATACTCCTATGGAGAGTAGCAACAGTCCTGAATTTTCTTGATTTGTAGATAATTTGCCTAACCAACCATGTATTTATGTTTACCCAGGTCTTTAGCAATGTCATTGCAGCCCTTATAGGTGTATGTCTCTACACCACATCTTCTTAAGTCTTCTGAAAGTTGTTTGCATTAGGACATGGTTCACATTTATGATGATTGAATTTCTCGAAATTCATTTTGTTCTGATTCGTCCACATTAAAAAAAAATGATTTGTGTACAAATCAGGTCTACCTGAATTTTGAGAAAGAGAGACCAGCAGCAAGATGGAATGCTTAAATCAGTTTTCCTTCCAAAAGAAAAACAAAATAGAGCATCACGTACCAATAGATATATTATGGCTATCCACAAGTCAATGCTCAGCATTTTAATCCCTTCTACCCTGGGACAGTTTTCACCTTCCTGACCAGGCCATATTTTTTCAACTTTTTATGGTAATCATTTTTGAACGCTTTTACTTATCCAAGCCATTCTTAGAATATTTTCTAGTGACACATTGTACTTTATGACAGCGGTAAATGTGAGTCGATATATTTTACCTTTATGTATTTAAAAAATCCCAAATTTATCAAAAATTTTGAAAAATTCCTGATTTTCAAGCTTTCAATGTCTCTGATTTTACATCAAATAGTGAAACCTCATAAAATAGTCATTACTTTATATTTCCCATATGTCTACTTTATGTTGCCATCATTTTGTAAATGTCATTTTATTTTTTGAATGTTAGATGATTTAGAATTTTAAATGCAATTTTTTAAATTTTTTAAGAACATTTCCAAAACCCACTTTTTAAGAATACATTTTAAAATTTCCTTTTTTTTTGCAGATTTTCTATTTTAATCCATTTTTTCCGGTAAGGCGGGAAGGGTTAACAACCACTCTGCAGTGCTGTAGCACCCCCTGTTTTGTTATTGCCCACTCGTAGTGCAATAGCGCCCTCTCCATAGTGGTCCTGTATTATATTGCCCCCAGTAATGCCGACATGTATGTAAAAAAAAAAAAAAATACTCAACTTACTGATTTTCCCTACCGCCATCTGTGATGCTACAATGCAGGCCACTTGCCTGAGTTTCCATGTCTGGAGCAGGTGGTCGTGGAGATATCACAGCGATCTCCTGCTCCAGGTCTTATGCGGCACAATCAAGTCATCACTAATACTTGAGTCGGGATGCAGACATTTGTGGCCACATGATTGCACTGCCTGAGACCCGACGCAGGAATCATCACCCTTTGGGCTATTCTACTTCTCATCACGGATCACTTCAATTGCATCTCTGATAGCACTGTGGCAGATTTACTTTCATTGAATCTGGTAAGTAATCTTCTTTAAAATGAACTACGATAACAGCAACACGCTACATTATTTGCCCCAATGCAAAGGTTTGCAAAACTATATACATTAGGTTGATGCAACTGCAGAACCATGATTACAGTCTACAAATAAACATACTTGTAGCTTGATCCTGATCAGCTTTAGAAATTTCTGCAGCAAATCTACCATGTGTGCGTATACAGCTAACTTACCGCCTCCCTTTGTGCGCGAAGGGTGCGAGATTACAATACATGTTAATTTCATACTATTTGTACACTCAGATGCCGTGATCATGTATGAACACAGCATCTGAGGGGTGCAATGACGGGGGCGGCGCTATCGCAGCTCCCTGTCATTGCACCCACTATTTACCAAAAAATTCACTTAGTGGCGGATTAATTGGTCACAAAGCAAATTTTTTAGCGAAATTCGGCGAATCAGCTGAATCGGATTTTCAAGAAACTCGCTCATCTATATACGGCACTTAGGTCAAGGTACCAAAGCATTTATAGTGGCAGTTTTCAGCTATTTTTTTAGTTTCTCCTAAAAGTGGAGATGTTTGCTAGTATGCCCTTAAGAGAAAATTAATTACATGAATAGAAAGCAAAATATGGTATTTGGGACAAAAACTATACTTATAAAAACGCCATTCCACTTTTTCCAAACAAATTTGTTGGAAAAGTGTAGCGTGTTTTCTGCAATTTTACATTCTTACATTTTCTTTTTTATCTGATTCACAATTATATCCAGTACAAATTGTCGTCATCTATTGATATCACCATGATCTACAGTACAGGCTAAATTAGCCTTATGTGATACATACTCATTACAATAAATCAAAATTTACATCACCACAGTGATTAGATAAGACAACTATGGTAAACATGATTGAATATTTATATAAAATAAGTACATAGAAAAAATAAAATACATATACAAAATAAATACATAGACAAGAATGATGGATAACTTAATAACTGTATTTTTATTGCATTATGTCTTGTGCATCGTCCTTGTAATATTATTTATCCCATTTTTGCGTACATATATGTACATTAGGGGCCTCATTTATTAAGACCAGTGTTTTCCACGCCAGTCTTAAGTCTGTCTATGCTTTTGGAGAAAGCGCCAAAGTTATGTAAAGGTGCAAGCCTCTATATAATTTTGACACTTCCTGTAGAAGGCCTTGCAACAGGCTTAAATCTACACCGGCTCCCTTGCTGTGTAGATTTAAGCCATTTTCTACGTTAAAAACTGGCACAGAAAATAAATCAGATGTGCCTGCCTGCCAGCCTGCCCTCTTCCCTGCCCACACCATGCCCTCTATTCTCAACAAGTTGAAAAAGTATCATGAGCCAGGAAAAGCGCCAGATTTTAATGAAAAATGGCGTGCTACAAAATCTACAACTGATATATACCACAAAAGATGCATAAAAAATGTATAAGTGAGCCCCTGAGTATTTGCGTTAAAAGAAATCTGTCCCCACGAAGTGCAGTGCAATCTGCATACAGCATGTTATAGAGAAGGAGGAGCTGGACAGATTGATGTATAGTTTTGTAGGAAAAGATTCAGAAAAAATGTATAATTTATAAATTTAAACTGCTGCTCTCTTTATGCATCAGAGTCATGTGGGTTTTTCTACTCAGTGATTGACAGCCTTCACTGTCTGTTTAGTCTGTTTATGCAGACTTAGCTGTCAATCACTGAGTGGTACCGCATACATGACTCTGATGTGTCCTGGCCAGACATTCCTTCAAAACGCTGCATCCCGCAGTCAACACTACAGCCATTATAGCCAAGATACTTTTGCCCGTCATAGATACTACAGCCGTTAAGGATAGCCGTTGTGATTGACAGTAACAGTCAAAGCCACTATAACTCCCATCCTCCATTCTGGCTCCTCATAGGCTAGCAGTAGAAACTTTTTTGGGAATTAATTATGTTATGTGAGTCTGTCGAGGGCCTGTGGAAGGTCTACGAGAAATGAATGTTAGATATTTCTAAGAGTGTTAGAAAGGCCCAGTCAAAATCCAGACCAAAATCCCATTGAGAATATGCGGCAAGACTTGAAAATTGATGTTCACAGATGCTCTCCATCCAATTTGACTGAGCTTTAGCTATTTTGCAAAGAGAATGTGGAAAAATTTCAGCCACTAGATGAGCAAAGCTGGTAAAGACATCCCCCAAAATTGTACAGCTGTAATTTCAGTGAAAGGTGGTCGTACAAAGTATTTACTCAGGGGCGCTGAATACAAATGCAAATTATACTATGCAGATTTCTATTTATTAAACATTTTAAAAAAAACATGTGTCATGTTCTTTTCACTTTACACATACTTGTTACTTTGTTTTGGTCTAACAAATAAAATCCCAATAAAATACAATTAAGTTTGTGGGTGTAACTTAATAAAATTTGAAAAAGTTCAATGAATACCTTTTTCAAGGCACTGTATATAAAGAAACTGTCCACACATAGGATGCTGTGTTATTTGGAGAGTAATTGTCACATGACACAGCTTAGGATCAGTAGGGAGGTTATAATTCACCCATACAGTCACTAGTGAGAAGATTACCTTCACTACAGTTTACATCATGAACTTTACTGACAGGTCAGAAAATAAAAATATTTGTGGGAATGCTTCTTTAAAAAGGAAAAAAACTTTCACTTTTGGATTGAGGTAGTGATACTATGAGCCGAGCGCTATGATTGGCTGCGCTTACACCCAGGGAGAGGAAAACCACTCCCCAGGCAAAAGACAAGTCCTCGACTTATACAAAGAATCGCCGCATGTGACAACTAACTCGGACCGGAGTGGATGAACCGGGGGATATTTTGAAAAAAAAAACTGTTGCCTGGACCGCAGTGAGGGATGCCCAGAAAGGTAGTTTAAGTATTTCACTACCTCAATTCGAAGTGAAAGGTCCTTTTTAACAGCGGTGGAACATGCATAACAAGAGTCATCTCTCCAAGGAGCAAAACTAGTGGGGTCATGCAAATTCTATAAACCTAAGTCATAGAAGATGATAGATGTCGGGACCCCATAATCAGAGCAGCAGGAGCCGATGGGTTAACAGAGGGAGCCCACTCCCTCTGCAAACCCGGCCACGTCCCTCCTCCTGCATTAATTACCTGCCCATTCATTGGGCTCAGTGGCCGCCGCATAACAGGAGGGGGGGAGTCCCTCTCTCTCTCCTTCTCCACTGTCTGGCCGGAGAGAACATGCACGCCGAGCGTGGCACATGCCATGTTCTCTTATAAGAGGAGATACTAGGCTGTGCAGTAGCTCAGTCTAGTATCAAATTAATGAACATCACAGTACCGAATCGATACCAGTGTAAAAGTATCGATTGGGTATCGAATTTTCGATACCCGACACAACTCTACGCCAGAGCACCAGATCGTGATTCAGCCAGTAACACGGTTCTCCAATCCGGCTGTAATCATAACAACCGGATCTGGAGAACCTGAGGGAACCATCTGAATCCCATGCCTGCCCATAGATGCAGTAGTCAACAATTACGGCGGCATCTATGGGGTTAATCTGCAAGCATCATTGAAAACACCACTCACAGCTTCTGTTATAAAGCCGTGCAAAGGGTTCTGGGCGTGCCAGCTACAGAGGCCTAAGAGGCTCTTATAGGTGATTGTCAGCATAATACTGCCAGGTTCAATGCACTATAATAAATAGTGTGACACATGTCAGATTTGCTAAAATAAACTGTCAGGAAAGTTAAAAATAGCAGTATCAGAAAGGGGTTAAATAGATCATATATATATGGCATCCTTATGCTGTCCTTATTTCTCCAAATTATCAAAATTTTGTGTCATATGGGGAATTCTGAGCTGGGTGGAACATTTTCTCTGTTACTTGTAGGTTGACCCTTTGACTATAACAGTGAGGCAGCACCTAGATGTGATCATTGCCCATCTGATTGAGTACTTAATGCCTATAACACATGTCTATTTTTCAGCTCTCTTTCATATTGGACAGTAATCAGGTGCCAGTGTTTTCTATACAAATCAAGGACAAGAAAAACATTGCATGCCATATTACTGAGCTATTTTGCCCTTAAAGCATTGCTCTCTATCATATGGCATCTGACAGAACAAGGTATGGCGGTACATGGAGTCATGAAGTGTTGTAATCCATAGCTGCAAGGGACTATGTGCCACCACAAATCCTCTGATGCTGAGCTCAGTCATGTGCATGCAGTAACCTGTAAAAGTCCTTTCTCTTCACTAACGTTAGCATATCAACCAATTCAAAGAAAATATTTTAGGCATTCATCTTCTAATATTTCTAGAGGAGAAATACAAACAACACTAAGTTTCATTCATGTTAGATATAAAGCTTATTTTTGAGAAAAACATTTTTTTCCTTTCTAGTAGATTGATTATAATTAGGGTTGAGTGAACAGTTCGAGCATAGTTCGGGTTCGTACCAAATTTTGGGGTGTTCGGGACACGGACCCGGACCCGAATATTTTCATAAAAGCAGCCAATCAGCTAGCGTTTTACTTCTTGCACTAAGAAGCCAAGTGCAGCATGTGACCCAGCCTCTATTTAAGCTGGAGTCATGTAGCGCCGCCCGTCACACTGCTCTGATTAGTGTAGGGAGAGGACGCAGATTCTGTAAGGGCAAGATTAGGCAGGGAAAAGTCAACAAAAACACCTAATGAAGTGATCGATCTACAGCTGTGAATCATTCAACTTCTGCTAGTTAATTGCTCACTGGTTTTTAGGCTGCACAGAGCGTTTTTCTGTCACTTTGATCGGCACAAGCTGCCACCAAGTCCATCAATCCATCAATACAATTTTTTTTTGTTGCTATATCAGGGGCTTGGCTGTGCTTATTGTCAGCCCTAAAAATTCAGGATATAAATTTCTATATTTTATTAAGGGGTTAAATTCAATTGCCAAAATAGCAATCCCCTAAATCTGGTGTTCCAGCTGTGGCTAGCCAAGTGTAATACTGTCTGCTGTCTGGCAAAGGATAGATTGTTTTCTGGGGTGAAATTCAATAGCCAAAATAGCAATACCGTAAATCTGGTATCCCAGCAGTGGCTGGCGAAGTTTAATAGTGTTAGGCAAAGGATATATTTTGTTCTGGGGTGAAATTCAATAGCCAAAATAGCAATACCGTAAATCTGGTATCCCAGCAGTGGCTGGCGAAGTTTAATAGTGTCCGGCAAAGGATAGATAATTTTCTGGGGTGAAATTCATTTGCCAAAATAGCAATACCGTAAATCTGGTGTTCCAGCTGTGACTGGACAAGTTTCATAGTGTCCACCATAGGATATATTATTCTCTGCGGTGAAATTCAGTTGCAAAAATAGACATACCATAAATCTGGTGTTCCAACTGTGACTGGACAAGTTTAATAGTTTCCGGCAAAGGATTTATTATTTTCTGGGGTGAAATTCAGTTGCCAAAATAGCAATACCATAAATCAGTGGTTTCAGCTGTGGCTGGCCAAGTTTAATAGTGTCCGGCAAAGAATATATTTTGTTCTGGGGTGAAATTCAATTGCCAAAAAAGCAATACCATAAATCAGTGGTTTCAGCTGTGACTGGCCAAGTTTAATAGTGTCCGTCACAGGATAGATTTTGTTCTGGGGTGAAATGTAATTGCCAAAGTAGCAATACCCTAAATCTGGTGTTCCAACTGTGACTGGACAATTTCCCTAGTGTCCGTCAAAGGATATATTATTTTCTGGGGTGAAAGTCAGTAGCAAAAATAGAAATACAGTAAATCTGGTTTTCCAGCTGTTGCAGGCCTAGTTTAAATCTGTCCATAAAAGGGTATATTTTTTTCTGGTTTGAATTTTTTTTGCCAAAATAGCAATACCCTGAATCTGGTGTTCCAGCTGTTGCAGGCCTAGTTTAAATCTGTCCGGCAAAGTAAATATTTTTTTCTGGGGTGAAATTCAATTGCCAAAATAGCAATACCATAAATCAGTGGTTTCAGCTGTGGCTGGCCAAGTTTAATAGTGTCCGGCAAAGGGTAGATTTTGTTCTGGGGTGAAATTATATTGCCAAAATATCAATACCGTAAATCTGGTGTCCCAGCAGTGGCTGGCCAAGGTTAATTGTGTCCGGCAAAGGATAGATTTTGTTCTGGGCTGAAATTCAATTGCCAAAATAGCAATCCCCTAAATCTGGTGTCCCAGCAGTGGCTGGCCAAGTTTAATAGTGTCTGGCAAAGGATAGATTTTGTCCTGCCGTGAAATTCAATTGCCAAAATAGCAATACCTTTAATCAGTGGTTCCAGCTGTGGCTTGCCAAGTTTAATACTGTCCGGCAAAGGATAGAGGAGGAGGAAGCCGAGTAGGAGGAGGAGGTAACAGGATACAAAGAGAAATGCCCAGCAATCCGCGGGGCTGGAAGGACATTCGCAAAAATGCTATCCGCCTTTGTGCCAGCCGCTACATTTACCCACTGTGTTGTTGGTTATGTGGACGCGGCCACAGATAGTGTTGCACAGTGCTCACTTGATTTTGTCCGCCACTTGGTTGTGCAGGGAAGGGATGGCTCGTCTGCAAAAGTATCGGCGGCTGGGATACACGTACTGTGGGATAGCCACCGCCATAAGGTTTTTAAAACTGTCCACCAGACAGAATGACAGCATTTCAAAGGACCAGGAAGTTTGAAATAAGGCATTCAGAGCCATGGGTAGGGGGGTACTTGCTCTTTCTATTTCTTTTTCTCTCCAGTGTTTGGAACTTGGACAGCTGATAGCTCAACACTTCCATGGGATTTGGTGGAGATGCTTGGTGACAATGACAGATGTGGTGGAGTTGCTACCACATCCTCTGTTTGCTGGGGGACAGGTGCCACTGTCACTCACTTGGGCTCAAGTTTAGAATGTTTATTTATTATTTTTCTGTATTTAATTTTATTTTAAGTCATTTCCCTATTCACATATGTTTGCGGGGCATTTGCCTACATTTTACAACCCCTTTAGTCCTTTTTAGGGCTATTTTACAGCCATTTAAGTGCCCAAAAGTTCGGGTCCCCATTGAGTTCGGGGTGAAGTTCCAGTCGAGTTCGGATCCCGAACCCGAACATTTTCGTGAAGTTCGGCCGAACTTCTCCAATCCGAACATCCAGTTGTTTGCTTCACTCTAACTATAATACAAAATTAGACCATAACCCCTTAAGGACCCTCGCCATACGGTGCTGGTGGATGTGACTTTTCACCGTACATGTACGTAGGGCAGATTGTGCGGGTGCAGGAGTGACGCCCACCCGATCAGCGGTAGGGGTCCGGCAGTCACTGATAGCCGCACCCCTCCTGTATGCACCAGCATCAGTGAAAACACTGATGCTGGCACATTAACCTTCACACTGCCGCGGTCAGCGCTGACCGCGGCACATGCGGAATCATGCCGGGTGTGGGGTTGCCATCGGGTTTCCACGTTGCAGTGATGGGGACCTCCTTAGGGATTGTGGCTGCCTTCGTGTAACCTGTGAGATCTTGCCCCCTGGATCTCACAGGCAAGCAGGCTGAAGTGTATTACAGTGTTAATACACTTATAGCCAATGCATTATAATACAGAAGTATTGAAATGCATTGTAAAGGGGATCAGACCCCCAAAAGTTGAAAAAAATAAAGTTTTCCCCGAAAAATGTTAAGTTTCAAGTAAAAAAAAAAAAGTGTCCTTTTCCCAAAATAAAGTATAATTATTATTTTTTTAAATAGGGAAAAAAGAAAAGTAGACATATTAGGTATTGCCATATCCGTATTGACCGGCTCTACAAACATATCACATGACCTAACCCCTAAGGTAAACACTGTCAAAAAAATTAAATAAAAACTAATAACATTTTTTTGTCACCTTACATCACTAAAAGTGCAACACCAAGCGATCAAAAAGGCGTATGCTCCACAAAATAGCACCAATCTAACCGTCAACTCACCCCATACCTAAGAAAATTGCCCAAAAAATATAAAAACTATGGCTCTCAGACTAACGAGATACTAAAACATTTTCTTTTCAAAAATGCTTTTATTGTGTTAAATGTAAAAATAACAACCTGCTCTAAAAAAAAATCAATATGATGTAAACTGTGCCAAAAAAGCCATTTTTGTCATCTTACATCACAAAAAGTGTAATAGCAAGTGATCAAAAAATCATATGCACTCCAAAATAGTGCCAATCTAAATTCATCCCGCAAAAAATGAGCCCCTACCTAAGACAATCGCCAAAAAAATAATTACACTATGACTCTCAGACTATGGAGGAACTAAAACATGATTTTTTTTTTGTTTCAAAAATATTATTGTGTAAAACTTAAATAAATAAAAAAGGATACATATTAGGTATTTCTGCATCCGTAAGAATCTGCTGTATAAAATTATCACATGAACTGACCCCTCAGACGAACACAGTAAAAAAAAAAACGGTGTAAAAAAGCCATTTTTTGTCACCTTACATCACAAAAAGTGTAATACCAAGCGATCAAAAAGTCACGTGCACCCCAAAATAGTACCAATCAAACTATCATATCATACAGAAAAAAATGAGCCCCTACAAAAGACAGTCGCCCAAAAAACTAAAGAAAACTATGGCTTTCAGAATATTTTTTCAAAAATGCTTCATTATGTAAAACTGAAACCAACCAAAAAAAGTTGTCATATTTGATATTGTCGCATCCGTAACAACCTGCTCTATAAAAGTATCACATGATCTAACCTGTCAGATGAACATTATAAATAGAAAAAAATTAAAACGGTGCCAAAACAGCTATTTGTTGATACCTTGCCTCACAAAAAGTGTAATATAGAGCAACGAAAAATTATATGTACCCTAAAACAGTACCAACAAAACTGCCACCTTATCCTGTAGTTTCCAAAATGGGGTACATTTTGGGAAGTTTCTACTCTAGGGGGGCATCAAGGGGTCTTCAAATGTGACATGGCAAAATTATCCTAGTGAAATCTGCCCTCCAAAAACCATATGGCGTTCCTTTCCTTCTGCGCCCTGCTGTGTTCCCATACAGCAGTTTACGACCACATATGAGGTGTTTCTTTAAAACTACAGAATCATGACAATAAATATTGAGTTTTATTTGGCTGTTAACCCTTGCTTTGTTAGTGGAAAAAATGTATTAAAATGGAAAATCTTCCCAAAAAGTCGAATTCTGAAATTTAATCTACATTTTTCTTAAATTTTTGTGGAACACCTAAAGGGTTACCAAAGTTTTTAATATCAGTTTTGAATACCTTGAGGGGTGTGGGGGCATGGCCTGCAGCCGAGCTGTGCAGACAATTATTCCTGCAGCTCCTACCAGCTACATCATATCACTTAGCATCAGCCCTTTACTAGGGCTCCTCACATCAACCACCACATTTTGAGCCTAATTGCAGGCCTCCAGACCCACTGGTGCCCGAGATACCAATGCATCCTAGCCTGACAAAGGAATCCCCGTCCTTGAGTTACAGCACCACTACCACCACCCAGGGAGCAGCGCACCACCACTCCGGACTGCCGTGACATGCTTTGAGGGAGAATAGGACACCCACGACTCCCCAGAGTACAAGTCAGAGCTCAACATTAATTTAAACAACTCACTAGAGTGCCCGACGTGACCCTGAGGACCGAGCTGCCATCTTGGGAGGCGCGTCGCCCGGAACCCCACGTCACTATCCCCAATCAATAGATAGGGTCACTAACTATATCCCAGGACTCCCCAAACTTCTCATTCTTAAATCACATGAATAAACTGGTGAATTGGATGGAAGATCAAGAAAACAGAGCAAGACGAAAAAAATTTGACTAAAAGGGATTCTTGGGTCTGTGACAACAGAGTCTCTCCCAGACTCCTTTAAGCAAATCTTCATCTCTATCCTAGGAGACTCTTACCCCACAGAGATCTCAATTGAAAGAGCTCACAGAGCCGTGAGGGCTAAAACTTCTCCCTCTGAACCTCCAAGAGACGTAATCTGCTGATTAATCTATTCCAAAGTCAGAGATGATGTCCTACGTCTAGCCAGATCCAAACCACCGACCCACACAATCCACAATCTCCATATACCAGGATCTAGCCTGGGTCACCCTATCCAAGAGAAACATCTTAAGGCCGCTAACAGAAGTACTGAGACACTGGAACATCCCTTATAGATGGCTCTTCCCCTTCGGCCTTTCCTTCTCAACAGACGGAAAGAAGATCATCCTGAGAGACCACTCGGAATTACCTGAATTACTCCGACTCATGAAAATCACAGATCTTGATATTCTGGAGTGGCCCCCTATTCAAGACCTGACATCCCTACCATCCTTACCGCCTCCTACTCTGTGGGAAACAGTGGGCACGGAGAAAGTAGGAAAGAACCGCCGAATGCAAGGAAAGCTCACACCTAGAAGGATCGAGGTCAATCCCACCTGAAGCTACACCTGTCCACATAGGATACATCATGTTTGATTACTTTAGAGAGACTCTGTTGTCTTTCTGAACTCTTCTTTAAGACACCATATGTTCAATTTAACTAGTTAACAACCACAGATCTTGCTTGCACCGCGTATGCCACACCCACCTCCCTGTCATACTTAGCCAAATGGCCCAAACCATGGGCAATGGGGCTCCCTCAACCAAACTTCCCCTCCAATTTTGCAGGGAGTGGGGTGTCTGCTGCTGAGATCAGGATCCATTTATCATAAGTCGCCTCGACTCGGGTGGCATTTGTTTGTGATGCAGCTTTAGCCAAGGTGAATTTCCTCACACCTGTTTAACTGTATACTAGCTAACCAGCTAGCCCCACATCTCACTCACCATTATAACAATTCAATGTTGATCCCACTATTTCTTTTGAATTACATGTTACAGTTCAAGTTATGTTTATGTCCGTATGCCCCACCGATCTGGGAGGCCCACAAAGCCAAGATCAGAGGTGACTTTATATCTTACATTTCAGAAAAAAAATTAAAAGACTCTCAGATAAAAGACCTACAATCGGAAATAAGAAACCTAGAGAAATTACACAAACAATCGCTAGCAGTGTTGATCGAGCACCAAAGTGCTCGGGCCGAACACATCGGGATGCTCGGGTGCGCTACCGAGCACCCGAGTTAGTATAACGGAAGTCAATAGAAGAACCCGAGCATTAAACCAGGCACCCCCTGCTCTGAAGAGGGGAAGGTGCATGGTTCATAGGAAAAGTTCAGAAATGGAAGAAAACACCACTGAAATGGTTCGGGAACAGCATGGGGAGGATGTCTCGATGCATCTTGGACTCCCAGATCGCTATTGGGAACAATGTTGTCTGAGTAGTACGCCACTTTTACAGACTGACAATAATTTGCACAAAACCAAGGATAAAATCGATTTTAGATGAAAAATTGTTAGGAAACATTTTTTCCTGTATATTTACCTGCATAAAAAGTGAGAGTGCTGCCAAAAATTAAAAGCAAGAGGCACTCTGATACAACCTGTATATCACATAAAGGTGTGCCTTATTCACATTGTGGTACAATTGTTCAGGTAGTGGGACTCCTATACTCATAAAGCCTATGAACTAAGTGAAAGGGTTGCCAAAAATTACAAGGAGCCGGCACTCCAGGACCGTCTTTAATATTGATTGGACCCTGGGCAAGAATTAACTTGGGCCCCCTGGATCCCGCCTTCCCACACCCTAGCATTTAATCACGCCCTCCACCAGAACACACACATTCCCCGCCCCCCCCCCCCCCTTCTCCAACCACCCAGCACCCTTGCTCACATAAAACAAGTAATATATATAATATAGCCGGACATACACACACTCCTTAGTGCACACAGGACAGCTATACATATGATACAGTCCACACAGGACAGCTATATACATATTATACAGTCCACACAGGACAGCTATATACAAATGATACAGTCCACACAGTACAGCTATATACATATTATACAGTACACACAGGACAGCTATATACATATTATACAGTACACACAGGACAGCTATATACATATTATACAGTCCACACAGGATAGCTATATACATATGATACAGTCCACACAGGACAGCTATATACATATTATACAGTACACACAGGACAGCTATATAAACACACTCCTCAGTATTGTGCATACTTGTCCGTTCTGTCACAAGTTGGGAATTTCCCACCCCTCCTCTTCTGCTCCTCCATTGGTTCTCACAACCCTTCCTTGTCTCTGATTGGCTGTCCGGGCTGTCATTTCTCTTCTTGGACTCAGAAGCAGAGCCCTGCGTGTTACTGGATGCGGTACTGAGTGTGCAGGAAACGGCTGACGCTTTTATCATTGCAAGCGCTGGTGAGCTGCCTCTGTGGCTCTTGTTACACACACTACACAACCCCGTGTACTAGTACAGACTTGTGGGCAGTGGAAAGCAGGGCTCAAGAGGCAGCTGCCTTGGGCCCCCCAGGAGCAACTGGGCCCGGGGCAGCTGCACAATGTGAAAGAGGCACTCCTTTATGTGATATACAGGCTGTTTTGCAGTGCCTCTTGGTTGTAATTTTTGGCAGCACTTGCACTTCATATACAAATGAATATACAGGAAAGAATGTTTCCTAACAATTTTTCATGTGAAATTTTTTTGGGGGGGGCTTTGTGCGTATTTTTGTCGGTCTGTAAAAGTGGCGTACAACTCGGACAACATGGTTCCCAGCAGCGACCTGGAAGTCCAAGATGGATCCAGACATCGTCCCCATGCTGTTCCCGATCCATTTCGGTGGTGTTTTTGTCACTTTCCGACCTTTTCCAATAAACCAGGCACCCTCCCCTCTTCAGAGCAGGGGTTCCTGGTTGTCTCCCATTGACTTCCATTATACTCGGGTGCTAGGCTGAGCACACAAATATACTGTAGCAATGTGTTCGGGCCAAACACCCGAACACCTGAACACTTTGGTGCTTAATCATCACTAGTATAGATGCATTTTTCCGTCCAACAAGAAAAATATGTTCTTGGGTTATTTCTGCAGTTATTTCTGGTGACAGGATATAGGGGCCTATTACAGTAAAAAAAAAAAATAATATATATATATATATATATACATATATATATATATATATATATATATATATATATACACACACTGCAGTGTTGCAGTAATTTCTGTTGAAACCGTATAGGGGCGTATTTCATTCAGAAAAGAAAAATATATATGCAATTCACTCTTTAATTGTTTTCTGGTTAAATCGTATAGTGGCCTTTTTCCGTCCAATTTGTGAAAGGGTATAGGGGCCTATTACAGCAAAAAAAGAAATATATATATATATATGCACTGCACTGTTGCTGTTATTTCTGGTGAAAGCGTATAGAGCGTATTTCAGTACTACAAGAAAAATATATTCTCAGTTCACTGTTGCAGTTATATCTGGTAAAGCCTTAACTGGCGTATTGCAGTAAAAAAAGAAATATACATTGGCCAATCACTGGTGCACTTATATGTAGAAAAACCTTTATTGACGTATATCAGTAGAAAAAGAAATATACATTCGCCATTCACTGATGCACTTATATCTTGAAAAATCTCTAGTGACGTATATCAGTAGAAAAAGAAACATACATTCGCCATTTGCTTCTGCACTTATATCTTGAAAAACCTTTATTCACGTACAGCAGTAGAAAAAGAAATATACATTCGCCATTCGCTCATGCACTTATATCTTGAAAAACCTTTAGTGACGTATATAAGTAGAAAAAGAAATAGACATTCACCATTCACTGCTGCACTTATATCTTAAAAAACCTTTATTGACATACATCAGTAGAAAAATAAAAATATATAATTAATGTTCACTGTTGCAGTTATATGCGGGAAAGCCTTTAGTGGCATATTTCTGTACAAAAATCAAGCTATATTCAGCGTTCAGTGCTGCAGTTATATGTGGGAAAGAACTTTTTGCGGTATGGACTAAATTACGTTATGTTGAAATTTTGTATTTACTTTTCACACACTGCGTGATGATGTGAAGACGTCCATAAGAGCGGCGAACCAATTCAGGTGAATACACTATGCACTAACCCTGCACAAAAATGCGAACTAATTCACATCAGCCCGTATCTATCTGTGGTATTGCTTACTGAACACTGCAGGGACTTTTCTTGTGCACAGAAACCGCACGAGGATCGCGTCTCACTCTTCCAGTGCGGACCTACTTCCTCGGCTACGTCCCGTTCACTTCAGATCACTCCGCCTCAGAAGCCGTTGTTTTTTTTAAACTAACAGCCTATAACGCCATTGTTTTGTTGAAACTGACAGCCTATAACCCTCTGTTGAAAAGCCTTTAGTAGCGTATATACATGGAAAAAGAAAAATATATTCTGCGTTCACTGTTCCAGTTTTATGTGATAAAGCCTTTAGTTGCGTATATCAGTAGAAAAAGATATTCGGCGTTCAACGCTGCAGTAATATGCAGTAAAATCTTTTTTTAATTATTTTGGTGTAGAAAAAAACTTGTATTCGGCATTAAGCACTGCACTTATATGCGGTAACATCTTTTTTGAATTAGTTTGGTGGAAAAAAATCTTGTATTCCTAATTAAGCACTGCACTTATATGCAGTAAAATCTGGTTTGAATTATTTCAGTGGAGAAAAAACTTGTATTTGGCATTAAGCGCTGCACTTATATGCAGTAAAATCTTGTTTGAATTATTTTGGTGGGGAAAAAACTTGTATTCATCATTAAGCGCTGCACTTGTATGTGGTAAAGTCTTTTTTTAATTATTTCTGTGGAGAAAAAACTTGTATTGAGCATTAAGCACTGCACTTATATGCGGTAAAATCTGGTTTAAATTATTTTGTGGAGAAAAAACTTGTATTCGGCATTAAGCACTGCACTTATATGCGGTAAAATCTTGTTTGAAATATTTCAGTGGAAAAAAATCTTGTATTCATCATTATGCACTGCAGTTATATGTGGTAAAGTCTTTTTTTTATTATTTCGGTGGAGAAAAATCTTGTATTCATCATTAAGCGCTGCACTTATAAGCGGTGTTCCACAAGAGTTCATGGCAAATGGACATAAAATTTCAGAATTTCGATTTTTGGGCAAATTTTCCATTTGAATCAATTTTTTCCAGGAACAAAGCAAGGGTTAACAGCCAAATGGACGTGGCAATACCTAATATGTCTACTCTTTTTAATTTATTTAGGTTTTACACTATAATATCCTTTGTTAAACAAACAAAAAACTATTTTAGTATCTCCATAGTCTGAGAGTCAGTTGTTTTTTTTTTTTTTTTTTGTCCAATTGTCTTAGGTTTTAATGGCACTATTTTGGGGTGCATATGAGTTTTTGATCGCTTGCTGTCACACTTTTTGTGATGTTAGGTGACAAAAAACTGCTTTTTACAGTATTTTTTTTTTTCCAGTGTCCACCTGAGGGGTTAGTTCATGTGTTATCTTTATAGTTCAGGTTCTTACGGATGCAGCGATACCTAATATGTCTACTTTTTATTTATTTTTTTAGGTTTTACACAATCATATAATTTTTTAAACAAAAAAATCATGTTTTAGTGTCTGCATAGCCTAAGAGCCATAATTCTTTTTATTTTTTGGGCGATTTTCTTAGGTAGGGGCTCATTTTTTGCGGGATGAGATGACGGTTTTAAAGGCACTATTTTGGAGTGTATATGACTTTTTGATCGCTTGCTATTAAACGTTTTGTGATGTAAGGTGACAAAAAATGGATTTTAACACAGTTTTTATTTTATTTTTTTGCGGTGTTCATCTGAGGGGTTAGGTCATGTGTTATTTTTATGGTTCAGGTTCTCATGGACGCGGTGATACATAATATGTCTACTTTTTATTTATTTATTTAGGTTTTACACAATCATATTTTTGAAACAAAAACAAAATATCATGTTTTAGTGTCTGCATAGCCTGAGAGCCATAATATTTTCATTTTTTAGGTGATTTTCTTAGGTAAGGTATCATTTTTTGCGGAACGAGGTGTCGGTTTGATTAGTACCATTTGGATGTAGATACAACTTTTTTGATCACTTTTATTAACTTTTTTGGGAAGTGAGGTGGGCAAAATTTCTATTTTATCATAGTTTTTTTTGTTTTGTTTTTTATGATGTTCACCGTGCGGGGAAAGTAACAAACCCATTTTATAGATCAGGTCGTTATGGACGCCGTGATATATAACATGTGTAGTGTATTTATTTATATTTTTTTATTAGTGATAAATGTGTTTTTTTGTTTTTACCTTTTTTCACTTTCTTTTACTTTTTTTTGACCCAGACCCACTTGGTTCTTGAAGATCCAGTGGATCTGGTGTCTGTATAATACAGTACAGTACATTATATAATGTACTGTACTGTATTTTTTACTTGACACTTAGTCTGATCAGACTCTTGCCTTTAGCAAAATTCTGATCAGAGTTCTGTTACCATGGCAAGCAGGATGCCTTTGAAGGCATCCTGTTGCCATGGTTACCCCCCTCCTCTGCTATAACAGAGCAGCGGAGGATGGGAAGGGAGGGAAGCTGGGGACTGGAGCTAGGGGGGCTGCACCAGGCACAGCAGCCCCCCACAGCAACTCCCTTCCTCTTAACCACTTCCATACAGCGGTCCCTACGAACCACGGCATGTCAGCAGTTACAAGCAGAGTTACAAGCAATGTGCTGACACTCTGCTTGCCAAGCTCGGCCATCCTGAAATTGAGCGGGGGGGGGGGGGGGGTTTCGGAGGTTACAGGAATAAAAAAAAACACTTGCCAGAATTTTAAAGTTTCTGATCCCCGCGGTCTACCAGTTCCATGGTAGAAAAAAAAATTATGTTAATGTTTGCATTTTTTTACTGGACTCTGCAGGATACAAAAACGTGGAGTGCTGCACATTTGTATACATCAAACCGATAGGAAATACAATTTCTCTAGGCTCCAACAGGGCAGGTTTTGAGAGTTTCCCTTTAAGACGCATAAAAATGGCCCCTGATTAAAATACATATTTTTTGTGGGAATTTTTGCCAAAGATCCTCCATTGATATGTCACTCTCCATGTCGTGGGACTATTTGTGCACTCATAGTTTGTATTTTGTGGCTGCAAATGCGACCTGAAGGTTTTTCAGGTTCGCCTGCTATAAAAGTCAATGGGCGGGATGCAAACACGCGGTTCACGAACATTTGATCACGAACGTGCATTCGCATTCACGAACCGTCCGGGCAGATGTTCGTCCATCACTAGTTATCACCACATAAAGTGACACATGTCAGATTTGCAAAAAATGGCCTGGTCTTTAAGGTGAAAAATGTCAGGGTCCTGAAGGGGTTAATGAAGACATATTTTGTTTTTCTAATCCCATGTGTAGGTAGATTCAAAGCTTAGAGAATGTGAGGTTTGCTATTCACTGCAATAGTATATTCCTGTATATATTTTTAGGTTCTATGGCTTATTGATAGAATGACAGCAATAAAATGTACAGAAATATATAATACTCAAGTTGTGCGCACATATTCTTTTCATTTCATTTTCAATGTGTTTGTATTCATGCAAAAACAACAGGAATATTTTATTGAAGGTAAAACATTGACCTTATTCATATGATTTCAAGCTATTTTGTTAGAGTAATTCTCAGGATGTAAGCTAGGTATTTTATTCCAATTATAATGAAAATAAAATTAAATATAAGAAAACTCAAAGCTGACTGCCGCTGTAGATTTTACAAGAGTAGACTTAGCCATGTCTATCTATGGCTGTGGGTGGCGCCTCCTTTGCTGGGGATGTAGGCGCATGCTGTTGGCTCCGCGCCTGCGCATTACACGTACAGGGATGCTGATTACATGCAGTCACGTTGAGCCACCGATGGTAAGCTGATTTAGTTATGTATCGTATGAAATTAATTACAGCTGTGTTTTTCAGCTGATGATGTGCCTTTTTAGGAATCTTTTTAACCCTTTTTTGCACATATAGCACATGCACTTTGTATGAAATTTAATTAATGATTCTAATGTACAGTATGTTTGGACATCATGTGATTGTTGATTTGATATATTTATCACGCTATTAATTATTCATTTAGTGTCATGTGACACACTTGCACTGGGGTATTATTGGTTTATATACCCACTTGTTACACTATTGCTTTGCTTGACAAAGGCCTCATTGTGTAGGTCGAAACGTTGCTTGGGAAATAAAGTGGGTCAACACAATTTCACCCGAAGTTGGAGTGCTGCCTCGTTCTTTGGATTGTATTTTAGAGTGGAAGAAACGCCTGGCTTCCCTGAGTATTTGCACCCTGTTCACATTATTTAACTGTGCGGCTGCTTTATTTGGTTTTGTGGCTATTTAGGACTTTGCAGCTGAGCACTGTTATTACCTATTGAGATGACTACACCGGAAATTGACCCGCCAGACGTCTTTTCCTATACCAGGCTGGATGAAGAAAGGATCCTCCATGACTTGGTGAGCAACAGCACTTTTCTATCCATGCCATCAGTGATAGAACTTAAAAAAAACGGTTTGAGGCTGATGGTAAATGCCTAGCCTCTATGGAGTTGCACCTACAGCTTTAGCTGAGTACTATAAGTTGCATAGAATACCGAGAGGTATGTGTTCTCAACTGAAGCCTAATCTATTTCCTGTGGATTCTCCGTTTGCACACAAGCTTACACAGATTTCAAACAGATATGCATTGGATGTCATTTTGTTAAACTTGGAGTACCTACAGCATGAAATAGGGGTCACTCCGAAACTCTACACTACCACAGGCAATAATCTAAAGGAAGTATTAACTACACAGGACTATGATGCTTATCTGTCAAGTTGTTCAGCCTATCTTGAACATCTATCTATGTTCAAAAAGGAACAATAAGTGATTAAAAGATGCAAGCGATTGAGAGACGAGGAGGACTATAAACGAGGTAATGTCTACACATGGCAAGAACAGAGAGGTCAAAGACGTTCCCCAACACTAGGCAATATCAACATTAAAAAGTCAACAGGTAACTCTAGAGTTAAGACAAAATCGCCTTCAGCAATGGGAACTACACAAGAGCAACAAGACGTGCCTTTTTTAGGGGCTACTTCAGAACCAAAAGGACCAGACAAGGCGGACAGAGACAACACAGATGGAGAAAGACAGCAGGAACAACAACCCCTGAAGGGTCGGACTGTGAGAAAGAGACATCAGCAGTGGTAAATATTTCCTTATATGAACTTACTCATGCACAGATCGCACTCTTATCTATGGGTCTATCATACTGTCCCTCTATTAATACGGACTGGTTTCAGCTGAAAATTGATTTACAAAGTTTTTTTTCATAATATTAAATTGAAGGTTTGGTTTGCAGATGTAAATAACCGCAGTGGCAGTGAAAATTTGGGTAGTATACGGAACAGTGAACTCACACTTGGCGAGGTTGGTCTACGTGCCAAGAGTGACTTTACTCCACAATCGAATTGTCCTGCTATTGACACTTACATCAAAGCTGTCAACACTGAGATAGATAGGTTGAAACATGGTACACGAGATGGTGGTCTGGAACATCGTAATATGACAGCTGCTGAGATGCGGGCTATTGATAAATTATGTGAAAACGGTTCCCTCACTGTCAAACCGGCAGATAAAGGGGGAGACGTTGTAGTGATGGACACAGACTGGTATGTCTCTGAAATCCTTAGACAGGAGGCCTGACAAAGCCCTCAGTGTGGTGAAATGCGCGTCGAGGTGTTGGTGTACCGGGGCTACATATAAGCTGGATAATGGGTAATACATTAACTTTTTTATAATGGTTTCATGTCTGCTTGTTTCTGCTGGGTTGCACTTTAGCCTATTTTGGGCTTTATATATGATATAATTATCTGTGGGCATTTCCCTGATAGAGCTCTTTGGTTAGAAGTTTTTTTCACCTTAGGTTACATCTCTACTGGGTGCCCTGTTATTGACATGCAGTTTGAGCAGGACTATGATAGCTATCATTATCATTTTCTTTATTTTTTTATATTTCCCCATGTCCCATATATGTTTCTCCGGTACTAGTCTCTGAGGATTGGTCCAGATACGGGCCTTTTAGTAGTAGTGTCACTCTCATGTATTTGCATGTGATTTTTTGTCAATAAAGTCTATGGTGATATTTTATCTCATATTGTCTGTGATTCTGTTAGACAGCACTGGTATCTTTTTTGGCTATGCATAAATGTGATTTATCTGCCAGGTGCATATTTAGCTATATGGTAATAGTGAGGTTTTGTAGGTGGTAACCCTTACACTACCTGATTGATACAACATCATACCTGATCGTATACACTCACTGGATGTTTTAAAGCACGTTATTCCAAACAATTTAGGAATGTTAGGTGATTTATGCCCTTTATGGTTTAAAACCCGACTCTGCATCAACTACGTAATTTTCCATAGGAGTTTTGCCATGGACCCCCCTCCGGCATGCCACAGTCCAGGTGTTAGTCCCCTTGAAAAAACTTTTCCATCACTATTGTGGCCAGAAAGAGTCCCTGTGGGTTTTAAAATTCACCTGTCTTTTGAAGTCTGAGGCGGTTTGCCCGGTTCGCCCGTTCACGAGCATTTGCGGAAGTTCGCATTTGTCGTTCGCCAACGGAAAATTTTATGTTCACGACATCTCTATTGAAGGGTGATAAATTCATTCACCCACCTCTTAATACAGAACATAACATTTGACATTATCTGACTTGTGATAGCATGTTCGTGATTTATTTACTTCAATGTCCTTGTGGCCTCCTTTATGTAGGAGACCACTCTTGATCTAAAATCACATCTCAATTACCACAGGAATACTATCCCTCAAAAAAGGAGGGATTTCCCTGTGTCCAAACATTTTGCTGTCATTGGACACAGGGAAAAAGTCCTCAAGTTTAGAATTATTGACCACATTGCCCCTTTGAAAAGAGGTGGTAATAAAGAATTGGCACTTAAACAACGTGAATTGGTATGGATATATAGGTTGCGTACATTAAAACCGGCTGGTTTGAACAAAGAATTCAGATGGGAATTTGATAGATGAGTGCTGTCTGCTTCGTCGCTACCTAGTGGAGGTATTATTTATTCGGCCTGGCCTTAGGAATATGCAATAATGTTAGTGATTTCTTGTTTCTAATTTTGTTTCTTTTTTTCTAGATAATCTGGATGTCCTTTGTGCCATTCATTTAGCAATGCCAGAAGTGGTTCTATGTCTCCGAACATTATGGTCCTAGTCATTCATTGCTAGCCATAGTTCTTTTACGTTGAAAAATCAATTAGACATCAGTGGTTTAATCTACGTGTTTTGTTATTTAATTAAAAATGTCTGATATTATTACTTCACTGGTCATAGTTGTATAGTTGCAGTGCTGGTGTAATGTCTACTGGCGTGTACCTTCTCAGGTTGTGATTTTGACGGGAACCGAGTGATATTCTCTCTTGGCTCGCGTCCCCAGCTGCATGGTCTTTTCGATAGTGACTTGTCTTTTTGTCTTTCCGATTGACGAAGGCGGGGGGCACTTCACCTTGCTTCGGGCCGTCCAACATTAAAAGGTTGGGCGACGCGTCGCATAATAGATGTGCCGCGATGTTGCCTTGACGGGTGTAGTCGTGACCCTGGGGGTGCCATCCCTGCTTTCATGATCGCAACTATTATTTATATAGTATCCCTTTTTTAGTGGCCAGTTACTGGCTATATGCAATTGATGGTCTCACTGAGGACTTCCTAACATAGTAACCCAGTATATAAGACCGAAAAAAGACATTTGTCCATCCAGTTCGGCCTGTTTCCTACAAGTTGATCCAGAGGAAGGCAAACAAGCCCTGTGAGGCAGAAGCCAATTTCCCCACTTAAGGGGAAAAAAATTACTCCCGGACTCCAATCAGGCAATCAGAATAACTCCCTGGATCAACCACCCATCTCTAGTAGCTATAGCCTATAATATTATTACACTCCAGAAATACATCCAGTCCCCTCTTGAATTCCTTTATTGTACTCACCATCACCACCTCCTGAGGTAGAGAGTTACATAGTCTCACTGCTCTTACCATGAAGAATCATTTTTCTATGTTTGTGTACAAACCTTCTTTCCTCCAGACGCAGAGGATGTCCCCTCGTCACAGTCACAGTCCTGGGGATAAATAGATGATGGGAGAGATCTCTGTACTGACCCCTGATATATTTACACATAGTTATTAGATCTCCCCTCAGTCGTCTTTTTTCTAAAGTGAATAACCATAATTTTGATAACCTTTCAGGGTACTGTAGTTGCCCCATTCCAGTTATTACTTTAGTTGCCCTGCTCTGAACCCTCTTCAGCTCTGCTATCTCTGCCTTGTTCACAGGAGCCCAGAACTGTATACAGTACTCCATGTGTGGTCTGACTAGGGATTTGTAAAGTGGTAGAACTATGTTCTCATCATGGGCATCTATGCCCCTTTTGATGCAACCCATTATCTTATTGGCCTTGGCAGTAGCTGCCTGACACTGGTTTTTACAGCTTTGTTTGCGGTTTATTAAAATTCCTAGATCCTTTTCCATGTCAGTGTTACCGAGTGTTTTACGATTTAGTATTTATGGGTGACTTGCATAACTTTACATTTGTCAGTGTTAAACCTCATCTGCCATTTCTCTGCCCAAGCCTCCAATCTATCCAGATCCCTCTGTAGCAGAAAACTGTTCTCTTCAGTGTTAATTACTTTACACAGTTTAGTGTCATATCTGCAAAAGTTGATATTTTACTGTGCAAGCCTTCTACAATATCATTAATATATATACTGAGGAGAATAGGGCCCTGATTAGGGTTGAGCAAACCCGAACTGTATACATTTCCATAAACGTTTGGGTTCGGGTTCGGTTTTCGACGCTTTCTTGGTGCTTTTTGAAAGGCTGCACAGCAGCCAATCAACAAGCGTCATACTACTTGCCCCAAGAGGCCATCACAGCCATGCCTACTAATGGCATGGCTGTGATTGGCCAGAGCAGCATGTGACCTAGGCTCTATATAAGCTTGAGTCACATAGCGCTGTACGTCACTCTGCTGTTACAAGTGTAGGGAGAGGATGCTGCTGGACTTGTGATTTCAGGGAGAGAATAGGAGAGAATCTAACTCAGCGATCTACCTAGAACTAGTTGTGTGGGTGCAGGGCACTATCCTTTTACGTTGCCCTGAGCTCATTGACAAAAAAATACTAAATTTTAGAATTCTGTTAGGTGGGTGGCGACGGGGGCCATTTTATGCATGCTCAGTGCACCAGCACTGCATCTGAGCTTTTGGGACATTGCAAATCAAATTTTTTTTTTGGGTAAACCTCAACATCTGTATTACTCAGTGTGCAATTTAAGCTAGAAATACACCCATCATTTTCTGGGGTTTGAAAAACACATTTTTTTGACAAAAAACACTATTATATGTTTTTCAGGACTTGCAGCATTAGCCCGTGTGAAATTACAGGCTTATACACTGCTGTCAAATTCAGTTGTTAAACAAACAGTCGTTTGGGCACAAAAAATTTAGTTGGCAGCCTTTGATGCAGATGTCATTGTGAGATACACCCTTAATACATTTGGGTAACATTCAGAAATTTTAAATACCGCCATTTGGTGCCCTGTGAGATAACCCCTATACATACAGGGGTTTGAATTAGGCATTTGAAATACTGCCTTTTTGTGCAAAGATATATTTACTTCAGGCCTACACTGATTCAGGGCGTGTGTGATCCCCAGTATACAGACAGGGTTTTGATTCAGCCATTTAAAATACATCCATTTTAAATACAGCCATTTAGTGCAAAGATATATTTACTTCATGCCTACACCGATTTAGGGCGTTTGAAATATAGCCGTTTGAAATACAGCCATTTTGTGCAAAGAAATCTTTAATTGAGGCCTAGTCTGGTTCAGGACGTGTGAGATACACCCTTTACATACTGTCGTTCTTTTCTACTATTAATTAAACACCCAATTAGGGCAAGATTTTGAATTAAAAAAATATGAGGAGAGCGTTAAATAAGTGATCGTAGGATGCGCGAGGACAAGCGCACGCTGGTAGACACTCTGAGGGTGGCATTCCCACCTGACAGCAGGGGCACAGTGGAAGCACAAGGCGAAGGCAGAGGACGAGAAGGAGGTCGCCAACGCAGCTGGGGCACCGCCAGCACCTCAGAAGGCAGGGTTAGCATGGCCGACATGTGGAAAAGCTTTGTCAGCACGCCACAACAACCAGCACCACAAGCTGATATGGAACTTCTTAGCAGGAGGCAGCATTTCACCAACATGGTGGAGCAGTATGTGTGCACACGCCTACACGTACTGAATGACGGGTCTGCCCCCTTCAATTTCTGGGTCTCCAAATTAGGCACATAGCCTGAGCTTGCCCTTTACGCCTTGGAGGTGATGGCCTGCCCTGCAGCCAGTGTATTATCTGAACCTGTGTTTAGCACGGCAGGGGGCGTCATCACAGACAAGCGCAGCCGCCTGTCCTCAGCCAATGTGGACAAGCTCACGTTTATTAAAATGAACCAGGCATGGATCCCAAAATAAATAAATAAAAATATCTGTTATATTTTCTCGTGAAATTAACCACTTTTTGCGTGTATAGTACCACTGCTATACCTAGTAGGCCGTTTAAAAAATATATATAAATTGTCTTTCACATTTTCTGGTGAAATTAACCAATTTTGGGTGTATAGTACCACTGCTATACCTAATAGACCAGTAAAAAAAAAAAAAAAAATTGTCAGTTACATTTTATGGTTAAATTCACCGTTTTTGGAGTGTAATATACCCCTCTTCTACCTAGTTGACGGCTTAATCCATTTCAATAATTTTTCTTTTACATTATCGGGTGACAATAAACAATTGTTTTCTGTCATAGACCCCTGCTCTTCCAAGTAGACAGGTTAAATAATTTCAGTAATTTTTCTGTTACATTCTTGGGTTGACATTATACAATTTTAGACATGAATAAACCACTGCTCTGCATAGGTGACAGGGAATAAAATTTCAGAAATGCTTCTTTAATTGATGCGCACCACCTCTTTTGATTCAATGCTTAAACTTAAACAAGTTGTACCACATTTAAGCTTCGATACTTTGTCCCACATTTTCGCTATACTCTTTTGGCCAATATTTCCACCTCAATAGCTTTTCCCACAATTCCGCTTGACTCTTTTGGACCACATTTGGGCTTCTTTAACTTGTCCCACATTTGCACCTCAATAGCTTTTCACACATTTATGCTCGATCCCAATTTTTTTTTATACATTTATCTCGCTTAAATTTGGTCTCTTTTTCTCACGCTCCCTCTCTGGCCTGGAACCCTGATTCCCCGCCACCGGCGATCACCATGGTAGGCGCATAAAAGAACATCGAAAGTTGATAGAGCAGATATAAAATTGGATCGTGAACATCACGGGGACGTGCAACATGGTGGGGTGGTAAGTGTGCACACGCCTACACTAACTGACTGACAGGGGTCAGCCCTTGCAACTTCTGGAAGAGGGGTTAGGTGGTCACTTAGACCTAGCGTAACCTTTACAACCTCTCTGACTAGTAATAGGTAAAATGTTATCTTTATTAATCACTTTATAAATCACATTAAAAATACATTAACTACTTGGGATCATGCAACTTCTGGGTCTCCAAATAGGGCACATGGCCTGAGCTTGCCCTTTACCCCTTGGAGGTGCTGGCCTGCCCTGCAGCCAGTGTATTGTCTGAACGTGTGTTTAGCATGACTAGAGGTGGTTATCACAGGTTAAATTTCCCAATGTTTTGGGGTGTACCCTAATTTTAAAAATAAAATTTAAAACCAAAAAGCAGTGTAGGCTACCTCCTCCTCTTCTACCACCGCTTCCACCTACACCGCCACATCCACCGCCTCCTCAACTTCCTACTCCATATGGACCTTGTCCTAGATCAAGATAATTTTTTTGTTGTTGCCTATATTATGCTATTTAAAGTCATTTCCCTATCCAGATTTGTTTGCAGAGAACTTGCCATGCTCTTAACAACATTTTGCTGGCATTTGCAGCCCTCTAGCCCTTTCCATTACATTTTTACAGCCATTTTAGTGCTCAAAAGTTCGGGTCCCCATTGACATCAATGGGGTTCGGGTTCCGGATCAAGTTCGGGTCCCAAACATTTTTCCTTTTTTCCATCCAGGTGTCCGCTCAACTCTAGCCCTGAAACATTTATCTTCGTTGTGTTATTAGTAAACTATTCTGGTCACTGGGGAGACCGGACACGCCCCTGTTGTGGGTTGGCTGGTGTGGGGTCACATTATTTGCCCCTGCGTCCTTCACAGTGAGATGACATAATCAGCGGCACTGCACCTCCAATCACGTGGGCAAGTGCTGTGTGTGGCACCTCCTTCGCTGGGGGTGTAGGCGCATACTGATTTCCTCCTCTCCTCCATACTGGCTCCGCGCCTGCGCATTACATTTACAGGCCACACCAATGCCCACGTTGTACCCTCAGGATACTACACATTTATTTAAAAAAGGTCACACAGACCTACTAAATCCTTTTAGGGGTTACAACATAGATATTAAAACGTAACCTTTATTATATTTTTATAAAAGCTGATACATTTATTTATACACCCAGTCCCATTAAAATTATCAGGGAAGAAATCAGATATTCCACTCAATACTGAATGTGTGTAATCCTCTTTTACGTGGAGGTACTGCTTATGGCTGCAGTTCACTTTGCTGTGTTATAATGTGTGCATCTGCCATAGGTTAATGCATATGTTTTTCTACATTCCTATATGGAATCCAGCGCATTCGTTGCTCAACATTGTGCTTGAATGCAACCTACAACTTTGTTGCAACACTGGAATGTGTAGCCAAGTGCTTACTCTTTGAAGCTTCTTGACAATCAGATTCTGATTGTAAGTCGTGTTGCAACAATGTGATTTTATAATAGAGCAGATTTCTATTTGCTCCTACTGCACTTATATTATGGCGCTGAAACCACTTGACTAATTCCTATGTTTGTGCACACATGCTTTGTCACACTATGGCTCATGAGAGAGGAAATAGATTCCTACAAAATTACCAGGGAATGGTTTCCCTATTTTATCATAAAGGGGGCTCCCACTGCTCACCCCTCTTTACTATGAGCCATATCACACCAACTTTCTCAGCCATGTAGATACACGCTGTTTAGCGCTTACCAACCACACATTCATTCATACAATTGTATGCTTCCGATTCGGTCCCTGTCTAAAAGCCAGCAAGCACTAACCCTCCCGACATGTTTCGCTGCATGTGCGGCTTCATCAGGGAAATAGGGTATTAGTGTCACACTAATACCCTATTTAGTGTCACACTAATACCCTATTTCCCTGAAAAACATATGCATTAACCTATGGCAGATGCAAACATTATACATTTATTATAACACAGCAAAGTGAACTGCAGCCATAAGCAGTACCTCCAAGTAAAAGAGGATTACACACATTCAGTATTGAGTGGAATATCTGATTCCTTCCCTGATAATTTTAATGGGACTGGGTGTATAAATAAATGTATCAGCTTTTATAAACATATAATAAAGGTTACATTTTAATATCTATGTTGTAACCCCTAAAAGGATTTAGTAGGTCTATGTGACCTTTTTGTAAATAAATGTTACATATACAGGGACGCTGATTACATGTGGTCACACTGAACCACTGATGGTAAGCTCATTTAGTTATGTATCGTATGAAATTAATTACAGCTGTGTTTTTCAGCTGATGATGTGCCTTTTTAGGAATCTTTTAACCCTTTTTTGCACATATAGCACATGGACTTTTTAATACACAGGCTCACATGTCAGTTGTGATTATGTGTCATATCATTTATTATAACTAAAGAATCTTTGTATGAAATGTAATTAATGATTCTAATGTATAAGTTTGGATATTATGTGATTGTTGATTTTATGTATTTATCAAGCTATTAATTAATTACTTAGTGTCATGTGACACACTTGCACTGGGGTATTATTGGTATATATACCCACTTGTTACAGTATTGCTTTGCTTGACAAAGACCTCATTGTGTAGGCCGAAACATTGCCTGGAAAATAAAGTGCGTCAACACAGTTTCACATGAAGTTGGAGTGCTGCCTCGTTCTTTGGATTGTGTGTATATATGTATATGTATATATATATATATATATATATATATATATATTATCAGGCAGTGACAGTCCTCATATATACAAAAAACAGAGAAAGAGAAATAGGTAGAATCGCACATCCACAAGCTCAGCTTCTGATTTTTAACTGCTTCTCAGCAAAATTAATATTGCTTCTCGGCGCAATATTTACTGTACTGCCCCCTATACTATGAAAGAGGCATTAGTGTACATTTTGATCAAAAGGCATAAGCCCACTCACCGTGCCAACGTTGCCTCTTAGAGTGGGTCCTACTCTAAATTTGGCGCAGCACCGCCTGGCGACTGCCGCCGCCGCAGCACCGGACCAGCTGGCGGCGGGATCCAGCCGCCAAACAGCACCCCTGCTGTCCGGCAATGCCACCATGGCACCGGGTCCCGCCGAGCCCCCAGCGCCGCAGCAAACAATGGCCGCCACGCAGTACTGCACCATGTGAACAGTTGGTAAAGCTCACCTATCACATGCCCTCAGGAGCTAAGTCTGAGAGCTGGTAGAACCCTTTCACTGATATATACTTGCTCAGGATAATTAAAAACACTAGAGAAGATCTAATGGTATGATTTGGGGTGTTTTCCCCATGATCACCTGGCCTGAGGTGAGGCCAGGTGCAATAATCACTTGGGGATAAAGCAATCCTCAGTGTGTGAAAGTTGGAGTTAGGCCCCAGGTAACAGACCTGCAGAGGGCCGGTATGGTCCCATCCAGGAGGGCTGGGGGGGCCACAAGGCTGAGAAAGCCTGAGAAAGGAAATTGAGCAGGAAGCCTGCTGTGAACGCGCAGCACCAGGGCTGAGGGCAGCAGATTTTCACAGGCTCTGATTGGCGGGCCGCAGATTTTCACGGGCTGTGATTGGCGGGCAGCAGATTTTCACGGGCTGTGATTGGCGGGCAGCAGATTTTCACGGGCTCTGATTGGCGGGCAGCAGATTTTCACGGGCTCAGGGCAGCTCCTTTTAACGGCAACTGTATGGGGATCGCTCAGGGCGGTTTATTTCAACAAGGGCTGTGAATGCGAACGCGCAGCGTCAGCTTATACTACCATCGGCTGTATGAGCCTGTTTGATCCCCGTTAAATGAGCTGCCCCTGCGATCCTCATACAGCCGATGGTAGTATAAGCTGACGCTGCGCGTTCGCATTCACAGCCCTTGTTGAAATAAACCGCCCTGAGCGATCCCCATACAGTTGCCGTTAAAAGGAGCTGCCCTGAGCCCGTGAAAATCTGCTGCCCGCCAATCAGAGCCCGTGAAAATCTGCTGCCCGCCAATCACAGCCCGTGAAAATCTGCTGCCCGCCAATCACAGCCCGTGAAAATCTGCTGCCCGCCAATCAGAGCCTGTGAAAATCTGCTGCCCTCAGCCCTGGTGCTGCGCGTTCACAGCGCTGTGAATGAAAGCTGCTGTGAAGCCAAACCCTGTTTCCAGCCAATCAGGAGCGGAGCAGGGAGACACACCTCCCTCTGAAGCATGACGTCCTGACCGGAAGTGACGCGGGCAGCAGATTTTTATGGGCAGCAGATTTTCACAGAACAAGGGGTCACACAGTCAGAATCAGGAGGACTGCTGGATCATATCCCCCCAAGGTATTTTGCTGCTTGCACCAGGAGGCCTGGTGCGTTGCACTGGTCACAGCTAGTAGGCTGTCAGACCGAAGCCGAATACCGCAGTGTAAACATTGACCTAGAGGTAAGTTAGGGAGACCTATGTATAGGCAGTGCCTAGCCGGGTAAAGGTATATTGTTTTGTGTTGAAGTAACACGTTGTGTTGTAAATCTGCGATGTGCTGTGTGACAACTAAAGCACTGTTTGAGCTTGAAAACCCCCTGTTTGACAAGAAGTCTGTCATTGCCGACCCCTGAGAGAGAGCGATCCCTTACAATATATATACTGTATATACTGTGTGTGTGTTTATATATATATATATATATATATTGTAAGGGATCAGTTAGCGGGGTGTCATCTCCTGGGTAGACAGGCACCGTTTAGCGGGCACACTGTACAAATTGCAGTCCAAACAGCATGACATTTCTTTAACTGGCCTCAGCCAGTTTTATTGCTAGGTGAGGTGCAGACCACAAAAAGAAATATAACAAACAAAATTCTAAGTCTGTCCGGCTCTACCTATACAGCAGGAAACCTAACTGCACAAGTGCCAGCCTAATACCGGGCACCAAACAAAATAGCAAGGTCCATACCTCTTGAAGTGCTCTCTCAGGCCCTAAGCATGTAACCTGTTCCCAGGTGGAGCAAGGTGTGTCTGTATTCTCAGCCTTATATCAGACTAGCACTCCTGAGGAGTGATACTGATTACCTGACAGCCCAAAACCCGGACTTTCCGGATCGAGTGGGGGCCCAACCTTCTCTCGCCACTCCAGCAACACGGGCCCTAAATCCAGGTTTGTATACAAACCCGAATTGCAGAGACGTCTGCATAGACCTCTGAAAATTTCCCTGGTTGCATTTTAAATGACAGAAGTGAGGAATCTTGGACACACATAGACCCCGCTGCAGCAGCTCAGGAGCTCTCACTAATGGTTCCTGAACTGCCATGAAACTGTGGCTGGGTGGGAGTTAGCACAGGCTGGCAGCAGAAGTTAGCCTTCAGTGAAGCCTCCAGTCCGCGCATACATCATGACACTAAGCAGCACCTGACAGTTGGGCAGGCTGGTGGCTTCACTAAATGCTAAATGATGCCGGCAGCCTTCGCTTCTATTATGCACTAAAATATTGTTGGGCAGACTAGCAGCTTCTCTTTATGAGCTGTACTGCCGCCAGGCCACATGTCCTTCACTCACCACAGCCGGAGTTCCCCCCCGTGCGCTCCTTCACCAATCAGCTTCCTACATTTCTCCCACCATATGAGCTCTCCCCTGTCCTGGTACCGTAGATTGCTGCCTAAGTCCCTTGGTGAAGACAGCTCAGGGGCAATATACGGTATCCTAATGAAAAATAAAATGTGTGCCAAATATGACTATAACCACCCTCATCCATAGGAATTTCCCAAGTACTGCAGTATATAGGTGGATTACTATGGATGTGGGGGATTATAATCATATTTAAAATAAACAGCATTCTGTAATTGGCATGTGTCTATATTAAATATGACTATAACCCCCCTCATCCATAGGAATGCACCCATATACTGCAGTATATGGGTGGATTTCTGTGGATGAGGGGGGTTATAGTCATATTTAATATAGACACATGTCAATTACAAAAAAGTCCTTGGACAGTGTTTATTTTAAATATGACTATAACTCCCCTCATCCATTGGAATCCACCAATATACTGCAGTACATGGGTGCATTCCTATGGATGAGGGGGGTTATAGTCATATTTACCATAATATAAACACTGTCCAGGAACTGTTCTGTAATTGGCATGTGTCTATAACTATGACTATAATCCCCCTCATCCATAGGAATCCACCCATATACTGCAGTATATATGTGGATTCCTTTGGATGAGAGGGGTTGTATATACAGTACCTACAGTACATAAGTGTATTCTCTAGGATGATGGGGGTTATAATCACATAACAGTGTCATCCACAGATTCCCCATAATAGTGTCATCTACAGATCCCCCCATAACAGTCTCATCCACAGATTCCCCAATAACAGTGTCATCCAAAGATCCCCTATAACAGTGTGTCATCCACAGATTCCCCATTACAGTGTCATCCACAGATTCACCTATAACAGTGTCATCCACAGACTCCCCTATAACAGTGTCATCCACAGATTCCCCATTACAGTGTCATCCACAGATTCCCCCAGAACAGTGTGTTCCACAGATTCCCCCATAACAGTGTCATCCACAGATCCCCCCATAACAGTGTCATCCACAGATTCCCCCAGAACAGTGTGTTCCACAGATTCCCCCATAACAGTGTCATCCACAGATCCCCCCATAACAGTGTCATCCACAGATCCCCCCATAACAGTGTCATCCACAGATTCCCCCATAACAGTGTCATCCACAGATTCCCCCATAACAGTGTCATCCACAGATTCCCCATAACAGTGTCATCCACAGATTCCCCATAACAGTGTCATCCACTGATCCCCCCCATAACAGTGTCATCCACAGATTCCCCATAATTGTGTCATTTACAGATCCCCCATAACAGTGTCATCCATAGATTTACCATAAGGACTTCTTCACATGAGCGTGGCGGATTGGCTTCGGATGCGTTCAGGGTGCGTTCAGTGAAACTCTCACCATTTTGCAAGCAATTTAAGTCCGTTTTGTCTACGATTGCATTCATTTGTTAATTTTTTTTCTGCGCTGGTGCAATGAGTTTTGCTGCGTTTTTCACGTGCGTGATAAAAAACTGAAGGTTTACAAACAACATCATCAATGAAACACGCATTGCACTCGCACTTGTTTGCAGATGCAATGTGTTTTTCACTGAAGCCCCATTAACTTCTATGGGGCCAGGTCTGCGGGAAAAACGCAGAATATAGAACATGCTGCATTCTTCACACAATGCAGAACTGATGCATGAAAAAAATGCTCATGTACATAGACCCATTGAAATGAATGGGTCAGGATTCAGTTCACGTCACACAAATTGCAACCGTGTGGAAAACTTGCTGGTGTGAAAGTGGCCTAACAGTGTTATCCACAGATCCCCCATAACAGTGTTATCACAGATTCCCCATAACAGTGTTATCTATAGATCCCCCATAAAAATGTGTCATCCACAGAACCCCCATATCAGTTTCATCCACTGATATACTTAGCTAGTGTCCCCGTGACTATGTAGGACACAATGCTGACAGTTTATTTATTACTGTATTATGGTGTAGAAAACTACCATACTGTAATCACATGCTGCATCCAAATTTAGAAAGATGTTAAAGCAGAAAAGGCTTTCATATAAGATTCCTTTTAAACTGGAGGTGGTAAAATATGTCAAAGAACATGGAAACAGGGCTGCTGAGAGGCATTTCGGGCTGCCTTCAACAGAAAAAATGATATGGGAGTGGAGGAAACCGGAGGACCAGCTGCAAAAAGCAGATAAAAGCAAACACACTTTTGTGGGCATACTGCAAAATGGCCACAGATTGACTTGGAAATGAAAGAGTGGATAGAAGTCCACTGTGTGACTCAGTTTGCCCAGGTAAGGTGCAGAACATATGGTATGCTGGAGGGGCCCTGTGAATTGTCTCTGCAGTTGAGGCTGAGGACATAGGGGAGGCTGAGGAGGCAGAGGCAGACATTGTCGCAGGACCAACGGCGTGAGAACGTGGAGGCGCAAGCGGGTCACCTGGCCAAGTTGCTGGTGTGACTGTGCAGGAACCACAGTCACCCAGTGGGGCGTAAAGGACATGTATTGTCCCTGACCATAGTTATAGCTCCACACGTTGGCGCTGCTGTGCACTTTGGCAGACACCGACAGGGTCACGGACTGGCCCACCTTCTGTTCTACATGTGTGTGCAGGGCTGGTACTGCCTTTTTGGCAAAGAAATGACGGCTTGGGAGTCTGCACCTCGACTTCGCACAAGCCATCAGTGCTCTGAAAGGTGCAGAGTCCACCACTTGGAAAGGGAGGGACTGCAGCACCAGCAACTTGGACAGGAGCATGTTCAGCTTCTGCGCCGTTGTATGAGTGCACGCATACTGTTTTCTCTTGGGAATCGCTTTGGTGATCAATTGCTGATGGAATGACTGACGTGGAGTAGGAGGAGGAGCATGAGCATCAGTGCCAGCAGATTATGGGAAGGATGGATAGCTCCCTTCGGCTGAGTTGGTGGAGCCTTGACTGCCTGAAATCGGGTGTGTCACTTTATGGTGATGCAGCATATGTTGATGCAGGGCTGTGTTGCCAACACTGGAACCCTGGCCACGCTTCACCTTCTGCCCATAGATTCTACATATGTCCAGTATTGAGTACTGTCTGCACATCATTGATGTCCTCCTCAACCGTCTCTGGTTCAGGTTCCTGACCGCTCGCAAAACCAACTCTCACGCCACTCTCCTCATCACTACTTGCCCGCCTATTGGAGGAAGCGGCGGATGTCTCCTCCACATCTTGGCTTGCCAAAACTGCTGACTGTCTTCTAGTAGCTCATCCTCACTGTATAGTGGAGCTGAGCCCACAGCATACAATACTTCTCTGGCTTAGGGAACAGAAAAGGACAGAGGCAGGTTGAGGACAGGTGAGGACACAGAGCCTTCTCCCGGGCCATGCCAACTAAGGGTTCTGTCTGACGAACCCACCGACTCTAGGCTGGGGGTGTCTGATGTCACTTGCGACAAAGTCGAAGATAGCGTTAACCATTCAAGAACTGCTGGGTTGCTCGTCTTGACACTAGCGCTACCTGACACTGGGAGCTCAGGCCTCTCAAAGTGACCCCTTCTGCCATGGTCCCTTACTCTGCTACAACCTGTGTCTGCGCCAGAAACATTTAGGCCTCTGCCACTCCCTTGTGCTGAGCCTGGCACCTCTCTCTCTGACATACAGTTAAATGAAAGAAATAAATAAAAAGTAAATAAAAAACTATAAATCTGTAATTTTCCCACTTCACCGCACAACGGCTAACAAGCCCCCCCCCCCCCACTAATACACACAAAAAAGGGCTTTAGAACATATAACTGCACCACTGAACGGCAAATATATTTTTCTTTTGCCACTATTACAAGTACATGACAAAAAGGGCTTTATAACACATAACTGCACTGCTGAACAGTAAATATATTTTTCTTTTGTCACTAATACACACCACAAAAGGCTTTAGAACATATAACAACACCGCTAAACGGCAAATATATTTTTCGTTTGCCACTAATACACACCACAAAAGGCTTTAGAACATATAACTGCACCGCTGAACGGCAAATATATTTTACTTTTGCCACTAATATACGCCACAGATGGCTTTAGAACATGTAACTGCACCGATGAACGGCAAGTATATTTTTCTTTTGCCACTAATCCACAACAAAAGGGGCTGTAATTTTAGCACTTTACCACACAACGGCTAATAAGCCCTTTTTCCCCACTAATACAAACCAAAAAATGCTTTAGAACATATATCTGCACCGCACAAGGGCAAATAAGACATAGAAATATTTCCTTGTAATAAACCCTGTTAATGGCTGTATCAAACAGCACTTGCACACTAATAACAAGACAGGTTTGCTTGAATTACAGAGCTGTATAATGACAATTTACTCGGCCGAGTACCGCATGTGCTCGAGGGCAATGCTCGAGTCTCCACCCCGTATGTTTCTTGGCTGCTATGCAGCCAATGAATGTGCAGGTAAGTACTGCCCTAATTGTAATGCTTTAGCCATGTTGTTTACTGGCATTACAGTGATTTGCTGGTGGAAAGTTTCATCGGGTGCTATATAGCACCCGATGGCGCGTGTTCGGCTCAGTCTTAGTCAGAGAGAGGAAGGGACAGACAGTGTAGGGAGTGATACTTCACTAGTTTTATTTGAAAAACTTTTAAGGACTATTGTGTGTGGCAGCAACAATATATATTTTTTGCGCAACCTGCGCTAAATTGCTAAAACTTTACAGATCGAAAAGTCCTTTTAAGGACTATTGTGTGTGGCAATAACAATATATATTTTTTCGCATATCCTGTGCTAAATAGCATCTAATAGGCCGCTGCAGACAGTTAAATTATATGCGCCACATCTCCTGTGTAAAGTGTGCGCATCCTAAAAATAACTGTGACATCCAGTGCAATTTTTCCATAGATGGTGTCCGCTGCGGACATTAACATTAGGGACGCCACATCTGCAGTGTACCGTGTGCGTTTAATTTTTTTTATCAGTGACATACAGTATACTTTTTCAATCGATTGTGTCCACTTCGGACAGTGCCATTACCAGTGCGACATGTAAAGTGTACCATGTGCGTTTAAAAAAATTTATCAGTTACATACAGTGTACTTTTTCAATAGACGGTGTCCGCTTCTGAGAGTGACATTACCGGGGGTAATCTCCAGTGTAACGTGTGCGCATAAATTTTTTATCTGTAACATACAATGTACTTTTTCCGTAGATGCTGCGAACATCAGTCCACAAGACTAAATGACAACATTTTCAGTTCCAGTCATTTGGAAAGCTGCGCATTTAATGCTTTGGCCTGTGGGTGGGTGGCTGGGTATTTGCGCTTGCGTTAAAAGGCCTTTGGTAAGGACATTTGGATGCTGCACTGGGACACGTAAGTGGATGTGGTCGCTGATGGTGCTTGCGAAGGTCCAGGTGCAGGGCGGGAGGCATCATCATCAGCTTCAGGTGGCCTGTCAACGTTGCAGCAGGGCTTGAAATTGCCAGCTCACCTGCTGTTGTGCGACGTGAGCGCGCACTGGAACTCGACGTTCCACAGGTTGGCCAGGCTTTGTGAGCAGCAGAGGGCATTAGTGGAATATGGTCTTCGCCTTTTTAGTCAACTTCCGCTATTCACAATCGAGGAGTGGGCATGGATTTCTGACCCCTGTGAGGTTTTAAGAAACTTTGAGAAATCAACACAGATGGTGAGCAGCGTGTCACGACTGTGACTGATCCAGATAGGTCTGGGAAGAGAAGGTCGCAGCAACTTGCTACTCGCGATAGCTTGTGAGTTTGCTCCGTGGTTCAGGGTATGTCATCCGGGTTTTGCCTTGTGAACCTTTTTGTCCTGACTGGGAGTTTGTAGGCATTCTTCTCAGGTGAGTGCTGTCTGCCACTCCCAGCTACTATATTAGTTTCAGTTTCACTTGCAGTCATTGCCAGATATAGTCCTTACTTCCAGTGCTATTCTGACCTTTGAAGGAGATCGTTTGACGGTATTGCTGTGGAGCTCTTGTCTGGCGTGGACTGTCGTTATTGGGATCATCTTCTCTGCTCGTGCCTGGATTTCCGGGAATTAAACCGGATATCTATCCGAGACCCCTATCATCTTCCTCTCATTCCTGACCTCTTTAATCAGGTTGCTGGTGCTAAATGGTTCTCCAAAATGGATCTCAGAGGAGCCTATAACCTGGTTCGCATCAAAGAGGGGGATGAGTGGAAGACGGCTTTTAATACTCCGGAAGGGCATTATGAAAATCTGGTCATGCCATTTGGTCTTACTAATGCGCCTGCGGTGTTCCAACATTTTGTCAACGATATTTTTAGTCACCTTATCGGGAGATTTGTTGTGATATATCTTGATGACATCCTGGTCTATTCTCCGGATCTGGATACACATAAGATCCATGTGAGACAAGTGCTGCAGATATTAAGGGCCAACAAATTGTTTGCCAAATTAGAGAAATGTGTGTTCGCCGTAAAAGAACTGCCATTTCTGGGGTATGTGTTGTCAGATTCAGGTTTCCGCATGGATCCAGAGAAAGTCCGGGCAATTATGGACTGGGATCTGCCTGAGAACCTGAAGGCATTGCAACGCTTCCTGGGGTTTGCCAATTTTTATAGAAAGTTTATAAAGAACTATTCCTTGGTGGTCAAACCACTGACGGACATGACCCGAAAGGGATCCGATTTTCCAAATGGTCACATGCAGCCAAAACTGCCTTTACATCTCTGAAGGAAAGATTCACCTCGGCTCCTATTCTCGTACAGCCAGATGTCTTGCTTCCTTTTATTGTAGAGGTTGACGCATCAGAGGTGGGGGTGGGAGCGGTACTATCTCAGGGCCCGTCCCTGGTGAATGGCGTCCGTGTGCTTTCTTTTCGAAGAAATTGTCTACTGCAGAAAGGAACTATGACATTGGCAACAGGGAACTTTTGGCTATTAAGTTGGCCTTAGAGGAGTGGCATCATTTTTTGGAGGAGCGGTTCATCCCATCACAGTGATTACTGATCACAAAAACTTAGTATATCTGGAGTCTGCTAAACGTCTCACCCCTAGACAGGCTCGGTGGTCGTTATTTTTACTAGGTTTAATTTTGTAATAACCTATCGCCCGGGGCAAAAATACTAAGGCGGATGCATTGTCTCGAAGTTTTCCTGGAGGGGGTGATGATGATGTTCCAGAGCCTATTTCGCAAAGGGGGTGGTGGTCTCTGCATTACACTCAGGTTTAGAGGGAGGGTGTTGGAAGCTCAGGGGACGCCCGGCCTCCTGCCCCTCGGGTAAACTGTTTGTGCCAGAAAATTTACGCCTGGAGATACTAAAAGAACACCATAACTCCGCACTGGCAGGACACCCAGGTAGTAAGGCAACCTCTGAATTAGTGTCTCGTCGGTTCTGGTGGCCTAAGTGGCGCCAGGAGGTGTTGAATTTTGTGTCTGCATGTCCTACCTGTGCTCGTTCTAAGGTGGATCATACTCGTCCGGCAGGGCGTCTTTTACCTCTGGCCATCCCCAACAGGCCTTGGACGCACCTATCAATGGATTTCATTGCTGATCTACCAGTATCAGCGGGGAAGACTGTTATTCTTGTTGTTGTTGACAGATTCAGTAAAATGGTGCACTTTATTGCTCTGACCGCATTGCCTAATGCTAACACACTGACTCAGGTTTTTATTGACCACATCGTGAAGCTTCACGGGGTCCCTTCCGATATTGTTTCGGATCGTGGTACCCAATTTGTTTCTAAATTTTGGAAAGCTTTTTGTTCTCGTTTAGGGGTTCATCTGTCGTTTTCTTCATCTTTACATCCACAGTCCAACGGTCAGACTGAACATACCAATCAAAACCTAGAGACATATTTGAGATGCTTTGTTTCCGAAAATCAGGAGGAATGGTCATCTTATTTACCGTTAGCCGAGTTTGCCATTAATAATCGTCGTCAAGAATCCACCAATAAGTCACCATTTTTTGGTGCGTATGGTTTCCATCCTCAGTTTTGTACGTTTAGTGAGGGGGGGCCGTCTGGGATTCCCGAGGAGGAACGATTTGCGTCTTCACTTTCATCAGTGTGGCAGAGTGTGCAAGAAAGTTTGAAGAGAATTGGTGGTAGATACAAGCGTGTGGCTGATAAGAAGCGCTCTGAAGGTCCGGACCTTGGGGTGAATGACTTGGTGTGGTTGTCTACCAGAAATATCAAGTTGAAGGTTCCCTCATGGAAATTAGGTCCGAGATTTATTGGTCCTTATAGGGTAATTAAGATCATTAACCCGGTGGCTTTTCGTCTGGAGCTACCTCAGACTCTAAGGATCCATAATGTCTTCCACAGATCTCTGCTTAAGAGATATGTAGAACCTCCTGAACCATTGCCACTACCGCCTCCACCGGTGGTTGTTGATAGCAGTCTTGAGTTTCAGGTAGAAAAGATTGTTGATTCACGATATGTTCGCCGCTCTCTTCAGTACCTGGTGCACTGGAAAGGTTATGGTTCCGAAGAGAGAATGTGGGTGCCAGCATCAGAGATAAAGGCGGACAGACTCATTCGGGTTTTCATAGGTCCCACCCGGAGAGGCCTGGTCTTGAGGGTCCGGTGGCCCTCGTAGAAAGGGGGGTACTGTCACGACTGTGACTGATCCAGATAGGTCTGGGAAGAGAAGGTCGCAGCGACTTGCTACTCGCGATAGCTTGTGAGTTTGCTCCGTGGTTCAGGGTATGTCATCCGGGTTTTGCCTTGTGAACCTTTTTGTCCTGACTGGGAGTTTGTAGGCATTCTTCTCAGGTGAGTGCTGTCTGCCACTCCCAGCTACTATATTAGTTTCAGTTTCACTTGCAGTCATTGCCAGATATAGTCCTTACTTCCAGTGCTATTCTGACCTTTGAAGGAGATCGTTTGACGGTATTGCTGTGGAGCTCTTGTCTGGCGTGGACTGTCGTTATTGGGATCATCTTCTCTGCTCGTGACTGGATCTATCTCTGCTGGAGATTGTTTGTTTGTTGCTGTCTTCCCCTGTTGTTCTCCTAGACATGAGTGATGGTGACTAGTGCTCCCATCTGCCTTTCCCCAGTCTAGTCTTCTAAGGGTGACTCAGGGTTTAGGCATCCTGCTCGCCGCACGGGTTCACACCCCGTCTAGGGTATCAGGGCAGACAGGTGCCAGCTTAGGGTTTGATAGGGGTGGCCGTTCTATTTCCCATCCGTAGATAAGGGTCCCCCTTCCCCTCCGTCTGGTGCGACACGACCGCTGCTGGGATAGCGGTCGTGACACAGCGATAACGCTATTTTCAGCTTAACCATCCCACTTCTCTGTCTACTCAAACGCTTGCTGCTCACAATTAAGGACGACGCTTTGCATGTGAAAGAGGTGGAAATGGAGGAAGACATTACACAGGGTGATAGCCAGACCACCCTCAGTTCGTCTTCTCAGCGTGAATTGGACGATGAAGAGGAGGAGGAGGAGCAGGAGACGGTTGCCTACACTACAGAGGGTAGTACCCATGGAAGTTTAATTCCATCTGTTCAGCGTGGGTAGACAGAAGATAAAGAAGAGGATTAGGAGATTGAGAGTTATCCTCCTGATGACGACAGTGAAGTCTTGCCTTTTGATACTCACAGGGCTGACTTCATGTTCGGCTGCCTTTATGTTTGGCTGTTATATGCATTTTAGACAACACGGATTACTGGTTGTTCACCCTTCTCAACCCCTGCTACAAAGAGAACTTCACATCTCTCATTTCTCTGGTGGAGAGGACGAGCAAAACGGTGCAATACTAGAAGGTCCTTGTTGAAAAATTGCTCCAAAAATTTCCATCTGACAACGCTGGCGGCAGAGTCCGTAGTTTCCTGGGCAACCGAGGAGGGGAGCAAAGGGGAACTCACAGCAGAGGCAGGGCAACACTCTCCAAAGCCTCGGACAGTTTCATGACACCCAGCAAGCAACCTCGCCCTCATGCTAGCCCTCCTGTCACAAAGAGGGAAACATTTTGGAAGATGATGAAGGAGTACATAGCAGACCATGTCAGCGTACTCAATGATCCCTCAGTAACTTACTACTACTAGGTGTCCAAGCTGGACATGTGGCACTAACTGGCGCTCTACACCTTGGAGGTGCTGGACTGCCCTGCCGCCAGCGTTTAGTCTGAGCGAGCATTTAGTTCTGCTGGTGGCATTATAACAGATAAGCGTATCTGCCTGTCAACTGAAAATGCTGACAGGTTGACTCTTATAAAAATGAACAAGGCCTGGATTGCCCCGACTTCTCGACTCCACTAGAGGAAAGCTGATGAATATAAAGGCACTTTAAATGTGTTGTTTATAATGTACTGAATACACTGTATTCCCATGCACCCCTTCCACCACAAAAAAGGGTATATTGTTGGGAGTCTTCCTTTTCTCATCCTCCTCCTCCTCTTCCATCATATCAACATGTTTATTTGTCACATATAATGCCCTCGCATATAATCTTTTACAAGGTCAGCTCACCAGCAGGCCCTCACCTACAATCTTTTACGGGGTCAGCTCACCTGTAGGTCCTCAAATATAATGTTTTAGAGGGTCAGCTCACCTACAGGCTCTTGCATATAATGTTTTACAGGGTCAGCTTACCAGCAAGCCCTCACCTACAACCTTTTACAGGGTCAGCTCAGCAGCAGGCCCTCACCCCTAATGTTTTAGAGGGTCAGTTCAGCAGCATGCCCTTGCCCCTAATGTTTTAGATGGTCAACATTGGTCCTTGTTCCAAATGTTTTTGAGTGTCACCAAGAGGCCATCAATCATAATTTTTCAAGTGGGTGTGAATATTGCCCTGCTTTTCCTCTAAAATCGATTTTATCTTTGGTTTTGTGCGTATTGTTGTCAGTCTTTAAAAGTGGCTTACTACACGGACAATATCATTCTTAGTAGCAACCTGGGAGTCCAAGATGCATCCAGACATCCTCCCCATGCTGTTCCCGAACCATTTTGGTGGTGGTTCCAACAATTTTTGAACTTTTCCAATGGACCAGGCATTCTCCCCTCTTCAGAGCAGGGGGCGCCTGGTTTAAAGGGCTTCTGTCATCACATTTTGACATTATAAGCTATCTGACATTAGCTATGTGCTAATGTCAGAGCAGCTTGATAATGTCTTTTTTACAAAAATCCGAGTTATATTCGGGCTAAAAATCGTAATTTTATAATATGTAAATTAGCCTCTGGAAACGCCCCCCCTGCTCCTAGAGGCTAATTTACATATTATAAAATTACGTTTTTTAGCCCGAATATAACTCGGATTTTTGTAAAAAAGACATTATCAAGCTGCTCTGACATTAGCACATAGCTAATGTCAGACAGCTTATAATGTCAAAATGTGATGACAGAAGCCCTTTAATGCTCAGGTTCTTCTATTGACTTTCATTGTGCTCGGGTGCTCCCGATGAGTTCGGCCCGAGCACCAGAGCACTTTGGTGGTCGATCAAGACTAACCTACACCTTGAATAATCTTTCCCTGCACTTTTTTTTTAAAACAATGAAGTTTCTTCTAACACTGTCTGTAGCGCCTGCTGACGTCTCTCCCGGCACTAAGTGCACCGGTAAATGGCAGAATCCAAGATGGCTGAGGCTTTTTATAGGGCTGTGACATCACAGGGCTGGCTGGAGGCTGATTGGCTTCCTGCATGGCTTTATGGGTGATCCCGCCCTCCCAGAGTTCATTGCTCTATGTCTTCACACGTGCAGCAGCCATTTTAGGAAAAAACGTGATTTCATTACCAGAAAGCGTGAGGAAATTCGGATTTGTTTCAAATTGAATTTTTCGGATTCCACCTTGGCAACTTCAATTCGCTCATCTGTAAACACAATAACAGGAAAAAAAAAATCAACCAATTTGCTGTTGTTTCATTTCAGCACCCCAAAAATTGAATAAAAGTAATCTTAAAGACATACACGCACTAATATGTTTTCACTAAAAAGAACAGAATGTACTACTGAAAATGAGCCCTCACACATAGAGTTGAGCGAACACCTGGATGTTCGGGTTCGAGAGGTTCGGCCGAACTTCCGGAAAATGTCCGGGTTCGTGATCCGAACTCAACCCGAACTTCATCCCGAACCCGAACCCCATAGAAGTCAATGGGGACCCGAACTTTTGGGCACTAAAAAGCCTGTAAAAGACTCCCGGAAAGGGCTAGAGGGCTGCAAAAGGCAGCAAAATGTAGGTAAATCCCCTGCAAACAAATGTAGATAGGGAAATGATGAGTTAACATAAAATAAATAAAAATTAACCTGTAAAAGACACCCAGAGGGATAATATACCGCAATAAATGCATTGCGATTACAACTTTGAGCTAACGATCACCATGGGAACGCCTCCTCCAGTAGAATGTACTGTCGGATCTGAGAATTAAGTTGAAATCGCAATGCGATTCTTATATATTTGCTTAATCGCATTGCGATTTCAACTTAGCATTGCTAAATAATTCCATCCATATCGTTAACTTACTGAGTCAGTAAGTTAACGAATATGGATGGAATTATTTAGAATTAGCAATGCTAAGTTGAAGCGGCAATGCGATTAAGCAGATATATAATAATCGCATAATCGCGTTCGAATAGAACTTAAAGCTGTCACTTAGTCAGTTTTAGTATTGGTGTGCTGTAATAGAAGTTACATTCGTGCGCGAATATAACTTAGAGCAATACAGTCAACTTTACACTGTTAGTTTTATTATCGCGATAATACAACTATTCAAGAATTGTGTACGTGCGTCTGTACGTGTGTGCGTTACCTCGGATCGGATCGAGAGAGACGAGTGGAGATTGGTGACTGTCCCAGCGATTATGGCGAAAAGTAATTTCTCTAAAGAAGAGCTGGATTTCTTAATAACTGTAAGTAAAAAGTAATTGAACTTAGTTAGTGTGTAATTCAGTAATGTGATTTAAACTTATTAATGATTTTTATTAGCCAAGAAGCCTGCAGGCCTTCACTGATCTCATAACTGCCTTACACTGTCACATGTCCTACTGCTTGGTGACATAAACTCATCAGTGATCACAGGCTTTAGCAGACTGCACAACTACATGAGTGATTAGTGAAAGACACTGTTAAAGGGGTGGCAATGTTCAAGTCACTTTTAAAGGGATGACGATGTTCAAGTCACTTTTAAAGGGATGGCGATGTTCAAGTCACTTTTAAAGGGGCTGCAGTGTTCAAGTCACTTTTAAAGGGGCGGCAATGTTCAAGTCACTTTTAAAGGGATGGCGAGTGGCGATGTTCAAGTCAGTTTTAAAGGGATGCCGATGTTCAAGTCACTTTTAAAGGGGCTGCAGTGTTCAAGTCACTTTTAAAGGGCGGCAATGTTCAAGTCACTTTTAAAGGGATGGCGAATTGGCGATGTTCAAGTCAGTTTTAAAGGGATGGCGATGTTCAAGTCACTTTTAAAGGGGCTGCAGTGTTCAAGTCACTTTTAAAGGGGCGGCAATGTTCAAGTCACTTTTAAAGGGATGGCGATGTTCTACTCTTTGACTGTTTTGATATTAAATGTTATTTTTGATGGTTCTTATGACTATGATAACTAATAATTGTATTTTAGAACTGTGGGATTACATGATTTAATTGTTATCTTGCAGGAAATGTTGGAGAAGGAGTACGACCGCAGAAGGTCAAGGGGCGAAAAGCAGGCCATAGTGCGGAGAATTGCTTTCCATCTGTGGCAGAAGCATGGGTGCACTCATCGGAAGGATGCGATTCTAAAAAAGTGGTCAGATCTGAAGCGCCACCGGATGGATCTGATCACTAAGATCCGAGATAAATCTCTTCCAGGTACAATACTTATTTGCATAACTGAGCAGATAGATAACACAATATGTTGGTGAGAGAAATAAGTATTTTTAACCCTTTACAATAAATCACTTAGTACAGTGGTGTTGAACTGATGGGAAAGGGTGCTAAAAGTGGCAATATGAGACCTCTTTCTGGGCCACATATGTTTTTGACTTTACACAGTTGACTTTGGCCCCTGAAGCTTGTCCAAACTCCTCGCACGTCTGGACGAGTGTAGACAACAAGCATCAATCAGGACAATTAGGCCACATGCCCAAATGAAGTCATAGACTCGAATCACTCTTGTTCCCTGGGGAGTGGCCCAACACCCAATAGCAGCAGTGAGTTGAAGCTGAACTTAATCAACGATGCTCAAAGGCAGAGTGCAGGGGGTACCCACAGGGTCCTGGTCCGGCAGGTCAAGGCAGACACTGATGATACTACACTTGATCTAAGCCAAAAGGAGAAGAAAGATAGGTGTAGTTAATTATTATGCCATCCAGACACTACCATAACCATAAAACTTGTCCACATTTCTGCCATGCTAACCCTGCCCTCAGAGGAGCTGGCCGTGACACTGCTGCGTGGGCGACCTCTAGCTCCTCCTCTGCCTTGGCCTTGGCCTTCCACCTGTTCCCCTGTGACAGTTGGGAATGCTCTCAGGAGCGCGTCTACCAGCGTGCGCTTGTACTCACGCATCTTCCTATCACGCTCCAGTGCAGGAAGTAAAGTGGGCACATTGTCTTTGTACCGGGGATACAGCAGGGTGGCCACCCAGTAGTCAGCACACGTTAAAATGTGGGCAACTCTGCTGTCGTTGCGCAGGCACTGCAGCATGTAATCGCTCATGTGTGCCAGGCTCCCCAGAGGTAAGGACAAGCTGTCCTCTGTGGAAGGCGTATCGTCATCGTCCACCGTATCCCCCCAGCCACGCACTAGTGATGGGCCTGAGCTGTGTGGGCTGCCACCCTGCTGTGAACCTGCTTCATCCTCGTCCTCCTCCACTTCCTCCTCATCCTCCTCGTCCTCCATTAGAGTGCCTTGGCTGGCGACTTGTGAACCTGCCCTCTGCTGCTTCAAAAAACCTCCCTCAGAGCTACTTCTAACAGATTGGCCTGAAAGTCTTAGAAACGAGCCCTCCTCCTCCTCCACCTGGGCCACCTCCTCTTCCATCATTGCCCTAAGCGTTTTTTCTAGGAGACATAGAATTGGTATTGTAACGCTGATAACAGTGTCATCGCCACTGGCCATGTTGGTGGAGTACTCAAAGCAGTGCAGCAGGGCACACAGGTCTTGCATGGAGGCCCAATTATTGGTTGTGAAGTGGTGCCGTTCCGCAGTACGACTGACGCGAGCGTGCTGCAGCTGAAACTCCACTATGGCCTGCTGCTGCTCGCACAGTCTCTCCAGCATGTGCAAGGTGGAGTTCCACCGGGTGGGCACGTCGCATATGAGGCGGTGAGCGGGAAGGCCAAAGTTCCGCTGTAGCGCAGACAGGCGAGCAGCGGCAGGATGTGAACGCCGGAAGCGCGCACAGACGGCCCGCACTTTATGCAGCAGCTCTGACATGTTGGGGTAGTGGTGAATGAACCTCTGCACCACCAAATTCAGCACATGCGCCAGGCAAGGGATGTGCGTCAAACCGGCTAGTCCCAGAGCTGCCACGAGATTTCGCCCATTATCGCATACCACCAGGCCTGGCTTGAGGCCCACCGGCAGCAACCACTCGTCCGTCTGTTGTTCAATACCCCGCCACAACTCCTGTGCGGTGTGGGGCCTGTCCCCCAAACATAAGAGTTTCAGAATGGCCTGCTGACGTTTACCCCGGGCTGTGCTGAAGTAGGTGGTGAAGGTGTGTGGCTGACAGGAGGAGCTGGTGGAAGCAGAGGAGGAGGAGAAAGCCGAGTAGGAGGCTACAGGAGGCAGAGAATGATGCCCTGCGATCCTAGGTGGCGGAAGGACGTGCGCCAAGGAACTCTCCGCCTGGGGCCCAGCCGCCACTACATTCACCCAGTGTGCAGTTAGTGAGATATAGCGTCCTTGCCCGTGCTTACTGGTCCACGTATCTGTGGTTAGGTGGACCTTGGCACAAATGGCGTTGCGCAGTGCACACTTGATTTTATCGGACACTTGCATGTGCAGGGAAGGCACGGCTGTCTTGGAGAAGTAGTGGCGGCTGGGAACCACATACTGGGGGACAGCCATGGCCATCAGCTGTTTGAAGCTGTCTGTGTCCACCAGCCGGAATGACAGCATTTCAAAGGCCAGTAGTTTAGAAATGCTGGCATTCAGGCCAAGGGCTCGAGGGTGACTAGGTGGGAATTTGCGCTTCCTCTCAAAGGTTTGAGAGATGGAGAGCTGAACGCTGTGCTGTGTGAAATAGTGGAGATGCAAGGTGACGGTGGCGGTGGTGGTGGTGGTGTCGGTGGCACATCCTCTGTTTGCTGCTCGGCAGGTGGCAACATTCCTCTCGAGGCGGAAGCCGAGGCAGCAGCGGTAGAGGGAGCAGGGGAGCCTGAGCGGGTTCATTTTTTTGAGGTGTGCACTCCACTGCAGTTCATGCTTTGCATGTAGATGCCTGATCATGCAGGTGGTGCTCAGGTTAAGAACGTTAATGCCTCGCCTCAGGGTCTGATGGCACAGCGTGCAAACCACTCTGGTCTTGTCCTCAGCACATTGTTTGAAGAAGTGCCATGCCAGGGAACTCCTTGAAGATGCCTTTGGGGTGCTGGGTCCCTGTTGGCACTGGCCAATAGCAGGCGAACTCTCGGGACGGCGGGTGTTCTGATTTTGTCCCCTGCTCCCTCTTTGGCTTCGCTGTTGTCTCGGTCTCACCACTGCCTCTTCCTCTGAACTATTTAAGTCAGCGGCACGACCTTCAGTCCATGTGGGGTCTAAGACCTCATCGTCCTCTGCATCGTCTTCCACCCAGTCTTCCTCCCTGACCTCCTCCTGTTCAGTCTTCAAACTGCAATAAGACACGGCAGTGGGCACCTGTGTTTCGTCATCATCAGACACTCGTTCACTCTGCTGTGGTGGTATTCCCATGTCCTCATCATCTGGATACATAAGTGGTTGTGCGTCAGTGCATGGTATGTCTTCCACCGCTAGGGAAGGGCTAGGTGGACGCCCCTGGGAACCCCTGCCAGCAGAGTCTTCAAACAGAAGAAGAGACTGCTGCATAACTTGAGGCTCGGACAGTTTCCCTGATATGCATGGGGGTGATGTGACAGACTGATGGGCTTGGTTTTCCGGTGCCACCTGTGCGCTTTCCGTAGAAGACTGGGCGGAAGACAATGTGGTGAACGTGCTGGAAGCACTGTCGGCTAATCACTGTCACTGTCACTAATGCCTGTACCTACTCAGGCCTTACCATCCTCATAACGGCATTGGGCCCCACCAAATATCGCTGTAAATTCTGCCGGCTACTTGAGAGAGTTGGTTCACTACTTTGTGCGCCTGAGGCCGAACGGCCACGTCCTCTGCCAGCAACAGAGACTCCACGGACCCCACCACGACCGCGTCCTCGTCCCTTAATAGAATGTTTTCTCATTGTTGCGATTCAACTCGCACCACAATAAAATATATTATTTTTTAGCCCCAAAATTCCCACACTGGAAGATATACCGTAATTCTTTTTTCCGGTATTAATTACAAGAAGACTGCTGCAAATTGGACACCAGAATTTTTTAAATGCTACTTATGTTAAATGAATTCCCACAGTGGGAGAACTATTTCCTTTTACAGGAGTAACAACGTGCGGCCTACTATTTCGGGTGTCACCAACACCAGATTGATTAAATTGGCCTTTTGGAACCAAAATGACAACACTGGACACTATAATGCCTTTTTCTGGTATTAATTACAAGAGGACTGCTGCAAATTGGACACCAGAATTTTTTAAATGCTACTTATGTTAAATGAATTCCCACAGTGGGAGAACTATTTCCTTTTTACAGGAGTAACAACATGCGGCGTACTATTTCGGGTGTCACCAACACCAGATTGATTAAATTGGCCTTTTGGAACCAAAATGACAACACTGGACACTATAATGCCTTTTTCTGGTATTAATTACAAGAGGACTGCTGCAAATTGGACACCAGAATTTTTTTAAATGCTACTTTTGTTAAATGAATTCCCACAGTGGGAGAACTATTTCCTTTTTACAGGAGTAACAACGTGCGGCCTACTATTTCGGGTGTCACCAACACCAGATTGATTAAATTGGCCTTTTTGGAACCAAAATGACAACACTGGACACTATAATGCCTTTTTCTGGTATTAATTACAAGAGGACTGCTGCAAATTGGACACCAGAATTTTTTAAATGCTACTTATGTTAAATGAATTCCCACAGTGGGAGAACTATTTCCTTTTTACAGGAGTAACAACGTGCGGCGTACTATTTCGGGTGTCACCAACACCAGATTGATTAAATTGGCCTTTTTGGAACCAAAATGACAACACTGGACACTATAATGCCTTTTTCTGGTATTAATTACAAGAGGACTGCTGCAAATTGGACACCAGAATTTTTTAAATGCTACTTTTGTTAAATGAATTCCCACAGTGGGAGAACTATTTCCTTCTTACAGGAGTAACAACGTGCGGCCTACTATTTCGGGTGTCACCAACACCAGATTGATTAAATTGGCCTTTTTGGAACCAAAATGACAACACTGGACACTATAATGCCTTTTTCTGGTATTAATTACAAGAAGACTGCTGCAAATTGGACACCAGAATTTTTAAATGCTACTTATGTTAAATGAATTCCCACAGTGGGAGAACTATTTCCTTCTTTACAGGAGTAACAACGTGCGGCCTACTATTTCGGGTGTCACCAACACCAGATTGATTAAATTGGCCTTTTTGGAACCAAAATGACAACACTGGACACTATAATGCCTTTTTCTGGTATTAATTACAAGAAGACTGCTGCAAATTGGACACCAGAATTTTTTAAATGCTACTTATGTTAAATGAATTCCCACAGTGGGAGAACTATTTCCTTTTTACAGGAGTAACAACGTGCGGCGTACTATTTCGGTTGTCACCAACACCAGATTGATTAAATTGGCCTTTTTGGAACCAAAATGACAACACTGGACACTATAATGCCTTTTTCTGGTATTAATTACAAGAAGACTGCTGGTATTTCAGAACACCGGAATTTTTAAAATGCTCGTTTTGGTACATAAATTGCCCACACTGGGAGAATTATTGCCTAAACCTTTTTACAGTATTATTTACTGAAGGAGTGCTTCTTCTGGTCTAACACCAGAATTATGTTTGTTACAGGGAAAGATTTTTTTAATTTATATTTCTGGCAAAAAAAAAAAAAAAAAATTTCTGGCTGACAGTATTGGACCTGGCTGTAGTGACACTGGCTAGCCTAGCTGGAACAGCACATTCATGGGATTTGCTATCCAAGTGGGTTACTTTCAGTTTCAACACTGATATATTTTATATTGGCAGTTAGTAGGGGTGACACAAGCACAGCCAAACCCCTGATGTAGTATATCTATGAAAAAATCGACTATTACATGAGATTAATGGACGCTGTGGCAGCTTTTGCTGTAGCACCACAAGTCCCAAAATGGCCGCCGCCTATCAGCCCAGTAACATGTGCCAGAAAATGGTCTGCCCAGCCAGAAAAAAATTGACTTTGACTGAGCAGCTGAATCGCTGTTGTTCTGTGTCACAGGAGTAGATTTTTCAATTCTTTGGAGCTTTTCTTTGGACTCTGTGGTAGCTTGAGCTGGCGCACCACAGGTCCCAAAATGGCCGCCGCCGGTCAGCCCAGTTACATGTGCCGGTAAAAATCGATCTGGCCAGTGTAAAAAAAAATAAACTTTCAGTGAACAGCTCAGCTGAGTTGTTTTGATTCACTGGTGTAGATCTTTCACTTCTTCTCAGGTTTTTTTCCTCGATTATTCCCTGCCTATCTCGCCCTCTCAGCAGCTGCATCTATCCCTGTTCTATTCACATCGGGAGTGAGCACGTCCCGACGTGCGCACAAGCTTATAAAGAGGCTGAGTCACATGCTGCACTTGGCCAATCACAGCCTTGCCAATAGTAGGCATAGCTGCGATGGCATCTTAGGGCAAGTAGTATGATGCATGTTGATTGGCTGCTTTGCAGCCTTTCAAAATGCGCCACAAAAAATGACGAACTACAAAACCGAACCCGAATTTTTATGAAAATGTTCGGGTTCGGGTCGTGTCACGAACACCCCAAAATTCTGTATGGACCGTAACTATTCTCGAAATGTGCGCTCAACAACACAACACTAGTGCTATTCGTATCCCACTCTTAAGTTCTAATCGCATTCGATTTTAACTTATGCTTTTTTTTGACAGGCATCGCATTCTATTTGATGCCTGGCAAAAAAAAAATGCATAAGTTAACATCGAATGCGATTAGAACTTAATAGTGGGATCCGAATAGCACTGCGTGCTAGAACAGCACGCACACGATTATTCAAATTTTGTATTATCGCGATACAAAACCAAACAGTAAAGTTAAAATCGAATGCAATTAGAACGTGTAGTGTGATGCGATTTATTTGAGTTCTAATAATCGCATTGCGATTTCAACTTAATTCTCAGATCCGACAGTACATTCTACTGGAGGAGGCGTTCCCATGGTGATCGGTAGCTCAAAGTTGTAATCGCAATGCGATTTCAGCTTTAAGCCTGTACTATTCTGCTATATAGTACTTTCAAAATGCGCCGAGAGAACATGCCGAACTCCGAACTCGAACCCGAACTTTTTTGAAAATGTCCGGGTTCGGGTCCGTGTCACGGACACCCCAAAGTTCGGTACGAACCCGAACTATTCTCGAACTGTTCGCTCAACACTACTCACACAGCTTCATAGACATAAGTATATAAAAGTTTAGAATATGGCAATGGAAATAAAAAAATATACATTCTATCCCATTTAGATTTTTTTTTCTTCATCCCACTACATTGCATGCAATTTTAAATGGTGCCTTCGGAAAGTACAAATTGTCCTGCGAAGAAAAAAAAAAAAAAGCCTTAATATACTATGTGAACGGAAAAATAAATAATTTACATCTCTGGAAGGAGTGAAAAATGAGACTACAAAAATGGAAAATTGCTGTGTCATGAAGAGGATAAAAATGAAAAATTTTGCATGGATTGAAAAATTCAGACCCTTTGCTATGACACTCCCATTTCTCCTAATAATATTTTAGATATTTCTACAGCCCTATTGAAGCTGTGGTATATTTTGTTGATTGGACTTGATTTGGAATACACACATTTGTCTATATAGGTCTCACAGCTGATAACGCATATCAAAGCAAAAACTAAACCATGAGGAGGAAAGGACTACCTGTAGAGTTCAGAGACAGGATTATGTGAAGACACAATAAAGGGTACAAAAACAAGTTCTGCTGCACTAAAAGTTTCTAGGAGCACAGTGGCCTCCATAAATCCTAAAGGGGTTGTCTCACCAGCAAATGGCATTTGTCATGTAGACAAAGTTAATACAAGGCACTTACTAATGTAATCTGGTTGTCCATATTACTTCCTTTTCTGGCTTGATACATTTTTTTAAATCACATTATGCACTGCTTGCATCCAGGAGTTATGACCACCTTGCAATACAGCAGCAGAGGCCATACCTGCACATTCTAGTAAAAGGCGCTTTCCTCTCTGGTGGCCAGATCCACAAGAATGTGCATAGGCTACCACTTTTCTATGCTATGCAAGCACATCCACCGCTGTTGGAGTGCAGGATGATCATAACCCCTGGAATGCGAGCAGTTTTTAATGCAATTGAAAAATTTACCAAGCCAGCAAAGAGGGCAATATGGACAATCACAATATATCGCAAATTCGAATATTTCCCCTGACGCTCATCACTACTATTACCTTTGTCTACATGATAAATGCAATTTGCTGAAATGCTTGACAACCCCTTTAAATGGAAAAAGTTTGGAACAACCAGAACTCTTCCTAGATCTGGCTGCCCCACCAAACTAAGTATTCGGAGAGAAGGGCCTTGGTAAGAGAGTTGACCATGAACTCACTCTCACTGAGCTCCAAAGATCTCTTGTTCATTAAAGGGAGTCTTTCACCCCCATATGGCCATATACTGTAGAGTGTTTACTCCGCCCAATAGAACAGATATAGAAGAATGTAAGGGTACCTTTATCTTTTTCTTCATACTTGAAGTAGGTGTAAAAACGAAGTTTAATCTTTTTGCAAATTAGCTCTTGAAGGTGCCCAGGGGCGGCGCTTACTGTATGGGAGCCCAGGCTGCTCTGCCTTTTTTGAACGTTTCCCCGCCCAGCTTGTGCTTATACCCGCCCTCCTATTCGCTTGTTTCAACCTACAGTCCGGTCGAGATCCCGCACCTGCGCACTGTCTCGCTGGGCCGGCATGCGCACTGCGTTGCCTATTGTGGACATGGCATCGATTTAATTAATACGCCTGTGTCGTAAATGGAGTGAATCCAGCCGCAAGAGGGCGTTTGCCATGCGCAATAATTAAAGCAATGATCCCGGCCCGATGAAGCAGTGCGCACGCGGGATCTCGGCCGGACTGTAGGTTGAAACAAGGGAATAGGATGGCGGGTATAAGCACAGGCTGGGTGGAAAAATGTTCAAAAAAGGCAGTGCAGCCTGGGCTCCCATACAGTAAGCGCCACCCCTGGGAACCTTCAAAAGCTCATTTGCATAAGGATTAAACTCGTTTTTACACCTACATCAAGTATAAAGAAAAAGATAAAGGTACCCTTACGTTCTTCTATATGTGTGCTTTTGGGCGGAGTAAACACTCTATATGGCCATATGGGGGTGAAAGACTCCCTTTAACTTTGATTCTTGTTCACTTAGTCGGATTAATATTACTGACTCACTTGAATACCTAGGAGTTACAATCTCTTCTAAAGTGGAAGATTATATACAGCTTAATCTGATACCAGTGATAAATAAAATAAAATCTAAGGTCGTAATCTGGATCCGGCTCCCTATATCAAGAGCTGATAGAGTCTCCCTAGTGAAGATGATAATTTTACCTCAGCCTCTGTATGTGATAAGAAACTCACCTATGTGGATTGAAGATAAGTTTTTTAAACTAATTGAGATAGTTTTCAATTGGAAAAAACTGGAATACATATATAAGCCATTAGAGTTGGGAGGGTTAAACCTCCCATTCTTTAACACCTTAATGACCAATGACGTACTGAGTACGTCATGATGTGGTATTAGTAACCGCATCTTGATGTGCACAGTATGTCCTTAGATGAAAGTGTCACCGCAAGTACACTTGCGATGACACCGGCATCTAAACATGTGCCACGGACAGCAGAGGACCAATCACAGCGGTTCCTGCCTTTGGATCGCTGCTATTGGTCATTCAGTTTTGACTTACCAATTGCAGCGTTCAGCAGCGCAGCTCTGATCCCATCATTGAGTTTATGTGAGATCGGGGCCGCGCTGCTGTATTTCTGTGCCCCGATCTTCAGGATGGCCGAACGGAGGTAAAATCCGTAGGGACCCCTTCCGGCGATGCGCTACTCTCCTCTTCTCTGGCAGCCCAACATGTAGCAGAAGCTCCCTCCTCCCCCCTCCCATCAGTTGCCCGAGTACCCATGAGACGCCACTCTGAAGCGTCCAATGGTTACCATGGCAACTGTTACCATGGCAACTGGACGCCATATGCAGGCATCCAGTTGCCATGGTATTTAAGCCTGATATGCAGCAGACTGATCAAGCTTCCTATGAATTAAAAATACACTGCAGTACATTATACAATGTACCATAGTGTATTGTAGAACCATCAGACCCACTGGATCTTCAAGAACCAAGTGGGTCTGAGTCCAAAAAAGTGTAAAAAAAAATAAAAAAATAAAAAATAATTCTAAAATATGCACATTCATAATTGGTTAAAAATTAAGAAAAAAAAAATACCTTAAACATATTTCCTGTCGCCGCATCCGTAAGAACCTGCTCTATAAAATTATCACGTGACCAAACCACTCAGGCGAACACAGAAAAAAAAAATATTTAAAACAGTGCCAAAAAGACATTTTTTTGGTCACCTACCATGACAAAAAGTGAAACCCCAAATGGTCAAAAGTGCATATCCCCCTCAAAATAGTACCAATCGAACCGTCACCTCATCCCGCAAAAAATGAGACCCTACATAAGACAATCGGCCAAAAAATAAAAAAAACTTTGGCACTCAAACTATGAAGACACTAAAACATTATTTTTTTTGTTTCAATGTATCAAGGTCAGGTGAAGCATCTCCATGGCGACTAACCAACGCTATCTCCCTCAGAAAGAAGCCACCTCCATTTGGTATAGCGCGACAGGCGCCCCGCATAAACACAGGCGCATCTCAAATTGTAACCAACTCACACATGACATATCGGGAGACAATGCAATATCATGATTACAAATGATGTAACATCATAAGCGCTTTTTCTTTCTGAGGGAGATAGCGTTGGTTAGTCGCCATGGAGATGCTTCATCTGACCTTGTCATGTGATGCACCCATTACGGCTCCTCGCTCCTCCTCTCTTGGTTGCCTTCCTCTGATGGTCATAGGGGGCGGTCCGACCTCTGTGGTCGCGCCGTGTATGTCGGCACACGTGACTAGGTCAGCTGGCTTGGTCACGTGTGTTGCTGACGCTGCGTGATGCGGGAAGTTTGGTCTGGTTACCTAGCTGCGGGACATGCGCATTGCATAACTCAGTATGCGATATGTAAGTTTGTTTCAATTAATTTTCAAGCTGATTGGTTCTCCTGTTTTTAAATCACGTCGGCACAGGTGTTCACTGATTAATTATGCACGGCATTATTACATTTTTTGTATTCTCTCGTTTTTATATGCATATTTATTGCAGTTTATGGACGCGTGTAACTTTTTTATATATTGATATGATTGATTTGATAAATGCACTGCATTTTATATTGTATTTTGATACCTTTGCACTGATTGACACTTGATTGATCCACTATGAATTCTGGGTATATACCCTATATTGACACCATGTTTGTATGCTTGATAAAGACCGCGACAAGCGGTTGAAACGTCGTGGATGGGAAAATAAAGAGGGTTCACTATTCACCAGAAACCCGGAGTGCTGCTTTATGTTTGGATCTATGGACTTGTGACTGCCTAGCCAGCGGTCGTATGGTATTTGCACCCAATCCTACTGCTGTGCAGCTGTTTTCTCTTTTGTCTTTTGTGCAACTTTCCTATTGGTTGCTAGGGATGTTGCTAAGCTCAGACAAAAACATTGCAGCCTTCTCATTGGCCCACAAGCAAGAAGCAGGGAGGGATCATGGGTTCAGATGAAAAATATATAGAATATTCAAAAATACGAATCTATATCCCTATATTCTAAATATTCGCAAATTCTTAAAGTGGTGTATATTCGCGCCCAACACTACTTATACCTTAATTGGCTTCCCTTCAAATTGACACCAATAAGTGTCTCTGAGCAAAGGAAATTAGCCTGTGAGCCCCACTGACGATAGGGACGTTGTACATTGCTGCAAAATATGTTATTGTGTAAGAAAGAGAATTATATGATAGCATTTTTAGTAAGCAAGAGAGTGAGGAAATGTCTCACATGAATAGTAAGATAAACATGAAGGTTTTCTTTACTGGGAGGCATAAAAAAAAAAACTAAATTATAATGGGGTCATTTTGATCTTTTCTATTCTCCAGACAGATCGTCTTCACAAACCATTTCAATAGGTTCTGCAATATCAGTGTGCATATGCATAGGTCAGATCTGAACATCTTGACTCTTTTAGATGGTTGGTGAAAGTGTTGGATGTATAGCTAAATGTAAGTGCCATTTAACATCAGCCAGCAGTTGGAATCCTATCTCCTATTATTTATGGTTGCTGCATGACTGTGATAGCTGTCAAAGGCTATTGTTCATTTATTCTAGAAAAACAACAACCTGATATGATTCACTTTCTTATACAACAACCATAATGAAAACGGGATGGATGCATAGCACACTGTTATTTCTAAAACGTCACATTTTCTATATTCTGCTGAGATTGTACAATTTAAAGCAGAACCCTAAATAATACTTGCAAAATTAGTTTTGCTTACAATTCTTTACTATGTGACAATAATGATTTTCTTTTCTAAAGCAATTCCCAGCTCCCCCTCCCCCCTCAAATTTCTGCTCCAAGGACTGAAGATAATCACAATTTTTTTCCAAAGTATCTGTTCCTCCTACCCTTTAAATGTTGTTTCTTGTATCTAGAAAGTATCGTAATTTAATGCATTTTATGGGTCGAGGGCCGTAACACTGTTAATCCTAAACCTACTTATTCAGCAACAGAGAGCTGGATCTACAGTAAACACTGACACAAAAAGCTAAAAAGAGGGCAGTGATTTAATTTCTTATAGCTGTGAAGGTTTTTTTTTTTATTTTTTGCAAGATTTGGGGCTTTTGAAGTTCGCAGACACATATAGAGACACTATATGGAAGTGTGCAGAGCAGGGATGAAAACCATTTGGCACTACAGCTGCTACGAAAATGAAAAAATTTAAATTGGCCACCTCCTTATTGGATTGCGGCCCCAAACTGCTAAGCCATTAAGGCCCCTTTCACACGGGCGAGTTTTCCGTGCGGGTGCAATGCGTGAGGAGGACGCATTGCACCCGCACTGAATCCGGACCCATTCATTTCTATGGGGCTGTGCACATGAGCGGTGATTTTCACGCATCACTTCTGCGTTGCGTGAAAATCGCAGCATGTTCTATATTCTGTGTTTTTCACGCAACGCAGGCCCCATAGAAGTGAATGGGGCTGCGGGAAAATCGCAAGCATCCACAACCAAGTGCGGATGCGTTGCGATTTTCCCGCATTGTTGCTTAGCAACGGGACCCAATCTCTATTATTTCCCCTTATAACATGGTTATAAGGGGAAATAATAGCATTCTTTATAAAGAATGCATTGTTAAATGAAGAGGAAGGGGTTAAAAATAATAAAAGTTAACTTACCTTAGCCACTTGATCGCATAGTCGCGATCTGTCCTCTCTTTCCCTGCAGCATCTATGATCTGAAAGGACCTGTGATGATGTCACATCACATGGTCCAATCACATGGTCCATCTTACCATGGTGATGGACCATGTGATTGGACCATGTGATGTGACGTCATCACAGGTCACTTAGATCATAGATGCTGCAGAAAGAGAGGACAGATCGCGACTACGCGATCAAGTGGCTAAGGTAAGTTAACTTTATTATTTTTAACCCTTCCTCTTCATTTTACTATGCATTCTTTATTAAGAATGCTATTATTTCCCCTTATAACCATGTTATAAGGGGAAATAATCAATTCTCCAGTATACCCGAAACCGGACTTCAGTGATGAAGTCCGGCTTCGGGTTGGGTACCAAACATGGCGTTTTTTCTCACGCGCGTGCAAAACGTGTTGCAAACGTTTGCACCCGCGCGGGAAAAACGCACATATTCCCGCAACGCACCCGCCTCTTATCCGGGCGTCAAACATGACGCCCGTGTGAAAGAGGCCTAAGTGTTTGTAGTGGAATATATTGGAATACAGTGATGTCACTAGGTTATGCCATCAATGTCAGATAGGTGTGGGTCTCACCTATATGACCCACTGCTATCTCCAGAATGGACCCTTTGAAGTAAAGGAAAGCACATTGTGCAAGTGCGGCCACCCCCGATTCACCCCTGATGGGACTTCTGAAAATAGCCAAGCTCCACTATTTGTGGCAGTCCCATAGAGATGGCACTGTTTACGAGGTGCACTCTCCATTCACCGCTATGAGTCTTAAGGAAATAGCCAAGTGTGCTTGCTTGAATATTTTCAGATCTCCCATAGAAGTAAATGGAGAGCACTCCACACATGCAAGGCATGTTCTCTTTCACTTCAGGGTCTCCATTTTGGAAATAGGAGCAGGTCCCAAAGTTGGGACACACATCTGACACTGATGGCATATCCTAACGACATGTCATTAATGCCTGAGATAGGCCAAACCCGTTAATCAAGCATCCAAGCACAATGGAAGTCAATGGGAGAACCCAAACATTAAACCAGGTACCCCTGCTCTGAATAGGGGGGGGTGTCTGGTTCAAAGGAAAAGGTCAGAAATTGATGGAAACACCACTGAAATGGGGTCGCTACTGGGAACATGATTGTCCGCTTTTACGGACTGACAATAATACGCACAAAACCGAAGAATAAATAGCTTTTAGAGGAAAAAATGTTAAGAAACATTATCACATTGTGGTACAATTGTTCAGGTAGTGGGACTCCTACACTCATAAAGCCTATGCACTAAGTGAAAGAGCTGCCAAAAATTACAAGGAACCGGCACTAAAATGCATCCTTTATTACACATAAAGGAGGGCATTATACACACCCTTTAAATTATGATTGATGGCCTGCTGGTGACCCTCTAAAACATTAGGGGCTAGGTCCTGCTGCTGATCTGACCATTAGGGGCGAGGGCCTGCTGCAAAGCTTACCATGCAGAGCTGACCATCTAAAAAATTGGGTGTGAAGGTCAGCCATGTGTGCCAGAGTCCTAAAAGACAAGACTTCGCTGTCCTCATCAGGAGGATGACTCTCAATCTCCTCATCCTCTTCCTCCTCTTCTGCTCATCCACGCTGAACAGATGGAATAAAACTTATATGGGTACTACCCTCTGTAGCGGAGACAACCGTCCCCTGCTCCTCCTCCTCATCATCATCCAATTTGCGCTGAGAAGACGAATTGAGGGTGGTCTGGCTATTACCCTGTGTACTGTCTTCCCCCATTTCCACCTCTTCCCCATGCAAAGCGTCCGCCTTAATTGTGAGCATTGAGCGTTTCAGTAGACACAGAAGTGAAAAATATTGGCGGCAGGCGACAGAGTAACGTGGGACGTCCACTGCCATCAGGCCGCGGAAAGCCTCAGTGTCCACAAGCCTAAATGGCAACATTTCCAGAGCCAGCAATTTTGAAAGGTGCACATTTACTGCTTTGGCCTGTGGGTGGGTGGCTGGGAATTTTCTCTTTTGTTCAAAGGCCTGGGGTATAGACATCTGTATGCTGCGCTGGGACACCGAAGTGGATGTGCAAGCTGATGGTGCTTGCGAAGGTCCAGGTGCATGGCAGGAGGCATCTGGACCTGTGTCTTGGACACGGGATTGTCCAGCATGTAATACAAGGGAAGAGGAGGCAGTGGTGTGACCCACAGACACTGATTGTGGTCCCAGGCGTTCATACCCACCTATTAGGGTGCTTTGATGCCATGCGGCGGATCATGCTGGTGGTGGTGAGGTTGCTAGTGTTCACGCCCCTGCTCATTTTAGTTCAGCACAGGTTACAAATGACAATTCTTTTATCGTCCGCACTTTCGTCAAAAAAGCGCCATACTGCGGAACACCTACCTGTGGCTTCCATGACTTTATATAGAAGTATACTATAAGTATCTATTAATACAACATGATCAATGTACCACGGATTCTCTACTTTTTTCATGAATAGTAAGACTCTCTGCTTTGTTTGCAGAGAGAATTAAAATGCTTGCAGTCAGCAAAACAACAATGAAAAATATTTCCACACAAGTCTACAAGACTCAATAAAAATGTTCTGGTAAATCACTATAATAAGTTTTGCCGTCATATACATACAGTACGTACTGTAGCTAACCATTGTTCCAATATATAATTTAGGAAGTACATTGAGGCAGAATCTAACTGCCTGCCAGCGTGTAGGCTTTAGGACTGTGTCTGGCATCTACATCTATAATCGTCTTTGGGATTTGGTTGCAGCGAGAACGAGAAAGGCAATTTGTTGTCCAAGCTTCCCTGCATTGTGCATAGCTGATGGGTAGCCAAAATTTCACCCCTGATTACTCAAGATGAAGTATACACAGAGTTCTTCCCAAAAGTGACACTTCAAGACGAATGCTGATGGGTCTTCAGGGAAATGTATGCAGGTTAGCTCAATCAAATTATGAGTCTTCCAGGGAAGGTTGATATATTTTTTAGCTTCTTGTGAACACTTTGATTCAAACTGTACCATCTGTGAAATTTCAATAATTACTAGCACACTTGCATTTGTAATGAAAATACCTGTTATGAGACTTGCTGTAAGGAAATCAGCTATTGTGTTTTCCTTAATACAGATTCTTTTCTATGTTGCTCTATTTTGTATATAGTATAAAGTGGCTTTTTACTAGACTTGCCAAGTGAAAGAATTAAAGGATTACTCTGATCTTGTTGTATAATTGGAAATGGGTTCTTCCTAGTTATCTGCGATAATTATTGTGGAAGCTTTGCCTTTGATATCCATGCCATATGCAAAAATTCTGGGGGAAAAAAGCACAGAAATTGTTTAGCGTAAAGTAGTCAACAAATACATAGTACTAACTGATCTAGGATGGGAATTGAAACTCTACAACAAACATGTTGCATTGTGACTTAATTAAATGAGAAGGGAGACAAAGGCACATGTGTTTCATACGTATTATGTTGCCAGATTATTTCCTCTCTTGAAGCGTCTTTGCCCTAGAAGTTCATTATTGTTTTATATGAAGTCACAATGATTTAATCCTATAAGAGAATCCAAGAACATTGATAACAGTGTAATAATTGTTTTGGCACATTATGTCCTTGTTCTAGTAAAAGTAGATATGTCCTTGTCAAGTTTGCTTTTAGGTCCTGGTACTTAGATATAATAAAAATTAATTTGATTGCTGGAATGCCAGTTTTATAATATACATCAGCTAGACATCATGTGTATCAGTCACGCTTGAGAATGGTGTTAAAATTATACTATATCATGTAATATGATTTTGTATAAATTTACACATGCCAGAAATGATATCACTGTTTGTAATATAAGGCTATACAAATGTAGCACGCTTTAAACTGACATACCATTGATTGCTAAGCAGTTCAGTGCTTGCTACATAGGTAGATACAGTTGCTTTTCCGATTTACTATATACATACATATCTTCAAACAAAAATTACATTAAATAATAGTAAGTTTTTCAATTACAATTTTCCAGTTGCTTTACATGACCTAAAGATGAAGCATTTCGTTACCAGATCTGGGCTTAACTGATAAAAGCAATGGACATTAATAAAATGTGGAAAAAATAAATAATGCTAAGTTGATTGGCTATAGATTCATAAAGAAAGATAACTGCTACTGTGAAATCAGATCTGTAGTAAAGCTATCTATCTATCTATCTATCTATCTATCTATCTATCTATCTATCTATCTATCTACCTACCTATCTATCTCTCTATCTATCTATCTATCTATCTATCTATCCTACCATATTGTCATGTTTTCACTTAATTTGTTAAAAAAAACATTTTGTATTAAAAATAATTAAAGTCAAGTAAAATGCACTGTTATCCTAACAACCAATTACCACAGTTCCCTAGCTTTCAGACTGTAGAGGCTCAATGGGATTTAATTTAATCCCTGACTGTGAACAGATGGAGAACAGGTCTTTGTAAAAACTTCTCCATGCTCTAGTAAACACCACACGTGTAGAGCAATCACCATCTCATCTTGTTTTATTTATTTATTTTTACCTTTGCATATAATTTAATTTTTTTTTTTATAATGACAGTTTATTATTCTAGCTAAATTTAATTTTCCTGGTGGAGTATAATTTATATGAAAGTATGATTTGAATGTTAGTTTATTACGGCCATATAACAAAGTTCTGATTAGAGATATTCTGAATACTCTCTGCAGTATGGAAGTTTTACAATCGTGAGAGATGTGCACAATGCTGATGACAGATGAAGGCTTGCTAGTTCAACTAATCTTCCACTTTTTTAATAGCTTATCCGTATAGATAGATCTAATGTGTGTTTTTGCAAAGCATCTTTCATTTGATTGTAAATGTGGTGGAAGATAGTATCAACCATCTATTAATCTGTGTTGTTTTTTTATTTTACATTGGTTTTCACTTTAAAATTCTTTATGTTTTTAGTTTGTGGTATATAGCTGATCTCTGTAATTTGCTAGGACATGAATAATATGTATTAATTGGTAATAATACCTATTAATATAAGTTTCAGAGCTGATAAAAGTAATGCAACATTTACATAGACAGAACAGTAGGGTAAAAAAAGAAGTACGCTACAAATCTATATAATACTAAGGGTCTGTTGCAAATAAAGTGATAAGCTCCATAGGCATAGTAATGGGTGTCATTACTAGTTGTCACCCAGCATATGTTAGCCGTGTAGGAGGGCAAAGCAAATTAGAAAAGGCTGAATAAGGTCATCAAACAAGAGAAGTGGCGAAAAACTTCAATTGTTTGAGGAGGACCGGTGACATACCGTACTTCTTTAAAATGTGAAAGATGGTTGTGGGTGTTAGTATGTACAACAATTCAATGTGTGCCCTGAATATGGTGGCTTAAGGAATGATGATTTTCACAGCACCCTCTGCTGACTAACCTTTGTACTTATAAGACAAGTTAGTTAAAAAGGTCTGTGGATATGCCCACATGATCTCTCATGGGATATGGTCTCCTACAGCACAATATGACAACAGATAAACTGTTCTAATATTTGAATCAAAGTATCAAGTAAGTCTTTAGTTGAACATGATTTAGCAGATCCTCCTTAAAGGGATCATCTGGTCTATAGAAACAAGTCACACAATGTAGATTTGGCACTTTTAAAACACTCATCTGTGATCTAGAGAAAATGCAAAAGTTGTTTCTTGCACTAGATGACCAAGCATCTAGTGCCTGTGCCTTACATAGAAAGGTGAATTATGTAATGTGCTGCAGGGGTACTTAACATCCGCTGATGGATTCCCCCACAGATCACACAAAACAGACTACATCAAGGAAGCACACCAGATGAAGGTCATCTTTATCTCTTGTGGGGATTCGCTTTGGGAGGCAGGGTAATCGGTCGCAGAAAAGAGGCCGCAAAAACAAAATTTGATCCAACTACAGTGTTTATTCACACAAGCAGGTATTAACAGTTAACAGTTCAGTAATCAACTTTATTAGAGATGTCGCAAACATAAAATTTCGCCCGCTTCACAGGGACAGACCAAACTCTGACAGACCAAACTCCCCGTTTAACACACCACAAACAACCGCAAACAGTCCATTTGCAAAACCGCAAACTCCCCATTTGCACAAAGTTGGATACCAAGCTAGCCATGTCCCGTTCCTTGTCCTCACTGACGTCATTGAAGGTCTCTTCCTCCACCCAGCCACGTACAACAGCACTCTTCGCAGGGCACGCTCCAGAAAAAACGCATATGGGATGAGGTTGATGATGTTGCCTTGGGTTTGACTGACCAGGTTTGTCACCTCCGCAAAAGGACGCATGAGCCTACAGACATTATGCATGAGCGTTCAGTAATGCAGCCAAAAAATCTGTTCTTAACAGTTTAATCTCTGTTTTGTCCCCTATCAGGGGCCGGTGTATGGAATAGATTTTAGGAACTGGGAGATGGAAAAAGATGGTTGGTCTGTCCTCTTCCTTCCAATTGTCCTCTTCCTTCCAATTGCGTCGTGCAATGTACTGTGCCACCAATACAAATAGTGTTAACTACTATTCTTACCATTTTAATCTTTGTTAAGTCCCCTATCAGGGGACTTGTATTGAATTGAATCTTTGCATGGGGAGATAGAGAAAAAAGCTTGCTCTGTCCGCTTCGTTCTAATTTTGGGCACTTGCAATGGAATTTGTCACCAATGCAACTAGTGTTAACCAAGTACTAGTCCTATCCGTTTAATCTCTGTTTTGTCCGTTATCAGGGCCAGGGCCGATGTAATGAATAGATTTTTGGAACCAGGAGATAGAAAAAGACCCATGCTCGGTCCGCTTCATTTGAATTTTAGGTCACTGCGCGTGCGCCGTGCAATTTACTATGCCACCCTATATGAGTGGTGGGCAGTGGGCACAGTACAGTCTGTGGGCCTGACACACACTGGCAGCCAACTGCCATTATATTAAAGGGTAAAAATAAAATGACTTTTTTATCTGCAAGGTACTGTGCCACCCTATATGAGTGGTGGGTAGTGGGCACAGTACAGTTAGTGGGCCTGACACACACTAGCAGCCAACTGCAATTATATTAAAGGTTAAACATTAAATTACCTTTTTATCTGCAAAGTACTGTGCCACACTATATAAGTGGTGTGCACACAGTACAGTCTGTGGGCCTGCGGCTATTTACACACGGGCAGGCAACTTCAATATATATATAGAAAAAATAAATAAAAGCAGACTGATGTACCAACCCTAAAATGGGCTTTTTGGGGTGCTGTCAGGACGCTGTCCTTACAGCAGATGAGTCTTTGAGGACTGGAGAGGACACAGAACACTGGCCTAGCTAACGCTTTCCCTATTAATTCAGCAGCAGCACTCTCCCTGCTCTAACTAACACTGCTGCTTCAGAATGAATCTAAGGCCCATTCAGACGTCCGTAGTGTGTTGTGGATCCGCAAATTGCGGATCCACAACACACCATGCCGGCACTCCCCATAGAAATGCCTATTCTTGTCCGCAGGCTGCGGACAAGAATAGGACATGCTCTATCTTTTGCGGAGCCGGAAACCCGGAAGTTCAGGGCCGCGGCTCCGCAAATGTGGAAGCGGAGAGCACATAGTGTGCTCTCCGCATCACGTCCGGCCCCATTCAAAATGAATGGGTCCGCATCCGTTCCGCAGAATTGCAGAATGGATGCGGACAAAATTGCAGACGTATGAATGGAGCCTAAGATGGATGCTGTCCTTGCTTTTTGATAGGAGGTGGGAGGGTCAGGGAGGGAGGGTATGCTAATTGGCTGGAATGTGTCTTCTGACTGTGAGGTACAGGGTCAAAGTTTGCTCAATGATAACATATAGGGGGCGGACCAAACATCGCACGCGAAAAAGTGATGTTCGCCGACGAATAGTTCGGGACATCTCTAGTGTTCATTCACACCATGCTGCAGTTTTTCCCATACAAAGTCCAAGTCCAGGCATTAGGCGACCTGTTTTCCCCAAACCAGCCAAAAGCACACATCTATGCACAGGTTCCCCTCCTGCTGCTGTCCAGCTGGCTTTAAAGACAGCTAGGTGTCTGCAAAGCCTGGACTGGCACCTCAGATCCAGTCCGATGCTTGACCTCACCTGGCTGTCAAATAGCCCAGCAGCACATGCTGGGAGGAAAATACCTTCCCCTCCAGACCAATCCTTTTACTTTGTCACATACCCCCCTCCCCCTTTATTCAACCTTGAGGGGGTGAACACTCACCAAACAGTGCACCCGGGACAGGGCATCTGCATTTCCCTGTAACTGGCCTGCTCTATGTTCTGCCGTGAACTTGAAATTCTGTAGAGACCAGAATCATCTGATGATCTGGGTCTTCAACTCTTTGTCCTTTACCTGCAACTGACAGAGGTGCCATAATCTCTTCCCTTAGACATACAGACCGCGGGTTGTACTTAGTAAAGGTCTTCCTATCCTTCCAAGGCTTCAGTAAATTGACATGGGAGACCTGCTCCGGCTTCCACCAACCTGGCTGGCGCACCTTGTAATTTACGTTGCTTACTTTTTCTAGTATCTCGTAGGGCCCCTTCCACCTAGCGAGGAACTTACTGTCCACAGTCGGTACAAGAACCAGGAATCTATCTCCAGGGTTAAAGTTCTAGACCTTAGACTCTTGATTATAAACCCATCTGCGCTCACTGAGATGCCTTCCTATGCTCCCTACCTATGCCATTCAGTGGGGTTGTCTCCCCCTCATCCACTAGAGTGGCTGTCACCCCTACTGCGGGCCCCTCTGCATTGGGTTCCCTGTGTTCTAGCACTCCGACTGAGGCAGGCCTCTCCACTGGAGCTTTTCCTATCTCTCAGAGATCAGTAGATATAACGGCTGGCCACAGGGCTGGGAACAAGGGAAAGTTTCTTCCTAGTATCAACTCATAGTGCAGGCTTGCGGCCACTGCCACCTCATGGATCCGCCCGTCGGCGCATGAGACACCTGAGTGCTGGGGTAATCTTTTAAATCTCCATGTACGCTGAATATGCAGACTTTTTGGCCAGTAAACTCAGTGGCTCGCACCAGAGTAGCCCTCACAAGGGTCATCAGACTCCCCGAATCCAGTAGAGCCACTGCAGGAGTGACTCTTACCTCCACCTAACATAAATGTTTGTTATCGAGAGTCTCTGGAGTGTCTGACGCATAGTCCCTTCTTGCATGCAGTGACTGTTGGTACCCAAAGTTTGTGTCCATGGGCTTAACCAGGTGGGTACAGTCAGTCCTTACATGGCCAGGTCATGACACCACCAGAAGATTATTGGGGACAGATCCCAAAAGGGCACATTCCGAGCGGTCTTTCCCAGCTCAGGCCGCCGGGTCAGTGGCGGGGATTTTCTGGGTATTATTACCCCTTCCCTAGAGTTCCCCCCTAGAGTTCCTCAGTAGTCCCATACCTCTCTACCAGGTCCACCATCTCCAGGGCATTAGCAGGGGACGCCTGGTCAACTTAGCGCTGGAGGGGTTGTGGCAATGTCCTTCAGAACTAATCAGCCACAACACGATCCAGCATGGCAGTAGGATTTAGTACCTGGGGCTGTAACTTTTTCTGCAACAGGTGCACCAAGTCATAATACTGTAATCTCACTGGCTTAGCCGGGTCAAACTCCCACTGAAGCACCCTCTGGGCCCGAACTAATACATTCACCCCCAGTCCCCAGGATCTCACCCTTGACTTGCTTGTAGTCCATCACTTGCTCAGCTGACAAATCAAAGTAGACCTGTTGGGGTCCGGATGTCAGGAACGGAGCAATAACCTCAGCCCACTGGTCTCGGGGAAGACCCTCCTGCCCGGCCACCTTCTCGAACACCGCCAGGTAGGTCTCGACGTCATCCGTTGGAGCCTTATTAGGGTTCGCCGTATGGACTGCTTTCCAGACATCGTGGACTCCCTGAGATACTTCACCTTATTTGACAAAGTAAAGGTGTTCGTTCACACCATGCTGCAGTTTTTCCCATACAGAGTCCAAATCCAGGCGACATGTTTTCCCCAAACCTGTCTCAAGCACACATCTAAGCACAGGTTCCCCTCCTGCTACCGTCCAGCTGGCTTTTAAGACATCTAGGTGTCGGCAAAGCCAGAAACGGCACCTAAGATCCAGTTCGATGCTTGACCTCACCTGGCTGTCAATTATTCCAGCAGCACAAGCTGGGAGGAAAATACCTTCCCCTCCAGACCAAACCTTTTTCTCTGTCACACTTTTTATTAAAACGATGTGATGCTTCAGCTCACAGTGAGCTTTTCACAAGCTTTAAAGTGTTGTGCCACAAATATCGATGATCCCCAATCCACAGGACAAGGAACAAGTATTTGATCTCTGGGGGTAGAACGTAGGTCTACAAGTGTGACAGAACTTCCCCATGAGAATTAAGTGGTGGTGCACATGTGCATCCCCTACTCCAGCCACTTCACTTTTATAAGAACTGCAAAGTACCGTGATCGCAGCAGTCCCCTAGAAGTGAATGGAGCAGAGGATACACATATGCACCACATCTCTATTCTCATGGGGCAGTTTGGTAGCACTTGTGAACTTCCATTGTTGTGATTACTGGGTGTCCTAGTGTTCAGACCCACAGCGATCACTTATCCCCTATCCCGGAGATAATGAATAGATGTAAGTGTTATAAGTGACACAACCTCTTCGAGCTAGTGCCACTATATCAAGTACTTATACACAGCAATCCTATTGAAAAAGGATTTCTGTGCATTTAATTTTGGAAATGCCTATATACCATAATTAGAAGAAAAACAAGGATCTTTAGCCCTGAGGAAGGAAAACATGACCATTTTCCAGAAAGTGTTGGATAAGTTTGATCATTTGGGGATTCCGCAGCACAAGTGACGTCACTGTGTGCTCTGTACAGAGAACGAGCTTTGAGGAGGAGAAGCATGCTTCCGGCCGGGGCATGCTTCAAGCATTATCCAGAATTGCAACTGACATGGCCAGTACTATGGTCTTTTGCTTTTACATGAGGACGCCACCTGCATAGGACTTATTTTTCCTCTACGGTGCCACCAATTCTGATAGGTGTTTGATTGACTTGTTCATGTGAAAATACTGTATATATACCTTTGGTTACTACACACAGTAGTATAGGGAGCAGTGGTCGGGAATACTACAGTTTTCTGGACATTGATATTGCAGTTATTATACACACCTTATCCTTGTCAGTTGTTATTGAGCCAGCGGGCGGTACTGACTAGTGACTTATGCACTGCTGCATCTTTTGTGATCATGCAGGTGTTATTATAAGTGAATTGATATATATCTGTTTGTGTGTGTCCTGGAACCATCATTGGCTGTCAACAATGTACAGGGTGGCCCACAAAAAACAGAACCCTGTTTCCCTTGTGTGGCTTAGAGAGGGTAATGGGAGAATGACATACTTGCCAGTAACAGGACATACTGGAAGTGATTTCCATCAAAGGCTTTACAAAGCTGTGTCATTATTATTGTGTTTATGAACACCAACAACAAGCATTCAGTATTTTGGACATTATTATTATTATTATTATTATTATTATTATTATTATTATCATCATTATTACTCTCATGGACCCAACCCTGCACCATTAGGTCTTGTGATCATGGGTGGTTAAAATCCTTTGTCACTGAACATTATTTTGTGAATGCAAAGGAAATTGGCACAGGGATGAGCATGACATGTGACAAGTTGTCCTGTATTGCTGAAAATAACAGAACTCATGCTCAATTAATCAGAATTGCTCAAAGATGTCCATGTAGCGGACTGTGTTCATATTTTCATCAAAGAATATTGGACCCATAATCTATGTAGTCATAACCACACACCAAATACAAATTGTTGGATTACAAAGTGATTGCTGGTGCAGCCCATGTGAATTATTAAGGTGCCAGTACCTATTGTTCGGTTAGATGGAACCACACTTTCTAGGTCATTTTTCGTAATGATCTAAATGTCTGTCTATGATCATAATTAGGGTTGAGCGAACCCGAACTGTTAGAAAACGCTTAGGGTGATGATGGAAGAGGAGGTGGCCCAGGAGGAGGAGGAGGAGGATGAGGGTCATTTTTAGCACTTTAGGGCCAGTGTGTTAGAAGTGGCTCAGAGGGAGGTTTTTTGCAACAGCAGAGGCCAGGTACAAATGTGGCCAGCCAGGGCCCACTACTGGAGGACGAGGAGGATGAGGAGGAGGTGGAGGAGGATGAGGATGAAGCAGGTTCACAGCGGGGTGGCAACTGACACAGCTCAGGCCCATCACTGGTGCGTGGCTGGGGGGATACGGAGGACAATGACGATACGCCTCCCACAGAGGACAGCTTGTCCATGCCTCTGGGGAGCCTGGCACACATGAGTGACTACATGCTGCAGTGCCTGCGCAACGACAGCAGAGTTTCCCACATTTTAACGTGTGCAAACTACTGGGTTGCCACCCTGCTGGATCCCCGGTACAAAGACAATGTGCCCACCTTACTTCCTGCACTGGAGCGTGATAGGAAGATGCATGAGTACAATCGCACGCTGGTAGATGCGCTCCTGAGAGCATTCTCAAATGTCACAGGGGAACAGGTGGAAGCCCAAAGCGAAGGCAGAGGAGGAGCAAGAGGTCGCCAACGCAGCTGTGTCATGGCCAGCTGCTCTAAGGGCAGGGTTAGCATGGCAGAAATGTGGAAAAGTTTTGTCTCCACGCCACAGCTAACTGCACCACCACCTGATACGGAATGTGATAGCAGGAGGCAGCATTTCAGTAACATGGTTGAACAGTACGTCTGCACACCCCTCCACGTACTGATAATTCGGCCCCATTCAACTTCTGGGTCTCCAAATTGCCTTGGAGGTGCTGGCTTGCCCGGTGGCCAGCGTTTTGTCTGAAGGTGTATTCAGCACAGCAGGGGGCGTCATTACTGACAAACGCAGCCGCCTGTCCACAGCCAACGTGGACAAGCTGACATTTATAAAAATGAACCAGGCATGGATCCCACAGGACCTGTCCCTCCCTTGTGCAGAATAGACATTTATAACTGCCTCCCCCTCAACCATGTATTCTTGTACTCCGGGGCACTTCTTTATTGAATCCTCATTTTTTTAACTTTATTATGATCTTGCAGTGCAACCCAAAGTTGAATAAACCTCTCCTCAATCTGGGCGCTGGGGCCTAAATAACTGAAAGTGGCCTGTTACAATGGTGGGTGACATGAAGCCAGAACCTCTGCCATGCGGACTCTCTCCTCTGTCTGGGTGCCGTGGGCTAAATATCTGGAAGTGGCCTTCTCCAGTGGTGGGTGATATGACACCTTATTCCTTGCTGTGGGACCTCTCTCCTCTGTCTGGGTGCTGGTGTCTATATCAGTGTTTCCCAACCAGTGTGCCTCCAGCTTTTGCAAAACTACAACTCTCAGCATGCCCGGACAGCCTTTGGCTGTGCAGGCATGCTGGGAGTTGTAGTTTCGCAACAGCTGGAGGCACACTGGTTGGGAAACACAGGTCTATATAACTCAAAGTGGCCTTCTCCAGTGGTGGGTGATATGACGCTTGATTCTGTGCTATGGGACCTCTCTCCTCTGTCTGGGTGCCGTGGGCTAAAAATCTGCAAGTGGCCTTCTCCAGGGGTGGGTGATATGATGCCTGATTCTCTGCAATGGGACCTCTCTCCTCTGTCTGGGTGCTGGTGTCTATATAACTCAAAGTGGCCTTCTCCAGTGGTGGGTGATATGAAGCTTGATTCTGTGCTATGGGACCTCTCTCCTTTGTCTGGGTGCTGGGGCCTAAATAACTGAAAGTGGCCCTCTCCAGTGGTGGGTGATATGACGCCTGATTCTCTGATGTGGGACCTCTCTCCTCTGTCTGGGTGCTGGGGCCTAAATAATTCAAAGTAGCCTTCTCTAGCGGTGGGTGATATGACGCCTTATTCATTGCCGTGGGACCTCTCTCCTCTTTCTGGGTGCTGGGGCCAAAATAACTAAAAGTGGCCTTCTCCAGTGGTGGGTGATATGACGCCTGATTCTCTGCTGTGGGACCTCTCTCCTCTGTCTGGCTGCTGGGGCCTAAATAACTAAAAGTGGCCTTCTCTAGTTGTGGGTGATATGAAGCCTTATTCCTTGCTGTGGGACCTCTCTCCTCTGTCTGGGTGCTGGGGCCGAAATAGCAGAAAGTGACCTTCTCCATTGGTGGGTGACTTGAAGCCTGATTCTCTGCTATGGGACCTCTCTACAATTGATATTGGTTAATTTTTATTTATTTTATTTTAATTCATTTCCCTATCCCTATTGTTTGCAGGGCATTTACCTACATTTTGCTGCCTTTTACAGCCCTCTAGCCCTTTTCTGGACTATTTTACAGCCTTTTTAGTGCCCAAAAGTTCGGGTCCCCATTGACTTCAATGGGGTTTGTGTTCGGGATGAAGTTCGGGTCGAGTTCGGATTCCGAACACGAACATTTTCGGGAAGTTTGGCCGAACTTCTCGAACCTGAACATCTAGGTGTTCGCTCAACTCTATACCCAGCCACTGCCAAGGATTTTTTTTTTTTAATCCATCTTTTACAGAGGTTGGTGTCGGCAGCCATTTTCGCCACTGCAGTGTACTGCGAGTCTGCCAGGCTCAGCTTAATCCTTTTTGATAGCTCAGTGAAGGGGAAAATGCTTTTTTTCTGGTTACTCAAGTCCCCTACATTACCTTTTGTATAATAAGGGGTGACATAGTCCATTTGTCTAGTCTGGGACCTGTGGTGCCACAGAGCAATTGTGTATAGAATGCACTAAACTGTATATTCAATTTTTGCAGTATTCTTGTGATAAAAAGCTTTGATCCTGAGCCCCAAAGCAGTTTGAAATACACGGCCCAAATACACATTTGACATTTCTGCAGTGAAATAGTAAAAAGTTTTATTTTATTTTTGTGGGGAAAAAGCAATATTCTTGCTTTACAAAGCAGTTGTGCATACAGCATACAAATGCATATTTAATATTTCTGCAGGGAAATAGTGCATCAGGGTGTTTCAGTAAAAAAAAAACTTTATTCTTGGTCCACAAAACAGTTTGAAATACACCGCCCAAATACACATTTGACATTTCTGCCGTGAAATAGAGCCTCAGTGTATTTTTAGGAAAAATAGAAGTATTCCTGATCCACCAAGCAGTGTTAAAAATTACCCAATACATTTTCCATTTCTTCAGTGAAATAAAGAATCAGTGTATGTTTGACAAAAAAAAAATGTATTCCTGGTGTTCAAAACAGTAGTGCAGACAGTGTACAAATACAAATTTAATATTTCTGCAGGGAAATAGTGCATCAGTGTGTTTCCTGGGAAAAAAAAAAAGTTATTCCTGGTCTACAAAACAGTTTAAAATACCCACCCAAATACACATTTGACATTTCTGCCATAAAAAAAAACCTCAGTGTATTTTTTGGAAAAATAGAAGTATTCCTGGTCCACAAAGCAGTTCCAAATGCACCACCCAAATACACATTTGACATTTCTGCAGTGAAATAGTGAATACATTTTTTTTTGTGGCAAAAAAACTATATTCTTGCTTTACAAAGCAGTTGAGCATACAACATAGAAAAACCAATAATAACGTGTTTCTGTGTTTTATTAAAAAAATCCTTATTCTGGGTCTACAAACCACTTGTGTATACAGCGTAGAAATACCAACATTTTATTAATAGCAGGGAAATACTGATTTTCTGTGTTTTATTTAAAAAATCCTTGTTCTGGGTCCACAAACCACTTTTGCATAAACCGTAGAAATAGCTAAGTTTTATTAACAGAAATGACATACTGATTTTTTGTGTTTTATTGAAAAAATCCTTGTTCTGGGTCCAAAAAACAGTTTTGCATAAACCGTAGAAATAGCTACGTTTTATTAATAGCAGGGAAATACTGCTTTTCTGTGATTTATTTAAAAAAATCCTTGTTCTGGGTCCAGAAACCACTTTTGCATAAACCGTAGAAATAGCTGTGTTTTATTAATAGCAGTGAAATACTGATTTTCTGTGTTTTATTGAAAAAATCCTTGTTCTGGAAACCTTCTACTGAGCTTGGTTGACAAATTGCCCGCCCATTTCGTGTGTGTTCCTCACTCAGAGCCCTGGGACTTATTAGCCACTCGCCGGAGAGCCATTAGATTAAGTATAACAGTTTTTCATGTGAAGCCTATTCCTTTTGATGTTTACTACTCACTCAAGCGCATCTCGTTATATATGCAAAGTCGTGACAACTTTTTTTGTTTTTTACCTTAATTTGGTGTTCAGAGTTGATTCATACCCCCCTTACCTCCCCCTCCTCATACCCTATTTCCCATTCCTCCCCCTTCCCTTTCTCCCTTTTCCAGCCCTCCCCTCCTCTCCATTCCCCCTCCACCCCTCCGCTCCGTCTTATGTTACTGTTACTGCTAATATCATTAATAGCTCCATAACAGACTAGTCGCATAAGTTTAAATGCTTATACTTTTCAAATAGTGCAGATTGTAGGTACAACATGTGCTGTCTAACATGTGATATAATATTGATCTATGCACTTTTTTGCAATGCATCTTTGATAATGTATACAATATTTCTTTTCACTTCATATAGATAGATATGTCTGTAATTTTCATTTGGCACTGTTTTTGTTACAATGAATATTTAATAAAAAGAGTTTTAAAAAGAAAAAAAAAGAAAAAATCCTTGTTCTGGGTCTACAAATCACTTGTGTATACAGCGTAGAAATACCAACGTTTTATTAATAGCAGGGAAATACAGAATTTCTGTGTTTAGTTAAAAAATCCTTGTTCTGGGTCCACAAACCACTTTTGCATAAACTGTAGAAATAGCTAAGTTTTATTAATAGAAGTGACATACTGATTTTCTGTGTTTTATTGAAAAAATCCGTGTTCTGGGTTGACAAACCACTTTTGCATAAACCGTAGAAATAGCTACGTTTTATTAATAGCAGGGAAATACAGATTTTCTGTGTTTTATTAAAACAATCTGTGTTCTGGGTCCACAAACCACTTGTGCATAAAGCGTAGAAATACAAGCATTTTATTAATAGCAGTGAAATACAGCTTTTCTGTGTTTTATTATAAAAATCCTTGTTCTGGGTCCACAAACCACTTTTGCATAAACCGTAAAAATAGCTATGTTTTATTAATAGCAATGAAATACTGATTTTCTGTGTTTTACTGAAAAAAATTGTGTTCTGGGTCAACAAACAACTTTTACATAAACCGTAGAAATACCAACCTTTTATTAATAGCAGTGAAATACTGCTTTTCTGTTAAAAAAAAAAAAATCCTTGTTCTGGGTCCACAAATCACTTTTGCATAAACCGTAGAACTAGGTACGTTCTAATAATAGCAGTGAAATGCTGATTTTCTGTGTTTTATTAAAAAAATCTGAGTTCTGGGTCCACTAACCACTTTTGCATAAACCCGTAGAAATACCAACGTTTTATTATTAGTAGTGAAATACGGATTTTCTGTGTTTTATTGAAAAAATCGTGTTCTGGGTCCACAAACCACTTTTGCATAAACCGTAAGAATTAGTGTTGAGCGAACAGTTCGAGCATAGTTCGGGTCCGTACCGAATTTTGGGGTGTTCGTGACACGGACCCGAACCCGAACTTTTTCGTAAAAGTTCGGGTTCGGGTTCGTCGTTCGGCATGTATTTTGGCGCATTTTGAAAGGCTGCAAAGCAGCCAATCAACATGCATCATACTACTTGCCCTAAGGTGCCATCGCAGCCATGCCTACTATTGGCAAGGCTGTGATTGGCCAAGTGCAGCATGTGACTCAGCCTCTTTATAAGCTTGTGCGCACGTCGGGACGTGCTCACTCCCGATGTGAATAGAACAGGGATAGACACAGCTGATGCTAGGGCGAGAATAGGCAGGGATAATTGAATAACTGGAAGCAAATTTCTCTCCTCCACCTGTGATTCATCTGAACAACTGCAGCTGAGCTGCTTTTTTGATAGGGATTGGCTATTTTTAGAGTGGCCAGAGTGATTTTCCATCCACATGTACCTGGGCTGACCGCCGGCCGCCATTTGCGACTTGTAGTGCTGCAGCAGAAGCTGCCACAGTGTGCATTCCAAAGCTCCAAACAAGTCAGACATCTACACCTGGGATTCAGACCAATAGCGATTTAGCAGCACAGTCCAAGGCTATTTTTTTAAAGGTTGTGCAGACCATTTTGTGGCACATGTTACTGGGCTGATAGGCGGCGGCCATCTTGGGACTAGTGCTGCAGCACAATCTCTCCCAACGTCCATTAATCACTTGTAATAGTGGTCTGTGCCATAGAAATCCTACATCAGGGACTTGGGTGTGCTTGTGTCACCCCTACTAATACCAGTCCACCTGTAATCCATACAGTGAAAAGCCATAAAGTATTCCAGTGAGGGAATTTTTTTTATTTAAAAAAGGCCAAGTTAGTTTATCTGGCGTTCAATATACTAGATACAGTTAGGCCTGCGTTTCATACATCTGGAATTAGCAAACTAATGTGCTGGGGTTGGGAAAACATATATGTACCCATACTAGAATCTGTCAAAGAAAGCGGTACTCACATATAACAGTCATTCCATCTGTAATCCATACAGTCAAAAGACTGAAAGTATTCCAGTGAGGGAATTTTTTATTTAAAAAGGCCAAGTTAGTTTATCTGGCGTTCAATATACTAGATACAGTTAGGCCTGCGTTTCATACATCTGGAATTAGCAAACTAATGTGCTGGGGTTGGGAAAACATATATGTACCCATACTAGAATCTGTCAAAGAAAGCGGTACTCACATATAACAGTCATTCCATCTGTAATCCATACAGTCAAAAGACTGAAAGTATTCCAGTGAGGAATTTTTTTATTAAAAAAGGCCAAGTTAGTTTATCTGGCGTTCAATATACTAGATACAGTTAGGCCTGCGTTTCATACATCTGGAATTAGCAAACTAATGTGCTGGGGTTGGGAAAACATATATGTACCCATACTAGAATCTGTCAAAGAAAGCGGTACTCACATATAACAGTCATTCCATCTGTAATCCATACAGTCAAAAGACTGAAAGTATTCCAGTGAGGAATTTTTTTATTTAAAAAAGGCCAAGTTAGTTTATCTGGCGTTCAATATACTAGATACAGTTAGGCCTGCGTTTCATACATCTGGAATTAGCAAACTAATGTGCTGGGGTTGGGAAAACATATATGTACCCATACTAGAATCTGTCAAAGAAAGCGGTACTCACATATAACAGTCATTCCATCTGTAATCCATACAGTCAAAAGACTGAAAGTATTCCAGTGAGGGAATTTTTTTATTTAAAAAAGGCCAAGTTAGTTTATCTGGCGTTCAATATACTAGATACAGTTAGGCCTGCGTTTCATACATCTGGAATTAGCAAACTAATGTGCTGGGGTTGGGAAAACATATATGTACCCATACTAGAATCTGTCAAAGAAAGCGGTACTCACATATAACAGTCATTCCATCTGTAATCCATACAGTCAAAAGACTGAAAGTATTCCAGTGAGGGAATTTTTTTATTTAAAAAGGCCAAGTTAGTTTATCTGGCGTTCAATATACTAGATACAGTTAGGCCTGCGTTTCATACATCTGGAATTAGCAAACTAATGTGCTGGGGTTGGGAAAACATATATGTACCCATACTAGAATCTGTCAAAGAAAGCGGTACTCACATATAACAGTCATTCCATCTGTAATCCATACAGTCAAAAGACTGAAAGTATTCCAGTGAGGGAATTTTTTTATTTAAAAAGGCCAAGTTAGTTTATCTGGCGTTCAATATACTAGATACAGTTAGGCCTGCGTTTCATACATCTGGAATTAGCAAACTAATGTGCTGGGGTTGGGAAAACATATATGTACCCATACTAGAATCTGTCAAAGAAAGCGGTACTCACATATAACAGTCATTCCATCTGTAATCCATACAGTCAAAAGACTGAAAGTATTCCAGTGAGGGAATTTTTTATTTAAAAAGGCCAAGTTAGTTTATCTGGCGTTCAATATACTAGATACAGTTAGGCCTGCGTTTCATACATCTGGAATTAGCAAACTAATGTGCTGGGGTTGGGAAAACATATATGTACCCATACTAGAATCTGTCAAAGAAAGCGGTACTCACATATAACAGTCATTCCATCTGTAATCCATACAGTCAAAAGACTGAAAGTATTCCAGTGAGGGAATTTTTTTATTTAAAAAGGCCAAGTTAGTTTATCTGGCGTTCAATATACTAGATACAGTTAGGCCTGCGTTTCATACATCTGGAATTAGCAAACTAATGTGCTGGGGTTGGGAAAACATATATGTACCCATACTAGAATCTGTCAAAGAAAGCGGTACTCACATATAACAGTCATTCCATCTGTAATCCATACAGTCAAAAGACTGAAAGTATTCCAGTGAGGGAATTTTTTTATTTAAAAAGGCCAAGTTAGTTTATCTGGCGTTCAATATACTAGATACAGTTAGGCCTGCGTTTCATACATCTGGAATTAGCAAACTAATGTGCTGGGGTTGGGAAAACATATATGTACCCATACTAGAATCTGTCAAAGAAAGCGGTACTCACATATAACAGTCATTCCATCTGTAATCCATACAGTCAAAAGACTGAAAGTATTCCAGTGAGGGATTTTGCTTATAAAAAATAATATATTTCATTGTGGTGCGAGTTGAATCGCAACAATGAAGAAAAATACTATAAAGGGACGAGGGCGCGGTCGTGGTGGTGTCCGTGGAGCCTCTGTTGCTGGTAGAGGGCGTGGCCGTTCGGCTCAGGCGCACACAGTAGGGAACGAACTCCCTCAACTAGCCGGCAGAATGTACCGCAATATCTCGTGGGGCCCAATGCCGCTCTTAGGATGGTAAGGCCTGAGCAGGTACAGGCATTAATCGATTGGGTGGCCGACAGTGCTTCCAGCACGTTCACCACATGGTCTTCCACCCAGTCTTCTGCGGAAAGCGCACAGGTGGCACCTGAAAACCAAGCCCATCAGTCTGTCACATCACCCCCAAGCATATCAGGGAAACGGTCTGAGCCACAAGTTATGCAGCAGTCTCTTCTTCTGTTTGAAGACTCTGCTTCCAGGGTTTCCCAGGGGCGTCCACCTAGCCCTTCCCCAGTGGAGGAAGACATACCATGCACTGACGCACAACCACTTATGTCTCCAGATGAAGAGGACATGGGAATACCACCACAGCAGAGTCACCGACTCTCTGATGATGATGAAACACAGGTGCCCACTGCCGCGTCTTTTTGCAGTGTGCAGACTGAACAGGAGGAGGTCAGGGAGGGAGACTGGGTGGAAGACGATGCAGAGGACGATGAGGTCTTAGACCCCACATGGACTGAAGGTCGTGGCGATGACTTTCACAGTTCAGAGGAAGAGGTAGTGGTGAGACCGAGACAACAGCGAAGCCAAAGAGGGAGCAGGGGGCCAAAGCAGGCGAGCCGCCGCCCCAGAGTTCGCCTGCTACTGGACATCGCCAACAGGGACCCAGCCCCACAAAGGCAGCTTCAAAGAGTTCCCTGGCATGGCACTTCTTTAAACAATGTCCTACCGACAAGACCCGAGTGACTTGCACGCTCTGCCATCAGAGCCTGAGGCGAGGCATTAACGTTCTGAACCTCAGCACAACCTGCATGACCAGGCATCTACATGCAAAGCATGAACTGCAGTGGGGTACACACCTTAAAAACCAGGCACTCGCTGAGGCTCCCCCTGCTCCCTCTACCGCTGCTGCCTCGGCTTCCGCCTCGAGAGGAATGTTGCCACCTGCCGAGCAGCAAACAGAGGATGTGCCACCGACACCACCACCACCGCCACCGTCAACTAGCGTCTCCACTATATCACACAGCAGCGTTCAGCTCTCAATATCTCAAACCTTAGAGAGGAAGCGCAAATTCCCCGAGTCACCCTCGAGGCCCTTGGCCTGAACGCCAGCATTTCTAAACTGCTGGCCTTTGAAATGCTGTCATTCCGGCTGGTGGACACAGACAGCTTCAAACAGCTGATGGCCATGGCTGTCCCGCAGTATGTGGTTCCCAGCCGCCACTACTTCTCCAAGACAGCCGTGCCTTCCCTGCACATGCAAGTGTCCGATAAAATCAAGTGTGCACTGCGCAACGCCATTTGTGGCAAGGTCCACCTAACCACAGATACGTGGACCAGTAAGCACGGCCAGGGACGCTATATCTCACTAACTGCACACTGGATGAATGTAGTGGCGGCTGGGCCCCGGCGGACAGTTCCTTGGCGCACGTCCTTCCGCCCCCTAGGATCGCAGGGCATCATTCTCTGCCTCCTGTAGCCTCCTCCTCCTACTCGGCTTCCTCCTCCACTGCTTCCACCAGCTCATCCGGTCCAGCCACACACCTTCACCACCAACTTCAGCACAGCCCGGGGTAAACGTCAGCAGGCCATTCTGAAACTCATATGTTTGGGGACAGGCCCCACAGCGCAAAGGAGTTGTGGCGGGGTATTGAACAACAGACCGACGAGTGGTTTCTGCCGGTGGGCCTCAAGCCAGGCCTGGTGGTATGCGATAATGGGCGAAATCTCGTGGCAGCTCTGGGACTAGCCGGTTTGGCGCACATCCCTTGCCTGGCGCATGTGCTGAACTTGGTGGTGCAGAGGTTCATTCACCACTACCCCAACATGTCAGAGCTGCTGCATAAAGTGCGGGCCGTCTGTGCGCGCTTCCGCCGTTCACATCCTGCCGCTGCTCGCCTGTCTGCGCTACAGCGGAACTTCGGCCTTCCCGCTCACCGCCTCATATGCGACGTGCCCACCCGGTGGAACTCCACCTTGCACATGCTGGAGAGACTGTGCGAGCAGCAGCAGGCCATAGTGGAGTTTCAGCTGCAGCACGCTCGCGTCAGTCGTACTGCCGAACAGCACCACTTCACCACCAATGATTGGGCCTCCATGCGAGACCTGTGTGCCCTGCTGCGCTGTTTCGAGTACTCCACCAACATGGCCAGTGGCGATGACACTGTTATCAGCGTTACAATACCACTTCTATGTCTCCTTGAGAAAACACTTAGGGCAATGATGTTAGAGGAGGTGGCCCAGGTGGAGGAGGAGGAGGAGGATGAGGGCTCGTTTCTAACACTTTCGGGCCAGTCTGTTCGAATTGGCTCAGAGGAGGTTTGTTTAAGCAGCAGAGGACAGGTTCACAAGTCGCCAGCCAAGGCACTGTACTGGAGGACGAGGAGGATGAGGAGGAGGAGGTGGAGGGGACGAGGATGACGCAAGTTCACAGCGGGGTGGCAGCCCAGGCCCATCACTGGTGCGTGGCTGGGGGATACGGTGGACGATGACGATACGCCTCCCACAGAGGACAGCTTGTCCTTACCCATGGGTAGCCTGGCCCACATGAGCGAATATATGCTCCAATGCCTGCTCAGCGACAGCAGAGTTGCCCACGTTTTAACGTGTGCAGACTACTGGGTGGCCACCCTGCTGGATCCCGGTATAAAGACAATGTGCCCACTTTAATTCCTGAACTGGAGCGCGACCGTAAGATGCTTGTGAGTACAAGCGCACGCTGATAGAGCGCTCTTGAGAGCATTCCCACATGTCACAGGGGAACAGGTGGAAGGTGAAGGCAGAGGAGTGGCAAGAGGTCGCCAACGCAGCTGTGTCACGGCCAGCTCATCTGAGGGCAGGGTTAGCATGGCAGAAATGTGGAAAAGTTTTGTCTCCACGCCACAGCTATCTGCACCGACACCTGATACGGAACGTGTTAGCAGGAGGCAGCATTTCACTAACATGGTTGAACAGTATGTCTGCACACCCCTCCACATCCTGACGGATGGTTCGGCCCCATTCAACTACTGGGTTTCGAAATTGTCCACGTGGCCAGAGTTAGCATGTTATGCCTTGGAGGTGCTTTCCTGCCCGGCGGCCAGCGTTTTATCTGAGCGCGTATTCAGCACGGCAGGGCGTCATTACTGACAAGCGCAGCCGCCTGTCCACAGCCAACGTGGACAAGCTGACCTTCATAAAGATGAACCAGGCATGGATCCCACAGGACCTGTCCCTCCCTTGTGCAGAGTAGTCCTTATTAACTGCCTAAAACATGTCTTGTTGTGCTACGGGCCACTTCTTTATTTGATACAAATTTTTATGAAACCCACAGTTGAATGAAACTCTTCTCTGTCTGGGCGCCGGGGCCTAACCAGATGAAAGTGGCCGGTTAAACTAACGGGTGACATGAAGCCATAACCTCTGCCATGCTACCTCTGTCTTCTGTCTGGGTGCTGAGGCCTAAGTCAAATAAAGCGGTCTTCTGCTGTGCTGGGGATATGAAGCTAATCTCTGACCTCTCTCCTCTGTCTGGGTCCAAAGGCCTAAATCACTGAAAGAGGCCTTCTCCTGTGGTGTGTGATATGATGCCAGAATATGTGCTGTGGGGCCTCTCTCCTCTTCCTGGGTGCAGGGGTCAAATAAACTAAATTGTGGCCTACTCCTGTGGTGGTTGATATGATGCCTGATTCTCTGATGTGGAACCTCTCTCCTCTGTTTGGGTGAAGGGGTCAAAGTAACTCAATGGTGGCTTCTCCTGTGGTGGTTAGTATGATGCCAGAATATGTGCTGTGGGGCCTCTCTCCTCTTCCTGGGTGCAGGGGTCAAAGTAACTCAATGGTGGCTGATATGATGCCAGAATATGTGCTGTGGTGCCTCTCTCCTCTTCCTGGGTGCGGGGTCAAAGTAACTCAATGGTGGCTTCTCCTGTGGTGGCTGATATGATGCCAGAATATGTGCTGTAGGGCCTCTCTCCTCTTCCTGGGTGCAGGGGTCAAAGTAACTCAATGGTGGCTTCTCCTGTGGTGGTTAGTATGATGCCAGAATATGTGCTGTGGGGCCTCTCTCCTCTTCCTGGGTGCAGGGGTCAAAGTAACTCAATGGTGGCTTCACCTGTGGTGGCTGATATGATGCCAGAATATGTGCTGTGGTGCCTCTCTCCTCTTCCTGGGTGCAGGGGTCAAAGTAACTAAATGGTGGCTTCTCCTGTGGTGGTTGATATGATGCCTGATTCTCTGCTGTGAAACCTCTCTCCTCCATCTGGGTGTAGGGGTCAAAGTCTTTCAAAGTCGCCTTCTCCTGTGCTGATTGATATGAAGCTGATGGTTGTGCCATCTGACATGGTTGCCGGGGTCCCATTAAATTGTGGCCTACTCCTGTGGTGGTTGATATGATGCCTGATTCTCTGATGTGGAACCTCTCTCCTCTGTTTGGGTGAAGGGGTCAAAGTAACTAAATGGTGGCTTCTCCTGTGGTGGCTGATATGATGCCAGAATATGTGCTGTGGGGCCTCTCTCCTCTTCCTGGGTGCAGGGTCAAAGTAACTCAATGGTGGCTTCTCCTGTGGTGGCTGATATGATGCCAGAATATGTGCTGTGGTGCCTCTCTCCTCTTCCTGGGTGCGGGGTCAAAGTAACTCAATGGTGGCTTCTCCTGTGGTGGCTGATATGATGCCAGAATATGTGCTGTGGTGCCTCTCTCCTCTTCCTGGGTGCGGGGGTCAAAGTAACTCAATGGTGGCTTCTCCTGTGGTGGCTGATATGATGCCAGAATATGTGCTGTGGTGCCTCTCTCCTCTTCCTGGGTGCGGGGTCAAAGTAACTCAATGGTGGCTTCTCCTGTGGTGGCTGATATGATGCCAGAATATGTGCTGTGGGGCCTCTCTCCTCTTCCTGGGTGCAGGGGTCAAAGTAACTCAATGGTGGCTTCTCCTGTGGTGGTTAGTATGATGCCAGAATATGTGCTGTGGGGCCTCTCTCCTCTTCCTGGGTGCAGGGGTCAAAGTAACTCAATGGTGGCTTCTCCTGTGGTGGCTGATATGATGCCAGAATATGTGCTGTGGTGCCTCTCTCCTCTTCCTGGGTGCGGGGTCAAAGTAACTCAATGGTGGCTTCTCCTGTGGTGGCTGATATGATGCCAGAATATGTGCTGTGGTGCCTCTCTCCTCTTCCTGGGTGCGGGGTCAAAGTAACTTAATGGTGGCTTCTCCTGTGGTGGCTGATATGATGCCAGAATATGTGCTGTGGGGCCTCTCTCCTCTTCCTGGGTGCAGGGGTCAAAGTAACTCAATGGTGGCTTCTCCTGTGGTGGCTGATATGATGCCAGAATATGTGCTGTGGTGCCTCTCTCCTCTTCCTGGGTGCGGGGGTCAAAGTAACTCAATGGTGGCTTCTCCTGTGGTGGCTGATATGATGCCAGAATATGTGCTGTGGTGCCTCTCTCCTCTTCCTGGGTGTGGGGTCAAAGTAACTCAATGGTGGCTTCTCCTGTGGTGGCTGATATGATGCCAGAATATGTGCTGTGGGGCCTCTCTCCTCTTCCTCGGTGCAGGGGTCAAAGTAACTCAATGGTGGCTTCTCCTGTGGTGGTTGATATGATGCCAGAATATGTGCTGTGGGGCCTCTCTCCTCTTCCTGGGTGCAGGGGTCAAAGTAACTCAATGGTGGCTTCTCCTGTGGTGGCTGATATGATGCCAGAATATGTGCTGTGGTGCCTCTCTCCTCTTCCTGGGTGCAGGGGTCAAAGTAACTAAATGGTGGCTTCTCCTGTGGTGGTTGATATGATGCCTGATTCTCTGCTGTGAAACCTCTCTCCTCCATCTGGGTGTAGGGGTCAAAGTCTTTCAAAGTCGCCTTCTCCTGTGCTGATTGATATAAAGCTGATGGTTGTGCCATCTGACATGTTTGCCAGGGTCTGATTCAATGGGGGCCTACTCCTGTGGTGGGTGATCTAAATGCCTGATTCTCTGCTGTGAAACCTCTCTCCTCCGTCTGGGTGTAGGGGTCAAAGTCTTTCAAAGTCGCCTTCTCCTGTGCTGATTGATATGAAGCTGATGGTTGTGCCATCTGACATGGTTGCCGGGGTCCCATTAAATTGGGGCCTACTCCTGTGGTGGTTGATATGATGCCTGATTCTCTGATGTGGAACCTCTCTCCTCTGTTTGGGTGAAGGGGTCAAAGTAACTCAATGGTGGCTTCTCCTGTGGTGGCTGATATGATGCCAGAATATGTGCTGTGGGGCCTCTCTCCTCTTCCTGGGTGCAGGGGTCAAAGTAACTCAATGGTGGCTTCTCCTGTGGTGGCTGATATGATGCCAGAATATGTGCTGTGGGGCCTCTCTCCTCTTCCTGGGTGCAGGGGTCAAAGTAACTCAATGGTGGCTTCTCCTGTGGTGGTTAGTATGATGCCAGAATATGTGCTGTGGGGCCTCTCTCCTCTTCCTGGGTGCAGGGGTCAAAGTAACTCAATGGTGGCTTCTCCTGTGGTGGCTGATATGATGCCAGAATATGTGCTGTGGTGCCTCTCTCCTCTTCCTGGGTGCGGGGGTCAAAGTAACTCAATGGTGGCTTCTCCTGTGGTGGCTGATATGATGCCAGAATATGTGCTGTGAAACCTCTCTCCTCCATCTGGGTGTAGGGGTCAAAGTCTTTCAAAGTCGCCTTCTCCTGTGCTGATTGATATGAAGCTGATGGTTGTGCCATCTGACATGGTTGCCGGGGTCCCATTAAATTGGGGCCTACTCCTGTGGTGGTTGATATGATGCCTGATTCTCTGATGTGGAACCTCTCTCCTCTGGGTGAAGGGGTCAAAGTAACTCAATGGTGGCTTCTCCTGTGGTGGCTGATATGATGCCAGAATATGTGCTGTGGGGCCTCTCTCCTCTTCCTGGGTGCAGGGGTCAAAGTAACTCAATGGTGGCTTCTCCTGTGGTGGCTGATATGATGCCAGAATATGTGCTGTGGTGCCTCTCTCCTCTTCCTGGGTGCAGGGGTCAAAGTAACTCAATGGTGGCTTCTCCTGTGGTGGCTGATATGATGCCAGAATATGTGCTGTGGTGCCTCTCTCCTCTTCCTGGGTGCGGGGGTCAAAGTAACTCAATGGTGGCTTCTCCTGTGGTGGCTGATATGATGCCAGAATATGTGCTGTGGGGCCTCTCTCCTCTTCCTGGGTGCAGGGGTCAAAGTAACTCAATGGTGGCTTCTCCTGTGGTGGTTAGTATGATGCCAGAATATGTGCTGTGGTGCCTCTCTCCTCTTCCTGGGTGCAGGGTCAAAGTAACTAAATGGTGGCTTCTCCTGTGGTGGTTGATATGATGCCTGATTCTCTGCTGTGAAACCTCTCTCCTCCATCTGGGTGTAGGGGTCAAAGTCTTTCAAAGTCGCCTTCTCCTGTGCTGATTGATATAAAGCTGATGGTTGTGCCATCTGACATGGTTGCCAGGGTCTGATTCAATGGGGGCCTACTCCTGTGGTGGGTGATCTAAATGCCTGATTCTCTGCTGTGAAACCTCTCTCCTCCGTCTGGGTGTAGGGGTCAAAGTCTTTCAAAGTCGCCTTCTCCTGTGCTGATTGATATGAAGCTGATGGTTGTGCCATCTGACATGGTTGCCGGGGTCCCATTAAATTGGGGCCTACTCCTGTGGTGGGTGATCTAAATGCCTGATTCTCTGCTTTGAAACCTCTCTCCTCCGTCCGGGTGTAGGGGTCAAAGTCTGTCAAAGTCGCCTTCTCCTGTGCTGATTGATATAAAGCTTATGCTTGTGCCATCTGACATGGTTGCCGGGGTCTGATTCAATGGTGGCCTACTCCTGTGGTGGGTGATCTAAATGCCTGATTCTCTGCTGTGTAACCTCTCTCCTCCGTCTGGGTGTAGGGGTCAAAGTAACTAAATGGTGGCCTACTCCTGTGGTGGGTGATATGATGCCTGGTTCTCTGCTGTGGGACCTCTCTCCTTTGTCTGGGTGCTGTGGTCAAAATAATAGTAAGTGACCTTCTCCATTGGTGGGTGACTTAAAGCCTGATTCTGTGCTATGGGACCTCACTCCAATTAATATTGTTTAATTTTTATTTATTTTATGTTAACTCATCATTTCCCTATCTACATTTGTTTGCAGGGGATTTAACTACATTTTGCTGCCTTTTGCAGCCCTCTAGCCCTTTCCGGGTGTGTTTTACAGCCTTTTTAGTGCCCAAAAGTTCGGGTCCCCATTGACTTCTATGGGGTTCGGGTTCAGGATGAAGTTCGGGTCGAGTTCGGATCACGAACCCGAACATTTTTCGAAAGTTCGGCCGAACTCGTCGAACCCGAACATCCAGGTGTTCGCTCATCTCTAGTAAGAATAGCTACATTTTATTAATAGCAGTGAAATACTGCTTTTCTGTGTTTTATTACAAAAATCCTTGTTCTTGGTCCACAAACCACTTGTGCATAAAGTGTACATATACCTATTTCAAATTGCAGCACGAAAATAGTGCTTTACTGTGTTTTACTGAAAAAAAAAAAAACGTGTTCTGGGTTCACCAAACAGTTGTGCATACAGCGTACAAACACATATTTTACATTTCTGCAGTGAAATGGAGAATCCGTGTGTTTTAGGCCAAACTTTATTCTTGGTCCACAGAGTATTTTTATGCCACAGGCACTGCCTTAGTGAACTTAATTGTTGATAATTGGCAGTTAAATTGACACCAGAGAGAGACCATCTTTCAGCTTGGTGGGTGAACGCAAATAATGAGGAGAACATCAAATAAGGGACGTGGGTATGGTCGTGGAAGTGTTAGTGGAGCTCCTGTTGCTAGGAGAGGACGTAACCGTTCAGCGCCAACTACCGGTCCAAGTGAAACAACTTCCCCTATTGCGAGTAGACAACAGAATCTGCAGTGTTATTTGGTAGACCCAAATGCCTCTCTATGGATGGTGAGGCCAGAACATGTACATGTGATAGTAGATTGGCTGACAGTGCCTTCAGTTCCTTCACAGTGTCTCCCACCCAGTCCTGTGCAGAAAGCTCAGAGTTGGCATCTGAAGCCCCTGCCCATCAGTCTTTCACCTAACCCCCTTGCAAATCAGCCAAGCAGTCAGAGCTCCAAGTCATGCAGCAAACTCTTATGCTTTTTGATGACTCTGTTGGCAGGGTTTCCCCAGCCCATGCACCTAGCCCTGCCCCAGAAGTGGAAAACCTTGAATGCACTGATACCCAACCACTTATGTTTCAGGATGAGGACATGGGAAGACTGCCGCAGGATGTCTCTGATGATGACGAAACACTGGTGCCAACTGCTGTGGCTTTCTGCAATGTGCAGACCTACGAGGAGGGCAGGGGTCATGAATGGGTGGAAGATAATGTGGAGGATGAGGTCCTAGACCCAGACTGGACTGAACGTCGTGCTAGTGACATGTGCAGTTCTGAGGAAGAGGCTGTGGTCGCACAGTGGCAACAGCACAGCAAAAGAGGGAGCAGGGTGCAAAAGCGGAGCGGCCGTTCCATAGACAGTACGCCTGCTACTGCCCACCGCACCCAGGCACCGAGCACACCAAGGCCTGCTCCAAGGAGTTCATTGGCCTTGGCATTCATCTCCTCAGAAGGCAGGGTTAGCATGGCCAACCTTTTGAAAAGTTTTGTCACAGCAACCTGCACCACCAGCTGATACGGAACGTATTAGCAGGAGGCAGCATTTGAACAATATGGTGGAACAGTACGTGTGCACATGCCTCCACGTACTGACTAATGGTTCTATCCCATTCAACTTCTTGTCCACAAGGCCTTAGCTTGCCCTTTATGCCTTGGAGGTGCTTGCCTTCCCTGCAGTCAGTGTATTGTTTGAACGTGTATTTAGCACGGCAGGGGGCGTCATTACAGACAAACTCAGCCGCCTGTCCACAGCCAACGTGGACAAGCTCACGTTCATTAAAATGAACCAAGCATGGATCCCACAGGACTTTTCCGTACCTTGTGCAGAATAGACATTCATAACCGCCTAAACCATACATTCTTGTACTCAGTGCACTTATTCATTGAATCCTATTTTTTATTTGTACCATTATTTCGGGGTCTACCCCAATTTGAATGAACCTCTCCTCTGTCTGGGTGCCTGCGGCCTAAATTACTGAAAAGGGCCTGTTGCTTTGGTGGGTGACATGAAGCTTGTTTTGCCATGCATTGACCTCTCCCCTCATTCTGGGTGGCTGCGGCCTACATTAATGATAATCGCCTGTTGCTTTGGTGGGTGAAATTAACCTCTTTTTGCCGTACATTGACCTCTCCTCTGTCTGGGTGCCAGGGGCCTACATTTCTGATAATCGACTGCTGCATTGCTGGGTTACATGATGCCTGTTTTGCTGTTACGTGACCTCTCCCCTCTGTCTTGGTGCCAGGGGCCAAAATTACTGAAAATGGCCTGTTACATTGCTGGGTGACATGAAGCCTCTTTTGCTGTGCATTGCCCTCTCCTCTGTCTGGGTGCCAGGGGCCTACATTTCAGATAATCGCCTGTTGCTTTCGTGGGTGACATTAACCTCTTTCTGCCGTCCAATGACCTCTTCTCTGTCTAGGTGCCAGAGGCCTACATTTATGATGATCGACTGCTGCATTGCTGGGTGACATGATGCGTGTTTTTGTTTTACGTGACCTCTCTCCTCTGTCTGGGTGCCAGGGGCCTAAATTACTGAAAATGGCCTGTTCCATTGCTGAGTGACATGAAGCCTCTTTTGCCGAGCATTGTCCTCTCCTCTGTCTGGGTACCAGGGGCCTACATTTCAGATAAACGCCTGTTGCTTTGGTGGGTGATATTAACCTCTTTTTGCCATCCAATGAACTCTCCTCTGTCTGGGTGCCAGGGGCCTCCATTTCTGATAATCGCCTGCTGTATTGGTGGGTGACCTAAAACCTGTTTTGCCGAGCATTGACCTCTCCTCAGTCTGGGTGCCAGGGGCCCAACATTTCTGAATATCACCTGTTCCATTGGTGGGTGACATTAACCCATTTTTGCCAGTGATAAGCAACAGCTGTGCATTGCTGGCAGGAAACTAAATTTTGTAAAAACATATGTTACTGATCAAAAGATGCTTGACTACTAACTACAAAATGCAGGCTGGTAGACACGCTGCTGATGGCATTCCCACCTGACGCTTCCCCAACCTCCTATTCCACCTCCTTCTCCGAGTTGCCAATTAATATTGTTTAATTTTTAGTTATTTTATTTTAAGTTATTTCCCTATCCACATTTGTTTGTAGGACACTTACCCACATTTTGCTGCCTTTTGCAGCCCTCTAGCCCTTTTCAGGGCTATTTTACAGCCATTTTAGTGCCAAGTCTTAGCTGTTGCTGGCCGAATGTAATACTTTCCGTAAATGGATAGATTTTATTTCTGGGGTGAAATTCTATTGCCAAATTACCAATCCCCTAAATCTGGGGTTCCAGCTGATTTTTACTGTCAAATGACTGCCCCATTGCCGTGGGTGTCAGGGGCCTATATTTCATTTACTTACTTGCTGTGTTGGTGGGAGACATTTAACTCTTTTTACTGTCAAATGACTGCCCCATTGTGTGGGTGTCAGGGGCCTATATGTCATTTAATCATTTGTTGTCTTGGTGGGAGAGATTAAACTCTTTTTACTGTCAAATTACCGCCCCATTGTGTGGGTATCAGGGGCTTTTATTTCGTTTACTTGCTTGCTTTCTTGGTGGGAGACATTTAACTCTTTTTACTGTCAAATAACTGCCCCATTGTGTGGGTGTCAGGGGCCTATATGTCGTTTAATCATTTGTTGCTTTGTTGGGTGACATTTTACTCTTTATACTGTCAAATGACCTCTACATTGTCTGGTTGTCAGGGGCCTATATTTCATTTCATCGCTTGCTGAATTTATGGGAGATATTAAACTCTTTATACTGTCAAATGAACTCTACATTGTCAGGTTGTCAGGGACCTATATTTTGTTTCATCGCCTGCTGTCTTGGTGGGAGACATTAAACTCTTTTTACTGTCAAATTTCCTCTCCTCTGTCTGGGTGTCAGGGGCCTACATAAATTATAATGGCCTATTCGATTGCAGGTTGACCTAAGGCCTGTATTGCTGTTACGAGACCTCTCTCCTCTTTGCGGGTGCCATGGTCTTCCTAAATCAGTAAATGAGGCCTGTGGCACTGCTGGGTGAAATCAATACTGATTTGGCATGATTGTAACTCTCCTCTTTGTGGGTGCCATGGGTCTGAATCTTTGAATGAGGCATGTGGCATTGCAGGGTCAAATCAATACTGTCTTAGCATGATTTTAACTCTCCTCTTTTTTGGTCCCGTGGGCCTGAATGTTTGAATAAGGCATGTGGCCCTGTAGGCAGACATGATTCCTTCTTGGCTGTGATGATAACTTCAACTCCCATGTATGGTTGCCATTGGCCTGAGTCTGTGAGTGAAGCCTGTGGCACTGAAGGCAGACATGAACCTTTTTGGCTGTGATGAGAACTTCAACTCACATAGCATTCCCACATGATGCCACCCCAACCTCCTATTGCACCTCCTCCTCCAAGTTGCCAATTGATATTTTTTTTTTTTTTTTTTCTTTAAGTCATTTCCCTATCCACATTTGTTTTCAGGGGATTTACCTACATTTTGCTGCCTTTTGCAGCCCTCTAGCCATTTCCTGGGCTAAAGTTCGGGTCCCCATTGACTTTAATGGGGTTAGTGTTCGGGGTCAAGTTCGGGTCGAGTTCGGATCCTGAACGCGAACATTTTCGTGAAGTTCGGCCAAACTTCTCGAACCCGAACATCCAAGTGTTCGCTCAACTCTATTCGGATCAAATTTCCCTTTGTCAGCTTTGATTCACTCATCTCTAGTTACACCATTGTGTGAACTTTTAGTTACAAACAAGGTCACTTAACAGTAGGCATGACATCTAGTGCAGACTAGTCTATATCTTCATATTTTTCACTGTTCTTTTAATGATTCTTACAAGGACTGTCCACTACTTTTATACTGATCACCTATCCTGAGGATAAGTTACCAATATTTGATCTGTCGGGGTCCTACACTGCATCTCTGCAGGTTCGCTGTTCTGGAGTAGCTTCTTCGCCAGAACCACCCACCAACCTTACATTTTTGTTGCTAAAATGTTCACAAATAGATCTTTTTTGGTTTCAGATATGGTGGATTTGGTTTTAGAATGGTGGATATTACTACTGTATTTGACTATGTGGTTGGAAATCCCTTTTTGTTAGAGGGTCTACTGTCAACAAGCTTACAACAGGGTGTCCTAATGTTGAAAAAACATCTTTTAGCTGTAAACTGTAGGGAAATAACCTGTATAGGGGCCTCCCAACTCTCTCATGGCAGGAGATATTGAGGAAGAGAATAGTTGGACTCTTTTAATGTATAATCTGAATTTTTCCATCAAAGTACCCTTGCTCAACCTTTTTTTTTTCTAGAAAGAGGTACCAAATTATCGCTATTTTCATCTAAAATCCCCTTAGTAACTCTTTTAAATACTAGACCATTTGGGAGATTTGAGGGATTTTGGATAAAACTGTTATTGCAACTGCTATTTTTTTTCATGTTATAAGTTCAATTTGTTTGGTTGTATGTGTGACTGTGTTTTCAGTGAGGAAAGAGGAGAACGCTGCTACCAGCTGCCTCCAACAGCAACTCATTTCACAGGAGAAAAAAGCATCAGGCATTGAAATGTAATACAATCTTCTCTCCCTGACATTAAATGTTGAAGGAGTATTAGCTGGCTCTGCTTAAAATGTCAGGTTCAGACAATGATACTCCAATTATGTGGGCACTTTTAGTGGCCATCCATTTATTAATCCTGAAATAGCAAAATAGATATGTTACTCCAATGGCTGTATGCTTGCCAGAGTGTGTATAGCTATCACTTTGTAGCACAACAGAATAGGTGCACATTTTAGTAATATTATGTTATACATCACTGAGTTGTCTACTGATTATAATACAGTAAGGCCTCTTTCACACAGGTGTCACATGTGAAGGCCGGACAAGATGCGGGTGCATTGCGGTGAAATGCGTGATTTTTCCGCACGAGTGCAAAGCGTTTTAATGCATTTTGCACGCGAGTGAGAAAAATCTGTATGTTTGGTATCCAGACCCCAACCCGGACTTCTTCACAGAAGTTCGGGTTTGGGTTCAGTATTCTGCAGATTTTATTATTTTACCTTATAAAATGGTTATAAGATAGAAGATCCTTCTATCTTCATTCAGCAGGACCTGCGCTGAAGTAACTGCGCTCACCACGTGGTGAGCATGATGACATCACCAAGGGTCCTTTTCCTTTCAGGTCCTCAAAGAAGAAGAAAGAAGATAAGCCGGGCTGCGTGATCAAGTGGATGAGGTGAGTTAATTTTTTTAATGTTTTTAACCCCTCCATCACTATTTTACTTAGCATTCTGTATTAAGAATACTATTTATTTCCCTTATAACCAGGTTATATGGGAAAATAATAAAGATTCGGTCCCCATCCCAATCATCTCCTAGCCACCATGCATGAAAATCACACTGCATCCTCACTTGCTTGCGGGATGCTTGCGATTTTCACACAGTCCCGTTCATTTCTATGGAACCTGCGTTGAGTGAAAAACGCACAATATAGAAAATCACCGCTCATGTACACAGCCTCATTGCATTGGCAAAGAAAAACAGGAGGGTGGCAGCTCTCACCTGCTGAAACTTGTAATCATCCCACAGATGAGCACGGAGGGTGCACCTGATAACAGCTGAACATGTAGAAGAAGGAAAAATCCAGCTCCAGTAGTGGGTGAGGTAAAATAATTTCCGTCTTTATTTTATTGATTAAAATCTCCAAGTCAGTAAGACAAGATTCATGCCAATATTGCCAACATGTTTCGGACCAAGTAGTATGTGAGGTACTTCCTCATGACAGACATGGTGAGAATGAGAGGACATCAGTCTGATATACCCTGCCCCATCAGGTGACACCTGTGCAAAGGGGGAGGGCACAGCAAACCACAGCCCTCTCATTAGTCATCACCATTACACAAAGGCAAGTCTAAAAAACACACAAACAGTTGCATATGTAAAATATCATTATAGTGAAAAACAACAGCAGAAAATCAAAAAACAAAAAGGAAAGAGAAACCCAGAACAATGCATGATATAAGCAATATCATGGTGGGTGGAAAAAAAAAAAAAAATAATATATATATATATATATATATATATATATATATATATATATATATCTATATCTGCTTCACTACTGATTGTCTAATATTCTTTGCACCCTGGTCATTCTGGTATGTCTGCTTCGGGTGAGCTTGTACTAGTTTTCTGATACATTACTCTGGATAGGTTACCTGGGTCCCTAGTAGCCAAGTCCAGGCCCCTTGCAGCAGGCTGTTGTAGAAAACCTAGACATAGCCTTAGTTTCCTACCAATTGGAGTGCTTAAAGAATGTTGGTAGCAGTTTCTGAGTTTTTTGCCTGTGGTTCTGGTCGGTGACCATATCATTTCCTTAAGGTAAGCCACTGGCAACAATGTGACTCTGTTCACCAGCAGAACACTGACTTGGTTAGCAGAAGAAATGGTTGTGAGAACCAAACCTTCCTTTATGCAGAATCCATGCCCAATTGCACAGCATATTTTTTATCATTACATAAAGAACATATCATCAATAAGGTCTAAGTGAGTTAGTGAAACAATACATTAGAAATAGACCTCAGTGGCAAGTGATTGGGTCAAAACTAAAGGCCCCTTTACATTGCAAAGAGTAGTAGACGATTGTCAAGAAATGAAGATTTACATGCTGCAATCTCCTCCACAGCATGGGGAGGAGTGATCGCTAATGTAATCGCTTGTCCCGATATAGAATCATTGTTTGCCAGCAGCAGAACCTGTTTAGATGGCACGATCTGCTGTCCGCAAAAGATTATTTAAGTGACCGCTTGAAAGATCTAATTATCCAATAAATGAGCATTTACACCAGCAGATAACAGCTAATGAGCGTTCAAATGAATGCCTGTTAGCAATTATCTGGACGATGCTCAGACAGTTTATAGGGGCTTTAAGTCATCTCATTACGAGGTTTTGTTTTGCCAGATGATGGGAGCCAATTTTTGTATAAGAGCTTAGGAATCCAGATGATCCTCTTCTAGTACATTAAATAGGAGCTGGTCAATAGGCATCTGATCTGCATGGCCAGAATATGATGAATAGCATGTAAAACATCTCCAGTAAATAATTCCATTAGTCTAGCCAGTGAAAATATATAATTTGTGAAAAACTAATTTAAATTTGATTTAAAACAGCAATTTTGAGAATTCAAATAAATGAAAGATGACAGTATTTTTTTTTCTAACAAACATTAATTTAGCAAAATTACCTGTTTATCACTTTTCTTCTAAAACACATATTTTGACAGAGTTAAAATTAAATTAGAATTTGCGTTATAAATAAAACCATTATGTTGTTACAGGGGTTGTTTGGAAAATGAGCAAAGGGCATTTTTTTAAATTTCAAAACAGCACCACTCTGATCCATGGGCTATGTCCGTTACTGCAGTTCACCTGATTCACCCCCATTCATATGACGTGTTGAGGTGCAATACTCGAATCAAGCATGACAAAAAACTGTTCACTGCCCTATTCTATACTAGTGTCTACAATACAGTGGATATAAAAAGTCTACACACCCCGGTTAAAATGTCAGGTTTCTGTGCTATAAAAAAAAAATGAGACAAAGATAAATCATTTCAGAATTTTTCCCACCTTTAATGTGACCTATAAACTGTACAACTCAATTGAAAAACAAACTGAAATCGTTTAGGTAGAGGGAAGAACAAACATTAAAATAAAATAATATGGTTGCATAAGTGTGCACACCCATAAACTAATACTTTGTTGAAGCACCTTTTGATTTTATTACAGCACTCAGTCTTTTTGGGTATAAGTCCATCAGCATGGCACATTTTGACTTGGCAAGATTTGCCCACTCATCTTTGCAAAAACACTCCAAATCTGTCAGATTGCGAGGGCATCTACTGTGCACAGCCCTCTTCAGATTACCCCACAGATTTTCGATCTGATTCAGGTCTGGGCTCTGGCTGGGCCATTACAAAACTTTAATCTTCTCATGAAGCCATTCCTTTGTTGATTTGGATGTATGCTTTGGGTCGTTGTCATGCTGAAAGAAGAAGTTTATCTTCATGTTAAGCTTTCTAGCAGAAGCCTGAAGGTTTTGTGCCAATATTGAATGGTATTTGGAGCTGTTCATAATTCCCTCTATCTTAACAGCCCCAAAGCAGCCCCAAAGCATGTTGCTGCCACCACCATGCTTCACTGTGGATATGGTGTTATTTTGGTTATGTGCAGTGTTGTTTTTGTGCCAAACATATCTTTTGGAATTATGGCAAAAAGTTCAACCTTCATCAGAACATAACACCTTTTCCTACATGCTTTCAGGAGATTTTAGATGTGTTTTTGCAAAATGAAGCCTGGCTTGGATGTTTTTCTTCGTAAGAAAAGGCTTTCGTCCTACCACTCTACCCCATAGCCCAGACAAATGAAAAATAAGGGAGATTGTTGTCACATGTACCAAACAGCCAGTAGTTGCCAGATACAGTATTTCTGCAGCTCCATTAATGTTGCTGTTCGCTTCTTGGTAGCCTCCCAGATAATTTTTTTCTCGTCTTTTCATCAATTTTGGAGGGATGTCCAGTTTTTGGTAATGTCACTGTTGTTCCATATTTTCTCCACTTGATGATGACTGTCTTCACTGTGTTCCATGGTATATCTAATGCCTTGGAAGTTCTTTTGTACCCTTCTCCCGACTTATACCTTTTAACAATGAGATCCCTCTGATGCTTTGGAAGCTCTGTGGACCATAGCTTTTGCCGTGGGATGCGACTAAGAAAATTTCAGGAAAGACCAACTAGAGCAGACAAATTTTATTTGGGGTTGATCAGAGGCACTGTAAATGATGGCACGTGTATGCTGATTCCTATTTAACATGATTTTGAATGTGATTGCTTAATTCTGAAGGTAGCTACATCCCCAGTTATAAGAGGGTGTGCACATTTATGCAACCACATTATTTTAGTTTTTTTTTTTCCTTCCCTCCACCTAAAAGATTTAAGTTTGTTTTTCAATTGAGTGGTACAGTTTATAGGTCACATTAAAGGAGGAAAAAGTTCTGAAATGATTTATCTTTGTCTCATTGTTTTACAGCACAGAAACCTGACATTTTAACAGGGGTGTGTAGACTTTTTATATCCACTGTATATAAGCCATAGAAGGTTTAAAACCAAATGAATGGTCTGAGTTTGAAAATGCAGTTATATGATTTGTACACTACTAAAGATTAATGTATTTTATGATACTTTAAGAATGCATATCAAATGGCATATACCAGCCTACAACTTGAATGCTATTTTTTTTTCCAAAATGAATAAGCTGATGATTACCTTAGCTACTTCAAAGATTCCATTACATTTTCGCATGTGCATGCCCTTTGAGAAATGAACCTTGAGTTGTCTGTTGTAAGGTTTTAGAAAGGCTAATAAAATTGATACAGTATTCGAGCCAAGTGGTTCTTATATGTCATCAAATCTTGTGTTCCAGTTTTCTACTTTAAAACTAGGTTTAGGAGAGAAAACATATGCTTTTCATTATATGGTGGTCATAAATGCCACTATAACTACACTAAGTACAGATTTAACACTTCACTGTTACAGTAAAAAAAACGGCATCATCCTATGAAATAAAGATACAGTCCTATGAGAAAACACTAAGCAATGCATTGTAACCATGCTTATTTAAAGTAAATGTATGCCTATGGAAATAGTTTTATATATTTTTTAAAATCTAAATGGTTAAATAATTTTTTGCTAATTAATCTGCAACTATATTCAGACTTCCAAATGTATAAATAGGCTTATAACGTAAAAACCTAGGTATCCACAGCCGTCACTAGAAGCAAAGCTTCTGTGCTCCCTCTAGTGGTGGCCACAGATAGCTAGCATGTTAAATTAAGGTGTTTTTTGGCAGCAGCACCATTGATGGAAATAGCCCAAGGGGAAAAGGAGTCAAGGGGTGGGAATGTCATCTTAATCAGAGTAATGTGATTAGCCATCAATAAATGGAGCTTGAGCTAGAGTTCAGAATTGGGATGATAGTAATTTCAGAATAGTGTAAAATTTTATTTGAGATAGCTATTCCAGAATATTCATTCATGCCCAGAATCGTCACCTTGAGAGTATGGTTCTCTATCAATTAGAATAAGAATAGACCATTTGATTTCTGGCCCAGTTTACCAAATCCCTGCACTATATAAAATACTCTAGGCAGAGTCTCTTTCATCTATTTAAGTACAGGAGACTCATCTGCACAAAATGAGACCTTCTCACCTCCGCCACCCACTTCCCATCCAAACCCTTCAACCATTTGGTATTAACTGACAAATTGTTCAATATTAAAGACAAAGATGACTGAGAAAGGGACAACCATTCTCCACATCCCTTGTTAACAAAAATTTTTGCAACCATCTTTAATAATTAGTATCTGGGTCTTAGGTGCTCTAAGAGTTTTCAACAGAAAGGGTGTAAAATGATAGACATTTACTTTAAGGTAATTATACACATAATGTTGCAGCTATTTCCATGGCATTCATTAATCCACACAAGGACTTTCCTTTAAGTGAATACTAATTAAATGGGTTTGTGATTACATGTAATTAAATAGGCTTACTGAAACTTTCCGAATTAATACAAGAATCTGAAATCAGGGGATATATATATATATATATATATATATATACACGGTATATATATATATATATATATATATATATATATATACGGTATATATGTATATAGAAAACAAGAGAAGCAGCAGCACAGTTCAGGGTGTGAAGCGGGTGCAAGATCCTCTTGGGAACAAGGCAAATGATCCAGGTATATATATTCCAAAGACGAGGCAGCACTCCAGCATATGAAAAATAAGTGACCCTCTTTATTCCCCAGGCAACGTTTCTGTCTGCTCAATGAGACCTTTGTCAAGCAATACAACAGTGGAACAAGGAGGCTTATATACCCAAAATCTTTCAGTGCAATCAAATCACATGACATAGTAAAATTAACCCATGGTGTACAGGTTTAAAAGTATTATACTCATGAAAACTTTAACATACATAGTGAAGTGAATCAATAATATACATAATTAGTGTACATCATGACATGATTACAACATAGTCTTATATCTTCATAGTGCAGTGCAATTTCCAGCCTGTGTGGTGGAAACATATACCCACGCAATTAAGCTAGGTGTGCAAAGAGTTAAAACCAGAGGCTTGGCCTAGACACACACAGAGACTGCATGACGCAGCTGTGCTAAAATGCAAAAATATCGCAAAAAAATCCGCAAAAAAATCACATCTCCTGTCCACATACCATTAGAGATGCCACGAACATAAAATATTTTCATTTGCGAACGCTAACTTCTGCAAATGTTCGCGAACCGGCAAACCTGGTGAACCGCCATAGACTTCAATTGGCAGGCGAATTTTAAAATCCACAGGGACTCTTTCTGGCCACAATAGTGATGGAGAAGTTGTTTCAAGGAAACTAACACCTGGACTGTGGCATGCCGGAGGGGGGTTCATGGAAAAACTCCCATGGAAAATTGCATAGTTGACACAGAGTCGGGTTTTAATTCATAAAGGGCATAAATCACCTAACATTCCTAAATTGTTTGGAATAACGTGCTTTAAAACATCCAGTGTGTGTATATGATCAGGTATGATGTTGTATTGATCAGGTAGTGTAAGGGTTACGCCCGCTTCACAGTGACAGACCAAACTCTGACAGACCAAACTCCCCGTTTAACGCACCGCAAACAACCGCAAACAGTCCTTTTGCACAACCGCAAACTCCCCATTTGCACAAGGTTGGATACCAAGCTAGCCATGTCCCGTTCCTTGTCCTCACTGACGTCATTGAAGGTCTCTTCCTCCACCAAGCTACATACAGCACCAAGGGTCCCCGAAAGGTGACAACAAGCCCCCTGGTACTCCTGCTGTGGTTGGTCTTCCACCTCCTCAAAGCCACCTTCCTCCTCTGACTCCTTTTTTTCAGACTCCTCTCTCTGTGTTGCCGCAGGTCCAGCAATCAACGACGACAAGGCTGCTTCTAGTGGTGATGGTGACCACAACTCTTCCTCTTCATGCTCATCTACGGTCTGATCCAACAGGGCACGCTCCAGAAAAAACGCATATGGGATGAGGTCGATGATTTTGCCTTGGGTTTGACTGACCAGGTTTGTCACCTCCGCAAAAGGACGCATGAGCCTACAGCTATTGTGCATGAGCGGTCAGTAATGCGGCAAAAACATGCCCAGCTCCGCAGAGGCTGTCCTCTGTTTTGTCTCCTATCAGGGGCCAGTGTATGGAAAAGATTTTAGGAACCTGGAGATGGAAAAGATGGTTGGTCAGTCCTCTTCCTTCCAATTTGGGGCACTGCGCGTGCGTCGTGCAATGTACTGTGACACCCTATATGAGTGGTGTGTTAAGTAGTACTATTACTATCAGTTTAATCCCTGTTACGTCCCCTATCAGGGGATGTGAATAGATTTTAGGAACTGGGAGATGGAAAAAGATAATTGGTCGGCCCTCTTACTTACAATTTGGGGCACTGCGCTTGTGCAGCGCAATGCACTGTGACACCTTATATGAGTGGTGTGTTAAGTAGTACTATTCTTATCAGTTTAATCCCTGTTACGTCCCCTATCAGGGGACGTGTATCGAATAGATTTTAGACAACCGCAAAGAGTTGTCAATAGTTGACACACTCATGACATAAATTTTATTCCTCTATGCGTCAATCTTGGTGCAGTGATGACTGTGCTTGTGCACATGTTTGGGAGATTGCAGGTGATGGCGGTTTTTCAAAGCCTATGGTCATGCTGAGGTAGTTCAGTGACAGTTAAGTGACCCAGAAAACAATGATTCTGCAGTGTGGGCCCATTTTTGGCCTAGTAGGCTTTAATGATCACCTTAGATGATCGAGGTAGTCTGCTACCTGTCGGTCGAGTCGTTCTCTCAGGGTGGACCCCGAAGGGCTGTGGCGATGCGTAGGACTTAAAAAGGCCCGAATGTCCTCCATCAACAACACGCCTGATTACTTCCCCTGTTTGATTCCCGTTATGCTTTGACATCACCCTTATACGCTGTGTAAAGCATACTTATTAACTTGTTTTGGAACTACTGCATCCTTTCCGACTTCCGGTAATTCGGTAACATTTTAGCCACTTTCTGCTTATACCTGGAGTCTAGTAGCGTTGCCACCCAGTACAGGTCGTTCTCCTTCAGCCTTTTTATACGAGGGTCCCTCAACAGGCATGACAGCATGAAAGACCCCATTTGCACAAGGTTGGATGCCGAGCTACTCATCTCCCGTTCCTCGTCCTCACTGATCTCATTGAAGGTCTGTTCTTCCCCCCAGCCACATATAACACCACGGGTCCCAGATAGGTGACAACAACGAGCACCCTTCCTCCTCCTCAAAGCCACATTCCTCCTCTGACTCCTCTTCCTCAGACTCCTCTTCCAGCGTTGCCGCAGGTCCAGCAAGCGATAATGATAAGGCTGTTTGTGGTGGAGATGGTGACCACAACTCTTCCTCTTCACGCTCATCTACAGCCTGATCCAGCACTATTCGTAGGGCACGCTCCAGGAAGAAAACAAATGGGATGAGGTCGCTGATGGTGACTTCGGTGCGACTGACTAGGTTTGTCACCTCCTCAAAAGGAGGCATGAGCCTACAGGCATTGCGCATGAGCGTCCAGTAACGTAGAAAAAAAATACCCAGCTCCACAGAGGCTGTCCTAGCAACCCGGTCATACAAATACTCGTTGACGGCTTTTTCTTGTTGATGCAGGTGGTAGAACATTAGGAGTGTTGAATTCCAACGTGTCGGGCTGTCGCAAATCAAGCGCCTCACTGGTATGTTGTTTCGTCGCTGAATATCGGAAAACTGCGCCATGGCAGTGTAGGAACGATTGAAATAGCCACTCACCTTCCTGGCCTGCTTGAGGATGTCCTGTAAGCCTGGGTACTTATACACAAAGACAGGACAGGAGTGCTGGTCCGGTGTGACTCTCTGCTTTCAGGCAAGTCAACCCCAAGACAGCGTGACACTGTCGTATCCGGCATGTGGAATAGCCCCCGGGAGCTGAGGGGTGAAAATGATGTGGAGCAAGATGCAGCAGCAGAAGAGGACTCAGTCGAAGAGGTTAGCTAAGAGGATGGAGTAGGAGGAGTAGAGGAGGTGGCAGCAGGCCTGCCTGCAAGTCGTGGCAGTGTCACCTACTCCGCTGCAGAGCTACGCTTGGCAGCCGTCAGCAGGTTTAGCCAATGTGCAGTGTACGTGATATACCTTCCCTGACTGTGCTTTGCAGACCAGGTATCAGTGGTCAGATGGACCCTTGCGCCAACACTGTGTGCAAGACATGCCATGACTTCCTTTTCCACAATAGAGTACAGGTTGGGGATTGCCTTTTGTGAAAAAAAATGTTGGCCGGGTACCTTCCACTGCGGTGTCCCAATAGCTACAAATTTATTGAAGGCCTTAGACTCCTTCAGCTTGTATGGTAAAAGCTGGCGGGCTAAGAGTTCTGACAAGCCAGCTGTCAGATGCCGGGCAAGGGGGTGACTCTGTGATATTGGCTTCTTACGCTCAAACATTTCCTTGACAGGCACCTGACTGTGGGCTGATGAGCAGGAACTGCTGAAGGTGAAAGGCGGAGTGGCAGGTGGTTGAGAGGGGGTAAGGAAGACAGCAGTGGTTGACGTGGCTGAAGATGCTGGACCAGGAGGAGGATGGTGGCTTTGAGTTTGTGTGCTGCTTGTACTCATATGTTGATCTCATAAGCATTTGTGATGTGAGATCATGTGTCTTCGCAAAGCAATTGTACCTAGGTGGGTGTTGGACTTCCCACGACTCAGTTTCTTTTGGCACAGGTTGCAAATGGCATCGCTGTTATCACAGGCAGACACACCAAAAAAATGCCACACTGCTGAGCTTTGCAATGACGGCATTCTGGTGGTGGCAACAGCATGTGTTGATTGGCGTGCTGTCTGGCTGACCCCGGGTGCCGACACATGCTGTCTGACTGTGCCACTAGCTTCTTGCGACGACCTCCTCCTGCTTCCAACTCGTCTCCTCCTCCTCTCTGTCTCCCCATCGGAACTTTCCCCCTGTTCTTCTTCTCTTCGAGCGGGCACCCACGTGACATCCAAAGACACATTGTCATCATCAATCGCTTCACTTGTATCTGACAACTCAGCAAAGGAAGCTGCAGTGGGTACAACATCATCATCATCACACCGTACATCCATGTGTGTAATGCTGCCTGACTGAGACATATCCCTGTTATCTACATTCTCTGGCAATAATGGTTGTGCATCACTCATTTCTTCCAACTGATGTTTAAATAACTCCTCTGACTGATCAAGTGAAGTGGCTGTGGTGCTAGTGTTGGTGGGGGCGGCGGGCGGGCGAGTGGTAACTTGAGAGGTGCCCGAAGCTGAGGTGGAGGAGGATGGTGCGTCAAGGTTCCGAGCGGAAGCTGTAGAACATTGGGTGTCCTTTGTAAGCCAGTCAACTATGTCCTCAGAATTTTTCGAGTTCAGGGTATGTGACCTTTGAACACTGGGCATTATTCTAGGGCCAAAGAAAATCACAGCACAACGACCATGACGGCCCCTGCGGGGTGCCAGCCTCTGCCTGTCATTTTCTTTTTGATTAGTGGTACTATGCGTGCAGGGTACTGTGCCACCCTATATGAATGGTGGACAGTGGGCACAGTACAGTAAGTGGGCCTGACACTCAGTGGCAGGCAAATGCAATTATATTAAAGGGTAAAAATGTAATGACTTTTTTTTATCTGCAATGTACTGTGCCACCCGATATGAGTGGTGGGCACAGTACAGTCTGTGTGGGCCTAACACACACTGGCAGGCAACTGAAATTATATTAAAGGGTAAAAATTAAATGACTTTTTTATCTGCAAGGTACTGTGCCACCCAATATGAGTGGTAGGCACTGGCTGTGGGCAAAGTACAGTCTGTGTGGGCCTTACAAACACTGGCAGGCAATTGAAATTATACATTATTAAAGGGTAAAAATTAAATGACTTTTTTATCTGTAAGGTACTGCGCCACCCTATATGCGTGGTGTTCACACAGTACAGTCTGTGGGCCTGCGGTCTCACACACGTGCAGGCAACTGCAATATAATATATATATATGAATATATATATATATATATATATATATATATATATATTTAAAAATATATATATAATATATATATATGTATATATATATATATATATATATATATATATTTAAAAAAAAAAAAGCAGGCTGATATACCAGCCCTAAAACGGGCTTTTGGTGTGCTGTAAGGACGCTGTCCTTACAGCAGATGAGTCTTTGAGGACTGGAGTGGACACAGAACACTAATCGCTAACGCTTTCCCTAGAATCCCTATATTAACCTCTTAAGGACGAAGGGCGTACATGTACGCCCTTCGTCCGCATCTTTAAAGATGGCGCCCGCTCCCGCACGGAGCGGGCGCTCGAGCTGCGGGTAAAAGCTTGATTCATCAAGCTGACACCCGCAGCTCATGTCCGCGACCGGCAGCGATGCCGATCGCGGACATTTAACCCTCAGATGCCGTGGTCAATCCTGACCACGGCATCTGATCGCGCAAAACCGAAAGTTTCACTTTGTTTTGCCCGGCTCCCTGATGGCCATAAGGGGAAGCCGAGCATGCATGTAGTACCCTAGGTTTCTGTGAATGAAACCTAGGTTACTATTAAGTATTCCTATGGAGCCTATGACTGTAATAGGCTCCATAGGAAATATGTATTTGCTCATATATTCCAATGCTATTGCATTGGAATATATGAGAATAGCAATCTGATGATTGCATCTTATAGTTCCCTATGGGAACTATAAGAAAGTGGTAAAAAAAAAAAAGTTTAAAAATAAAAATTTAATAAAAAATATAAAAATTCAAATCACCCCTTTCCCCAAAATGAAAATAAAATAAATAAAAAATAAAAAATTACACATAATGGGTGTCGCAATGTGCGAAAACGCCCATACTATAATAATATTAAAAATATTCACCATACGGTAAACATAAAACGGAAAGAAAGCGTCCAAATGGCTAATTCGCCATTTTTGGACACTTCATTTCCTAAAAAAATGAATAAAAAGTGATCAAAACATCATACGCACCCCATAATGGTATCAATTAAAAGTTCAGATTGCCCCGCAAAAAATGAGCCCCTACACTGCTCCGTACGTATAATTACAAAAAAGTTATAGGGGTCAAAACATGGCGACAAAAAAATAAAATAAAAAATTCCCACTTTTAATTTTTTTCACTATCAAAACGCAAGAAAAACTATACATATTAGGTATTGCCGGATTCGTACTGACCTGAAGAATAAAATTAACCAGTCAGTTTTATCGCAAATCGAACGTTGTAATTTAAAAACCCGTAAAACTGTGGTGAAATTGCTTTTTTGCAATTTCACCCCATTTGGAATTTTTTCCCGTTTCCCACTACATCACATGCAAAAATAAATGGTAGCGTTAAAAAGTACAACTTGTCCCGCAAAAAATAAGCCGTCATATGGCTATGTGAGCGGAAATATAAAAATGTTATGGCTTTTGGAAGGCAGGGAGCGCAAAACAAAAACGCAAAAATCCCAAAACCCCCGGTCCTTAAGGGGTTAATTCAGCAGCATCAGCACTCTCCTTGCTCTAACTAACACTGCAGCTTCAGGTTGAATCTAAGTTGGATGCTGTCATTGCTTTTTGATAGGAGGAGGGAGGGTCTGGGAGGGAGGGTATGCTGATTGGCTGGAGTGTGTCTGCTGACTATGAGATACAGGGTCAAAGTTTGCTCAATGATGATGTATAGGGGGCAAACTGAACATCGCATATGTTCGGCCGCCGTGGCGAACGCGAACAAGCGATGTTCGCCGGGAACTGTTCGCCGACAAATAGTTTGCGACATCTCTACATACCATTGGTGGTTCAATGTGGCCACATGGAACTGGCGTCCCCAACTCTGGAATGTGCACGCTTGGTGACCTGAGCGCACATCCAAACAACCCCTCTGTGTACAGATGCCGGCACCCACTGCCCACGCGGCTGGAGGAGTGGCTATGTCCCTAGGTCCATGGTGAAATCACTGCCTCGTAGTCAATTCCTTCATACACAACGCATTGTGCAAGATCTTATTCAATGTACAAACAGACTCAGAGAGATGTCTGACAAATTTGCACAAAGGGGTTACCCCAAACGACTTATCAAGAAACATCTTGATAATTTGACTGCAGCTCACCCTATGAATACTAAACTAAATTCCTCTGACAGGGTACATTTTATCTTTACCTACACTTGACATAGTTTTCGTGTTGCTAATGCTATAAGAAAACACTGGTCGATTTTGAAAAGCAATCTAGGACATGTAAAATAATTTCTTCTGCCCCCACTTATGTCGTACAGCAGAGCACCGAATTTACGTGACAAACTAGTGAAAACTGATGTGAAATCTAAGGCATAGGGACATGAGACATAGGGAAAAGCATCTCAAATTCAGAATCATTGATCCTATTCCTCCCCTTAAACATGGAGGTAATAGAGAATTGGCTCTGAAAAAATGAGCACTCTTCTGGATACACAAGTTGCGTACATTGAAACCGTTGGGATGAATACTGAGTTCAGATGGGAATTGTTTGGGAGATAGGTGCTTCCCCCTTCTAGTGGGGATCGTTTTTTCTGTTCAGCCTGTGTGTGGGAATATATAACAGTGTTATCCAATATGAATAATATCTTTCTTTTGTTTTATAGATTCTCGTGATACCACTTTGTATCATCTGTCAACATTACCTACAGTCGTTCGCTGTCGTCATTTGTCCTTTATTGCACACTGTTTACACTTTTTCCCTTTTGATATCTGCGTTATCAGTGATTTCATTTAACTTATCAAGTTTTATCTTGTATACCTTATATACTCATTTGTGATATCACTCCTGGATGCATGGCTATTCAGACTGAAGCAGCCGTATGCACCCGTCTGATGTGTCACGTAGGAGCGGTTTATTTTATCTGATTCAATGCAATCGATGTACTGTTGATGTCACTCTACCTAGTGGCGTATCGCCCGATTGTGGCCGATTGGGCTTTGCGCCACTTAACCACTCCCGACCGCCTAACGCAGAGATGCGTCCTGTGGGCGGCCGGGATGTTCCGCATGCGCTCACAGAATTGCGTCGGGAGGAAGTTTAACTGCAGTTAACTAGTAGTTAAAAAAATCGCATATCAGACGCTGTTTTGTTAACAGCGTCTGATATGCCTGCTGCCTGCTCCACTGGTGGTCCCTTTTGCTTGGGACCACCAGAGGAAACATATGTAAGTGCACCAATCACCACACAGACCCCCCCACCCCCCATCCACCCCACCCCCACCCCCCGTCACTGATTAACCCCTGATCACCCCATGTCACCCCCCTGTCACCCCCCGTCACTAATCACCCCCTGTAAGGCTCATTCAGAAGTTTGTAAGTGTTTTGCGGATCCACGGATCTGCGGATCTGCAAATCACGGACACCGGCAATGTGCTTTGCGCATTTTGCGGATCCGCACATTGCCAGAACTATATAGAAAATGCCTTTTCTTGTCCGCAATTGCAGACAAGAATAGAACATGCTCTATCATAGTGTGCTCTCCACATCACAGCCGGCACCATTCACACTGGATGGGTCTGCATCTATTCCGCAGAATTGCGGAATAGATGCGGACATTTTTACGGACGTGTGAAGGGGGCCTTACTTCGCAAGCACTCCTATGTCCTTTCCCCTCTTTTTTTTTTTGCACATTTTTGGGCAGAGATTTTTTCATCCACCGTGATCAATGCGAATGAAGAAATCTGTGCCGTTCATTTTTTCTTTCAGCCCAGAGGCTGAACGGAAAAAAAAATCTTATTACCCGTATGCTCAATATAAGGAGAATAGCAGAAACTCCTAATGCTGGCCATACATGTAATGATTGCGGAGAGCCTCAAATGCCAGGGCAGTACAAACACCTCACATGTGACCCCATTTTGGAAAAAAGACACCCCAAGATATTCCGTGAGGGGCATGGCGAGTTCATTGAAGATTTTTTTTTTTGGCACAAGTTAGTGGAAATTGATATATTTTTTTTTCTTACAGTCTCATATTCCACTAACTTGGGCCCCTTTGCTCACCTAGGCTGCAAAAAAGTGTCACACATGTGGTATCGCCGTACTCAGGAGAAGTAGGGCAATGTGTTTTCGGGTGAATTTTTACATATACCCATGCTAGGTGAGAGAAATATCTTTGTAAATTGACAACTTTGTATAATTTTTTTTAAAAAGTTGTCATTTACAGAAATATTTCTCACACACAGTATGGGTATATGTAAAAATACACCCCAAAACACGTTGCCCTACTTTTTCTGAGTACGGAGATACCACATGAGTGAAACTTTTTTGCAGACAAGATGCGCAAAGAGGCCCTAATTCCAATGAGTACCTTTAGGATTTCATAGGGCATTTTTACACATTTCGATTCCAAACGACTTCTCACGCTTTAGGGGCCCCTGCCAGGGCAGTATAAATACCCCACAAGTCACCCCATTTTGGAAAGAAGACACCCCAGGTTATTCCGTGAGGGGCATGGCGAGTTCATAGAACTTTTTTTTTTTTGGCACAAGTTAGCGGAAATAGATAATTTTTTTTTTCTTACAAATTCTCATATTCCACTAACTTGTGACAAAAAATAAAATTTTACATGAACTCACCATACCCCTGACGTAATACTTCGGGGTGTCTACTTTCTAATATGGGGTCACTTGTGGGTTATTTATACTGCCCTGGCATTTTAGGAGTCTCTAAAGCGTGAGAAGAAGTCTGGAATCCAAATGCGTAAAAATGCACTGTGAAATCCTACAGGTACTCATTGGAATTTGGGCCCCTTTGCGCATCTTGGCTGCAAAAAAGTGTCACTCATGTGGTATTGCCATACTCAGGAGAAGTAGGGCAATGTTTTTTGGGGTGCATTTTTACATATACCCATGCTGGGTGTGAGAAATATCTCTGTAAATGACAACTTTTTAAATTTTTTTATACAAAGTTGTCAGTTTACCGAGATATTTCTCTCACCCATCATGGGTATATGTAAAAATACACCCCAAAACACATTGCCCTACTTCTTCTGAGAACGGCAATACCACATGTGTGACACTTTTTTGCAGCCTATGTGCGTAAAGGGGTGTAAAGTCCAACAAGTACCTTTAGGCTTTACAGGGTTGCTAACAATTTAGCACCACCCAAAATGCCAGAACAGTAAACACACCCCACAAATTACCCCATTTCAGATAGTAGACACCCCAAGGTATTTACTGAGGGGCATAGTGAGTCCGTGGGAGATTTTTTTTTTTCTCAGAAAGTGTAATTTTCCGCTAACTTGTGAAAAAAAAATGAAATCATACATGAACTCACCATGCCCCTCCGCGAATACTTTGGGGTGTCTTCTTTCTAAAATTGTGTCATTTGGGGGGTATTTATACTATCCTGACATTGTAGCACCTGAAGACACATGACAGGTGCTCAGAAAGTCAGAGCTGTTTCAAAATGTGGAAATTCACTTTTTTGCACCATAGTTTGTAAACTCTATAACTTTTACGCAAACCAATAAATATACACTTATTGCACTTTTTTTGATCAAAGACATGTAGAACAATAAATTTTGAGAAAAATTTATATAGAAAGTTAGTTTAAAAAAAAAAAAATACAACAGAAAGCGAAAAATGTCATTTTTTTCAAAAAAAGTAAAAATGTCAGCAACAATGAAATACCACCAAAAGAAAGCTCTATTAGTGAGAAGAAAAGGAGGTCAAATTAATTTGGGTGGTAAGTTGTGTGACCGAGCAGTAAACCGTGAAAGTAGTGTAGTGCAGAATTGTAAAACGTGGTCTGGTTATTAAGGGTGTTTAAGCTAGGGGGGCTGAGGTGGTTAAAATAGGTGTAGCGGTGGCTCTTGACTGGGTTCATGGCAACGCTGAAAGTGACAACCCCTTTTTGATATTATCCCCTCAGCCATTGCCTCTATTAGGGAGGTTTTGCCTATGGTCTCTCTGACACCGTACTGATATCTGGTTTTAAACTGTTCCGGTCACTAGGGAGACTAGACACGCCCCCGACACTAATTTGCCTAGGGTGACATATGACGCGCCTTTACACTTCCCCTCACTGTGATGCGGCCGGTTTAGCCACTTCTCCAGTCACGTGGGCAGTGGGTGCCGGAGTCTGCTCACGGAGGGGCTGTTCGGATGTGCGCTAAGGTCAAAGCACGTGCACATTCCAGAGTCGGGGACACCAGTTCCATGTGGTCACATTGAACCACCAATGGTATGTTGACAAGAGCTGAAATTTTTTTGCGATTTTTTTGCATTTTAGCACAGTTGCGTCATGCAGTCTATGTGTGTGTCTAGGCCAAGCCTTTGCTTTTAACTCTTTGCACACCTAGCTTAATTGCGTGGATATATATTTCCACCACACAGGCTGGAAATTGCACTGCACTATGAAGATATAAGACTATGTTATAATCACGTCATGAAGTACACTAATTATGTATATTATTGATGCACTTCACTATGTATGTTAAAGTTTTCATGAGTATAACACTTTTAAACCTGTACACCATGGGTTAATTTTACTATGTCATGTAATTTGATTGCACTGAAGGATTTTGGGTATATTAGCCCCGTTGTTACACTGTTGTATTGCTTGACAAAGGTCTCATTGAGAAGACCAAAACGTTGCAGGGGGAATAAAGAGGGTCACTTATTTTTCATATGCTGGAGTGCTGCCTCGTCTTTGGACTATATATCCATGGAACAGGCCATTATCATTTTTGTAGGCCCCTAACACCCAGACAGAGGATAGGTCATTTGACAGTAAAAAGAGTTTAATGTCTCTCACCCAGACAGCAATCAATTAAACAAGATATAGGCCACTGACACCCAGACACTGGGGCGGTCATTAGACAGTAAAAAGAGTTTAATATCTGCCACCAAGACAACAAATGACATATAGGCCCCTGACACCCAGACAATGGGGCGGTCATTAGACAGTAAAAAGTGTTAAATGTCTGACACCAAGACAGCAAGCAAGTACATGAAATTTTGGCCCCTAACACCCAGACAATGGGGCAGTCATGACAGTAAAAAGAGTTTAATATCTCCCACCAAGACAACAAATGATTAAATGACATATAGGCCCCTGACACCCAGTCAATGGGGAGGTCATGACAGTAAAAAGAGTTTAATATCTCCCACCAAGACAACAAATGATTTAACGACATATAGGCCCCTGACAACCAGATAATGGGGCGGTCATTAGACAGTAAAAAGAGTTAAATGTCTGCCACCAAGACAGCAAGCAAGTACGTGAAAGTTAGGCCCCTGACACCCAGACAGAGGAGAGAGGTCCCAAAGCAGAGAATCAGGCTTCATGTCACCCACCAATGGACAAGGCTACTTTCAGATATTTAGGCCCCTGGCACAAGAATATATGGTTAAGGGGAGGTGGTTATAAATGTCTATTCTGCACAAGGGATGGACAGGTCCTGTGGGATCCATGCCTGGTTCATTTTTATGAACGTCAGCTTGTCCACGTTTGCTGTGGACAGGCGGCTGCGTTTGTAAGTAATGATGCCACCTGCCATGCTGAATACACAATCAGACAAAACGCTGGCCGCCGGGCAGGGCAGCACCTCCAAGGCATAAAAGGCTAGCTCTGGCCACGTGGACAATTTGGAGACCCAGAAGTTGAATGGGGCTGAACCATCAGTCAGTATGTGGAGGGGTGTGCACACAGACTGTACCACTATGTTAGTGAAATGCTGCCACCTGCTAACACGTTCCGTATCATGTGGTGGTGCAGTTAGCTGTGGCGTGATGACAAAATTTTTCCACATCTCTGCCATGCTAATCCTGCCCTCAGAGGAGCTGGCTGTGACACAGCTGCGTTGGCGACCTCTCCCTCCTCCTCTGCATTTGCCTTGGGCTTCTACTTGTTCCCCTGTAACATTTGGGAATGCTCTCAGTAGCGCGTCTACCAACGTGTGCTTCTACTCGAGCATCTTCCTATCACGCTCCAGTGCAGGAAGTAAAGTGGGCACATTGTCTTTGTACTAGGGATCCAGCAGGGTGGCAACTCAGTAGTCCGCACGGGTTAAAATGTGGGTGACTCTACTGTTGTTGCGCAGGCACTGCAGCATGTAGTCGCTCATGTGTGCCAGGCTGCCCAGAGGTAAGGACAAGCTGTCCTCTGTGGGAGGCGTATCGTCATCGTCCTCCGTTTCACCCCAGCCATGCACTAGTGATGGACCCGAGCTGCGTTGGTTGCCACCCCGCTGTGAACATGCTTCATCCTCATCCTTCTCCTCTTCCACCTCCTCCTCGTCCTTCAGTAGTGGGCCCTGGCTGGCCACATTTGTACCTGGCCTCTGCTTTTGCAAAAAACCTCCCTCTGAGCCACATCTAATAGACTGGCCTGAAAGTGCTAAAAAGGACTCCTCCTCCTCCTCCTGGGCCACCTCCTCTTCCATCATCGCCCTAAGTGTTTTCTCAAGGAGACATAGAAGTGGTATTGTAACGCTGATAACGGCATCATCGCCACTGGCCATGTTGGTGGAGTACTCAAAATAGTGCAACAGGGCACACAGGTCTCGCATGGAGGCCCAGTCATTGGTGGTGAAGTAGTGCTGTTCCGCAGTGCGACTGACCCGTGCTTGCTGCAGCTGAAACTCCACTATGGCCTGCTGCTGCTCGCACAGTCTCTCCAGCATGTGCAAGGTGGAGTTCCACCTGGTGGGCACGTCACATATGAGGCGATGAGCAGGAAGGCCGAAGTTACGCTGTAGCACAGACAGACGAGAACCGGCAGGATGTGAACGCGGAAGCGTGCACAGACGGCCCAGACTTTATGCAGCAGCTCTGACATGTCAGGGTAGTTGTGAAGGAACTTCTGCACCACCAAATTCAGCACATGCGCCAGGCAAGGGATGTGCGTCAAACCGGCTAGTCCCAGAGTTGCGATGAGATTTCGCCCATTATCGCACACCACCAGGCCGGGCTAGAGGTCCACTGGCAGAAATCACTCGTCGGTCTGTTGTTCAATACCCCGCCACAACTCCTGCGCGGTGTGGTGCCTGTCCCCCAAACATATGAGTTTAAGAACGGCCTGCAGACGTTTTCCCTGGGCTGTGCTGAAGTTGGTGGTGAAGGTGTGTGGCTGACTGGATTAGCAGGTGGAAGAAGAGGAGGAGGAAGCCGAGTAGGAGGAGGATTCCACAGGAGGCAAAGAATGATGCCCTTCGATCCTTGGCGGCAGAAGGACGTGCGTCAAAGAACTCTCCGCCTGGGGCCCAGCCGCCACTACATTTACCCAGTGTGAAGTTGGGGAGATATAGCGTCCCTGGCTGTGCTTACTGGTCCACATATCTGTGGTTAGGTGGACCTTGCCACAAATGGTGTTGCGCAGTGCACACTTGATTTTATTGGATACTTGGTTGTGCAGGGAAGGCACGGCTCTCTTGGAGAAGTAGTGGCAGCTGGGAACAACATACTGTAAGACAACCATCGTCATCAGCAGTTTGAAGCTCTCTTTGTCCACCAGCCTGAATGACAGCATTTTAAAGGCCAGTAGTTTAGAAATGCTGGCATTCAGGCCCAGGGCTCGAGGGTGGGTAGGTGGGAATTTACGCTTTCTCTCCAATGTTTGTGAGATGGAGACCTGAACGCTGCCGTCTGACATGGTGGAGATGCTGGGTGACGGAGGTGGTGGTGTTGGTGGCACATCCTCTGTTTGCTGGGCGGCAGGTGCCAACATTCCTCCCGTGGCGGAGGAAGAGCCCGAGGCAGAAGCAGAAGAGGGAGCAGGGGGAGCCAGAGTGAGTTCCTTGTTTTTAAGGTGTTTACTCCACTGCAGTTCATGCTTTGCATGTAGATGCCTGGTCATGCAGGTTGTGCTAAGGTTCAGAACATTAATGCCTCGCTTCAGGCTCTGATGGCACAGCGTGCAAACCACTCGGGTCTTGTCGTCAGCACATTGTTTAAAGAAGTGCCATGCCAGGGAACTCCTTGAAGCTGCCTTTGGGGTGCTCAGTCCTTGGTGATGGTGGGCAGTAGCAGGTCGAAAACTCTTGGCGGCGGCTGTTCTGCTTTTGCCCCCTGCTCCCTCTTTTGCTTCGCTGTTGGCTCAGTCTCACCACTGCCTCTTCCTCTGAACTATGAAAGTCAGTGGCATGACCTTCATTCCATCTGGGGTCTAGGACCTCATCGTCCCCTGCATTGTCTTCCACACAGTCTTCCTCCCTGACCTCCTGTTTGGTCTGCACACTGTAAAAAGACGCAGCAGTTGGCACCTGTGTTTCGTCATCATCAGAGTAGTGCAGACTCTGATGAGGTGGTATTCCCATGTCCTCATCATCAGGAAACATAAGTGGTTTTGCGTCAGTGCATTCTATGTCTTCCACCACTGGGGAAGGGCTAGGTGGATTCCCTTGGGAAACCCTGTCAGCAGAGTCTTCAAACAGCATAAGAGACTGCTGCACTTGAGGCTCAGACAGTTTCCCTGATATGCATGGGGGTGATGTGACAGACTGATGGGCTTGGTTTTTAGGCGCCACCTGTGTGCTTTCTGCAGAAGACTGGGTGGGAGATAATGTTGTGAACGTGCTGGATCCACTGGAATGTGCACGACCACCCAATTGACTAGCGCTTGTACTTGCTGAGGCCTTACCATCCTTAGAACGGCATTGGGCCCCACCAAATATTGCTGTAAATTCGTCCTCTCCCAGCACTAGATGGGCCACTAACAACACCACGACCATGTCCGCGTCTGCATCCCTTACTAGATGTTTTCCTCATTGTTACCGTTCACCACAATAAGAAAAAAATATTTGGCCCAATGTATTGAATTCAAATTCAGGCCTTTTTTTTTACAGGCACCTAACACTATCTGGCTATCTATTTATGTACCATATTACACTAATCCAGGCACAGCAGTAACCACAGATTTATGGGAATATCAATTGTAGGCCTAGTATTTAGGCCCTGGATGAAAGGTATCCTTTTACGGACAGATTTACACTTTGAGATGCACAGTATCGTATGAAAAAATATATAAGATTATGCTTTCAGCACTTGTATTTTAACACTTTGTGTAATATACCCTTTAACGGAAAGAAGTACACTTAGAGATGCAAAACAGTGTGTTTAAATGTAGTGGATTATGCTGTATTTTAACACTTACTGTTATATACCATTTAACGGAAAGAAACACACTTGAAGATGCACGCTGAGTGTAATATACCCTTTTACGGACAGATTTACACTTGGCCTGCTACAGCTGGAACACCAGATTTTGGGTATTGCTATGTTGGCAATTGAATTTCACCCCAGAAAATAATATATCCTTTGAAGGACTATGAAACTTGTCCAGTCACATCTGGAACACCAGATTTACAGTATTTCTATTTTTGCAACTGAATATTACCCCAGAAAACAATATATCCTTTGACGGACACTATGAAACTTGTCCGGTCACAGCTAGAACACCAGATTTACGGTATTTCTATCTTTACAACTGAATTTCACCCCAGAAAATAATATCTTGTTTGACGGACACTATAAAACTTGTCCAGTCACAGCTGGAACACCAGATTTACTGTATTTCTATTTTGGCAACTGAATTTCACCCCAGAAAATAATAAATCCTTTGACGAACACTATTAAACTTGGCCAGCCACTGCTGGGACACCAGATTTACGGTATTGCTCTTTTTACAACTGAATTTCACCCCAGAACAAAATATATCCTTTGCTGGACACTATTAGGCCTTATTCACACATCCGTTGTGTTTTGCGGATCCACGGAGCCGCGGATCCGCAAAACACGGACACACCGGCAATGTGCATTCCGCATTTTTGCGGACCGCACATTGCCCGAACTCCATAGAAAATGCCTCTTCTTGTCCGCAATTGCGGACAAGAATAGGACATGCTCTATTTTTTTTTGCGGAGCCGCGGACCGGAAAATCGGCGGCGCGCTCCGCAAAAACGGATGCGGAGAGCACAGTGTGTGCTCTCCGCATCGTTCCCGGCCCCATTCACAGTCAATGGGTCCGCATGTATTCCGCAAAATTGCGGAATACATGCGGACTACATTGCGGATGTGTGAATAAGGCCTTAAACTTGGCCAGCCACTGTTGGGACACCAGATTAAGGGGATTGCTATTTTGGCAATTGAATTTCACCCCAGAAAATTATCTATCCTTTGCCGGACACTATTAAACTTGGCCAGCCACTGTTGGGACACCAGATTAAGGCTATTGCTATTTTGGCAATTGAATTTCACCACAGAAAAAATCTTTCCTTTGCCAGACAGCAGACAGTATTACACTTGGCTAGCCACAGCTGGAACAGCAGATTTAGGGGATTGCTCTTTTGGCAATTGAATTTAACCCCTCAATAAAATATAGAAATTTCTATCTTGAGTTTCTAGGGTTGACAATAAGCACAGCCAAGCCCCTGATGTAGGATATAGCAAAAAAATAAAAAACTAGTATTGATGGATTGATGGACTTGGTGGCAGCACAAGACACAAAATGGCCGCCGATCACCCCAGAAAAAAGTGACAGAAAAACGCTCTGTGCAGCCTAAAAACCAGCTAGCAATTAACTAGCAGAAGTTGAATGATTCAGAGCTGTAGATCAATCACTTCATTAGCTGTTTTTGCTGAGTTTTCCCTGCCTAATCTCGCCCTCACAGCAGCTGCATCCTATCCCTACACTAATCAGAGCAGAGTGACGTTCGGCGCTACGTGACTCCAGCTTAAATAGAGGCTGGGTCACATGGTGCACTTGGCCAATCACAGCCATGCCATTAGTAGGCATGGTTTTGATGGCTTCTTAGGGCAATAATTAAAACGCTAGCTGATTGGCTGCTGTGCAGCCCTTCAGAAAGCGGGAAGAAATCGCCGAACAACGGACCTGAACCTGAACTATTTTGAAAATGTTCGGGTTTGGGTCCATGTCCCGAAAACCCCAAAATTCGGTACGAACCCGAACTATATAGTTCGGGTTCGCTCATCCCTAGCTATAACCTGTAATACAATTCTACTCCAGAAATACACCCAGGCCCCTCTTGAATTCCTTTAATGTACTCACCATCACCACCACCTCAGGCAGAGAGTTCCATAGTCTCACTGCTCTTACCGTAAAGAATACTCTTCTATGTTTGTATACAAACCTTCTTTCCTCCAGACCCAGAGTATGTCCCCTCGTCACAGTCACAGTGCTTGGGATAAATAGATGATGGGATAGACCCCTGAAATATTTGTACATAGTCATTAGATCTCCCCTCAGTCATCGTTTTTCTAAAGTGAATAACCCTAATTTTGATAATCTTTCAGGGTACTGTAGTTGCCACATTCCAGTAATTACTTTAGTTGCCCTCCTCTGAACCCTCTCCAGCTCTGCAATGTCAGGAGCCCAGAACTGTACACAGTGCTCTATGTGTGGTCTGACTAGCGATTTGTAAAGTGGCAGGACTATGTTCTCATCAAGTGCATCTATGCCCCTTTTGGTGCAACCCATTATCTTAATGGCCTTGGCAGCAGCTCCCTGACATTGGTTTTTGCAGCTTAGGCCTCTTTCACACTAGCGTTTTAGCTTTCCGTCCTAGAGATCCGTCCTCGGGTCTCTAGGACGGAAAGCTACTGATCAGGATTATCCCCATGCATCCTGAATGGAGAGAAATCCGTTCAGGATGCATCAGGATGTCCTCAGTTCAGTACTGACACGTTTTTTGGCCGCAGCAAAATCCGCAGCATGCTGCGCTTTTTGCTCCGGCCAAAAATCCTGAAAGCATGCCGGAAGGACGGATCCGGAATTAATGCCCATTGAAAGACATTAGTCCGGATCCGGCCTTTAGCTAAACGTCGTTTCCGCGCATCGCGGGATCCAACGTTTAGCTTTTTGTCAATGGTTACTATGGCAGCCAGGACGCTAAAGTCCTGGCTGCCATAGTAAAGTAGGGGAGCGGGGAGTGGCATACTTACATTCCATGCGGCTCCCGGACGCTCCAGGATGACGCCAGGGCGCCCCAGTGCATAGATCACGTGATCGCATGGATCACGTGATCCATGCGCGCGGGCGCTCTGACGTCATTCAGGAGCGCCCGGAGCCGCACGGAATGTGAGTATGCCGCTCCACCGCTCCCTCTGCTACTATGGCAACCAGGAGGCTAGTAGCATCCTGGCTGCCATAGTAACACTGAAAGCATTTTGAAGACTGATCAGTCTTCAAATGCTTTCAGTTCACTTGCGTTGTGCGGATCCGGCGTGCACTTCCGGCGACGGAAGTGCACGCCGGATCTTCACAACGCAAGTGTGAAAGAGGCCTTAGTTTGCTGTTTATTAAAATTCCTAGATCCCTTTCCATGTCAGTGTTACCAAGTGTTTTACCATTTAGTATGTACGGGTGACTTGCATTATTCCTTCGCATGTGCATAACTTTACATTTGTCAGTGTTAAACCTCATCTGCCACTTATCTGCCCAAGCCTCCAATATATCCCGATCCCTCTGTAGCAGTATATTGTCCTCTTCAGTGTTAATTACTTTACACAGTTTGATGCCATCTGCAAAAATGTATATTTTACTATGCAAGCCTTCTACAAGATCATTAATTAATATATTGAAGAGTTCTGACAGTGACCCAATCTGAGTGTGTACCATTAATGACTACCCTCTGTTTTATATCACTGAGCCAGTTACTTACAGACATTTTCTCCCAGTCCGAGCATCCTTATTTTATATACTAACTTTTTATGCGGAACAGTGTCAAATGCTTTGAAGAAGTCCAGATATACGACATCTATTGATTCGCCGCTGTCAAATCTAGAACTTACCTCCTCATAGAAACGGATTAAATTAGTTTTGCATGACCGATCCCTCATGAAGCCATTCTGATATGGTGTTATTTGCTTATTTCCGTTGAGATCCTCTAACATAGCAAGAAAACCTTCAAACTGTTTTCCCACAACAGATGTTAAACTTACCGGCCTATAGTTTCCAGGCTCTGTTTTTGGACCTCATTTGCTATGTGCCAATCCTGTGGAACATTCTCTGTCAGTATGGAGCTTTCAAATATCAGAAATAAGGGTCTGGCTATAACATTATTTAATTACTTTATGATACAGGGGTGTATGCCAACTGGTCCTGGTGATTTGTCTATTTTAATCTTTTTAAGTCACTGTTGTACTTCTTGCTGAGTCAGACAGGACACTTTTAGTGGCAAATTTATTTTTACATTCATCATTTCATCTGACAGTTTATTTTCCTCAGTGAATACATTGGAGAAAAAAAATATTGAACAGCTTTACTTTCTCCTTGTCGTTCTCTGCAACTCCCCCCTCATTACTCTTTAAAGTTCCGACACCTTCAGATTTATTCTTTTTAGCGTTTATATAATTGAACATTTTAGGGTTAGTTTTACTCTCTTTGGCAATTAAGCTCTCGGTCTCTAGTTTGGCCGCTTTTATTTGTTTTTACATGTTCTATTTGTTTCCTTATAGTTTTTCAGTGCTTCCTCGCTCCCCTCCTGTTTTAGTGATTTATATGCTCTTTCTTGTCATTTATTGCTTTCTTTACTGTTCTATTTATCCAAATTGGTTTCTTTTTGTTCCTTAAGCTTTTATTCCCATACGGATGCCTCTCACAATGAGATTTTAGTATGCTTTTAAAGATATTCCATTTTGTGGCTGTAGTTTTATTTTTGAGGACTTTGTCCCAGTTAGTTAGGCCTATGGCCTCTCTTAGTTGGCTAAATTTAGCTGTTTTAAAGTTTGGTATTTTTGTTCCTCCCTGTAGAAACGCTCTTTTGAATGATAATTGGAAGATTATTACTTTATGGTCACTATTTCCCAGGTGTCCCCCAACCTGCACTTCTGTTGTTCTGTCAGGTCTATTGGTTAATACTAAGTCCAGTATGGCCGTCCCTCTAGTCGGGTCCTGAACCAGTTGGGAAAGTTAATTGTCTTTGGTTATTGCCAAGAACCTGTTTCCTTTATGCGATGTACAGCTTTCAGTTTCCCAGTCTATATCTGGGTAGTTGAAGTCCCCCATAATAACCACCTCATTATGATTTGCAGCCTTGTCTATCTCATTTAGTTGTAGATTTTCTGTGGACTCTGGAATATTAGGTGGTTTACAGTAAACACCTATTCGGAATGTATTATTGTTTTTGGCTCCATGTATCTCTACCCACAGTGACTCTACATGTTCATGTCCCTCACTTATATCTTCTCGGACTATGGGCTTTAGACAGGACTTTACATAAAGGCAGCCCTCTCCCCCTCTCTGGTTTTGACGATCCTTTCTAAACAAACTGTAACCTTGTACATTAACTGCCCAGTCATAGTTATCATCCAGCCATGTCTTTGTTATTCTCACTATGTCATAGTCCTCATCACACATCACTAATTCCAGTTCCCCAGTTTTTTTTAGTCAGGCTTCTGGCATTATTATACATACAATTGAGAGGTTTATGTATATTTTTAACCCTACAGATTTCCTTCTGAACTGTTCTAGTTCCTCCTTCCATTCCTCCCCCATAGCCCCCGGTCTCTATCTGCACTATCTTCCCTTCCTATAATGTAATTACCCTCCCCCCCAGTCCCTAGCTTAAACACTCCTCCAACCTTCCAGCTATCTTTCTCACCAACACAGCTGCCCCACAGCTGCCCCCTGAGGTGCAGCCAGTCCCTACGATAGAGCCTGTAGCCAGAGAAGTCAACCCAGTTCTTCTGGAACCCAAACCCCTCCTTCCTGCACCAGTTCTTGAGCCACTTGTTAATCTCCCTAATCTCTCACTGCCTTTCTTGTGTGGCTCGAGGTACAGGCAGTATTTTGGAAAATACTACCTTTGAGGTCCTTGCCCTAAGCTTTTGACCTAAATCCCTGAAATCATTTTTAAGGCCTCTCCACCTACCTCTAACTTTGTCATGGGTTCCGATATGGACCATGACCGCTGAATCTTCTCCAGCCCATCCCAGTAATCTGTCAACCCGATCCGTGATGTGTCAAACTTTAGCGCCGGGAAAACAGCACACTATTCGGCGATCCTGGTCTTTGTGACAGATTGCCCTATCTGTTCCCCTAATAATGGAGTCTCCCACCACCAGCACCTCCGACTAAATTACATATGCAAAATGATGCAAAAACAAAAGTCGACATATGTGGAATGTAAAGTTATAGCTCTCATATGATGTATTGCTGTCTGCCTTAAAAGCTGAGAAATTCAAATTTTAAAAATTGCTAATTTTTCTAAATTTTATGGAAATTTGGGATGTTTTATTAAATAATGGGAAATTATATTTATCATGAAGTACAATGTATGGTGAGAAAACAATCTCAGAATGGTTTGGATAAGTAAAAGTATTCCAAAGTTATCACCACATAAAGTGACCTATGATGTCAAGTTTCGAAAAAAATAGCCTGGTCCTTAAGGTGAAAAATCACAAGGTCCTTAAGGTGTTAAATTGGACCCAATGTATTCTGCTCGATGCTGGATCATGTTTATGAGAAAAAAAAACATTGTTTGGACTTTTCACCCCTGAAGTGTCTGAGAGTCTGTCATTATCGAGCCCACCGCAAGTACACAAACCTTCAATAATATATATCTATGTATGTATATATATATATATATATATATATATATAGAGAGAGAGAGAGAGAGAGATATATAAAGGATAGATATTGCTTATTAATATCAATAGTTGTTATTAACAGAAATATCTGGGGTTACTGGTATGAAAAGGAATATTACCAATTAGCAGATGATACTGGTCAATATTTCCCTTTTCCCCCTAGCTCGCAGTATTGTTCTCAGTTTATACCATAGCTACAGTATGTTGCCTTGGTATCACCAGGAATAACACACAACTCTTGCAGATATAACATCAAAGACGCCTTTACTTGACTACGATGTACTACAATATATACAAATACTTTTAATATCATGGTCATATCAGTATACGGTACATACATCATGTAACTGGCCTATAGTCTAATAATATAGACAAAAGATACTTAGCTTAGAATGTAAGGTGGTCCCACTTCCTCCATCTATGACCTCACAGAAAGCTGGTCTGCCCAGGAATACCCCAGTGGCTAGCTATATTAACACTTGCCTCCCCCAATTCATTGTACCTGTGATGAAAGCGCAGGAAGTGACGGGGTCATGACTATGGAACCACATAGCATGATGTTACTTACTCAACCATGTGTCCAATTTAAATATCAAAACAGGACTGAATCTCAGCCCTGTAACAGATATATATATATATATATATATATATATATATATATAATTATCCGTAATAGGCAGCACAGCCAAACAATGGAAAGGGTGCAAGCCTGATGGTACAGCCAGTCCAAAAAGTATAAAGGTCAAAAATAGGCAGCACTCTAAAGCAGATCGCGTAAAATAAAATGTGGCTTATTCACCAGTGAGGCAAGGCGACGTTTCGGCTCTAAGAGCCTTTCTCAAGCAAATAACAAGGACAAAATAAGGGGTATATATACCCATAATGCATAGTGCAACATGTGATCATACACAATTTAACTCAGAATATGCCAAAACAAAAAAACATACGTCCAATATAATAAATGTGCAAATCATAATATACATGATTATAAATACAGTGAATGCGTGATACATAGTGACATGATTAACATAGTAATTCATAAATAAATCAAACAAATACATAATACTTAATGACTCCCTGTGCATAATAGTGCTGAAATGGTTAAAATACTGACGAAACTTATGCAGATTACACTACGGAGGAGTGTCAGAGGTAGAAAGGATGGTGCACTGACCTGGTATGCCGCGACCCACGTGTAGTCTGAGTATCCATGTTGGCGTGCACTGCACAATAATGCGCATGTCCGGAACTACTCCGAGGTGATTGCATTGCAATAATGTAAATCAGTAGTATGCGCAGAACAGTCTTCCACACCGCACAGCCATATTAAAAGAGGTCAAAGTCCACAGGACCAACAGCGCATGCGCCATAGTGCCACATAAGTTCATTGTACCCCAATACTGGCCAAACAATCATGTCAATCATACCTAAAGGCTATAATTAAGCGGGTTAAGAGAAAAGCACCCGCACACAAAACTGTGCACCGTGAAATCCTTTATTTCAGAGAAGTCAGGAAGGTCATAGCGGGACTCCGTCATGGCCACCAACCTTATTCCTGCATACCCAAATATGCCCCTGAGGGATCTCCTCATCATACATACTTGCATCAACATCGGAGACACGTCCAACTCCACCCCTTGTAGTGCGGACATATACATTGTATTAAATTAATATATTAAAGATTAAATAACCAAAATTGGCGGCCGCTGAGGTTCTGGAACAGTGTATCATTCCAATCCCCTCCGAACAATTCCTCAAAATGTGTAATCTGAAAAAAATTAAATTTAATACAACAAAAGTTATTGAAATCATCCAATGTTACAACCATAACACACAACTCTTGCAGATAACAAAGGAATAACACACAACTCTTGCAGATAACACAGAAATAACACACAACTCTTGCAGATATAACATAAAAGGCGCCTTTACTTGACTACGATGTACTGCAACATATACAAATACTTTCAATATCATGGTCATATCAGTATACGGTACATACACCAGGTAACTGGCCTATAATCTAAAAATATAGACAAAAGATACTTAGCTTAGAATGTAAGGTGGTCACACTTTATCCATCTATTTCCTCACAGGAAGCTGGTCTGCCCAGGAATGCCCCAGTGGCTAGTAGAGATGTCCCGAACTATTCGCCGGCGAACGGTTCCCGGCGAACATAGCTTGTTCGCGTCCGCCACGGCAGGCGAACATATGCGATGTTTGCGTTAGCCCCTATACTTTATCATTGAGCAAACTTTGACCCTGTACCTCACAGTCAGCAGACACATTCCAGCCAATCCGCATACCCTTCCTCCCAGACCCTCCCACCTCCTATCAAAAAGCAAGGACGGCATCCATCTTAAATTTATTCTGAAGCTGCAGTGTTAGTAATTGTAATCACAATGCGATTAATATAACCTGTATTAATCGCATTGCGAATTTAACTTAGAGCTGGGTTCCTAATGGTTGTATTGCTAGAATATAACGAAGATTGAGAATATAGCGCTATATTCGTTATATTCGTCATTTCGAGCAATACAACCATTAGGAACTCAGATCTAAGTTATAATCGCAATGTGATTACTATAACCTGTATGAATCGCATTGCGAATTCAACTTAGATCTGAGTTCCTAATGGTTGTATTGCTAGAATTGACGAATATAACGAATATAGCGCTATATTCTCAATCTTCGTTATATTCTAGCAATACAACCATTAGGAACTCAGATCTAAGTTGTAATCGCAATGCGATTAATACAGGTTATATTAAGCGCATTGCGATTACAATTTAGATCTGAGTTCCTAATGGTTGTATTGCTAGAATATAACGAAGATTTGGAATATAGCGCTATATTCTCAATCTTTGTTATATTCTAGCAATACAACCATTAGGAACCCAGCTCTAAGTTGAATTCGCAATGCGATTAATGCAAGTTATATTAATCGCATTGCGAATTCAACTTACCACACTCTGCGTCAACTACGTAATTTTCCATGGGAGTTTTGCCATGGATCCCCCTCCGGCATGCCACCGTCCAGGTGTTAGTCCCCTTGAAACAACTTTTCCATCACTATTGTGGCCAGAAAGAGTCCCTGTGGGTTTTAAAATTCGCCTGTCTATTGAAGTCTATGGCGGTTCACCCTGTTCGCACGTTCGTGAACATTTGCATAAATTTGCATTCGCAGTTCATGAACTGAAAATTTTATGTTCGCGACATCTCTAGTGGCTAGGTATATTAACACTTGCCTCCCCCAATTTATTGTACCTGTGATGTAAGAGCAGGAAGGGGTGGGGTCATGACTATGGAACCACATGGCAAAGTGATGTTACTCACTCAACCATGTGTCCAATTTAAATATCAAAACAGGACTGAATCTCATCCCTATAACAGATATATATATATATATATATATATATATATATATATATATATATATACTCTGTAACAGCGGCTACACCCCTGGACCGACCTCAGGAGATGGTGCTCATCCGTTGGTTCACCCAAACCGAATACAAAAAGGAAATGTTACAATGTTCAATCAGGGGCACTCAATCTCGGAACCTGTATACACTCTCATTTATTAGAGTATGATAAAGACATAGTAGAAAATGAATAGTGATGAGCGGCAGGGGCAATATTCGAATTTGCGATATTTTGCGACTATTTGGGCGAACATTTGCCATATATTCGCAAATTCCTGATCTTCAGGCATTATTTTCTTGATTGCGATAATTTGCATAAAAATTCGCATAGATTGGTATTTAAAAAAAATTGCGATTACGAGTATATTTAGAGTTATTCTAAATATTCGCGAATTCTGAAGTGCCGATATTCGCGATTAAAATTCGCAATTCGAATATTCGTGATCAACACTAAAAATGAACCATACATAATAACAATAATACATAAAATGCTTTAAAATAAATAATATCCACCTGAGTCACAAATATAGTTCATAAACCAGGACCCACTATCTGGACTCTGGATGCGAAAATGTGCAATAGAGGTGAGTATATAGTTATCTTTGTCTCATTTAAGAATGATGGTATATAGCATACGTTGGTGACTGCTAGATTACAATGCACTATAGTGAATGTTCAATCCACGACTATTATAATAAAGCCAGCAGCCGACCAAAATCGCAGCTATTAGACTGCAGTAGATGCTCAATCCATAGATGCTTTTGTAGAAAACCGCAACCTGCAGATGATCCTTTGATTGATATATACAGCGCAATCCACCATTTCAACACCAGTAATTCAAATAATATAGATAATATTCGCCACTTGCCTCTCGCCCTGATCCTTATTAGGGCTGGTGTGAAGTGTTTCCAGGGTTCAGTTTAAACTTACGTAATGTCTTTCCAGGGTTCACTCGCATCCTGAAAGCCGCTCAAACAAACCACTGCGGCGTCCCACGTGGTATGGGAGTTAACACGTGACGTCTCACGTGACTCCAAGTTTCAAAGGTCCTTGAGCGCAAAGTAATGTAGACACCGATTTCACAGGTCCTTGAACCCCGATTTGTATAAGTTTATACTTCACCGCTATGTCTCAAAAGTCCTTAAGTCACAATTGCTGCACATAACTGGTCCTCCAGACATTCGCTATCTGCCGGGTTATATCAAATGTGTTTCGGGGTCTACACCCCTTCCTCAGTGATGCAGACAGCGGGAAGTTCGAATCCATTTAAACCCTTATAGGGTGGAGTTACTGATTGATTCATTAATTATGGTCCCAGATGTGTAGGCTCCAAGAACAAATTAAATCCATGTATCTGACGTAATCTTTCCACCTCCATAATAGGTGGATTGCCTAATAAAGGATTCTGAACTATATTTGTGACTCAGGTAGATATTATTTATTTTAAAGCTTTTTATGTATTATTGTTTTTATATATATGGTTCATTTTCTACTATGTCTTTATCATACTCTAATAAATGAGAGTGTATACAGGTTCCGAGATTGAGTGCCCCTGATTAATTATTGCAGCATGTATATATATATATATATATATATATATATATATATATATATATTTATTTATACACACACACTTGCTACTGTTTTAACATTTTCTTCTGATTTTGAAAACACACTGACTGCTATCCTTAAACTGGAGTATAAGGGACCAGTGATGTAGAAGAATTATAAAGTTACTGTAAGTACTATTGCAGGGGTTCTTTTTCTTTCAGGTTGTGTTAATACAGTACCTTAATTGTTCAATTAATTCCCATAGAGCGTAGGGGATCTTGAGAGGTTTCACTGCTTAAAACTTCTTGGCCAGCGATCAAATAAAGCAAATGGGGTCTATATAAAATCAGCTTGCTATGCGCCATTCTTAAAAGATATATGGAAATATGAGTACTTGAGTTGTCCTGTTATGTGAACTAGTGCTGAGTGAATCGAAGCTCACAAGGTGGACTTTGATCCCAATTTCAGAAAAAATTTAATTCGCCCCAAAGCTTAATTTCCTCAAGCTTCGTGGCAATAAAGATTTTCCCTGAAATTCAGTAAAAAAATTGAAAAAATCATACTTCCATCCATTTCAGTGTGGCCATCTTGCTTGAAGATCCCGCGCAAAATCACCACTGCTGCCACACGAGATTTTGTGCTGGACGTTCATGTAAGATGGCCCCGCAACAGTCACTTCGTGCTGAAATGGATGAGGTAAGTATGATTGAATTTTAATTTATTTTTTCAATTTGCAAATAGTAAGATGCTTTAATTTGGATCTCAGTTGCCACGAACAGTGATAAACGCAGCATCTGAGGGTTTCAAATATGGGGGGTGGGAGGGATTGGCAGTGTATCTCTGTCATTGCACCCGTAACAAAGATATTTTTTTTGTAAAATTCGGCAAAGTAGCCAAAATCAAATTTTAGAGAACTTCGCTCATCTCTAGTGTGAACGTCTTTCTCTATTCTGTTTAGTATCTTCCAAGTAACCATGCCTTGCACGGATTGGTAAGAGTTGCTGGACAATCACCACTTACAGCAGTCATTACACTGCTGATAGAGGTTGTAATTCAGCTCCTCATCGGTCCTAAATCTGCTTTTATAGAGTTGAGATTTATACACTTTAGAGAATTGTTGGCTGAATGCATCAACAAGCAATTTCTTCCAACCCCATATGCACATAGATGCTTGGCTCAACCACGTGTGCATATATTCTGAATGGTGGGACAGGAATAAGCTGCTGTTGGACACTCCTGGTAGCAGCTTTTCTCTCTTGAGAGCAAAAGGATTGAACTTGTTGAAATCCAATTGCTGATTTTACATTTGATCATTCTTTTCCCCTGACATCTGTCTTTGAGGAAAAGTCTGAACAACCCTGTAAATTTTAGATGGTTAATCAATCCTGCTGAAATCTGAAGGTTCGGTACGGCCAGCTTTTGGACCAATTTACACAACGATTTTGGGTCCGAGACACGTAATGCACCTGTGTCACAACTATCGCAATCTAGTATGGGCAGCCATAGGAGTAAATGGAGTCAAAGTGCATCTCACATGTTTTCTGCGTCCGTGAAACATGAATCACAAGAAAGCCAACACTTTTTTTGCAATTTGGGTATCACAGTCGCAGCAAATGTGCGCGTCTCACTGCGACCCCATTCATTCCTTTGACAGCCTTGCTACACCCTAAAACTTGGTCCCATGACAGCAGTCACGGTCAAAATTGCAGCGTAGACTTACCCTAAGTGAGTCATAATGGTATACACAGCAGTATAAAAATATGTGCCTCACCCTCTTTACTTGACATTTATGTCTGAAAAATTGGAGCAGGTGATTTATAAGTACAGGCTGGTGCTCTTTCTGGACACCACATTTCTTAATGTATTTACTTTACATCAGACAACTGGCATAAATAATCAGAAAATCTTTCCCAAATCTGCGTCTTCTCACACAGTGTATCATAAAACTGTCTGCCTTCAGCAATCACTGGTGGTGGGGGTGATGGGGGGTTGGTGGGGGGGGTGGTCGGGGGTTCTCAGTGCCTACGAAGTTAAACAGCTACCACTGAACGTAATAGAAACTTTAAAAGTCACTTTGCAGTGAGCTCCCCCTAGTGGTGGCTGTTGGAAAATGCTGTGAATCTGTGTTTGATAGCAGATGCCGTGTAGCACAAATATAAGGGGCCACTGGTGAGATAGGATCTGTCCTATCTCACCAGTGCCCCCATATATTTGTTAGTCATAAGTAAGAAGTGTCTCTTCTGAAGGTCTGGGGAAGGGCATGTGCGACCATTTGGAACCTCTCCCTCCACCTCAGAGAGCTGCAATTAGACTTTGTGCTCCAGCAGATGTGTGGGAGGCAGCTTACGCCTGAGCACTGATGGGTTCTTCATAGGCTTTGAGACTAGATCAGTGACTCTTGTGGAGCCTTCTAGTTTGAAAGGTTGAGGGCACTTCTCATTTTAGGGAGCGCCTAGAATTGACTGTATCATTGTGAGTAGTGATGAGTGGCAGGGGCAATATTCGAATTTGAGATAGTTTATGAATATTTGGGTGAACATTTATTATAAATTTATTTTCTTGATTGCGAAAATCAGCCATGTAATATGCGCGTATTGCACGCGCAATACAGGTGTGGGTCACTATTGCTACATTTTTCAAGCTGCTAGAAATTTCCTGAGACTGGAGAAAATAGTTGGCACGGCAAAACATTACAATAGTTTTATATGTAGATAGCGGGCTCCAATATATTTGATGTGCATATTTTTGCGCAATACGTGCAACTTCACAGTTTAGCAGGTCTGACTACATATTAGTGATTGGTGCAGTAAGTATTGTTGTGCACTTGTGACATCACAGCACTATGTCTGTAGAATGTATGTATGGACAGCAGAACCTATCACACTACCTAACACCCAGCACTGGAACTTATCAGCTACATTATATCACAATATCACAATCTAACCTATACTGACTATCTCCCACTAACCATCTGTAATATATATATATCTATCTATCTATATATATATATATATATATATATATATACAGTGGAGGAAATAATTATTTGACCCCTCACTGATTTTGTAAGTTTGTCCAATGACAAAGAAATGAAAAGTCTCAGAACAGTATCATTTCAATGGTAGGTTTATTGTAACAGTGGCAGATAGCACATCAAAAGGAAAATCGAAAAAATAACTTTAAATAAAAGATAGCAACTGATTTGCATTTCATTGAGTGAAATAAGTATTTGAACCCCTACCAACCATTAAGAGTTCTGGCTCCCACAAAGTGGTTAGACACTTCTACTCAATTAGTCACCCTCATTAAGGACACCTGTCTTAACTAGTCACCTGTATAAAAGACACCTGTCCACAGAATCAATCAATCAAGCAGACTCCAAACTCTCCAACATGGGAAAGACCAAAGAGCTGTCCAAGGATGTCAGAGACAAAATTGTAGACCTGCACAAGGCTGGAATGGGCTACAAAACCATTAGCAAGAAGCTGGGAGAGAAGGTGACAACTGTTGGTGCGATTGTTCGAAAATGGAAGGAGCACAAAATGACCATCAATCGACCTCGCTCTGGGGCTCCACGCAAGATCTCACCTCGTGGGGTGTCAATGGTTCTGAGAAAGGTGAAAAAGCATCCTAGAACTACACGGGAGGAGTTAGTTAATGACCTCAAATTAGCAGGGACCACAGTCACCAAGAAAACCATTGGAAACACATTACACCGCAATGGATTAAAATCCTGCAGGGCTCGCAAGGTCCCCCTGCTCAGGAAGGCACATGTGCAGGCCCGTCTGAAGTTTGCCAATGAACACCTGAATGATTCAGAGAGTGACTGGGAGAAGGTGCTGTGGTCTGATGAGACCAAAATAGAGCTCTTTGGCATTAACTCAACTCGCTGTGTTTGGAGGAAGAAAAATGCTGCCTATGACCCCCAAAACACCGTCCCCACCGTCAAGCATGGGGGTGGAAACATTTTGCTTTGGGGGTGTTTTTCTGCTAAGGGCACAGGACAACTTATTCGCATTAACGGGAAAATGGACGGAGCCATGTATCGTGAAATCCTGAGCGACAACCTCCTTCCCTCTGCCAGGAAACTGAAAATGGGTCGTGGATGGGTGTTCCAGCACGACAATGACCCAAAACATACAGCAAAGGCAACAAAGGAGTGGCTCAAGAAGAAGCACATTAAGGTCATGGAGTGGCCTAGTCAGTCTCCGGACCTTAATCCAATCGAAAACCTATGGAGGGAGCTCAAGCTCAGAGTTGCACAGAGACAGCCTCGAAACCTTAGGGATTTAGAGATGATCTGCAAAGAGGAGTGGACCAACATTCCTCCTAAAATGTGCGCAATCTTGGTCATCAATTACAAGAAACGTTTGACCTCTGTGCTTGCAAACAAGGGTTTTTCCACCAAGTATTAAGTCTTTTTTTGTTAGAGGGTTCAAATACTTATTTCACTCAATGAAATGCAAATCAGTTGCTATCTTTTATTTAAAGTTATTTTTTCGATTTTCCTTTTGATGTGCTATCTGCCACTGTTACAATAAACCTACCATTGAAATGATACTGTTCTGAGACTTTTTATTTCTTTGTCATTGGACAAACTTACAAAATCAGTGAGGGGTCAAATAATTATTTCCTCCACTGTATTAACTAACTGACTATCTAATGTAATGTGATACAGCAAAGCACAGAGCACAGCAATAACACTGCTTTCTCTCTCAGAACTGGAAAGAAAAAAAACTGCAGAAAATGGCTGCTGGGGAGGTTCTTATATAGTAAGGGGTAGGAAACATTCCTATTGGTTGCTAGGGATGTTGCTAAGCTCAGACAAAGACATTGCAGCCTTCTCATTGGCCCACAATCAAGAAGCAGGGAGGGATCATGAGTTCAGAGGAAAAAAAAAATCTAGAATATTCGTGAATACGAATACATAAATTCTATATTCTAAATCTTCGCGAATTCTCGAAGTTGCGATATTCGAGATTAAAATTTACGATTCGAATATTCGCGCCCAAAACGAATTGTGAGTACTTTATTTTTAACACAATACACTTTATTTGGCACTCGGGCAGACAAAGTATGATCTCAGGTAGGGATGAGCGAATCAGCTTCGGATGAAACATCTGAAGTTTATTAGCATAAAACTTTGTTAGAATACTGTACGGAGCGAGCGCTCCGTACAGTATTAGAATGCATTGTCTCAGATGAGCCAAAGTTATTACTTCGCAAAGTTTCGCAAGACTTCGGGTAATAACATCAGAAATTAATTTCTACTGTTTAAAACCTTTTACCGAACTCGGGTTCGGTTCCAAGGTACCACTTCTCACTCCGTACAGTATTCTAACAAAGTTTTATGCGATTTGATCATCCCAAATCTCAGGCGTTCAAAAAAAATAAAGTATACTCTGTTTATAGGCAATGATTCTCATTGTTCTTTTTACAACCTTCATTGAGCTTTAACATACCGTATCCGTCACCTTCCAGTGACCTTCATTCAATCATGTGCATCTTTTTACACCTTTCCCCACATCTATTGATTTTTTCATTTTAGTTTCCCTGTTACTCAGTTACTAAGCCATATGTTTTAAACATCAGGCAAAGTATACACATTTCCACAGCATGATATAAAAATAAAGCAAAGGAATGATTTAATAAAGTAGATAAAGTATTATGGATACTGAGACAGAACTGGAATTCAGTCTACATTCTCTCTTCAAGAACATTTTTGGTAAAGCAGATTTGTTTTGTCCTTTCTTTTAATCTCAAATTAAATTGATACTCCCTGGCTTTAGGGCTCCTGCCTGGTGTTAGGTAGGGTTCGCTTGGTGGAGATGAGTTTTGAGGTGCACGGCAGGAGTCCCGCGGCCCGGCCATCAATGCAGCAATTCTGGTGTTGGAGACAGCAGTGCGGTACAACATGGAGGTCAAGTTTACTGCACCAAGCCAGCTGTACTTTACTGAGACAGTTCAATAGATGGTTCCTACAGGCGCTGTTAGCTGAACCTATTTTTCCTCTCCACAGATCATGTAGTGTGATGAAATTCAACACCCAATCCTTCTGTTCTCCCAGGAGGTAAGCCACCACTAGAGTAAATTTCTCCATTCTCCCCCTTGACAACTCATACATGATTGGCCAATAACTTGGGAAACCTACCAATTGAAGTTTACGGAAATAGCTAACCCCTTCTTCTACCTAATTTCACTCTTTACTGTATATTAGCTGAAGGCTTTTTCACAAAGCAAAAGCCACATGTACAAACCCTATATGGTCCCTAAAGATTTGTGTTGTGTGTGTGCCTTTAAGGTGACCATACGAATTACAGATTATTATCTGGAAAGTTTTAAAGTCTTATCTGATAGTCACTAGTATTTGACTGTGCAGTATGTAACAAAGTCAATCTATCTAGTTCTACAGTGGAAGATCATTGGCACAGTGCTCATGGTGTCATCAAACACGTATGGCCAGTTTGAACAATTGTCTCCGCCAATATGTACTAAAATGTGTATGATTGAATACACATAACAATCATTCGACCAGACAATCTGTCCTTTAACTTGAAAAACCATAAACCTGCTTACGTCTGATGCCCCCCAACAAACAAAGCTTCTAGGGCAGAATTACAAAACTGTGGAGATATTTGGCCCTAGATTCATGCCAAGTTTTTTGTTTTTTTATTTTAACATTCTCATCTAGTCAATGTGAAAAACATGCAAAATCTATATAGTAAGCTATAGATGATGCATTTTAGATGTATTATACAGGCAAACCACATAATTCTTGGCTACCTTTACCTTGACTATCTTGTGGATTTTCCATAGAAGAATCTTCACTGTGATTCCATTGTAAAACTCAAGCCAAGATTCCAGCAAAATCTGGATGTGCTGGAAGTCGACAGCTGCTGCACACATTAGCATGCTGTGGATTTTTTCTGCAACGTGTGGATGAAATATTGTACGGTCTCATCAAATTTGTGTATAGTGTAATACATTATGGATTTTCTGGTCACAATTCTGCAACTGAAAATCTTTGCCAAATCCACGTGTAATATACTGTATAGATCTTTTTGCTGGTAATGTCACCATTAAAGGGGTATTCCCAGGAATATGCCATCAGTGTTAGATAGGTGCAGGTCACAGCTCTTGGGCTTGCTTCTGTCTCTAGGATGGTCTTCCTGAAGTGAAGGGAGAGCAGCCATGCAAGCATTTCAATCCTCCATTCACCGCTGTGGGAGTCCTGGAAGTAATTGAGCGCCAGTTCACCATGCATGCGCCATGCGCTCTCTATATGCTGCTATAAGACTTGGCTATTTATAGAACTCCCATAGCACTGAATGGACAGCACACCATATATGCGCACAATGTGCTCTTCTTCGGTTCTGGGGCCTAGTTATGGAGGGTAGATGTGCTTGCATGGCTACTCTCCCTTCACTTTGGAAGTGGTGGTGGTGTTGTGGGAGGTGGTGGTGGGGGGTGCCCATTTTTGAGATAAGAGCAAGTCCCAGAGGTGGAATCCGCACCTACTTATATATATATAAAAAAACAAAGACAAAAACATACAGCGCCTCATGTTCGATATCATCTTAGTGTATGTGCAGATATAATGGATATATATGCGCTTACCGAATGCTGTTGTGAGTAGTAACAACAGCTATGAGGGCTTCGCTGGTTTTAAATCCTTACCAGCAAAAGGTGATGCTGTGCTGCTGCCCAGATCTCTTCCTGGCTCGAACGGGCGAGTATCAGGATGGTTTGTAGATAGTGGAGAAAAGTAGATGAAATATTAAAAATTTCATTATTATTACAATAAAGAAGAACTTCCAAAGAACACTGTTTCTGCATCTATTCTGCTGGTAGCACCGACTTGTGTGTTTCATCTACTTTCCTTCACTATCTATTTAACACTTATGGCATATTTTGCCGATATGCCATCAATGTCTGGGATGGGATTAACCTCTTAAGTGCCTTTTCATGATGGTCCTGTTTTTTTTAAGGGCTTGTTCACATCAACGTTATGTATTCCGTTATGGCTTTCTGTTATAACATGGAACTTATAACGGAAAAAAACGGAATCCATAAGATGGAAATCAAAACCGAAACCTATAGAGGCATTCCTTTTTAATCTGTCATTACAGAAGTCTATGGGCAGGCATAACGGATTCGTCTGGTTTCTGTTATGCTGGACAGAAAACAAAGTTCTGTCGACAGAACTTTGTTTTCTGTCGAACATAACGGAAAACAGGGGGATACGTTATGCTTGCCCATATACTTCTATTATGACATATCAAAACGGAATGCCTCTAAAGGGTTCCGTTTTGATTTCCATCTTATGGATTCCGTTATTTTCCATTATAACTAGGGATTAGTGAATTGATTTCGGATGAAACATCGGAAGTCGATTCGCATAAAACTTTGTTCTAATACTGTACGCAGCAGGAGCGCGAGACTTCGCGCAATAACATCATAAATTAATTTGTACTGTAAAAAAACATTTCTTGAACTACCAATTTCGGGAAATGTTTTTTTACAGTACAAATTAATTTATGAAGTTATTGCATGAAGTCTCGCGAGACTTCGGGAAGCAATTACTTCGGCTCATCAGAGCCAATAAATTCTATTTCTGTAAGGAGCTCCTGCTCTGTACAGTATTAGAACAAAGTTTTATGCGAATCGATTTCGGATGTTTCAACTGAAGTTGATTCACTCATCCCTAGTTATAACCATGTTATAATGGAAAGCCAAAACGGAATACATAACGTTGATGTAAACAATCCCTAACTTATTCTAGCGCTGCCCAGGAGCAGGGAAAAACTTCATAAGGGTACATCCGTACGGTCAGGTTTCTGCATGCAGTTTTGAAAGCCAAAATCAGGAGTGGATCATAAAAGGGGAGAAATTATAAAGGACAGATACAACTTCTCCTCTGTTCTGAATCCACTCTTGGTTTTGGCTTGCAAAACTGCATGAGAAACCTGACTGTGTGGCCATATCCTAGGGGCATTGTCACATGCACTGGCCTTTGCAGTGCCGTGGGAAAGACGCGGGATACCTCTATTTAATGTCGGATCTAAACCCCAAATCCTCATCTACCAGTCTATAAGATACGCTTACTGTCATGTTACCAGTTCAATGGCAGAACTAAGAAAGAGTTAAAGAAAAAGCGAGAAAGTAAGGTAAACTTTTCATTTCCTAGGTAGCATGCGCTCCTGTTGTCTTTACTTTTGAGCTTTACTTATCATGTTTAATCCAAAGCGCGGAGTAATTAACTGACTTTGTGCCTTGAGATAAAGAAAAATATATCCCTTTCATTCCTATCTGTTCGCCTGGCAGCTACAATTTGTTTGCGGTTTCATTCAATAGATTGAACCAGGTTCATCGTTTGTACCACTGGATTGCAGAAAGAAATCATTTTCTTGTCAAAGAAGCTGGTAAATGGATTTGAGCAAGCAGAAGCTGCCTACAACTTAGAATATAATAGAAAGGAAGGAGAACATGGATAGAGTACACAAGTGTGATTGAGCGCTGCACATTAAAAGACTGGTGTTGATTAACGATACATCATTTCGCTTTTTAGGCTATAGCACCTGCTAGTAATTGGTGTGATGATTCTGCAGAGACATTTCGAGCATTTACTATGAGAGCAAAACTTACTAATTGCTGGTGCCTCAAGCCATGCAGCCTGCATGCAGTGCAGAAAGCTTCAGATAGAGGGCAGTGGAATCCTTACAAGTTCCAAGTCTGCTTTCTTCTAATACGGCGAAGGGAAAGAACATTTTGGCTGATTTGTATTATACAGCATAACATTACCGACATTACAGCACAGGAAGAACATTACAGTGTGCTCTATTAGGGAATTTACCAAGCGAATGTGAAAGTACATAGACACCTGCCTGAGCCCTTGTAATTATCAAAAACGCAGAAGTGATATTTTGTGCCTTAATGAAGAATCATAAAATGTGTTTTAAATTTCATGGATGCTCCTTAAAAATAAAGAATATTATCAATGATAGGTCTCATGCATGCAGCGGATTTATGACTTGCTTATGTACAAAAACATAAAGGGAGTCATTTATTAAGAACGTCATTTTAGAAAGCTGTAGTAATATCTCCATACACTGGCGGTGGATCTGACGAAGTTATGAAGAGGTGCTGGCCTCTATATAACTTCGGCGAATTTGCCGCTGGTTCAAATGTAAACCCATAATAAGGGCTCATTCACATGACCGCTGCCCCTCCATTACCATATTGTGGCCCACATACATCAGCACCGCAATACACGGGGCACCGGCCGTGTGCATTCTGCATCACGGATGCAGGCCCATTCACTTAAATGGGTCCACAAATCCGGATATGCGGTGCAGAACGGAAGCACAGAATGGAACCCCACAGAAGCACTACAGAGTGCTTCCTGGGGTTCCGTTCTGTGCCTCTGCGCCACAAAAAGATAGAACTTGCTCTATCTTTTTGCGGAATGGACGGATTGGTGACCCCATTCAAGTGAATGGGTCCGCGATTCGCATGCGGCTAGCCCCTGCTCTGTGCCCATGCATTGAGGAACACAATTTGCGGTCCACAGCATGGGCACAGAGCCCTTACGTTCGTGTGAACAAGCCCTAAGAAAAAGGCACCAGGATTACAAATACTTTAAAGCTTTATTCAATAATTAAAATAATATAACATCCAATAAAATAAATAGTGGTGATACAAGACATACCGTACATAGAAGTAACAACCAATTCAGGGAAATACCTCGGTTGGAATCACAAATTCTATATCTTAATTGTATTGATTGCACATAAGCCCAGTTTCACACAAACTGTATTTCGGCAGTATTTGGCTTCATGAATATGGCCATTTCTGTATTTTAGTTTGCAAACAAACAACATATACACACCTTCCATGTGAATTCAGTAATTTTCTCACTCCCATTAATAAAAATTATTTTTCTCAGTTGCAATACAGACAAAAGTAGCACATGTTCTATAATTTGCTTAATGGCCACCCACATCCACAAAAAATACGGATGTTTGCATGGCCCCGCAAAAATGAATGGGTTAGTGTGCTGTCCACAAAGCACATGGATGAAAAATGCAATCGTATCCATGAAGCCCTTGTAAGCCAAAACCAGGAATGAGTCTAATAGCCAAAAGAGCTAGAAATCTTTCTATAATATACGTGCACTGTACAGTCGTGGCCAAAAGTTTTGAGAATTACATAAATATTGGAAATTGGAAAAGTTGCTGCTTAAGTTTTTATAATAGCAATTTGCATATAGTCCAGAATGTTATGAAGAATGATCAGATGAATTGCATAGTCCTTCTTTGCCATAAAAATTAACTTAATCCCAAAAAAACCTTTCCACTGCATTTTTATTGCTGTCATTAAAGGACCTGCTAAGATCATTTCAGTAATCGTCTTGTCAACTCAGGTGAGAATGTTGATGAGCACAAGGCTGGAGATCATTATGTCAGGCTGATTGGGTTAAAATGGCAGACTTGACATGTTCCATTGTTAACCATGGTGACCTGCAAAGAAACGCGTGCAGCCATCATTGCGTTGCATGGAAATGGCTTCACAGGCAAGGATATTGTGGCTACTAAGATTGCACCTCAATCAACAATTTATAGGATCATCAACAACTTCAAGGAAAGAGGTTCAGTTCTTGTTAAGAAGGCTTCAGGGCGTTCAAGAAAGTCCAGCAAGCACCAGGATCGTCTCCTAAAGAGGATTCAGCTGCAGGATTGGAGTGCCACCAGTGCAGAACTTGCACAGAAATGGCAGCACACAGGTGTGAGCGCATCTGCATGCACAGTGAGGCGAAGACTTTTGGAAGATGGCCTGGTGTCAAGAAGGGCAGCAAAGAAGCCACTTCTCTCCAAAAAAGACATCAGGGACAGATTTATCTTCTGCAGAAAGTATGGTGAATGGACTGCTGAGGACTGGGGCAAAGTCATATTCTCCGATGAAGCCTCTTTCCGATTGTTTGGGGCATCTGGAAAAAGGCTTGTCCGGAGAAGAAAAGGTGAGCGCTGCCATCAGTCCTGTGCCATGCCAACAGTAAAGCATCCTGAGACCATTCATGTGTGGGGTTGGTTCTCATCCAAGGGAGTGGGCTCACTCACAATTTTGCCCAAAAACACAGCCATGAATAAAGAATGGTACCAAAACACCCTCCAACAGCAACTTCTTCCAACAATCCAACAACAGTTTGGTGAAAAACAATGCATTTTCCAGCACGATGGAGCACCGTGCCATAAGGCAAAAGTGATAACTAAGTGGCTTGGGGACCACAACGTTGACATTTTGGGTCCATGGCCTGAAAACTCCCCAGATGTTAATCCCATTTAGAACTTGTGGTCAATCCTCAAGAGGCGGGTGGACAAACAAAAACCCACTAATTATGACAAACTCCAAGAAGTGATTATGAAAGAATGGGTTGCTATAAGTCAGGAATTGGCCCAGAAGTTGATTGAGAGCATGCCCAGTCGAATTGCAGAGGTCCTGAAAAAGAAGGGCCAACACTGCAAATACTGACTCTTTGCATAAATGTCATGTAATTGTCGATAAAAGCCTTTGAAACGTATGAAGTTCGTGTAATTATATTTCACTACATCACAGAAACAACTGAAACAAAGATCTAAAAGCAGTTTTGCAGCAAACTTTGTGAAAACTAATATTTGTGTCATTCTCAAAACTTTTGGCCACGACTGTAGGTTCAATCATGGTTTTAGCTTTCAAATACTGATGAAAAGTACTGACTGTGTGAAAGTGTCCCTATCTGCAGAAGTGCAAGGGGTCTTTACTGTACATCCCTATGAAAAAATTCATGCCATTCTCAGTAGTTGATTTTGATTTCAGGAGAGAATATGCTTCCTTAGGGATTCCATGTGCCATGTATGTTGGCTGGGGTGTTGAGTCTGTTCACATTTTGCAGTATGGCTATGTTCATAGTTGCATTCGCTATTTTTGCCAGCTGGACAAAAAATGTTACATGCAGCGGTATTTGTTTGGCCTAAACCCATCATTTTTGCCAGAAACTGGCTGGATCACCGCGCTGGATCCAATTAAAGTCAATGGGGATCTGGCGATACATGGTCGTGTCCGGCAATGCCAGAAACGCTAAACTCCAATAGCCTGACCATCTGTCGGATCAGGCTACAATATTCCCAATAAGGCTGTTCACTTAGCCTTAAATGTGGTCTTTTGCCATGATTACTGGAAAATTATTTTGTTTGTTGCATTCCATTTAGCAACAAATGTAGCCTTTGTCTGCAATTTTAACGTGATTGCTGCAATAAATTGACATTTGAACGCATTACACGAATAAGCTCTTAGGCTGGTTTAGGACAACTGTTTGCAGTCTGAGAAAAAGAGTCCGTGTACCGGCCACATTTCCCGAACTGACTGCAACTCATCTGACCTGAACTCACAGCATCATAAATCATTAAAGTTTCTTATCGACCATGGGTCTGCTATACTGTACGCACAACATCATGTGAATACAGTACAGCAGGCCCAAGGCCAGGTAACTTTTTTTTTAGAATTCCAGTGCATTTTTGTTTCCATAGTGTGTTTTTTTTTAATCGCAGCATGACACAATTAACACTTGTGAAGTTCTATACACCACTGAAAAAACACCTTAAAAATAGTTTTTAGTAGCCTTTTTTGGCAGAAAAAACTCCAGACCAAATTTATGTATGGGGGAGCCTTTATACTGTTTATACATAAAGGTCCTTATTTCTTGCATAGGGGCTGCCCCCTGCCTTTGAAGCAAAACATTCTAGATACATAAAACGGATATTCAGGATCTATTCATCTGTACTAATGTCCGCACTTTACTGTTGGGGATCACAGCTGCCCCATGGTTATAAAATATGTTACTGGTTGCAAGTTTTGCATGGTTTGCTTATGTTGAACGCTATATTACACTTTCTGTGCCAAAACCAGTCTATGGGATTTTCCCATAGGTTCAAATGCTCCAAATTTTAATATTACACCAAGCAGGGGAGTAGCTACCATAGTGGCAGACTATGCAACTGCTATGGGGCCCAGGGCAAGAGAGTGCCCAGTCTTAGTTGGGATTATCTGCTCTTTTACTAGAGGTGAAAACTTGGTCAGGACTCTACCCGCTAAAGGAACAACTTCTAGCAAATAAGGCAGTGGAAAAAATGGTCCAAGGGTCATTAAAAAGGATTTAGGCAGAAACCCTTCTGTCCTGTGTGAGGGGCCTGGTTTGATTCTTGCTATGGGGCACTTACTGCTCTATGAACGCCACTGACACCAAGGCTTGGGGAGGACAATCTATTAAATCTTATGTAAGTCCAGTACATATGCACTATTTTTACTGACAAAATTGGCACAGAGAGATACTAAGCTAAGTGTGCCAGATTTCTGGCTTAGGCCTCATTTATAAATCCATGTCTGTGATGACATCCTTGAGAACATGGTCAGTGGATCATCTGTGAAGCTGTCCGCGAAATACCCGTGTTTGGTCCGTGTGTCCGTTGTTTGCCCTCTGTGTGTCATCCATATTCTACAGACACTGTTAGGCTGAAAATTCGTTTCCAGGGCATCTCCTAGCAATGGATATGACAACCTTGGGACCAAACATAGATGGGATCCATGCTGAGTCTGTGGTTTTCACAGACACATAGATTATAGTCTATAATGTACATGAGGGATCCATAATCAGGAACAACATAAGGCATGCTTCTGTGGTATCATTCTGTGGTATCACCATGGACACAAGGTTTGTAGAAAATCTCTGATGTGTGAATATACACATCATAGCAAATTATGCTTGAGGAGTGAGAATGAGACCATGGACAGCACACGTCCGTGATTCACTGATGTGTGAAGGAGGCCTTAATTTGGGCTAAAAAACTAGTGAACATAAGTTGCACTACATTTATTATGTGTTTTGGACACTCTTTGAGCTTTGTTAATGAAGAAGGAGTGTTTTGTTGTGAAAAAGGTGGGATTTATTGGGAAAGATATGACCAATACGCGGCATAAAGTTTAAAAATTGTCTAGAGATGCATCAAATTTATAAACCAGCATAAACCACCATGAAAAATTTGGCAGATCTTTAGCCTGCAGCCATACTACATCTCTTTTTATTGGCTTATTATAAATACCATGAAATGCTGGCATTTTTGCAAACAAATTTTGGTGATATTTTTTAGTCGCAAAATGTTTTGTCCAGACTTTTATTTTGTATAGAGAAGTCTATGGGAAAACGTCAAACTCAATGCCTATTTTTGCCACACTTGCCTGAATAGCTCTGTGCTGTATCAGTGACTTTTTAACACTCTATTGTAGTGATGAGAATGGATAATTTATTTTCTTATCCGAATTCTTTAACTGTGAGGGGTTGTCCCTGCTGTTGAAAAAGAGGTTTTCCCCTCACCGCCGGAATGACAGGAGTGGACATCTCACCCAGCCTTGACAATCTGGCACCTGCGCCAGTGCTTCTAGTAGCGAAGCAAGCGCAGGGGTTCTGCTTCTGATACCAATACAGAAGTGTAGCGGCACATGTGCAGCCACTGCTCTAGAATCAGAGCAGCTGCGCAGGCGTGAGATTGTCAGAACTGGGTGAGATGTCCAGCTCTGTCAAACGAATTGCAGTGGGAGATTCTTCAGCAGCAGGGACAACCCCTCGCAAGTTTAGAACTCCATTTGATCTACAGTACAGCATATCAACTTATGCTTCATATTTCAGTCTTGCAATGCAAAAATCTGCTGCTGCCTGCAAGAATGGGGCTACACGGCAAGTCATAGACCGGATGCATGACCAAAAACATTTGTGGCGCGGCTGAGAATAGACAGTAAAAGCACAGACAACTTGCTGAAAAGTTGCAGGCAAGTCGCACGTGAATTGCTTTGTGGTCTACGATGGCAAAGCCGAATGTATCTTGTCTTCTTTGCTGCTACTGAAAAATACAGTGGATTTTCAGCATGGGAATTTGTTGTGGAAAATTTGGGGGCTTTCTGCCACAAATGGACGCTCCATTAGTGAGTACTATGCGATAAAAGATATAGAATAGAATATATGTAAGTTGCTACCAGCATACAGTGGACTGATCTACCAGGAAAGCAAGTTTGAAGCAATGCTCCAGTCTGACTCTAGAATCCCACATCCTCGTATAGGTCTTCTTGACTTTGCACAACTTGAATGTAAGAACTCTGCTTTACTTCTATGTATAATTTCTATCTATATGCAGTACGAGTTTCAAGGAATAAGCCTACGAAGGGCAGGGAAATTTATTAGACTCATCAAATATGAGTCAGTAACTTACAATAGCCAGAAGCATCCTCCTGCTGTGATAGACACACTGTGCACAGTCCATGGTATCCCTCACTCATTGGTATATAGCATCTCCCTGTAATTGGAGCAGGCACACAGCTCAGATGTATCTCCAGCCTGTCCACACTCTGGTGACTCTCTCCTAGGAGCAGCTCCAGTAAATTGTCACGTTTAGTAAGATCAGATGGCAGAGGGTGGAGTTAATGATTGCATTGAGGAGAGGACACAAGCCTGTTTACCTGCTGCTAGATCTGCTCCAGCAGCCACAACATTCCTGAGCCATAGATGAAGAAGAGGATGTATCTCAGCCTGCACACATTGCACTTGCTGTTTGCCATCTAAAGGAAGCTTTTGGTATTCTTTACGCCTTCTACAAGCTGCTTCTTTCATCCATTCCTTGATGCCTTTTGTGTGATCGGATTTCAGCAACCTAATCCTCTTGTACAGGGGGAAGAAGACTGGCATTGAGTGAGTGCACTCTTGCATTTAATAATGAAGCCCTCTCCTGCAGGCTGTGGTTGTGATGAGGGGTGTTGCTGATGCTGAGCATGGGATCTCATCCTGGCTGGTGCACAGTTCTTAGGGATAATCTTTGGATGAATTGGAAAGACCCCCAAACCTCAACACCTGCATTTGTATGAGCAGATTAACCATTCATGGTGACTGGGTTATTATGCTATCCATGGAATATTTTCAGTTCTAACCTCATATAAGGTAAAGCACATTGATGTGAAATGTCACTTATGCAATATTCTGTCCAGGACCAGGTGAACTGCTCATGTCTTGTAGATTCTCTGTGTATAGACATCTCCTCTTTGGGAAAGTTAGGGGAAAAGTTTGCAGTTATCTGATGGAGAGTGCTGCTGTGTCCAATGTGCTTACTTTACTGTATGTAGTAGCCTGTGGGTAAGAGATGTTCTAATTTACCTGAATGGAATTGATTGCAGAATAAATGATGGGTCTATTTAGTAAATGACTGCACCAGTACATAATGAGAGAATGTACGGTTTGGATCCATATGTTATATTGAAAGACATATCTGTTTCTGTAATACCATTTAGCTATGGTTCTTTGTTTTATGGGTTTTTGTATAATTAGTAGTTAAGATTACAGTTTAGATCTATCTATCTATCTATCTATCTATCTATCTATCTATCTATTTATCTGTGTCTATCTATTTATCTATCTGTCTGTATATCTATCTATATATCAATCTATCATCAATCTAATGTTCTGTCTGTCTATCTATCTATCTATCTATCTATCTATCTATCTATCCTTCTGTCTGTTTCTCTGTGTCTATCTATTTATCTATCTATCTGTCTGTATATCTATCTATATATCTATCTATCATCAATCTAATGTTCTGTCTATCTATTATCTATCTATCTATCTATCTATCTATCTATCATCTATATATCTATCTATCCATCCTTCTGTCTGTCTGTCTATCTATCTATCCATCCTTCTATCTGTCTGTCTATCCTTCCATCTATATATCTTTCTATCTATCATTCTATCTATATCTATTTATCTATCATCTATCTAGCTTTCTCTCTATCTAATGTTTAGGACTATGATATTGTACCTTCCCAAGGTTTCCCAATATTCCAGATTAAGGAGACACAGGTTCTGCTTGCACTGATGGCTCTGAATAGGTTTGATCTGTTGAGCCTGTGTTTGCAGCACTGCAGCCTGTTCTTCTTTATTTAATGAGTGTATTTCTTCTTTTCTGCTTCTATTAGGATGTCTGAGTGCCCTTGCTGTGGCAGCTGAACATGAGATCTCATTAGCATCATCACTAAAGCTTTCTTATTCTGTACATAAGGAAGGCAATGTCTGATTGTTGAGCTCTGCATTAAAATCTGTTTCATATGTACTCTACAACAGCATTGGGTTTAATGAAGTGCATCAGCCTAATGGCAGGTCCAGCTAATGAATGTTTCCCCTGTTGTTTTAGTGAGGTGTCAAAGGGAGGCTTCTCATAATCTGGATCAGTGCATCCATATGGAGATGCAAAGAGATTGTCCCTCAGCAGTGGCTTTTTAATTTCTTCACTCTACATTCTACTGTTTAATATTCACATGACACATGTTGCAGTGAGGTCTGGACTGCAGTGAAAGGTGCTGGTGACAAGGTGTCTATTTGTTTGCACTGTAGGATCAGGAGATTGGGTCTGTCTGCAGTCCTTTCTGTGCTTTGCTTTAATGTGACCATTGAGAAAGCAACCACCACAACATTAATAATCTGCTATGTATTTTGTTGCAATGTCACAACTGCACCCCTAAAAAACCTGAAACACTTATGCATAATACCAAATGTACAATTGTTATCATATCCAATACTTTATTCTGCTTGCCCAAGTTCTGTAGAGTTGTGCGAACCTTGATTATTGTACACACTGAAAATATGAAGAATACTCTAAACTTGTAACACGGTGTGACTTTTGGCACCTCCGCTATCTAGTTCTATAATATTATGTATAAGCAAGACCTCCTAATATATGTCCAGTCTAGTGTTCTTCAGCTTCCATCTTGGATGCCACATTTGGCCAGTAGGCCCCCTGCATGTGGCTCCTTAGCTTTTGTAACTTCAGATACTATGGTTCACCAGTGACTCCATGGCTGTTATTGTACTACTGAAATTTGGTATCAGGCTATGTCACTGGAAGCTGACATCAAACTAAGATCAATATCACTAGCACTTGACATCTGTGTCTGGATCATATAACAGACAGTTGTAGTAAATGCTTCAAAACTGGAGACATTACTTGTTTTATTTGATCATTTTTAGTTATTTTGGATTATAAATGTAACATTTGTTTGCTTTAGTGCGTTTACATTTACTGTATATTTTTATTTTTTATGTTCTCAGCAGGGTTAGCCTTAAATTGGCCTTTGATATTTACATATATACATAATGTGGGACTCCACTCCTACTGCACAAGTGAAAATGTTTGAACTCAATTTAATTGAGCAATAAATGTGCTATCATATCTTCATAGATGTTCATAGATGTAGGAATTCTTTCCTGAAATGCTAACCCCAGGTGCATGAGGGAAGGGAAGGGGGATATAGTTTTGCAAATATATAGTACAGTATTGGATATAATGTATCCAGTGTTGATATGCCCATGTATGTGGATATTGAAAAACATATATTACTCTCTTCCTTTCTGAGTAAAAAGCTACAATATAATAAGAATTTTTATAAGTAAGTATGGCGTACTACGAGGATATGTCATAATTAGCAAGATGGGAGTTGACTACTAGCGTCCATACCATACCGATCACAAGAAGATTGTTGGGGGTGCAGTTCCTAATTAGCCACTGTGCAGAGAACTGTAACACAGGTAGGTAGTTGTACTTTGCTGACAAAACATCTAGTGGCATGGCCTCAACTTTCTAATGAACATGGAGGTCCAAACAGTTGGACACATCCTTTATTTTGTTCTATTTTCAATGACCCTTTTTTAAAATACTGTAGATGTTTTCATTTCAGATATAGTGCCTACTTTCTTGGCGGGTTGTAGGGACGTAACATATCTCTACTGACTTTATACAGTAAATGTCATAAAGTTTTATGTTACCTACAGGTCACTTGAAATGTAAGTCCTCAGGTTGTTCTTCTATGAGATTTTTCTCTGTTCTATGAACAGTTGATTACTGTTAGTCTTTGTTCACACGTTTGCCCCTTTAATGGTAATCTTCCACGTTTTGCAGTGACACAGTCCCATTTGACATATTTCAGAATTTATTTTATAGTACCTGTAAAACAGGCACTATTTTAGTGACTATCACACTTGGAGGCATCATTTCCTTTTTTTTTTTTTGAAGGAAAGAAAACATTGAAGCTTACACATAAATCTTGTTACTTTGGTCATGTGAACAAATGACTAGACGAGTTATCTAAGGTTGAGTAATTGTTGAGGAAAATTACCATTGCACTGTATAGTAATGAATTCTGGGTTAGATGCTCTTTCATATGATGCCAGAAGTATTGACTGAATTGCAATTATATGGAAAAGCTGACAAGCCTCTAATTCAGTTTATCAACCGTGAAATGTGGAAGAAACATTGTGCACAGTTATCATTATTGTCTTGACCTCAGGTGGTGGTGTAAGAGGCCAATGGAATTGCTAGACCTAGCTAATGAATAAAGAGGGCCGTTTAAGGGTCTTTGGAAGGTCATCTGTTCACACCCTTAATTATTCACTAGACAATCAAAGAGGATGTTCTGGAGGTGAGGTGGATCACTGCTAGGAAGGCCGTGTGCTTGAGGAATGATTGTTTCATTTTATTTAAAAAGAAGAACTTAGATGTGGTCTGGATGCATGCTGTGACAAATTCTTTCAGATCCACACTGTCTCTTGAATGACAGTGCAAACCATAGTGCTCAGAGTCGGCGACTGTGCCCTGAGTCCTATAACAGTGTGATTGCTCTGCTGAATCTGGAATGCTTGAGAGCCATGGTATACCACATCAAGAAGAAGGGAGCGTGTTACTACTGAGGTCGATCTGAAAGTATAAAGAAATCTAAGCTTAAATATGGGTCCATTTGTAAGGACAGCTACACAGAGAAATGATCAGGAATGAAATGCCATTGCTAGCTTTTCACATTGACAAGCTGCAGTAGGTTGTCACTGCTGTATGTGGATGAACAATTGTTACTACGGTCGTTCATCCCCATACGGTTTTATTGTTTGTAGGCAACACAACCCTGTTTACATAGAGTAATGGATTACTGATAAATTTAGATTTAACGTGTTGCATAAATGATAGGACCACCCTATAAATTTTCTCATTTGTTGGGTGATAAGCAGTATATCTAAATGGGCCAGTTGTCAGGAAATAGTGTGCATATAAGTGTTCACTCTGGATTATTGGCTTGATAATCTGCATACAGGCACCTATTAGAAACCTCATAGACCACAATGCACAATCACAAAAATGAGGTCAGTTAAAGGGGTTGTCCAACCTTTTATGACTTATTGCCTATCCTCAGGATAGTCCATCACTATCTAATTGGTAGGGGTCTAACACCCTGCATCCTTGTCGATCAGTTGCTCTTCAAGAGCTCGAGTGTTGTAACTACAAAGCGTCTTCCTATCCGCTGCTCCTATTGAAGTGGATAGAAACCGTGTTGCGGTAATCAGCTCCATCCATTGCACAACCTGCCACCTCAGCTACTGAAGAACAGCCGCTTAGCGGGGGTCTGGGGTGTCAGACCCCTGCTGATCATATAGTGATGGCACGTCTAAGTCCAATCAATGAGGAGATCTCTGATTTCATGTGAGGAACAAGGCTAAAGCTTTGTTAGAAAGAAATTGTCATGTACTTCACGATGGCTGGTTTTCATTTTTTTCATCAATCATGGCTTAACTCCCCTTTAAGTAACACATGTAAAATAAATTCTTAGCCCAATGTATTGTGTACGAAATTATAATTAATTCATAAACTATTTAATCAATAAATTCATAAAATTGCTAATATTAAATAAAATCCAAGGATCATGTCCTATAATTGATGGTCTGCCAAATACCATGTGATATTTAATTAAACTTCATGTCTCTTCTGTAATAATTTATCCATTTAAAAACCAGAAAGGGTGATCATCTTGCCTGTGGCTGTAATCTAGCAAAATATCTACCTTACTGCTTCAAACCCCCAAAACAGCCTCCCTCTTCTGATTAACTGCGCCCTGGTAGGAGCATGCCTAGTTTTTGTCTGGGATTATGGATTCCTCATGCACATTATAGTCTATGGGGCCGTGAAAACCACAGACAGAACACGGATGTCATACATGTATGAGCCCTGGTTTTCACTGATCATTGGTAGATGCTCTGGAAATTAAATTTCACCCTAGTAGAGTTTGTAAAATATGCATGACACATGGCGGGCAAAGAAACTGACACACAGACCAGAAAAAAAAAACCTTCAAAGACATCTTCACAGATGAACCACTGACCATTTGTCAAGGATTTCATCACAGACATAACCGTGTGAATGAGGCCTAACAAGGTTGACTTTTCTCCTGGAGCAACATTGTAGATATAAGGATTCCATAACTGTATAATTTAATATTACTAATGTTGTCTATCTTAGTAAATACTTGGTTTCCCAATAATATAATGATTCTGTGCATTGTACCTTTTTTCTGTTGTTCCTACTAGAAATTTTAGAGAAATTTTAAAGGTCCACCTTAAAGGGATTCTGTGACCACATATATCCTCTATGAGCTAAACATATGCTCATGTCCAGGGTTATAATAGAATCCCTAAGGTGGCCTTATAAACCCTATTTGTGGCTTTATTGTGCTAAAAAACAGGTTTTGCTAACCTGTCAATCAATGAATTAAGGTGCCCAAGGGGAGGTCCGTGGATCCATGGTGCCCGGCCGTTTGGTGCCCAGCGCCGCCTTTTTCACCTCCACGCCACCTCTCCCTACGTCCCCCTCCTTCTGTTTGCGAAGTGCGCATGCGCCGGCCTGATGCGCACTTTGCTCAAGCCCGAGCCTGTGCGCACGCGCAGGATCTGAAATCAGGAGGAGGGGACGGAGGGAGAGGCGGCGCAGAGGTGAAGAAGGCGGCGCTGGGCACCGAACGGCCGGGCACCATGGATCCACTGACCTCCCCATGGGCACCTTAATTTATTAATTGACAGGTTAGTAAAACCAGTTTTTTAGCACAATAAAGCCACAAATAGGGTTTATAAGGCCACCTTAGGGATCCTATTATAACCCTGGACATGAGCATATGTTTAGCTCATAGGGGTTACATGTGGTGACAGAATCCCTTTAAGGTCAGAATACTCTATTTTATGTCTATAGAAATTTCTACAGCACAATGCAGACCCAAACCTGAAGTTAATGCTGTAAACTGGCTATACTGCTCATGTTGTAACACTATTGTATGAAGGCAAGACTTTTTTTTTTTTTATTTCCCTTTGTACATCTTCTCATGCTAATCTTGAATTTTACATGGAGCTGTATCTGATCAACTATGATTTAGGCTGCAAAAAAGTCATGGGGCCATGAAAGAGTTTCTCTTTTTTTTATTATCTGCACTTCATACAGTAGTCATTTCCATCTTGTGTCTGTCCATATCCTCCAGGGGATGACAAAAATGTCTGCCTACTTCTATAATATTGACAGTGGAGCAGTGCTGAAATATAGAATATTTGCTAAATTAACATGAAACTTGCTTTATCTCCTTGATGAATGCTTTTTGCTTGACCTACTCTATGTTGTTCAGTAGCAATACATAAAAAAAAGTTTATGTATATATATATATATATATATATATATATATGGCGGTGTCGCAGTCTTCTTCTTTCGTCTATATATATATATATATATATATATATATAAAAATATATATATATATATATATATATATATATATATATTTAACAATTAGCAAAACAATTCAGGTCCTTCTCACATTGATCTATCATGCAATTTTCTTTAGGCCTCATGCACACGACCGTATGTGTTTTGCGGTCCACAAACCGCGGATCCGCAAAACACGGAAGCTGCTCCGCGTTCCGTTCTGCAATTTGCGGAACGTAATGTGGCCCATTGTAGAAATGCCTATTTTTGTCCGCAAAACGGACAAGAATAGGACATGCTCTATTTTATTTGTGGGGCCATGGAACGGAGCAACGGATGCGGACAGCAAACGGAGTGCTGTTCGCATCTTTTGAGGCCCTATTGAAGTGAATGGGTCTGCGCCCGAGACGCAAAATATGCGGCTCGGACTAAAACAATGGCCGTGTGCATGAGGCCTTATGCTGAAATTACTGCAGGGCAATACTAGTTGGCATGTATGTAACTGTCTCCCTAAGAGTTTGGCTTAGAGGATCCTATTAAAAATGTGACGGCTATATACAGATAGGGAAAGGTTAGTTCATTATAGCTAGGCTTAAACAAATCAAGATTCGGGTCATAGATCCAAAGTTGATTCGTTAAAAAACTTTATTGGTAATGCTGTTTCCATACAGCATTAAAATGTATGGGCTCCATGTAGCCAAACTTTGTCTGAGCTGAATTTGCGCGAGACATTGGTGAATGACTTAGGTATTCCTATCTGTATATTTAAGAACATTTTAAAATAGGATCCAAAGTGGGCTTTGGTACTGAGGTACCAGCCAGCACCAAAGCCCACTTTGGATTCCTATTTTAAAATGTTTTTAAATACACAGATAGGAATACTGTACTTGTGAACCGAAGTCCCGCGCCACTTCGGCCGAGACAAAATTTGGCTACACGGAGCTAATACACTTTAATGCTGTATGGAAAAAGCATTAACAACAACATTTTTTTAACAAATCGATTTAAGATCTATGATCAGTAGCTTGATTTGCTCAAGCCTAGTCATGGCAATAGTTTATTCCCAGTCTACTCTCTGAGGCCATATTATCGCACACGTAGAAGTCTATGGGGCCATGCTAAACTGATAAGGGGCATGGAGGGTCTTAATTATGAGGATAGATTAAAAGAACTAAATGTATTTAGTCTTGAGAAAAGGCGTCTAAGGGGGGACATAATTAACCCATACAAATAGACAAATAGCTCCGACAAAAAAGTATGGTTTAAAACATGTTCTCTTACCTGGAGAAGAAAAAGAGGCATCTCCAGAGGCATCAAGGCTTCTTCACAGGGATGCCAACCGTCCAGAAATTCCTGGACAGTCCGTAAAAATAGGCAACTTTTTTTCTTGTGTCCCTGAAAAAAAATAGATGTGTCCATGATTTTTTGAGGCTGGTGGTAGTTGACTAGATTATTTTGGTGGTAATTGTCATTATTTTACAGCTCCCGGTAAATTCCGGTAATGAGTTCTTATCATTATAAGAAGCTACAGACATTTATTACCTATACTCTTTAATATTTGTTGTGGTTTTCCAATTTGTCCTTGAAAAATGTTGGCTGTCTGTAATTTTGGGATAAGTTGTCCAGTAAAAAGAAAAATTCTGATTGGCAACCTTTGTCTTTCACCATAAGAACTGTGAATCCGTGGAATAGCCTACCTCAGGAGGTCATCACGGCAGGAAAATTCACTGTTTTAAAAAAGGTTTAGATTAATTCTTGTATTTCCTATAGTGTGCAAGTATGACCACCGCAGCAATCCAGCATCGGTGGTCGTACTTGCACACTATAGCAAAAAGTGGCAAATTCTCTGACGGACGGGACCACACAAGCACGCATAGGCACACGTGCAGCAGCTGCCTTCCAGACCACCTCGTACCTGCGCTGCTACTGTGGTCGTAACTCCTGGATACAAGCAATGTATAATGTGAAGGAAAAATGAATCAAATGAGCAAAGGAGGCAATATGGACAATCCCAATACATTAGTAAGAGCCTTGTATTCACTTTGTCTACATGAGAAATGCCATTGATGAAGTGAAACCCCTTTAAGTATCAGTTCTTATGATACACAAAAAGTGCAGTCTCAAAGAGTGACCCATTCTACTCTGCTACATCTAACATTTGTGTTTGAAGATGGCTTATCTTCTCTGAGAAAGCTTTCATTTCTAGCATCACAGCCTAATGAATCTCTATGGTGTTTCTGTCATGGATCTGTATTTCCGTTCTTTGTATGTCACACAATGATTTATTATATGCGTGCAATCAGTGAGTCTTTCAGATTTCGACAGGAAAGGAAAACATTTTATTAGATTAGATTTCCATATTCCCTGTGATAATCGCTGGCCACTGAACTAGCCTACTGTCGAGTCTTTCTATCTTCCTCTGTTTGTCAGTCCTAGACTCTGCCAGGCCACCTGCTACAGTGACTGAGCACTTCAACTTCTGGGAAATAACATTTCACACATACAACAGTTTCTCTATTCTGAATGCATAAGGCATCCAAACTGGCAAATGGAATGTGGTAGATCCCATTCACAGATCCCGAATATAATCAAATCTAAAGGAATGTTCAACAACGGCTGCATTTATTAGACGGGGCATCCAGTATTAACTCTTATGTGAACCAGCTACACTTCGTGGTGATATTTTCTGAATGTTAGAGCTTAGACCTGCAGTCTTTAAAAGGAATGTGTCATCAGAAAAACATATTTTAAAGAATTTTTTGGTGCTTATATTAATTTCCCATGTGCTATACTTAACGGGCTTCTGTCAGTAGATTTGTACCTATGAAGCTGATTGACCTGTTACGTATGCGCTTGGCAGCTGAAGGCATCTGTGTTGGTCCCATGTTCATATGTGCCCGCATTGCTGAGAAAAATTACATTTTAATATATGTAAATGATCCTCTAGGAGCAATGGGGGCGTTGTCATTGCACCTAGAGACTCTGCATTTGTGTGCATTCCGTTTCCATACATCCACATGTCGATTCCGCAAATAAATAGAACATGTCCTATTCTTATCCGTTTGTGGACGAGTACAGGCATTGTTACAATGGATCAGTAAAAAAACTGATGCAACATGGATGTCATACGGATGCAATCATGGATCTTTTTTATTTTTGCGGATCCTTGTTTTACGGACCGCAAAATACATACGGTCACGTGCATGAGCCCTAATGCTCCTGGTTGCTTCTCTAAGGACACATGCACACGACTGTTGCCCGGCCATGACCGTATTGCAGCACGCGAACAGCAGGTCCACAATACACGGGCACCGGCCATGTGCACCCCGCATCACAGATGCGGACCCATTCACATGAACGGAGTGCTTCCATGGGATTTCTGTCCGTGCCTCCACATCGCACAGTCGGATGCAGGTTGTGGACCACATTAAAGTGTATGGGTTTTCACTCTGCATCCGCTTGCGGCAGGCCTACAGCCGCTGCTCGTGCATTGCAGCATGGGCCCGGCTGGCACACGGATGTGTGCATGAGGCCTAAAAGCATATCTATAAATGTCCTGAGGATAGGTCATCAATATGGGAAAAGCGGAGAACCCCTTTCAGCACATGCTCTGAATGACACCCACAGTATAAAGATACCAGTGGTGTAAGACTACAATACACATTGGTCTGCCGGCAGCACAATCTATAGATTCTGTAAAAAATGCCTAATCATGCTGTTCTCTTATGTCTAGTAAAATAGCTAGCACCACGACCGTCACATGACAGATGCCATCTGTTAGTACACTTTTTTTTTTTAAATCTGCATCTTGTTTTAGTTGTAATTGCAGCTGACACTGATAAAAGAGGTCAAAGCAAGACGTCAGTTAAGCCACTTTTCCACTGCATGGTACTGGCTCTACCTTACTCCAGTCTACTTGCTGTACTACTTTTATCTACCAGGTATTTTGTTCTCCGTTTTGAATATGGTACCTCGCTCAATGTAGCTGGTAGTGACAGTTCTGACCAATTACCAGTCATCAGTGTGGTCACATGAACGTCCCTCCTCCATCATAAAATAGGTGTCTATACTGATATCTATACCAGCCGCAGAACACTGCCATAAAAGATTATAAATGTGTCAGGGCCCCCCCCCCCCCTTCTGCCTTTTGAGGAGAAACGTCAACTGGCAGTTTGCGACATTCACACCACATAAATGGCATATTTTATTGATAAATCTGCCCCTATGAGCATAACTTGGAAATCCCACCACAAATTGCTGTGTATGTAATTTTATATCACTTTGCTGCTTCTATTGCTGCTTTGTTGCTTCTATTCTGTTCTATTGTACAATATGTTCTATTATTTAGAACTATTTTTGTTTCACATTACTGATAACCAGCCTATAATAGTTCTCTTATATTGTGTATGTTGTATTATTAATTTGTGCTTGCATTACGAATAATGTTTTCATTTTATTTTAACTGTATTCAAGCCTTTTTGCTGCCCCTCACCCACTTTAATGTCCAGTCTCTATACAATTATAATATCTGACCACCAAACACTCCCTAGGCCATCAGCTATTCCTCCAAACTCTACCATACGCATGCATGCTTAACTGAAAGCCACACTGCAAAAAAGTCTACAGAACACCACAGGACAAATTATACTAGTTACTAAAAATCCCACTGAAGTTAGGTGTGTATAGTAGAGGTTTACACCTCTTAATTCATTAAACACCTCTTTAGACAGTCCATGCAGCTAAATGCAAAACAATACAAGCTATGAGCTATGCCAAATTTTGTTCTGCTAACAAGGACTCATCGCTGAAGAGGATAGACCTCCGTTCCAGCCTCCTTTGCTGTCTTTTTGTGTACCATGACAGCCTTTAAGAGTGGAGGCATGAGGTCAGTGGGACACCTATAGCTAGACATTTGGCTTGCAGCCCAGTGTTGTGAAAACATCTTCTGATAGTTTGTGTAGACACTGTTTGCTGCCTTAGGCTTAGTATGTGATGTCCAGTTTCAATTGCAGTACAGAATGGATCACCATATGCCGTTCTTCTAATCAGAGAATCCTTCAATGCAGAATTTCACATATGTGCACCTTTTGCTGTCATTCCTGTTCACCCAGGAACTAGGAAATGCAACACTGAACAGTGCTGACATCTCGGCCTAGGCGCATAGTGATCTGCTGGAGTGATAAACAAAGGTCTCGCTGTTCAAGCATTCACTCCCTTGTCAGTTTGCGACAAGTGGCGATAACTGGCACATTGATAAACAGAAGGCATCACACAATCACCCCACATGAATTTATCAGATTTTTGAGGATTCATATGGCTAAAAAACTTTACTTTCAATCTGGCTTTTATGCCCCTCCCACATGCTACAGATTGGATCTAGGCGCTTGAAAATTTGTACATCTACAGATCTTAGTGACATCTGCTACTTCCTCACACTGTTACTTATGGCTGGTCCTTTTTGGCATTGCTATTTCAATGTTAAAGAGTTTACATTACAGATATAGGCCAGCTAAATATGATGTTATCAATTAATGGGGAATTCTCAGCATTTTTCAAAAATAAGTAACTTAAAGGGGTTCTCCCAGTGCTTCCCTCTGTATTTGTGCAAGCGTTCATGGAATCCTGCACCCCTGACAGCTGGAACCCAAAAAGGAACATATCCACTGCCACTCACGTCCCTTACCAACCCCCCTTCCCCCCGACACGCCACTATTCCAAGACTCCTTCGGATAGATCATTAATATCAGATGGAAGGGGTTCCGACTACAGTGGCCAGAGGTCTGGTTTTAGGCCGGACAGTCCGGCTTTCTGACCCCCTCTCCTTCATCTGGCGCAGGGCCTGGACCGATGCAGGGATTTTCCTTTTAACAGCTCACGCTCAGAAAGCAGCACTGTGCAGTCTGAGCATGAGCTGCATGGAGAAAACCACCCTCCCCTGGGGATGGGTGGGGCATGTGGTTGTTATGGCCTAACTGGATTGGGGAATAGCTTAGCGGCGCCCGGGGCGGTGATGTAGTGTCCGATTTTTGAGGTTTGTCTGAGTGACCACCCTATGTCCGACACTCTGCACCCCCACCAAACAGTTGTTTGGCTAGCACCACAAACTATACAGTGTATGGAGCTGAAAACAAAAGGATCTATGCACTGTGCAGTGGCAATGCCAGAAAACTGCTCGGCTCCCATTCATGTACCTGTGATAGAACCAATTACTGGATAAATCTACAACCGGTTCCAACAGGAACAAAAAGCAATGCAAACAAGGTTTTTTTTTAAAGAGATTTATTTGGGCACACGTTAAGGGCATTAGGGTTGATGGCTACTAGGCCAGACAACCTCTTTAACTGATTTCACTGTGAAAAAAAATGCCTATAGTAACAAATAAGTTGAATAAATGTGACAATATATCTGCATTGCAGGAAACAATTGCTTGGTTCTTGTCTACTGGACAAGAAATGCACCAGTCAGAGAATTGCTGGGTATAGGCCTGGCAGGTACATTTGAGCTATGAAAGCTTTAGTCAGGCATCTGCTGATGCATGCAATTAAAATGTTCAACTACCATTCTATTGTAGACAGACTCACAAAGGAAAATAATAGAGTGTCACAGCTTTAGAAAATGTTTACCATGGCAAACAGTCTGAAAAACGGCACATGATTCTCCGCCCATGTCTCTCAGTACGTGAAATATTCATTGAGAGTATAAGTGATTAATGGCCATTATGAAGCATAATAAGTGCATCACAATGGGGAATCACAGGGCAGGCAGTAGGTGCATATTTGCTTTGTTTATCAGGTAGACTAGCGTGAGCATGCATTACACCACCATTAGATGTGTCATTATCCTGATTTTACTGCTAATAGGGCTTTGTGTATGCCTCGTGAAAGCTTTTCCACCACCCCAATGCTACAATTGACCTCCAGAAAATTCTTTATGGCTTCATTGTATTGCATATCTAGATATTAATTAGGCTTGTGAAGATTCATTGGGAATACGTGCACTGCACAGTGGCGATGGCCTATTGGTAATGTAATGATCAGAGTAGTATCATTGATTACGCATTGAACCGCTCAGCAACTCCAAGAAAAACAGCAATTTATGACATCATTACACTGCAAGTGAAAGTTGCTCTGATTTTACGTTATTAAGGAAACGGTTGTAGACTGCATGGCATAGTTATTGCACTTTTTGCTGTAGGCATGCATCAATTTGTCTTGCATGCATCAATTTTCAGTGTACTCATCAAACATCAGTAGAAATCTATAAAGAAATAGAGCAATCACAAGGGCAGCAAACATAAAAGGGAAGATTTATATTTCACCTTTCATTTTTCAGAGCTCCTTTGGAACATGTAAGGATGTATCTGACTGGTTGCTATGGTAAACTAAGCCAGTTTTTCTTTACACCAGTTTTGATAAATCTTCCCTAAAGTTTCCAAACATGGTTCAGCACCATGGACAGCTGCCGTATCTCAACATATTCACCATGGCAACTTTGTAAGGGTCTATTTAATTTGTTGTTTGTGTCTGCGGATACTGAAAGACATCGATAGTGCCTCCTTAAGGGCTCATGCACACAAACGTATTTTCTTTCTGTGTCCGTTCCATTTTTATTGTGGACTGTATGTGGAACCATTAATTTCCGCAAAAAAAAAATGGAAGTTACTCTGTGTGCATTCCATTTCAGTCTGTCTGTTCAGCAAAAAAATATAACATGTCCTACTATTGTCCCCATTACGGACAAGGATAATGTTCATTTAGGGGCCAGCTGTTCCATTCCGCAAAATACGGAATGCACATGAACCCATCTGTATTTTTTGCAGATCCGTTTTTTACAGACAGCAAAATATATACAGTCATGTGCATGAACTCTAACAGTGTCATCCACAGTGCCTCAATAACAGTGACATCCACAGTGCTACCATAAGAGTGATATCCACAGTGCCCTCATAACAGTGACATCCACAGTGCCCACATAACAGTAACACCCACAATAGCTCCTTAACAGTGGCATCCACAGTGCCCTGAACAATACAGAAAAATGGCTTGGTTGTCATGGAAACTTGGTGTAAAACTGTGTGTATGTCAGTGAGTTTAAGAATGAAGGGCCTGCGTGCTACTATTGGACAATAAGCGTCATGTGACTGTATGTATGTCAGTAAGGCTGAGGGAAGGACCTGGGAGCTTTTACTGGCTAAAACAGGTCATGTGATGGTGCCATATTTGTTTGTGTAGCACACCACGCTTTTTTATCCTGCAGAGTCCGGTTCAAAAAATAAATATGTTAACATTGGAGATAAGCACATTTTTCAAAAATTTTAATCGGGAGTTCGTCGAATTTTTTGGGAAAAATTTTGTTCGGTACAAATTTATTAGCGGCAAATCATGTTAAAAATTGTCTATTTCCTGGCTTCAGAGAGACTTTATAGTGGTGTAGAACACTGTGCCTTGCAGTAACAGACATAGGTAGTCTGCTCTGGTAGTGAAATAATACCGTGAGTTCATATGACATGCAGATGGCAGGCTTCGCTCTTATAATCACTGCACACAACAGCATGAGAAGTGTACAGAGTGGCCCTATGACATAGTGGTGAGGTGGAAGCAGCATGAGGAGGTCACAGAGTGGCACAATGACAGTGTGGAGGTGGCAGCAGCATCAGGAGACCACAGAGTGGCAAGGTGACATGGTGACATGTGGAGGTGGAAGCAACATGAGGAGGCCACAGAGTGGCACAATGACAGTGTGGAGGTGGCAGCAGCAGCATGAGAAGGCCACATAGTGGCAAAATGACAGTGTGAAGGTGGCAACAGCAGCATCAGGTGGCAGCAGCATCAGGAGAACACAGAGTGGCAAGGTGACAAGTTGACATGTGGAGGTGGAAGCAACCTGAGGAGGCCACAGAGTGGCACAATGACAGTGTGGAGGTGGCAGCATCAGCATGAGAAGGCCACATAGTGGTAAAATGACAGTGTGAAGGTGGCAACAGCAGCATCAGGAGGAGGCCACTGAGTGGCACAATGACAGTGTGGAGGTGGCGGCAGCATCAGGAGACCACAGAGTGGCAAGGTGACATAGTGTGGAGGTGGCAGCGGCAAGAGGAGACCACAGAATGGCAAGGTGACATAGTGTGGAGGTGGCAGCAGCAAGAGGAGACCACAGAGTGGCAAGGTGACATAGTGTGGAGGTGGAAGCAGCATGAGAAGGCCAAAGAGTAGAACAATGACAGTGTGGAGGTGGCAGCAGCAGCATGAGGAGGCCACAGAGTGGCACAATGACAGTGTGGAGGTGCCAACAGCAGCATCAGGAGGAGGCCCCTGAGTGGCACAATGACAGTGTGGAGGTAGCGGCAGCATCTGGAGGTCACAGAGTGGCAAGGTGACATAGTGTGGAGGCTGCAGCAGCATTATGAGGCCACAGAGTGGCAAGGTGACAGAGCATGGAGGTGGTAGCAGCATCAGGAGGCCACATAGTGGCAAGGTTACATAGTGTGGATGTGGGTGGCAATACCAGTACCCGCTGAAGATGGTGCGTGAAAGAAGGAGCACTTGGCCTCAGATGTGTGGCATCAGGCAGGTGGCAGCATCAGAATAGTAGCTGAGGCAGGTAGCCAGAAGAAACCGGTCTCTTTTGTCAAAGTGTTGTTGTGGCACCATGAATGATATAATCTGATGCATCAGGCATTGGTGGGTGGAAATCCTGGCTGATCCACGCCTGATTGATCTTGACAAAGGTTAGTCTCTCCATATTTTGGATAGACAGGCAAGTTCTTTTTGGGGTAACTATGGCCCCTGCTGCACTAAACACCGGCTCTGATGCCACACTACGGGTTGGGCAGGATAATTAACTGTGCGCAACACCATCTCCCACGCCACTCTCCTGATCACTACTTGCCCGCCTAATGGAGGAAGCGGCGGATGTCTCCTGCAGATCTTGGCTGGGCAGTAGCTGCTGACTGTCCTCTGGTATGGATGGGAAAAACGTGATGTGAACACAGTCTAACAAAAGGAAGGACAATTTTTGTGTAACATGATGCTGATTGGACTCCATATTATGTCTCTACCATTACCACAAGAGACCTTACTCCACTATACATTTCTCTCTATTACATGTGTAGCTGTCTTATTCAGATTTAGATGAGCTTTCATACCTGAAGTGCCATTTACACTAGAAAACACATTAGGGCTATCTATCTATCTCATATCTATCTATCTATCTATCTATCTATCTATCTATCTATCTATCTATCTATCTACTATCTATCTATCTAACTACTATCTATCTATCTATCTATCTATCTATCTATCCATCCATTATCTATGTATATTTCTATCTATCCATCCATTATCCATCTATGTATATGTCTATCTATCTATGCTTGTCTATCTATTGGTCTGTCTATCAATATATTTACCTTTAAACAACTAAATGTAGCTAAGCATTCAATTTTGTGTTATATATTGTAAAGTAATTCTATTATTTTATCCATTCTTTCAATCTTGATTCAGAACTCCATACCATATTAAAGATCTATTTGTTCCAAGCTCCACACATTTGCTTGGTTTCCCTGCGGCAGAGTAAATTATTGTCAGGTAAGATGTAAGACAGACTAGCAGAAAATTACATGAATGAGTCCAGGTTAAACTCCATACAGCTTCTCCGCTTTGACAGCTTTTCGTTGTCAGTTAAATTAATGACTTCACTTTGTCTCCAATTGCACGCTATGTGCAGTGTGCATATACATTTGGAAAATCATAAGACATTTTATACTGTTCTTGTTGAATAGAAATAATGATCAGAAATGCAACATAATAAATTAGATGAAATAATAGTATAAATTACAATCTATGGCATCTTTTAGGCAGATGCATTGTACAGTACTTGTGTTTGAGCACCTTGTTCTGGAGGAATAAAGTTTCAACTTGTGGAGATTACCTGGTAGACATAGGGAGTCTCATTGGCAAGGCCATGCTAGGTAAAAGAAAGTGTGCAAAGTAATTATCCCAGAAATAGTTAAAGTAGTCTCACTTCAGCGAATGGCATTTGTAATGTACGTAAAGTTAATAAAAGGCTCTTACTAACGTATTGTGATTGTCCATATTGCCTCCTTGCTAGCTTGATTCATTTTTTTTCATCACATTTTTGGCTCCTTTCACACTAGCGTTTTGGATCCGCAAAAACACTCCCATTACAATAATGCAACCGCATGCGTCCGTCATGAACGGATTCGGTTGTATTATGTCTTCTATAGCCATGACAGTTTTTTATTGTGTCAGAGAAAATTGATCCGTCCCTATTGACTTACATTGTGGACCACATCATGGACAGAAAAACGCTGCTTGCAGCATATTTCTGTCCATGATAGGGATGCAACCAAACGGAAAGGAATGCATTTTGGTGAATTCCGTTTCATTTCGTTCAGTTTTGTCCCCATTGACAATGAATGGAGACGAAACTGAAGCGTTTTCCTCCGCTATTGAGAGCCTATGACGGATCTTTGAAAACTCTAGTGTGAATGTAACCTTACACAGCTCTTTTCTCCTCAGCGGTGGTCATGCTTGCACACTATAGGAAAAAGAGCTGGCCTCTCTGCTGGATAAGACCATGGGACTGTGCATATGCTGGCACTTTTTTCTATAGCGTGTAAGCATGGCCACTGCTACTGGATTTCAGGGTGGCCATAACCCATGGAAACGATAAGTGTATAATGAGATGAAAAAAATGAATCTATCTAGCAAAGGAGGCAATATGGACAATCACATTAACTTTGTCTAGATCAGGGATGCCCTACCTGCGGCCCTCCAGCTGTTGCAAAACTACAACTCCCATCATGCATTGCTGTAGTCTGATAGCTGTAGTCTGTCTGGGCATGCTGGTAGTTGTAGTTTTGCAACAGCTGGAGGGCCACAGGTTGGGCATCCCTGGTCTAGATGATAAAGTTAGACAATCCCTTTAAATAGTCATGCAGTGCCACTACATGGGAATAGCTGCCCTATAAGTCAATGTTCCCTTTTTTGGCAAGCCTTGTAAGGCTAGTTTCACATTGCCATTAGTAGGGATTTGTCCGGAAAAATCCCGGCATATTTATTGGGTAGCGGCCGGATCTCCACCAGACCCCATTATAGTCAATAGGACCTGCAGGCATTCCAGTAACATCTGGAGTTCCAGCAGGCTGTTCTCTGCTGGGGCTACTAACAGCAGTGTGAAAGAAGCCTAACGTGACCTGAGATATAGTCAGAACCTAATTCTTGCTCATAATGAAAAGAGATCCCTCTGTGGAGAGCTGTTTCTGGATTTTGCCTCTGGTTTGGCTGGATAAGACCCTTTAATGTGGGCCTGGGGTGCCTGGTTGTAACATCTATACCAGCAATGGTTCTGCTGAACTGAACTTACAGCATTTTAAAGCGCCTACAGTGCCTACAGTGGAGCAGAACTGAGGGGTGTATGGGTGTTACATCAAGAATATACATGGTTAAAATATGAAATTAGTCAGTTAGGCATGGATGTAATAAGGTCACGCTTTAAAATCGATATTATGGTCACAACTCCCAGACCCATTGCAGTTCTACTGAACCTAAATGAACTCACCATGGGCATGTTACAGCCCTAAACAAACACTTGGACATAGCACAAAAAAATAAAACTGGCCTAAGTGACCCAATGCTGCATGTATTAGTCCTAATGATCATGTTACAAGTCATCTGACTATTGGGTGCCTGGACTACAGCTGCCAAGTCTTAGCAGACCCAAATCAGCTCTATCGTGTGTCTAATTCTCCATGTAACCAGGATGATATTACATCCCTAGTCTAAAGGGAAGAGAATGTATACCCTTTATCAAAATGACTGTAAAGGAAAGGGGAACTCTATTAATTCTCTATTTCACAGAGAGTGATGCAGGCTTTGTACTAAATATTGACCTTTTAAATAGATTCTTCACCCAAATAACCCATAATTACCATTTGGATCATACAAAAATAACAGTATTATTTGTTGTATGTTGCCATATGCTATAATTTACTTGCCTTATTTTTCTCTTTACTTTGAGAAAATACATTTTAATGTTACAAAGTTTAGGCTATTTATCTATTGAAGGTTATTATCTAATTTAGTGATGTAGCAGGTATGCTGACATGTCCAATCTTAGAGTGGAAATCAGTGTATTGAACTACATGATGAGTTACATTTCATTCTTATTTTTTTTTATGATTTCAATAAATCTTTTGGACAGAGTAACCTAGGGATTCTTATAAGGTCATTAACAATATTATATGTGCAGAGTACATTAAAAGTATGCAATCTTTATCTTTTCCATATAGCCTGCACTAAAATTTTATTCCCTATCAATGATCATGAGGAATTCAGATTAATTGTTTGCTTACACTCCATTCTCTATTTCAAATAGATGGGAACCCTACTGTGCATACATCCCTATGCATTTGTACCATGACCAATGGACAATGCAATCTTGTATGGTCCATTAAACTAATGGTTTTGTACTCAGCAGTAACCATAGTTAATCCTGCTGCACTCCTGGGGTCCAAAAAGCTGAGATACGAGTTTGATAGAATCCTTATACTTGAAAGTTACTTCTGGCCTCATTAAGACAGACTTAATCATTCAGCTTTCTTCAATGAATTAAAATGCATCTGTATTATTACCATGTGCAAGTGCTCTACCTGTCTACGTATTAGATCACCCAAAACTTGTAGCACCATAGAGATCTATGGTATAGAAACTTCAGTTTGTTAAAGTGTTGTGTGAGTGTGTGTGAGTGTGTGAGTGTGTGTGTGTGTGGGGGGGGGGGGTTCGGTTTGAAATAAGATAAGTAAAACATGTGTACAATATTCTATCTACATAAGGCCATAGTTCACTCAGGATGAATATGGTGTTTGGTTAAAGGGAGATTTGTTTCTTTGACAAAAAACAGTGTTGACTCTTCAAGAAAATAAAATATACCACATTTCCAACACCATAAGACAGACCAGACCATAAGACGCATCTAGATTTTAGAGGAAGAAAAAGAGAAATAAATGTTTTTCATCAGACCTCAGATCAGACTTCCAATCTTCATCAGACCCCCAAGTTAGATCTCCAATCTTCACCAGACCTCAGATCAGACTGCCAAATCATACCTCCAAACTTCATCAGAACCCCAATCTTTATCAGACCTCAGATAAGACACCAGTTGTCATCAGACAACCAAATCAGACCCCCAATTCCTCATCAGACCTCAGATTGGACCACCAATCTTTATCAGAACTTAGATCAGATGTCCAGTGTTTATCAAACCTCCAAACCAGACATCCAATCTTCAGTAGACTTCAGATCAGATGCCTAATCAGACCCCCAAACTTCATCAGGTATTGAATCAGACCCCAGTCTTCATCAGTCCCCAGATCAGACCCCTAATATTTAAAGGTCCATAGATCAGACAAAAAAATAAAAATAAAACAACTTACTTCTCCTGATCTGGGAGCGTTGCCACTACTCTGGAGATCAAGAGCACTCGTCCTGCCACTCTGCACTGTGACCTTACATACTCTAGATCCTGACAGCATTGTCAAGACGCAGTACTGCATGGCGCCTGGAGAACACCAGAGATTGTTGAGTAAATCCAGCACCCACTATATTCAGCACTCCCCAGTCCTACTGCACCATTGAGCACTCATCAGTATTCACATTATAAGACGCACTGCAATTTTCTACCCCACTTGCATAAAAGCTGTTTGCAAGAAAATTTGCTTTATTGCTGGTTATCTTTCAACTTGGTAAGCACGCAGACCCTGTCCAGTATAGGAACCCAACCAAACAGTTCCTCAATCTCATCTTCCACGATAGGAGGAGAGCAGGTGCATGTTTTAAGTGGACATTTTTGACTTATATACTTATTAAATCCATTGCCTTATAAAAGTTTGCAAAAAGTTCTTCATTGTTTTCTTTAGCGGTTCAAACAATCATTCATGTCTAAGTAGAGGTTAAAATATGCAAGACTGAGGAATGTTCTAAGGATGTTTTGGTAAATGCTGATAATACTGATGATCTTCAGTCACTATGAGATGCAAAGCAAGCGATTTTACTCCAAAGATTCTTTGTAGAAACATCTATAAAAATCTGCATATGCATTTGCAAACCAAATTGGACCAACTTTACTCATCTTAAATTATAATCCCAAGTGGCGCCTATTACCAGCTTCTAAAGATTCCATTTATTACAGAGAACACAGACAGAGGAATGCAGTGAAAGAGGAAACTGAAATAAGAAAATGATAAATTGATGTCTTATTTTTCACAATTTTTTATTATTTTTTGTCAAGCAGAAGGAATTTTACAAACATGCTTATTATTAAGACTACTTAAAAATATCATTAAAATATTGCAATTGTTCATTACGCCGCCCACACTTGACTATTGCGATTTTTGCAGTACTGGCACATGGTCATGACCGCAATAGCTTGAATGCTCATTTTTACAATGATAGAGGTGTTTGTGATTGCTGCAGCCAATGACTGCACACAGCTGTGACCTGTATCTCCATGCATCATGTCACTGGGCGCTCTAGCGCATACACGTCACCACTGCAACTTGTCATTGGCTGCAACAGCCAAATTTCCCACGTCAAACCTTATGTCAAAACAGGGAGATCTGCAGCAGTGGCAAGGGAAGGAGCCAGAGCCTAGAGTTCGGAATCAGATAAGTACAATTCTCTTTACAGGTCCACCCCTGCTGGGGGGTCTCTCTGATGGGCCCCTGGAGTTGAAAAACCCCTTTAACCACTTCAGCCCCCCTAGCTTAAAAACCCTTAATGACCAGGCCACTTTTTACAATTCCGCACTACACTACTTTCACCGTTTATTGCTCCGTCATGCAACTTACCACCCAAATGAATTTTACCTCCTTTTCTTCTCACTAATAGAGCTTTCATTTGGTGGTATTTCTTTGTTGCTGACATTTTTACTTTTTTTGCTATTAATAAAAATTTAACGACATTTTTGCAAAAAAATGACATTTTTCACTTTCTGTTGTAAAATTTTTCAAAAAAAACTACATTTCTATATAAATTTTTCTCTAAATTTATTGTTCTACATGTCTTTGATAAAAAAATCCAATAAGTGTATATTTATTGGTTTGGGTAAAAGTTATAGCGTTTACAAACTATGGTGCAAAAAGTGAATTTCGGCATTTTGAAGCAGCTCTGACTTTCTGAGCACCTGTCATGTTTCTTCAGGTGCTAGAATGCCAGGATAGTATAAATATCCCCCAAATTACACCATTTTAGATAGAAGACACCCCAAAGTATTCGCGGAGGGGCTTGGTGAGTTCATGTATCATTTCATTTTTTTCACAAGTTAGCGGAAAATGACACTTTCTGAGAAAAAAAAAAAGTTTCAATTTCTGATAACTTCTGGCAAAAAAAAAATCTCAGACGGACTCACTATGCCCCTCAGTGAATACCTTGGGGTGTCTACTTTCCGAAATGGGGTCATTTGTGGGGTGTGTTTACTGTTCTGGCATTTTGGGCGAGGCTAAATTGTGAGCCGCCATGTAAAACCTAAAGGTACTCGTTGGAATTTGGGCCCTTTGCGCACCCAGGCTGCAAAAAGTGTCACTCATGTGGTATCGCCGTACTCAGGAGAAGTAGGGCAATGTGTTTTGGGGTGTATTTTTACATACACCCATGTTAGGTGAGAGAAATATCTCTGTAAATTGTCAACTTTGTATAAAAATTTTTAAAAGTTGTCGTTTACAAAGATATTTTTCACACAAAGTATGGGAATATATAAAAATACACCCCAAAACACATTGCCCTACTTCTCCTGAGTACGGCGATACCACATGTGTGACACTTTTTTGCAGCCAAGATGCGCAAAGGGGCCCTAAAACCAATGAGTACCTTTAGGATTTCACAGGACATTTTTACGCATTTGGATTTTCACGCTTTAGGACCACTAAAATGCCAGGGCAGTATAAATACCCCACATGTGACCCCATTGTGGAAAGAAGACACCCCAAGGTATTCCGTGAGGGGCATGGCGAGTTTACAGAAAAAAAAAATTTGGCACAAGTTAGCGGAAATTGTATTTTTTTTTTTTTTTTTTTTTTTACAGTCTCACATTCTACTAACTTGTGACAAAAAATAAAATTTTGCATGAACTCACCATACCCCTCACGGAATACCTTGGGTGTCTTCTTTCTAAAATGGGGTCACTTGTGAGGTTTTTGTACTGCCCTGGCATTTTAGGAGTCTCCGTAATCATTACACGTATGGCCAGAATTAGGAGTTTTTGCGATTCTCCTTATATTGACCATACGGGTAATGAGAATTTTTTTCCGTTCAGCCTCTGCGCTGAAAGAAAAAATGAACGTCACAGATTTTTCCATTCACATTGATCAATGTGGATGAAAAATCTCTAAAAATGTGCAAAAAAAGAGGAAAAGCTATAAAGCTGCGATCGCTAAGGGACCCTAAGGCCTCATTCAAGCGTCCGCAATTCTGTTCCACAAAATTTTGCGGAACAGAATTGTGGATACATTCAATTCTATGGGGACAGACTTTGTCCCGCTCGGATCCGTAATTGCGGATCCGTAGTGAAGATCCGCAAAAGTATAGAACATGTCCTATTCTTGTCCGCAATTGCTAAGGGGTTGTGTGGTGATTGGTGCACTTTGATATTTTTTCTCTGGTGGTCCCAAGCAAAGGGACCACCAGAGAAGCGGGCAGCAAGCAGATCAGACGCTGTTCACAGAACAACGTCTGATCTGCGATTTTTTCTGCCATATACAGCCTGCCAGCGCACGATCGGCGCTGGCAGGCTGTAGTATAACTACATGCGAGCGCGCCGATGGCGCGCATTGCGCATGTGCGGGCGCGTCCTCGCGTCATCTCGCGTCTCGCGAGATGACGCGCCGATGCGTCGTATCAGAGCTACAGGGCCGCCCGCAGGACGCATCCCTGCGTTAGGCGGTCCTGTAGCGGTTAATTGATATTATAGAATATATAATTACAGAATTTTTATAGATACTCTATAACAAAAAGGTCTAGATATCTTGGATACATAATAATCTGCTTCCAGAGTTATATGCGCAGTGTTAGAGGTTGTATATGCATCCAGGTTCCCTAGGTTCTATCCTCAGTGGCTGCCTTTGTAATCTCGAATGATTCTACACATAATATCGTGTCACTACAATATAGAACTACAGTAAAGTTATTACCTGCAAACTGATAATTATCTTGGTTAATCTGCTTCATTTATTTAGCTTCTGAAAGGCATAAAAATGATGAATATTGTCAAGGAAAGGACGCTCCTTTTAAAATAAGTACTGGTGATACTAAATCTAGCCCTTGAGAAATCTCACTGCTGCTTAACACACCGTTCTGCAAAGGAGCATGACAGTTCAACCATCTACTTAATACAGCCACAACTCATGCCACCTCATCTCTGGAGGTTTACTTTTGGTCTCCCTATGAGGGCACAGACCTCTGCATCCCTGCTAGTTCAGAGCCACACTGCACAGAGATTTGCAGGAGTTGACATTTCTACTCCCCCGCAGGCACTTTTTGGAATCTTTTGCCATTCTGTGTGCTGTGTATAAGGGAATGTTAAGTAAGTAAAAATAATATTACACTTTCACAAGAGAATCTTATAGAAATTCATAGGCTAAAAATATTAGATAGCCCATATTCATAAAAATTAAAAATAAAACTAATAATTAGAGCATACATATGTAATAGGAGAAGGCCTCCTATTAAAAGTAGAGTGGTCCTGCAAAGAGTTGGGGGGAGGGTGTTTTTGTACTTTGAAGCCGAACCTTGAGTCTATTTGCACAACCGCAAACTCCCAATTTGCACAAGGTTGGATACCAAGCTAGCCATATCCTGTTCCTTGTCCTCACTAACGTCATTGAAAGTCTCTTACTCCACCCAGCCACGTACAACACTAAGGGTCCCCGAAAGGTGACAACAAGCCCCCTGGGACGCCTGCTGTGGTTGGTCTTCCACCTCCTCAAAGCCACCTTCCTCCTCTGACTCCTCTTCTTCAGACTCCTCTCTCTGCGTTGCCGCAGGTCCAGCAATCGACGACGTTAAACGACGACAGTTTAATCTCTGTTTTGTCCACTATCAGGGGCCGGTATATGGAATAGATTTTAGGAACCGGGAGATGGAAAAAGATGGTTGGTCGGTCCTCTTCCTTCCAATTTGGGGCACTGCGCGTGCGCATGCAATGTACTGTCCCGCCTTATATGAGTGGTGTGTTAAGTAGTACTATTCCTATCAGTTTAATACCTGTTACGTCCTCTATTAGGGGACGTGTATCGAATAGATTTTAGGAACCGGGAGATGGAAAAAGATGATTGGTCGGTCCTCTTACTTCCAATTTGGGGCACTGCGCGTGCACCGCTCAATGTACTGTGCCACCAATACAAATAGTGTGAACTACTATTCTTACCACTTTAATCTTTGTTAAGTCCCCTATCAGGGGACGTGTATTGAATTGAATTCTTGCATGGGGAGATAGAGAAAAAAGCTTGCTTTGTTAGCTTTCTTCTAATTTTGGGCACTTGCAAGGGAAATTGCCACCAATGCAACTAGTGTTAACTAAGTACTATTCCTATCAGTTTAATCTCTGTTTTGTCCCTTATCAGGGCCAGGGCCAGTGTAGTGAATAGATTTTTGGAACCTGGAGATGGAAAAAGACTCATGCTCAGTCCGCTTTGTTTGAAATTTAGGTCACTGCGCGTGCGCCGTGCAATGTACTGTGACACCCTATATGAGTGATGGGCAGTAAGCACGGTACAGTCAGTGTGCCTGACACACACTGGCAGACAACTGCAATTATATTAAAGGGTAAAAATTGAATGACTTTTTTATCTGCAAGGTATTGTGCCACCCAATATGAGTGGTGGGCAGTGGCAGTGGGCACAGTACAGTCAGTGGGCCTGACACACACTGGCAGGCAACTGCAATTATATTAAAGGGTAAAAATTAAATGACTTTTTTATCTGCAAGGCACTGTGCCACCCTATATGACTGGTGTGCACACAGTACAGTCTGTGGGCCTGCGGCCTCTCACACACGGGCAGGCAACTGCTATATATATATATATATATATATATATATATATGTAAATAAAAGCAGACTGATGTACCAGCCCTAAAAAGGGCTTTTTGGGGTGCTATCAGGACACTGTCCTTACAGCAGATGGCCCTTTTCACACGAGGGAGTTTTCCACGCGGGTGCAATGCGTGACGTGAATGCATAGCATCCGCACTGAGTCCTGACCTATTCATTTTAATGGGTCTGTCTACATGAGCATTTTTTTTTCATGCATCACTTGTGCGTTGCGTGAAAATCGCAGCATGTTCTATATTCTGCATTTTTCACGCAGCCCTAGCCCCATAGAAGTGAATAGGGCTGCGTGAAAAACGCATTGCATCCGCAAGCAAGTGCGGGTGCGTTGCGTTTTTCACTGATGGTTGCTAGGAGATGTTGTTTGTAAACCTTCCGTTTTTTATCACGCTCGTGAAAAACGCATCAAAACGCATTGCACCCGTGCGGAAAAAACTGAACAACTGAACGCAATCGCAGGCAAAACTGAATGGCTTTGCCTGTGAAATCGCACAGTTTTCACTGAACGCATCCGCAACGCATCGGGACCTAAGGCCCCATTCACACATCTGCGGAATGGATGCGGACCCATTCATTCTGAATGGGGTCGGACGTGATGCGGAGAGCACACTAAGTGCTCTTCGCTTCCGCATTTGCGGAGCCGCGGCCCCGAACTTCCGGGTTTCGGCCCTGAAACATCCAGCCACGGCTCCGCAAAAGATAGAGCATGTCCTATTCTTGTCTGCAGCCTGCGGACAAGAATAGGCATCTCTACGGGGAGTGTCAGCATGGTGTGTTGCAGATTCGCAATTTACGGATCCGCAAAACACTACCGACGTGTGAATGGGGCCTAACCCTTGCACTCACGTGTGAAAGTGGCCGATGAGTCTTTGAGGAGTGGAGGGGACACAGAACACTGGCCCAGCTAATGCTTTTCCTATTTATTCAGCAGCTGCAGCACTCTCCCTGCTCTAACTAACACTGCAGCTTCAGAATGAATCTAAGATGGATGCTGTCCTTGCTTTTTGATAGGAGGTGGGAGGGTCTGGGAGGGAGGGTATGCTGATTGGCTGGAATGTGTCTGCTGACTGTGAGGTACAGGGTCAAAGTTTGCTCAATGATGATTTATAGGAGGCGAACCGAACATCGCATAAGTTCGCCCGCCGCAGCGAACGCGAACATGCGATGTTCGCCGGGACCTGTTCGCGGGCGAATAATTTGGGACATCTTTATGCCAGAGCTGATTAGCTGCCGCCTACACTTTCATGGTTTAGACTGCTTCTGGTTTACCCCTACCCCTGGCTACTGACTTTTGCTTACATTGGGGAAAAGCCACTCGAAGGGCAATTGCCCAGTCTCCCCCACACGCACCCCAACGCCAGCGCTGACTGCAAAACAGGTAGGATGATAACATGTGTTTAGGAAAATCATCTTTGCTTGCTGTTCGTCTTTCATGTTATAATAAAATGCAGTATTCTTCAAAGGATAGTGCATTTGGCTTTATCTGTTTTCATAATGTTTTATCCATCATGCAAACGTTTCAGCGACAGAATCTGATTTTCTGTAGACTGCTCCCAAACAATACCATTCTTTGATCCATTTCTGAGCCTATATTGATAATGTATAAGCAACTTTTGTACTGGGCATTTTTCAGTTTTTCAATAGCTGGAAAAGAAGAGTAACCTGGAACCATCATTATTTAGTGACTTGGTTTAAAGGGGGATCTCTTGAGAATCATGTAGGATTTATCTGACAGAAGTGCTCAGTTTCCAGCGTACGCTAAAATCTGCATTTTGGCTAGGGCCCATTCACACGACCAAATTTTTCTGTCCACACCCATTCTGCAATTTTGCGGATCGAATGCGGTCTGATTGGATTCAATGTGCTGACCGCATCCACACTTCCATTCTATGGCCCCACAAAATGTAGAACGTGTCCAATTCTTGTCTATATTTGCAGATAAGAATAGGCATTTCTATCATGGAAAAAGACTTTCTGATATGCAAAAGGCAGAATGTACATTGCCAGTATTTGTGTTTTGGATACAAAAACGGATACAGTTGTGTGAATAAGCCCATAATATGTAGTGTTATTTTATCATCTGAATTAATATTTAATTAATTTGAACATATTTTTACCTTTAAAATCAATGCTGATGTGGCAGCGCTCTGCTTATTCCATAGTACCTATAGACATCACTGGAAGAAGCCACTGTAGCCACGTACAAGTAAGGCCACCTCTCCATTGAGCTTAATGGTAAAACTAGCAACGAATGGCAATTTAGAATTGGCAAAAAGTGGTCCCAATACGTGTCCCAGAGGTGCCATCATTTATGACATTGTCTGTTATGTCAAACTTAAAACCATAATATTTATATTTTGTTCCTTGACATTACTAATTTTTTCAGCTTTGTAAATGAGTATCTGTCACCAGAGTCATCACATTTCAGGACAATTACTCTGTATCCCGTGAAAGTTAAACTGTTTGGTGCAATGGCACCTCTTAAATGACCCCTATTGATGTAAAAAGATTTCTAAAAAGCTAAAACCAGCCCTGTACCACACATGGGTCCAGATATCTCCACATTCACTGCCCCAATTGCTCTGCTATATTATCTTTAGCCTGGCAGCTCAGTGGGTGTGTACTCTCTGCTGCAACCTTGTCCCTGTGACTGCCACATCTTCTAACTGAACATGAATGTTAAAGATTTAAACTGAGCATGTTTGACCAGCTCAGTGAGATGGACAAAAAAATAAGGAAAGGAAGAAACAGCAGCTAGCGCTATACAGATACATTTCATTGAATAACTGACTGGCTATACTACATTTTTAATTGCATGATGCAATCATAAAAGTATTTAGATCCAGGTGCTAATGTAGTATGAAAAATGTAGAATATGTTTCATAACACAACCCTTTTAAATGCCCACTACTACAGATGAGCAAATCGAATCCCATAAAGTGGAATTCAATCTGAATTTCAGGATAAATTAGATTCGCCCAGAAGCCGAATTTCCTCGTGCTTCGTGTCAGCAAATCGATTTAAACTGAAATAGTATGAAAAACAAAAAAATTCTAACTTACCTTCATTTGCTCACGAGGGGCCGCCAGCCTCCATCCTGCTTGAAGATATTGGCCAAAATCCTGTGCGGCGTGAGATTACAAGTTTGATTTAATTTATTTTTTATTGTTAATTTTACACTCAGTTGCCGTGATCATGTATGAATGCGGCATCTAAGGGGTACAATGATGGGGGCGGTGCTATCGCAGCTCCCTGTCATTGCGCCCGCTACTGACAAAAAAATGCGCTTTGTGACGAAGTAATTGATCACAAAGCAAACTTTTTGTGAAATTAGGCGAATCTGCCGAATCAAACTTTTAAGAAATTCGCTCATCTCTACCCACTACCCTATATGCCAACATTACAAAAAAAAACATTTTGGGGGTACTTTATTAATCTGAAATTCGCCTAAATTAGGCGTATTTCAGGCACAGATTGCCGCTCAACGGTTAGTTGCACCACAATCTGTGACTTCTGCCCACTCATGCCAGGTTTAAAATGGTAGGTGTAGCAGGCCAGTTTTATTTATTATTTTCTACACCTGTTTCAGGTGTAGAAAAAAGTTGAAATGTACGACAACTAGGAAGCTTCTTACATTTAGAAGTGGCGGTGAATATGCCAAAGTTATGAAAAGGCCAGCGCCTCTTTATAACTGCGGATCCACCGCCAGCTTAGGGCTTTATTAAGATCGGCGTCTAAAACGCCAATCTTAATATATGTGCCCCTTTGTGCCTGGTCCCTACAGATTATACAAAATAATAGAACTGGAAGTATTTTTCTAATTTCCATGAAACCTAAAGTTAGAGCTGGAGATAACCAAAGCTTAGAATGCAAACAGCCATATTTTATACAGTACTAATAGAAGGACCCGACTTCGCATGGGTATATTTCATCTATTTCACTTATGGTTTGTGTGTGTCATTAAAAGATATCGACAGTATCCCCCATAACAGTGAACTCCACAGCCCCCCCACCCTTCAACACTGACCCCCCACAGTGCCCAGGCTTCTTAAAATGGGACCTGCACAGCAGCCCATCCCTTTTTCTTTGACCTTTACAGCAGCTCGCCCCTTTAACAGTGAGTTTCACAGCACCCCACTCCCTTAACAATCACCTGCTCAGGGGCCCACCCCTTTAAAAGTGACATCCACAGTGTGCGCCCCCTTAACAGTGACCTCCACAGTGCCCGCCTCTTTAACAATGACCTCCGCAGTGCCAGCCCCTTTAACAGTGACCTCCACAGTGCCCGCCCCCTTAACAATGAACTCCACAGTGCCCACCCCTTTAACAGTGATCTCGACAGTGCCCACCCCTTTAACAGTGACCTCCACAGTGCCCGCCCCTTTAACAGTGACCTCCACAGTGTCCACCCCTTTAACAGTGACCTCCACAGTGCCCGCCCCTTTAACAGTGACTTTCAAAGTTCCCGCCTTATTTAACAGTTAGCTCCACAGTGCCTGCCCCCTTAACAGTGACCTCTACAGTGCCCGCTCCTTTAACAGGGAAATCCACAGTGCCTGCCCCTTTAACAGTGACCTCCACAGCAGCTGTCCTTTCAATAGTTGCCCCTTCCCCCTTAACAGTGTCCTCCACCGTGCCCACCCCCTTAACAATGACCTCCATAGTGCGCGCCCCCTTAACAGTGACCTCCACAGTGCCCACCTCTTTAACAATGACCTCCGCAGTGCCTGCCCCTTTAACAGTGACCTCCACAGTTCCTGCCCCTTTAATAGTGACCTCCACAGTGTCCGCCCCACAGTTCCTGCCCCTTTAATAGTGACCTCCACAGTGTCCGCCCCTTTAACAGTGACCTCCACAGTGTCCACCCCTTTAACAGTGACCTCCACAGTGTCCGCTCCTTTAACAGTGAACTCCACACTGCCTGCCCCTTGAACAGTGACCTCCACAGTGTGCGCCCCCTTAACAGTGACCTCCACAGTGCCCGCCTCTTTAACAATGACCTCCGCAGTGCCAGCCCCTTTAACAGTTACCTCCACAGTGCCCGCCCCCTTAACAATGAACTCCACAGTGCCCACCCCTTTAACAGTGATCTCGACAGTGCCCACCCCTTTAACAGTGACCTCCACAGTGCCCGCCCCTTTAACAGTGACCTCCACAGTGTCCACCCCTTTAACAGTGACCTCCACAGTGTCCGCTCCTTTAACAGTGAACTCCACACTGCCTGCCCCTTGAACAGTGACCTCCACAGTGTCCGCCCATTTAACAGTGACCTCCACAGTGCCCGCCCCTTTAACAGTGACTTTCAAAGTTCCCGCCTTATTTAACAGTTACCTCCACAGTGCCTGCCACCTTAACAGTGACCTCTACAGTGCCCGCTCCTTTAACAGGGAAATCCACAGTGCCTGCCCCTTTAACAGTGACCTCCACAGCAGCTGCCCTTTCAATAGTTGCCCCTTCCCCCTTAACAGTGTCCTCCACTGTGCCCACCCCCTTAACAATGACCTCCATAGTGTACACCCCCTTAACAGTGACCTCCACAGTGCCCACCTCTTTAACAATGACCTCCGCAGTGCCTGCCCCTTTAACAGTGACCTTCACAGTGCCCGTCCCCCTTACAGTGACCTCCACAGTGCCCACCCCTTTAACAATGACCTCCACAGTTCCTGCCCCTTTAACAGTGACCTCCACAGTTCCTGCCCCTTTAATAGTGACCTCCACAGTGTCCGCCCCTTTAACAGTGACCTCCACACTGCCTGCCCCTTGAACAGTGACGGCACCTTTAACAGTGACTTTCACAGTTCCCGCCTTATTTAGCAGTTACCTCCACAGTGCCCGCCCCCTTAACAGTGACCTCTACAGTGCCGGCTCCTTTAACAGGGAAATCCACAGTGCCTGCCCCTTTAACAGTGACCTCCACAGCAGCTGCCCTTTCATTAGTGGTCCCTGCCCCCTTAACAGTCTCATCCACAGCACCCTGCCCCTTTAAAGCTGACCTGAAGCAGTGAAGAAAAATGGCTGGGTTGTTATGGAAACCTGTTGTAAAACTGTGTGTATGTGGAGATGAAGGACATGCAAGGGACATGTGACCATGTGTATGGCAGTTGGGATATGAAGAGAAAGACCTGCAAGCTACTATTGGCTAATTTAGGTCATGTGATGTGCCATATTTGAATTTTTGGGGAATATCTGAGGAACGGTATATCCTAGAGAGCTGTAACCCCCACAAGATTTCTTTCCAGGTAGCAAGGGATTGTGTATACCAAGTTTCGATGGTTTTGACCAAGTTTTGAAATCGATGGTTGCGTTTTTAAATGATCGCGGAACATACATACATAGATACGTCCTTCTTTATATATATATATATATATATATTTATAACATTAATATGTCCTTTAAACGGGTGCTGTGACTCACATAAATTGTCGAGAACCAATATTCTAGGGACGATTACTGTGCCTCATGAAGGCGCCATACAGCGCAACAAGTTGTACCTCTAGAAGTATAAAATACTATGTACTCGGAACCTTAGATAAATTCTATGTCATGATTCTGTCCAGTCTCTAAAACTCAGGATGAAAGGATACAAGTATCATTTAATTTCTTTCCATGTTTCGAATCCTGCTTGAGCGGTGGGAGGTTAGCTTTACTGCAAATATCATCCTACTTGTCCTATTCATTTTTCTTTCTATTGTACAATTGCAAGGTAAGTTTTTTTTTTTTTTTAACTTAAAATGGTGCATGGAAAAACAAAAATGATCAAATCTATAAAAATTATTTTATTTTGTCCACATTTATTGTGTAGTAAAAGGAGGACATTCAAGGACAGCGTGCAGCCTAGCCTTTCCTTTCAAAGCCACTACACTTCAAATCCCTCAATCTTTTTGCCTCTCAGAAGAAAAGACAAAAGGATAAACACTTATCTGTGTCAGTAATCCCTGAAACTCTTTGGTAAACAAGTTGAAACTCTAGACTTTATGTCTAGAAAATATGGTGTTCTGGATGGTTTGTCAAAAGTAAACAGGTGACTCCGATTTGGGAATATAATTTCTGCTTTTTTGTACTATTTATATGGTTGCTATATATGTAACCCTATCAATTGAATATAATAATTTCAAAGTAAACTGCCTGATAAGCTTTTGAGATAAAGTAGGTCATCAATTGACCCAGAAGTCTTTAATATTATTAACTCTTTACTTAATATTGTAAGTAATCAATAATACAGAGTCCAAATGTATACTTATAAATCTAACTAATGACATTTTGTATTTAGGGCTTGAATTAAATGGAATATATCAACATATTTATGCAGTTTGATCTCAGGGCAGCATAAACTAGTGACAGACACCCTGATTAAAATGCTAGGTCACATACTTTTTTGACCCAGTTGTTTTCTTAAATTTGACTCAGTTGTTTCCTTAAAATCTGTGATGAGAACCACATTGCTAGCCAAGTTCTGGTGTCCCAACTTTTGTGAGCTTTAGCTGCCACCTGCCCTCTTGCAGATGACTGGCAGATCTCTTCCTGTACTGTGTATACAGCCGTGGCCAAAAGAATTACGTAATGAGAATTACATAAATATTGGAAATTGGAAAAGTTGCTGCTTAAGTTTTTATCATAGCAATTTGCATATACTCCTGAATGTTATGAAGAGTGATCAGATGAATTGCATAGTCCTTCTTTGCTATGAAAATTAACTTAATCCCAAAAAAACCTTTCCACTGCATTTCATTGCTGTCATTAAAGAACCTGCTGAGATCATTTCAGTAATCATTTTGTTAACTCAGGTAAGAATGTTGACGAGCACAAGGCTGGAGTTCATTATGTTAGGCTGATTGGGTTAAAATGGCAGACTTGACATGTTAAAAGGAGGGTGATGCTTGAAATCATTGTTCTTCCATTGTTAACCATGGTGACCTGCCAAGAAACGTGTGAAGCCATCATTGCGTTGCATAAAAATGGCTTCACAGGCAGGGATATTGTGGCTACTAAGATTGCACCTCAATCAACAATTTATAGGATCATCAAGAACTTCAAGAAAAGAGGTTCAATTCTTGTTAAGAAGGCTTCAGGGCGTTCAAGAAAGTCCAGCAAGCGCCAGGATCGTCTCCTAAAGAGGATTCAGCTGCGGGATCAGAGTGCCACCAGTGCAGAGCTTGCTCAGGAATGGCAGCAGGCAGGTGTGAGCGCATCTGCGCGCACAGTGAGGCGAAGACTTTTGGAAGATGGCCTGGTGTCAAGAAGGGCAGCAAAGAATCCACTTCTCTCCAAATAAAAAACATCAGGGACAGATTGATCTTCTGCAGAAAGTATGGTGAATGGACTGCTGAGGACTGGGGCAAAGTCATATTTTCCAATGAAGCCTCTTTCCGATTGTTTGGGGCATCAGGAAAAAGGCTTGTCCGGAGAAGAAAAGGTGAGCGCTACCATCAGTCCTGTGTCATGCCAACAGTAAAGCATCATGAGACCATTCATGTGTGGGGTTGCTTCTCATCCAAGGGAGTGGGCTCACTCACAGTTTTGCCCAAAAACACAGCCATGACTAAAGAATGGTACCAAAACACCCTCCAACAACTTCTTCCAACAATCCAACAACAGTTTGGTGAAGAACAATGCATTTTCCAGCACAATGGAGCACCGTTCCATAAGGCAAAAGTGATAACTAAGTGGCTCGGGGACCAAAACGTTGACATTTTGGGTCCATGGCCTGGAAACTCCCCAGATTTTAATCCCGTTGAGAACTTGTGGTCAATCCTCAAGAGGCGGGTGGACAAACAAAAACCCACTAATTCTGACAAACTCCAAGAAGTGATTATGAAAGAATGGGTTGCTGTCAGTCAGGAATTGGCCCAGAAGTTGATTGAGAGCATGCTCAGTCAAATTGCAGAGGTCCTGAAAAAAAAGGGCCAACACTGCAAATACTGACTCTTTGCATAAATGTCATGTAATTGTCGATAAAAGCCTTTGAAATATATGAAGTGCGTGTAATTATATTTCACTACATCACAGAAAAACTGAAACAATGATCTAAAAGCAGTTTAGCAGCAAACTTTGTGAAAACTAATATTTGTGTCATTCTCAAAACTTTTGGCCACAACTGTAGTAGAAATGCAGATAATCATCAGTGAGGGGAGTCTGGGCTGGGTGGAAAATGTCCTCAAAATGATTGGAGCCTTCTGCATTCCAGGAGTTCAGATATCCTATAAAGGCCGCTTCCATACTTGCATCAATAATTGTAACCAAGACCAGGGTCAAAAGCCAAAAAAATAAAAAAATGAGATGGACATTTTTCCATTAAACTTTTGTTTAGGTTCAACTTCTGGTTTTGGTGGCCAAGCAAAAATAGGTTGCCTTCGTCTGAAAAATTCACCAGAAAATATGCAGGTGTGCATTGTTACAAAGGTTCGGATTTTGGTACGGATTACATCCCCCATGGAAAAGACTAAAGACATTCTGATTTAGAAAAGTCCCAGTACATTATTATATACTCTACACCCAATGCAGGCATTGACTCTTTTGAAACCCATATGATAACATGCAGAAAGGCTTTAGGTGACAAATCTTCTGGCGCATTTTTCATCATGTGTGACAACACGCTTAAGCTTCCTTTACGTATAGTTTCTGATGCAAAGATAGATTTAAAAAAAAGGCAATGTACTTCTTTCCTTACCTTACAGAAAGAAAACTGCATTAAACTGCATGCATTAATCCAGCTTTATTCTTGAGGATTTCATATTTTCATACTGAGCAACAGCCAACAGTCCCTGTATTTTGACTTAAAAAAGGAACCAATATACAGTAGTCTGTAAAAGCGAAATAAACCAGATCACAAGTACTGCACTGCCAGTCAAGCTAATGATAATAAACGTGGCCACACGAAAATCAACTAGCCGTTAGCTAGTGTGTACAGAGCCATTCAGAAGGAAAAGACATGTGATCATACATAAATGTAGAATAAGTATGAAAACTTATTCTACATTTATGTAGAAAACACAGTGGCACCTGAATATGAGGCATGCCAAAAAGGAATTGTGCCAGTGACTTTAGTGTGCCACTTGTATATGTCCATATGTCCCCTGGTAGAATTTAGAGGGGATCTTGGGGTTCCCTTATTGTAGTGGTTCTTTAATTGAATTGTAGATGCTGCTTCGCTAACATGCTATGAAGTCTAACCCACTTTTCAGCTTTACATAGTTGACAGGGATGGGCCAACAATACAAGGGTGTAGAAAGGTAAGAGCCACCCAGGATGGCTGAAGGAAAAGACAGGACTACAAAAAGAGCAGGAATTCAGTGTTTCACTTGGGTTTAATTATGTAAGCAATACTGTACAGTATGAAGCAATATACCAGTAGCTACACAGTAAAAAAAAAAAAAAAAAAGACATAACACATCATCCTATCGCATGGCTGGCCTGCATGAGCGCATTTAAGGTGCTTGACAACAGATAGCAATGATGGTGCATTAACAAAACAAATCTAGAATATACAGTATAGAAGTCTTAATTATTGTATCTAAATCACAGAACAAGAAATCAAACAGAACCCTGGTGTGGACCGTCTTAATATGTTTGTATTTTATGAGATGTTGTTTCTTTAATGTTCTCCTGAGCTATGGCTTGCTAACTGCATACTGCTGGGACTGTAGTTATCTCTGTCCACTGTTGGGTCTGTAGTCTCTATCTTTACACTGTTGAGTCTGTAGTCTTTGCCTACACATGTTGGGTCTGTAGTCTCTGGCTGTAGACGGTTTGGTCAGTGATCTCCAGTTGGAAGCCGTTGGGTCCGAAGCTTGTGTTCTACATTTGTAGTTTTGTAGTCTTTGACTGCGCACAGTTGGGTCTGTGGTCTCTGCCTGCACACTGTTGGGTCAGTAGTCTCCAAGTGGCTGCTTTTGGGTTTGTAGTCTCCAGCTATACACTGTTAGGTTAGTAGTCTTCAGCTGCACAGTGTTGGGTCTGTAATATATGACTGAATACTGCACTCTGTTGGCTCTGTAGTCTTTGGCTGCACACTTTTTGGTATGTAGTCCCCAGATTCACACTGTTGGGTCAGTAGTCTCAGGCTGCACATTGTTGGATCTGTAATCTCCAGATGCACACTGTTGGGTCAGTAGTCTCTGGATGCACACTGTTGGGTATGTGATATATGACTAAAAACTGTTGGATCTGTAGTCTCTGGCTGCACACACTTGGGTATGTAGTTCTGGCTACACACTGTTGGGCCTGTAGTCTCTGGCTACATGCTGTTCGGTCTGTAGTCTCCAGCTGCATATTGTTGGATCTGAAGTCTCTGACTACTTACTGTTGGGTCTGTAGTCTCTGACCACACACTTTTTGGTCAGTAGTCTCCAGATGCATACTGTTGGGTCAGTAGTCTCTGGCTGCACACTCTTGGGCCTGTAACATATTACTGAAGACTGTTGGATCTGTAGTCTCTGGCTGCACACTGTTGGATCTGTAGTCTCTGGCTGCACACTGTTGGGTCTGTAATATCTGAATGAACAATGTTGGATCTGTAGGTCTAGCTGAACAGTCTTGGGTTTGTAGTCTCTGGTTGCACATTGTTGGGTCTGTAATATCTGACTGAACATTGTTGGGTCTGTAGGCTCTGGCTGAACACTACTGGGGTTGTGGCTCTCTGGCTAAACAGTTTTGGGACTGTAGTTTCTAACTGCACACTGCTGGGGCTGTAACTATCTGACTGAACACTGCTGGTTGTCATTACCTTTGACCAAGGCTACTCTCCAGACAGGTTCCTATCTTAAGACCTGCTTTTAACTTCTTTTCAGAACCTTTCAGGCTTTTTAGCTCCACCAACTATAGGGACTTAATTCATTCCTTACCAGAGTTCATATGTGCCAAGTTGTACTGATCTTGCCATGCCATAGACCAGGGATGCTCAACCTGCGGCCCTCCAGCTGTTGTAAAACTACAACTCCTACAATTCCCTGCTGTAGGCTGATAGCTGTAGGCTGTTCGGGCATGCTGGGAGTTGTAGTTTTGCAACAGCTGGAGGGCCGCAGGTTGAGCATGCCTGCCATAGACAATTGTTAGGAGGTTTTGTTTCAATGTCTTCTTTGTCTTACTGCTCAGTTGTTCTTGCTGTTATCAATACGTTTCCTGATGAGTCTATAAAGCCTAATGATAGTAAAAAGTTAAGCGGCGTGGAAATACCATATCCTGGTGTGCCTCAACCCCGTACTGAAAAACGTATCCATTCCTAATCAGTGCAATAGGAATAGCTAGAAAACAGTTAACATAAAGACAAGCCTAAAATTATGATACTTTTGTTCTTTTTTGACATATAGATATGTTTCTAGTCCACAAGCTAATTTAATAGGGATTGACATAATTTCAGTGACTTTGTTAGGTACAGTAATTAGAGTTTAACTTGGGTTATTTTGATAGCCTGAAATGATGCGCTTAAAAACTTAATAATGTACTCATTTATTATTTCTAAGTAATGATGGTATGCAAACTTTAACAAAATAATGAGGCGATGAAGATACTGTGTCATAATTTGGCTTATTTATAGTTGCTGCTATTTGCCGCATTCATTAGTCAAAGACAGCATAGACACTTCAAAGAGACCAGTTGCTATGTAAACTAAACTGTCCAAATTATGTGAGAAAAAAAAAAAAATCACAAGATCATGAAAAAGATGAAATATTTACTGTTTATGCTCATATAGTATTATAATCAGTCTCAAGTAACGGAAAATAAAGAGTTAAGACAGTATAGTAATGAGTCCAAAAACAGCTTTACGTTTCTATGTGAGGTAATTTAAGGGTACATCTACATGGGATGCAAAAAGCCACTACACCGCAGCAAAAACTGCAACAAATATTTGCTGCAAAATACGGATGAGTTACATGCAGATTTTGCCACTGATTTAAAATATTCTACACTCATTATTCTGCTAATGGGCACCGCTCATGCAACACTGGTCATAAAAGCCATAATCCCATGATTGGTGTAAAAAAAAAAGAAAATCCAGTATCATATAGTACATGACAGTCTCTTTATAATAAAACTAGACCCAGCCCTGTACCTCACATGGATCCAGAGATCTCCCCATGAATTGTTCTAGTTGCCCTGCTAGATTTATTTCAAACTGGCAACTTAGGTGAGCACTTTCTCAGGGTGGCAATTGAACTATAGAACTGAGCATGTCCTTTCATCTCAGTGAGCAAGACAGAGAAATTAGAAAAACAGTAAACAGCAGTTGTCAGTATACTGATAGACTTCAGCAATGTCAAGCTAGGGTTCCTGTGGCCCACCAGTAACATTTGTTCCAGGGGCCCACTGAAAAGCTACATGCTGATATTAATTTCTCACACATCGGCAGGTGGCAGTAAGACGCCATAAGATGAATGATTATGGTGATATCGGCAGCAATTTCAAGAAGGTGGCTCCCTGGGGAAAGATGATACCAGCTGCCCTGCCTCTGTACCTAGAAGGCATCTCAGTCACCTTATGGATAGTTTGCTAAATAAGCCACCCAGTCTTTTATATGAACATAAGCTATTTGTGAAGCTGTTCATTGCCTATTTATATTTAGTGCTGTGCCATTTGGGTAGGTGGTGGGGAACTAGGGGGCCCATCTTTCTCATGAGCCCCCTGGGAGATTCACCTGGTCCCTTGTGGGCCAGTCCAAACCTGGACTTCAGTGAATAATTAAGTAGCTATACTACATTTTTTATTACATGCCATTAGAAAAGTATTCAGTTCCAGGTTCCAGTTTGAAAAATGTATAATATTTTTGTGGAACAACCCCTTTTAGTATATAGAACGTAAAAAATCCCTAAAATATAACCCTTATTGGTTCCTATTACAATCCATATATACTGTAATAATATCAGACCCTATGAGAGATTTGTGTACAATCTTTGCAAGGCAGGGTTTACCTTTGTTTGGGTTATTTTGCAGCTTAGCTATGTAAGGTATATACCTACATAGCTGAACTGCTGAAATATGAGAATACTCCAGCCTAGTACTAATATGGCGATCAGTTGTGGCTGCCCTTAGCACCCAAGAACCTAAACCTCACCTTGTCCTTCCTGCAATACCATATCTTCATACAATAGCTCTGTGACACATTCATGTACAATGTCTACAAGACTGGGGTTATCATTGCTTGAGGTGCTTTGCAGTTGATGTCCAATATCTGGGGAATATACAGAATTGCAGACTTACTGCATGAAGATAGGACATTGCAGGAAGGACAGGGTAAGATGAGTCCTTCTATTATAGACCGGTGACCAGCTACAACACCAACAGCTAGGAGCAGCCACAACTAAAAGCCATACTATTACTAGGCCATAGTGTACTCAGATTTCAGCAGACCTTGACAATGTAACTCTGAATATAGCCCATATACCTGAACTGAAACTATCCCACACAAGGTGTCCCACTGTCTTGCAGAGTTTGTATATGATGAATCAACCATAGTGACTGATATTACTACAGCCCCTGGTTTCCCTGTATATACACTGACATTTGTGTTTTTGTATGGTAATCTATGATTTTAATAAGAAAGACAAAAGTTACATTTACTGAACGGAAAGAATCCTTTCTCAGTATAGATGATATGTTGTGGATTTGTTATGGATTTCACCCTACACTTTGCACCACATGGTTATTTCTATACGGAATCCAGGTGCTATATGGAACAAGATAGTTGTGGTCTCGAAGCAGTTGCCCATCTTGCTCCTTGTAAATTATTTTTAAGAAACCACTACCCCTGGTGTCCTCCACATACAGTAGGTAAGCCCAGCCGTACACATAGGAAAGTTGTCAGCTGAACACTTATTCATCCAACAACTATTACTCCCAATTCCATCTTACACCCATCATCCCATCACTGACCAAGCATGTGTCCCGGGGATGCCAACAAGAATATATATTTTTTTCTTAACAACTTATTCCAAAATCATGGACAGCCAAAATGATTTATGGACATATTGGAAAACCATAATGCATGATAAAGATTATAGGTAATAAATGTCTATAGCTCAATATACTGATAAGAACTCATTACCATAAGTTACTATCAGCTGTAAAACTGATAATTGCCACTAAAAAATCTAGTCAAGTACCACCAGTCTCAAAAAAATCATAGGACATGTCTATTTTGCTAATCAGGCTGGAAAAGGTTACAAAACCATCTATAAAGAGGTTGGACTACACCAATCCGTAGTCAGACAGATTGCAGAAATGGAGAAAATTCAAGACCATTAATACCTCTCCAGAAGTGGCTGACTAACAAAGATCACATCGAGAGCAAGGTGTGTAATAGTCTGCAAGGTCACAAAGGAATCCAAAGTAACTAAATACCTTCCTCACATTAGCTAATGTTAACCCTTTTAGTACCGGGCCACTTTTCACCCCTAATCCTAGGCCAATTTTTACAAATCTGACATGTCACTTTATGTGGTAATAACTTTGGAACGCTTTTACTTATCCTAGCCATTCTGAGATTGTTTTCTCATGACGCGTTGTACTTCATAACACTGGTAAATTTGAGTCCACATATTTCACCTTTATTTATAAAATAATCCCAAATTTACACAATTTTCTAAATTTGAATTTCTCTACTTTTAAGACAGATAGTAATATCTCATAAAATGGTTATCAGTCAATATTCCCCATATGTCTATTTTATGTTGGCATTACTTTGTAAATGTAATTTTATTTTTTTAGGATGTTAGAAGGCTTAGAAGTTTAAAAGCTATTTTTCAAATTTTCAACAAAAGTTCCCAAACCATTTTTTAAGCACCAGTTCAGATAAAGTAATTTTGAGGGGCTTACATAATAGAAACCACTCATAAATGACCCCATTTTAAAACTAAACTTTGAAACTAAACCCCTCAAATTATTCAAAAATTATCTTAAAAACTTTGTTAACCCTTGAGGTGTTCCACAAGAATTGAGGTGAAACTTCAAAATTTCACTTTATTGATAGATTGTTTATGTTAATCATTTTTTATTGCAACACAGCAAGGGTTAACAGCAAAATAAACCTCAATATATAGTATTCTGATTCTGCAGTTTACAGAAATACTCCATATGTGGCGGTAAACTGCTCTATGGGCATATGGCAGTGGTCAGAAGTAAAGGAGCGCAATATGGATTTTGGAGGCAGATTTCGCGATAATAGTTTTTAGGCACCATTGTATGTGAAGAGACCCTGACGTACCCCTACAGTGGAAACCCTCAAAAAGTGATCCCATTTTGGAAACTACACCCCTTAAATAATATATCAAGGGGGGTACTGAGCACTTTGACCCCCTAAGCTGTAAAAATGAAAAATTTTGTTTCTTCCAATAAAATGTTGCTTTAGCCCAAAATTTTTCATTTTCACAAGGGGTAACAGGAGGAAAAGTACCCCAAAATTTGTTACCCATTTTCTCCTGAATACGGCAACACCCCATATGTGGTGGTAAACTGCTGTGGGGGCACATGGCAGGACTCAGAATGGAAGGAGCACCATATGGCTTTTGCAGCACAGATTTTGATGGATAGGTTTATGGGTGCCATAGGTTTTTACTTTTTAAGTAATCATCTTATGTGGGGGCTCATTTTTTGTGGGTGAGATGACAGTTCGATTGGTACCATTTTGGGGTAAATAAGACTTTTGTATCACTTGGTATTACACTTTTTGTGAGGCAAGGTGACCAGAAAATGGCTTTTTTAACAATGTTTTTTTTTTATGGCGTTTGCCTTATTAGGCAATATCTAATATGTCTACTTTTCTATTTTTTCCTATTTAAAAAAAATATTTACTTTATTTTGGGAAAAATAAACTTTTATTTTTTTTTTGTAAAACTTTATTTTTTAACTTTATGGGACTTAAACATTTGGGGGTCTGATCCCCTTTATAATGCATTACAATACTTCTTGTATCATAATCCATTGGCTGTAAGTGTATTGCTCACTGTAATACACTTACAGCTTCATGCCTGTGAGATCCAGGGGGCTGGATCTCACAGGCTCCAACGGAAAGCAGCCACGATGCCTAAGGAAGGCATTGGGCTACCTTTCCTGCCACTGGGTCCCTGTCACAGCAGCGCGGGGACCTTGATGGACACCCTGCACCTGGCAGGATACCGCATGTGCTGCGGTCAGCACCGACAGCGGCAATGCATTAAATGAGCTGGCATCTGTGTTTTCACCAATTCTGGCGCATACAGCAAGGGTCCAGCTATCAGTAGCTACCGGACCCCTGCAGCTGAGCTGTCTGCCCGATCAGAGCACTATAGCTGTACGTTCCTAGGATTTCTTTCCCAGTTTCCAGTGCAGTACATGTATGGCGCTGGTATCCTACGGGTTAATGTTCATGAGTCCACCATCAGGAGGACACTGAACAACAATAGTGCACATGGCAGGATTGCAAGACATCTTTAGTTTGTAAATATCATCTAGAACAATGTTGGAACAATGTTTTATATACAAGACCAAAATAGAAAATAATGGTTTGAATGAGTAGTGTTATTTTTGGAGAAAGGAAAACATTGCATTCCAGCATGAAAGCCTCATACTATCTGTGAAACACAGTGGTGGTAGTATCATGGTTTGGGACTCGTTTGCTGTATCTGGGCCAGGATGTCTTGCCATCATTAATAGAACACTTAATTCTGAAGTATACCAGCAAATTCTAAATGTCAAGACATCTGTCCATGAGTAAAATCTAAAGAGATGGAGTGTCATGCTCTCAGACAACAACCCTAAGTACACAAGTCGTTCTACCCAAGAAAGGTTAAAGAAGAATAAAGTTAACACTTTAAAACTGCCAAGTTAAAGTCCTGACCTTAATACAATAAAAATATTGTGGACGGACCTAAAATGAGCTGTTCTTTGGAGGAAACCCGTCAACATAACAGAATTAAAGCTGTTTTGTATGGAGGAATGGACTAAAAATTCCTCCAAGCCAATGTGCTTGACTAGCCAACAATTACTGAAAATGTTTGGTGAAGTTATTGTGCCAGACACTGAAATCAAAGGTCCGCCTCACATATTTTTGCCACTCACAGTCATGTGATTTAGGATCATTTCTCTCAATAAATAAATTACTAGGTCTAATATTTTTGACTCATTTGTTTGATTTGTTTATCTTTGTCTACTTTTAGGACACAAACATTCAAACACCATTGTATGAGAGTAACTTCTTCATATTTGCTGTACAGCAGATCTGAACACCACAAGCTGATGTCTTTCAATATATATTCTATATAACATTTAAAGTAATTCCAATTTTTTTCAGTTGCTAAGGTATAAGAAAATATATGCTACATGAATAATTATTGCCAAAAGATTATAAAAAGAAAAGGCAGAGCAGAGAGTGGACGGAGTCAGGATGAAGTTTTAAGGGCATGGAGGGGTTCACTAGACAAGCTGAAAAGGCAAAGGTGATCAAGAGCACATCTCTACGGAGTAATGCTAATAACAGGGGCGGAGATGCAACAGACTCTCAATCATTTTTATGACCAGAAGAGCAGTTGTAATAATTAATAGGTGAAGTAGCTGTTATCAGTGTATAATCCATGTAAGAATTTAGTAGGTCTGTTGAAGAACTGAAATTTATTTTCTACTGAACCAAGCATAAAGTAATTATATAATGACATTTTTGTGGACTGGAAAATCACAGATGCAAAGTCTAATACTGAGTAAGGCTGCGATAGCAACAGCAATAATATGATCATTTGGTGTTTGTGTTATGACTAATGATTCAATTGAACTAAACCTAAATTGCAATTGAGTTTCATATTGATCAAAGTATAGCTCAGTGAAATTCAGAGGGAGTGAGTGGTAGGTCTTGAGGCCATAATCTTTCCTTTCTGAAGGTGTGGTTTAATTTCTTCTAGACTGAAACTAAGCATTAAAGGTACCCAAGAGTTGGCCACATTTAATTAGTGGTTCTGGCTGCCCATCAGTACTGGTATTTTAATGAAATTTCAGGTGGCATATTTCCTAATCATATCTAAAAATTTTAGAGGGTAGTGCATCAAATGTTTAATCTAAAGAGTAGGCATTTGCAAATGTATCATGTATTTGTGCCATAGTGTGGTTTGCACCATGCATGACAATTTACATTTAGTGAAAGGCAGCCAGATGTTTTGTGGCTACATTTTTACCCATACATAGTTATCATTGTGACTTTTTGCTAAAAGTTGCACAAATGTTGTGTGTACTGAGTAATAAATTTGGTGCATTTTCAGACACCTTTTAGGGCGGGTTCGCATTGGCATTATGGCATTCTGTTATAGGTTCCGTTATAACAGAGTTATAACGGAATATAATGAAATTCTAGGACAGAATGCAAAATGGAAGCCCTTAAGAGGTATTCCGTTTTGCACCGTCCTAATACATGTCTGTGGTGGCACATAACAGTTCCATTTGGTCCCATTATACATGACGGAAAAAATAGCCCTGTTGACAGTTGGCTTACTGTAGTGTATAGTAACACAATCTTTCCGGTGAGCTACCCACCACTTACCCAGAGAGGCACAGCAAGTTTCTAAGATGGCTAGTAGTTTGTGTGCCAAATTTCTGACTTAATCTGAACCAGAAATTAGGCACATTTTCATTAGATCTTCCCCACTGTCTTTAAATATACCAATCACTAAAATACAAACTGTTATTTAAATGTTAGTGTAACATTAAATATGGAGCCGGCTCGTAAGCTATGCAAGCACCATAGTCGTCAGGTGCCTGCTGTTTTAAACAACAGGCACCATGCACTAATGTATGCGATCAACAATAACAACGACCCATAGGGATCTATAACAAGTGATCATCAGTAGTGTTGAGTGCGAATATTTAAATCTCAAATTTTTATCGCGAATATCGCCACTTCGAGAATTCACAAATAATTTAGAATATAGTGTTATATATTTGTATTTGCGAATAGTGTTGATCGCAAATATTCTAATCGCAAATTTATCACAAATTTATTTGCCAATATCGGCACCTAGCGACATTCCTAGCAACCAATAGGAAAGTTGCCTAACGCTTAGTGTTGATCCTAAATATTCGAATTCCGATTTTTTATTGCAAATATATTACATTGTCGATTTTCGCAATAAAGTAAATAATGACTGGAGATCACAAATTCTCCAATTTGCGAATTTATGGAGAATATTCAGCCAAAAATTCGCAAAATATCGCAAATTCGAATATTGGCTATGCCGCTCATCACTAATCATTAGATTGCCTCTTTCATAGACTCCGATGCATTAGCATCAGATATACACTATGGGGATAATTTTTCATTTAAGGTTCTTTTTATGTTAGTTTTAGGTCTGGCTTTGCTTTGTGTGCCTGCACCAAATTTATGAATTGGGTCACCTTAATAATATATTTGGTGTGAGTGTAACATGGTTTACACCTTTAGGTGTACAAGTAGACCAGGGGTTGCCTGGGGGGGGGGGGTTGTGAGTTTTTTGCGACTTTGCCACATATAGTAATTGAGCCATAATCCATTTCAAATCCCGCTTTTTAGCTCTGAAACATAGACCACTGTGAAAAGTGGCGAAGATCACAAAATGTCGCAAAAATGTTGCAGTTTCCATGACTTGCGACTATTTTAATCCACAAAACTGATATATCTGATTTCATAAATGCCTCCCTATGTTCTTATGGAACACTGACAACATTCCCGATCCTTTAACGGAAAAAAAAGGGAGTAAGAAACAAAAAGGAAAAAAGGAAAATCGCCTGGTCTTGAAGGCTTCAAGCAAGGCCGCTACAAATACGAAGTCCACTAGGACTATTTTCTCTAAACATCTTCATTAATGTAACACTTTTATGTGTATTAACATTGACCTTACTTCTGGTTCAGTGTTGGCATGATTGGCACTCCATGTTTTATCTTTCCAGCTATGCCACCCAGGTTAATAAAGCTATATCCATTAGAATGCATTGTATATTGATAGGGCGTTTATCCAAGAAGTTGTGTGGAGTGAATTGAGCTTCGGATTCAAGATCCGAAGTCGATTCATTCAAAACTTCGTTTGACTGCTGTACAGAGACAGGTCTCTGTAAAGCCATTAAAATGTATGGGTTCCACCGAGGGGAATCTGTTACCACTAAACAGTGCTCACCAGGAGCAAAAATAAAGTCACAACCAAGATGTACAAAAAATATATTATACATTTATTGATAAATTAATAAAGAATCAGACATAATAACATACACAAAAACCTGTGCAATTGAGGACAGCAAAAACAGACCCAAGATACCACTCACTGGGGCTAGAAAAAAATCCCCACTCAGATGTAACAGATACTGACATAATAATACACTAATCGTAGGGCTAGAGATCAATCCCAATAGTTAATCAAGTTAATCCCAATATTAATTAATGCCACATAGCACAAGATTCGTAATTAAATGGAACATATTATACTACAAGTAACATACCGTTAGCCATAATGAAAGGGGGACCAGCGCCAGTGAGGCAAACACACCTCAACGCGCGTTTTGCACTCTGCTTCGTCAGGAGGTACCTTGACCTAGGTGCCTGTGTCAAGGTCCTTGTGATCTGCTAAGGTTCCTGATATCCGCTTATGTTCCTGTGTTTCTGACTCGTACTTGTGTTCCTGGATTCTGCTACCCATTTGATCCCTGCCTGCTTGTCTTGACTCTCCTCTTGCCGACCCAGATTGCCTGACCTTTACCTGTACCGCCTGCCATGACCTTTTGCCTGTCTAACTTTGCCTCTGCCTCATCCTTCGGTCTTGCACTGTTGCTCCTAGTAACGACTCAGCCTGCTGACAACTCCTGTACCTCTGGTACCTTTCTCAGGTACCTCCTAGTCTGCCAGGACTAGCTGCCTCGTGTGCCTATCTTCCTGAAGACCTGGTGTTCCCCTCTATCCCCACCATCAGGGGTACTGTGAAGATCGAGGGGTTCACTTAGACAAAGCCCTTAGAGGAGGTAGGACATGTGGCACAGTGGGTTCACACACGCTGGATCATGACTCCGGTGCATTTACATGCTGTACGGAGACTGAGTATACTTTATTTATGGCGATTCATGATAAATTTGTAATGAATCAAATTTCTTGGGGAACTTCGACGAAGCTGCTGAATCAAATTTTTCAAAACTTTCTAGTCATCAGTATTGGAGAAGAGTCCAGAAGAGAGACAGCACTACTTACTGGTCCACTTTGGTAGATCCAAACTGTGGCAGTGCCAGCAGGGTTGAGCCCTAGCCTGTCTGGCTCCTGATAGTCATAAGATGGATAGAAGACCACAGCACTTAATGTCTTCAGAGAAGTTTCAGAGTTTATTCACCAACTATGCAACGTTTCGACTTCTAAGAGTCTTTCTCAAGCAAAGACTCTTAGAAGTCGAAATGAGTGCTGTGGTCTTCTCTCCATCTTATAGTCATCAGTATTAAAATCTTGGACAACCCATTTAATATTGCTCTCTTCACATAGTGTACCAGGAACTCCTCTGCCTAGGCCTAATGATAGGTATGGACAGACGTGTCTCACATATAGTTAACCTGGCAGAAATACACTCTCTGAATCCTTATGTAACAGTCCAATTAGCAAAACTTCAAAAATAAGCTAAAAGAAAGATACAGATCTGAAGAATGGGGAAGATTTAAATCTCATGTGTATAAATATACACATGTATTTTTATATATTCCTCTATAATCAAAGAGGATACATTCTGTGTATATAATTATAAAAGCAACACATTCTGCCTGTACAATTATGTACAATGAGAGTAGACTGGAATTGTGTAATTGTGTTCTGTTCTGCTAAAGAGCAAGTGTGAGCAAGAGTAATAATAAACCCAGAAAAATGCCTGCTGCAAGCGGAATGTAAAATTACCAAATCTTTTTGTTCCTTTTTAATTTGGGTAGAATGATTTGGCTGGCAAACTCGCTGCTGTGTCTTCAGTTTTATTCTCTTGCTGCAGAGATTAATAAAAGTGAATGTGAAAACAATCAGCATGCAACCGGTTATTAAATTTAGCTTCCTGCCAGGGTAGTGCCAACATTGGCCTCTTTAGACTACAAAGTAGTCACCAGTGAGAGTGGGGCACTAAAAGTTAGGTCAAAACAGTGGGTGCTCTTCTGCAAGTGGAACTACTGGTTTATTGAAGATAGCCATAGGGTTTTAATCACTAGGACTTAAATTGGTTCTCTGGGCTTTTAATATTGATGACCTATTCTCAGGATAGGTCATCAATATCAAATGGTCCGACACCAGGCACCCCCGCCAATCAGATGTATGAGGAGACGGCATGCTCAGTGTGCACGTGCCATCTCCCGTCTCTCTTCCTGTTCAGTTCCGCTTTGCCACAGACTGTAGCAGTGGGCAGGAAGAGAGATGGGAGACGTCAAATGCGCACTGAGCACGCCGTCTCCTCATACAGCTGATCTGATATTGATGGCCTATCTTGAGAATACGTCATCAATTTAAAAGCCCGGACAATCCCTTTAAAGGGCTTTCCAGTAATAAATACTTTTTTATTCAATGTCTGCAGCCTGCGTCCTGAAGAAGAAAAATCAAACTTACCTGCTCCCTGCTGCTTCAGTCCTCTGCTGTGTCCATGACCGGCTTTAGTGATAACGTGCTGCTTGTGGCCACATCACAACTGAAACTAGTTATTGGCTGCAGTATGTGACCGTGCCATGCAATTACAGATGTAAACACTGCAGGGACTAGAACATGGACACAGAGGATGCAGCGTCGAAGACTGGAGCCTCTGTGAGCAAGTATGAATTTTCTTGAGGCAGATTGCAAGTAATACATAAAAAATGCTTATTTTCAGAAAACCCCTTTAATCCTTTGAGCCCCAGATGATTTTATATTTTTGCATTTCTGTTTTTTACTCTCTGCCTTTCTGGGGCCATAACATTTTAATGTTTTCTGTTCGTGTAGCTGTAAGAAGGCTTGTTTTTGCAGTTTTACGGATTTTGCTCATACGATGTTCCCTATGCTAAAACTGATCCCTTTGTTCTCTGGGTCAGTACAATTATAGCAATATCACATTTATATAGTTTTTCTTGTGTTTTATAAAAAAAAAAACTTGAAAAAAAATTAATTTTGTTCTTTTGATCACCATATTCTGACCTCCATAACTTTTTATAGTTACATATATAGAGCTGTATGGGGGCTAATTTTTTGTGGGGTGACCTGTACTTTGTATTGATAGCATTTGATCACTTTTTATTCAAATTTTGGTGAGGTTAAGTGATGAAAAAATGGTAAATCCACCATTTTGATGTTTTTTTCTGTAATGCTGTTTGCCAAACGGAATAAATTATGCTATGGAGGTTTTTGGATATAGTGATGCCTATGATGTTTATTTTTTAATTGTTTATTTTAATTTTCGTAAGTGATTTAAATGTTTAAATGTTTGATTTTTTCAAAAACTTTTTTTTTACACTTTTTAAAAGTTTCTTCTTGGAAACTTGCAAATGCAATCATTAGATTGCTTCTGTCAAGTCCAATTCATTAGCATTGGCGTCTATGAGAATTTCACTATGTATCCTGTGTTCCCATGACAGCCTTGCATCATCCAGAAGGACCAGGGCTACCACAGGGAATAAATAGCTCCCCAAATCACCACTAGAGGGAGCTGTTCCTGGCTCAGAAGCTTCTGGGTTTTCAGCCTTAAGATACCGTGATTAGTGATGAGCGGCATAGGCAACATTCGATATTTCGCACATTTTTGGCCAAATGTTTGCCATAAATTCACAAATTTGAGAATTTGTGATCTCCAGTCATTATTTACTTAATTGCAAAAATCGGCAATATAATATATTCGCAAAAAAAATTCGCGATTAGAATATTCGCGATCAACACTTACCGTGATCACATTTGACTACAGCATCTAAAGGGTTAAATGTCTGTTTTCTGCATTATTGCCAATCTCAGACATTAGCCATGGGTCTATGCTGTTTGAAACATGGCACAAGCTGCCCAATAAATTCCCCCCATATTTACGACTTTCTCCATACATCTTAGGTGGTGGTTATCTAAGGGTTAAGAGTGCTTCACTGGATATATACTGTACAGTGCATTCAGAAAGTCTTCAGACGCTTTCACTTTTTTATATTTTGTTGTGTTGCGGCCTTGTGTTTAAGTAAAAAAAATAATGTTTTTCCATTCTGCACCATAATGAGAAAACAGAATGTTCAAATTCTTTGCTAATTTATAGAAAATGAAAAACTAAAATACGGCATTAAATAAGTCTTCAAACACTCTAGTCTTCTTTAGTATGATGCCAACACTCCAGTCTTCTTGGGTATGATGCCACAAGAACTGCACAGCGGGATTTGGGGATTTTCGGATATTCTTCTATGTAGTGATGAGCGGCAGGTGCCATATTCGATTTCGACGAAATTCGCGAATATTCGAATGAATATTCGTTTCATATTCGTCGAAATCGAATATTCGTCATTTTTTCTAGTTATCGCGATTAACATGCGATTTAAATAATCGCATATTGCGATTTGTACTTAAGGCTACTTTCCTATTGGTTTCATATCTAGAATTAGCGAGGATGACGAATATGACGAATGTATTCGTCTATTCCTCAAAACGAAGATAACGAAGTATTCTACATCTTCGTTTTAGCAACCTGTTCAGTCAATCTCGCTAATTCTAGCAATCAAATAGGAAGGTTGACTATAGAGATAGCTGTAGTTAATTAGCTATGCGATTTTTTTTTTTAATAAATAGAATACTTATAATAATTTTATCAAGTAATATAATTATTGTATTTAAAAAAAAATCGCATAGCGAATTTAACACAGCTGTCTGGTAAGTCAACCTTCCCATTTGATTGCTAGAATTAGCGAATAGCTAAGTTGACGATGACGAGACGAATAGGTAGCTAAAACGAAGATGTAGAATACTCGTTATCTTCGCTTTGAGGAATATGACGAATACATTCGTCATATTCGCTATTCGCTAATTCTACCAAGCCAACCATAACTTCTGTGCTCATGGAGCGTCCCCATCACCATGGGAACGTCTCCATATACTAAAATGTACTGTCGGATTTGAGGAATTACGTTGAAATCGCAATGCGATTAATTCAAGTTATATTAATCGCATTGCGATTTCAACTTAGAGCTGGGTTTATAATGGGTCAGCTTGCTAGAATTAACGAAGTTAACGAATATGGAATATAGCAGCAGTGTTAAGTTGAAATCGCAATGCGATTAATTTAACTTAAAGTATTCGCATTGCGATTTCAACTTAGAACTGCTAGTGCATAGCTATACTCCATATTCGTAAATTCTAGCCTATGTAAGATAGCAGTGCTAAGTTGTAATCGCAATGCGATTAATATAACTTGAATTAATCGCATTGCGATTTCAACGTAATTCCTCAAATCCGACAGTACATTTTAGTATATGGAGATTCTCCCATGGATGGGGACGCTCCACATGAGCACGGAAGTCGGCAGAAGCGGCAACGGGCACTGACTAGAGCAGCCAGGAAGCCAGGAATCCTCAGGACAGGTAAGAACTACTTTTGGGAAGTAGGAAAGAAAAAAATATAACTAAAAAAAAAAAAAAAAAAAAACGAATATTCGAAATAGCGAATTTATAGCGCTATATTCGAAATATTCGCAAATTAGCGAAGTGCCGATATTCGCTAAAAAAATTCGCTTTTCGAATATTCGCGCTCAACACTACTTCTATGCAGATTCTCTCATGCTTTGTCTGGTTGCATGGAGACCATCGGTGGACAGCCATTTTCAGGTCTCTGTTCATTAGTATGTTCAATTTGGTCAGGGCTGTGGCTGAGTCACTCGAGGACATTCACAGAAAAGTTCCTAAGCCACTCTTGCATTGTCTTGTCTGTGTGTTTAGGGTCATTGTTTTGTAGGAAAGTGAACCTTCAGCCCAGTTTGAAGTCCAGAGCACTCTGAATCACATTTTCATTAATAATATCTCTGTTCTTTGCTCTATTCAACTTATCCTCAACTCTGACCAGTCTTACTTTCTCAGCTGCTAAAAAAAAACACCCCCACAGCTTGATGCTGCTGCCAACATGCTTCACTGTACATAAGTCATTAGCAGGTGCTAAGCAGTGTTTGGTTTCCTCAAAATATGACACAATTCAGTCCAAAAACTCCAATATTGGCTTCATCAGACCAGGGAATCGTGTTTTTCACAGATTGACGGTCCTTTTGGTGCAATTTTTACAAAATTCAAATGGGCTATCATGTATCTTTTACTGAGGAGAACTTTCTTTCTAGCCTCTCTACCATAAAGCCTAGATTGGTGAAGTACTGCAATGATGGTTGACCTTCTGAAAGTTTCTACCATCAGCCTACCAGAGTGACCATTCGGTTCTTAGTAACCTTTCTTACCAAGATCCTTCTCTCCCATAGTTTGGTAGGATGCCCTCTTGGGAATTTTCATTGCGGCAGAATTTTTTCGTACCTTTTTCAAGATCTGTACCTCCACACATTCCTGTCTCTCATCTCTACAGGCAGTTCTTTCCTTCTCATGGCTTGGTGTTTGCTCTGATTTGCAGTTGTTGGATCTTATATGCAACAGGGTGTTTTTCTAAATATTGTCCAATCAACTGAATTTACCTCAGGTGGATGCCAGGCAATGTGTAGAAACACCTCAAAGATGATCAAGAGAAATGGGAGCTAAATTTCAAGTGTCATAGCAAAGGGTCTTTATGGTCTGATGTTTTTCCTTTAATCAACTTGCAAAAATGTCTAAGACTCTGAAACTTTTTTTTTTATTTATTTATTTATTTTAGCACATGGCGGCAACATAACAAAATGTGAAAAAAGTGAAAAGGTCTGAAAACTTTCCAAATGCATTGTAGATACTAAACTCTAGGATCACTAGAAGTTAGACACTGCTTCATTGAATCTCTTAGTACTGCTGGGCATAATATTAGTCAATGCCATTTTATGCACACACTATCATGTGGGTTATTGAGAAAATGCCACTTAGTCACCAATAACTGGATCCATTTGCATATTTAAAACCGTTGAAAGTCAAACACCCTTTAAATTATTGCACCTTATATACACCATAGCTCAAATATGTCTTGATCTTTTAATGATTTAAAAGATCAATGACACTTAAAAATTGTGGATAACTCGTTAAGAAACACAAGAGATCCACTATATTGTGACCCCTAACTCCATTCCTGGCTAGACTATAAATATGCCCTCCAAATGAGAGGGGATTTGGGGGGGAAAGAATAAATTAAGACTTTTTATAGTTTATTTAAAATATATAAATAACACAGCAAAATACCACATGAAAAGTTGCCTGGGCATTAAGATGACCTGTCACCGATCCTGACATGTCTGGTTTGGTAACTACTCATATTCCTCATGCAATAACAATTCTGGTACACAGTTTCATATGAATCTATACTGTGACCTTCATTTATTATTCCTACTGAATAATATGAATGATTTTCCAACAGTCTGCAATAGACTGAGAGTTACCAGTGGGAAGGTGGCACTGCCAGCACTGATTAGATAGTGTCAGGACCCCCCCCCCCCCATCCCCAACCGACTGTGGACAATTTATTCATAAATGTATAATAGAAATAATAGAGGAATGGCATATCATATGACTGATATGAAAAAGTGTTCCGGAATTATTATTATGTGGGGAATGCAAATAGCTAGGTTAGGTGATCGGTAACAGATTGACGGGGTTCCACTCTCAGGACCCCACTGCTCATGCGATTGCAGCCTCCTCTACAAAACTACACTGCCTGTCATCTCGCTTGTAGCGGCAGCAGTGTAATTGCAAGTGCTCATTTTATTCATGTTAATAGGATGAGCATTTGAAATTGCACTGTGATGCTGCTGCAAATCGGTTGATGTGCAGTATAATCTTGAGGAGGAGGAGATACAGATTGGGATCTTAGAATTTGTGAGCTACACTAGGGACGGTGAGCAATGAAAACATCTGTAAAATGCTGTGGAACGTACCAGTGCTACATAAGAAAAATGAATAAAAATGTTAAAGAAGTATAATTTAGACATAACACTATTAGTAGACTGACCATACATTTTAGCCTCACTTTGGTTGCCACATTTCTATTCCCTGACGCACATGCACCTTCGGCTTCGTGTGTTATGTTAGCTAAAACCATAGCCAGATACCTCAGAGAATACTGTAGTTCACCTTCCTGAGAATAAAAGGATTACTTGTGTTGAAAAATGCAACAGCCTGAGCCTTATCTAGATATATTATTTAGTGTTATTTACACACTGTATGATGGCATTTCCATTGTGTGGTGCTGCTACTGGCACAGTATAAATTATTATTTTTATACTTTGTGGTGGCAGCACATATAGCATTTAGCAGGCACTTTTTAGTCATATTGTTTGGCTTTTACAAGATGACCATTGTACCCTGGGGGTTGAAACTGTGGGGTAACACACAGGACATAACCTTAAGGTCATGCTGGCCCTGCTAAGCATCCACTTCTTTTATTTTTCGAATTTTCATATATAGCTTATACTGTGCCACTTTTACTTGTAGTGAAACAATACAATATTATTATTACCTCAGTGGTCACAAGTTTTATGATACCACCCCCCGAGCTCTTGAACAGGCGTTAAGCAATGACAGCAATAGAAAATAATGTCAGAGTAACACTGACATATACAGCTATGGGTTAATGCATGGTTAACAATTCTAACTAACAGTGTGTTCAAAACCAGACTGCACCATAGCATGTTTTATGCTTTTTCATATTAGAAATCTTTCAAAAATTGTCCCTTATTGAGGGCAGATGGTGTTTAAACACACACCATGTTGTGGGAAAAATAAAGTGGCTTGTAAGGACCAAGCATCCAAAAATGATGCCTTAATAGGAAAAGATCCCTGCCCCTGTTTATACACATACATAATGTCAAACAAAACAGTGGCTTGTTCTACGCAAGCGGCCAAAAATGATGCATTAACAAGGACAGAATGCCTGTGTGTGTATATATATATATATATATATATATATATATACACACACACAAGTGATAATTGTTAGAGGAGAAAGTGGCTTGTTCTGAAGTTAGAACAAGCTGGAAAAAATTCTCCCTTTTACGTGTGGAGCACCAGCAGTACAGTGTGGATGTAGAAAGGCTAAGGTGTGTAGGGGTAATAGTGGCAGCAATAGTAGCGGCAGCACTAGCAGCACAATGAGAAACAGACAAGGCAATAGATCTGTGTTGGGATAGAAGTATTAGCAGTAGTAGCAACTGTATAGCAGTAATGGTAATGGCAGTAGGAGTAATGAAAGAGGCAGCAGGGTGATTAGCAGCAGGGAGTAGCAGCTGTGGCAGTGATGGCAGCAGTATGGCTGTATGGAACATGATGGCAGGGAGGCAGACAGACAGGGACAGTGGCATGATGGCAGCATCAGCAGTAGCTATACGTTACAGAACATGATGGTAGGCAGGCAGACAGCAGCAGTGGCATTATGGCAGCAGCAGTTGCAGCCATATGGTACATGATAGTAAGCATGCATGCAGTAGCATGATAGCAGCAGCAAAAAACAGTACGGAATATGATGGCAGTTACAAAACTTAATGCACTTGATGCAATTGATCGGCTGTGTGCAGAGTCAGATTGGCAGCTTAACCAACTGGGAACATTCTTTTATTACTATGCAGTCTGTCACTGACCATGCTGTGCTGCCATTATCATTCAGTATGTGATACTGTATGATAATGACAGCATCTGACTACAATGTGTATTAAAAACTGTAACACACATCACAGGCTGGTGTTGTCATTATCATACAAAGTGTATGATAGTAACAGCTCAGCTGGGCCGCCAGTGGCTGGACGCCATCGCTGCGATATATATCTGACCTATAGCTAGATACATGAAAGGTCTATAGTAAAGCAGGCTGATCGTCCAGTTCATTAAATCAGCAAATAAAAGTTCTTATCAAAGGTGGGATTAGTGAGGTTTCCCTAGGACAAATGCAGCAGTCAGTATCACACCACAGGCTCAGACACACCAGTGCAATAGCATAAATGTGCAAAACATGTTACTAGGAGTTTTATACAGTAGCTCATGTGTTACACTGAAATAGTTAACAGGAGAGCCCTGATCAGGGAAGGAAAGGGTTAATCCAGGTGCTGCTTACTGCAGTATTGTAATCCAGGGTAATAGGGGTGGGTGCATGGAGGGGGTGAGGGGGTTTTGGACACTGCAGAGAAATACTATGTTTAGGTGACATTGGGGGGCAATGACTACAGAGTGATACTATGAGATAGGTATATGTGATGGGGGGTGACTGCAGAATGATGTTATGTACATGTCAAGTCCTGATATTATGTATTGATTAATCATGAATTATTGATGATCTGTAATCCTGTAACGAGATTCACTTCCTATATATACTATATATATATATATATATATATATATATATATATATATACTCACACACATACAGGACTTGACATCCCCTTTAATGACTTATTATTAATTGTGCCTGCAGGCTTACAAACACTCATGATTTTGGAATACAGATATATGTTGGAAACAGCAATCATGATTAACCTGTTGGTCGTTCTGGCCCATCAAGCATTCTATATCATGGATCTCAGCTTCATTAATCCTATGTCCTCTTGTCCAGCATCAAAAATGATTCCTGTTTAACCTACACCTTGGTGTAATTAATGTGATTAGGCGATTGCCTGTCGTTAAAATCTACTCATGGTAATTAATGGTTCATACAGAACAACAAGTTAAACAAAGGGACACAAAGATTATTCTTCTGTCTGCAGATCACACGAAATATGCAGCTATGTGAATCAATTTAAAAAATCTTAAATGACCCCTAAGATTAAAAGGCAGATTTATCATAGCCTGGAGGCGTATATCGGGCTATGATAACCAGGCGCTTACCAGATGCTGCATCCGATTTATGACAAGGCCTAAATTAGGTATGGCATCCGGCATTCAGTGCCCCTGAACTGAAATGTACGCCAGCCCCTGGCTGGTGTAGATTTTAGTGTTCTTCTATGCCTATTTTCTGATAATAAATGTGTTGGAGCCACCACTCCCAGCAACCACGGAAGTATAATTAATATATAAATAATTAAAATTAATAAATATATTAACATGACTTTATAGTAGAACACGATGTACTGTATTTTAGTATTTTTTCCTTAAGGTCTTTAATACCAGCAAGCTTTTTAATCCTTTAATATGGCTACCCAATAACCCAGAATATTTTGTAACACTGGGGAACAAAATTTCCATTGAGTTACACTTGTTTTGGACTAACGTTTAACTTCAGAATCCAAAAGTGACTCCAGTTTTTCTCACAACAATATTTTAACCATACAAAGTGTACGTACAATGGAAAATAATGCAAACATTACTTACATGTCATATTTATGTAAAGTTATTTTTTTTCATACAAAGCATAATGTAAGTCAAATTGTGTCAAAATAGTAAAGTTAGGTAGCAGTTAAGGTAAAAATTTACGCTTATAGCTTTTCCTGGAGTGTTAATTCTGTGGACTATCTCGTCTGATGCTCCAACAATAGTCAGCCATCATATGTACATCTCATCTACCCTGATACCGTCTCTCCATGACCTTCAAATCTTGGTGGAATCATTCACCTTATATCCTCACTGACTGCACCAAGATTTTCCAGTAAGTTAGCAAGATGCACCTTGATGCTCATGTTGCAACCAAAAAAGTCCTTGACAAGATCTTTGAATGATAACCAAGCATTCTTTTGGAGTTCTGACATTGTCCCAATGAATTGTTCATCTTTAATGAGCTGCTGAATCTGTGGACTATCAAACACACCAGCCTTTATTTTTTCAAATGACAGGCTAGGAAATGCTAAAATGAGGTACCTGAAACAGTCTCCTTCAGTTGCCAAAGCTTTAACAAATTGTTTCATGAGACCCAGTTTCATGTGAAGAGATGGGAATATAATATTCTTTCTGTCAACAAATAGCTCATGTAGAATGTTTGGATCACTAGGTTTGAGTTCAGATCTTGAAGGCCAATTCTTCTCCATTCAATACTTCTCATGAGCTCTGCTGTTCCACATACACAGAAAACAAGCATACTAGGTGTATCTGCGTTGCTGACCAAGAAGAAAGCATACCAAGGTCAACACAGATGATCCAATTGTTTTTGGGATATTGCAACAACTCAGTGATTCAGTTGTATTTCTCCTTATTCTTCACAAAGACAAACTAAATGGCCTAAACAAATAATAACCTGTTGCCGGTCGCCATGATCATCCTCCACCATTCGAGAGAGGTTCGGTCTTGGCCAATAGGAGAGCACTAGTGCTCCCCTTGATCCAGGCTAGACCAATTGCATTAACATTTGAAATCAGCATTCCTATTTTAGACTAAATCAGCTGAAGTTATGTTTAAAATTGTTCCCCAGTGTAATCCATCCAAAGTTACTATGGATTAGGGGGTATACTATATTTTTCTACAGACCATCTTTACAGTGATGGAAATATATTGTTTCCTGTCCCCTGTGGCAGATGTGAACCTCTTGTTATGCGTTCATTCTCATCTTTATGTCATTCATTCATGTTCTTCAAGAGAACTAACGATGACCTGCTCACAAGACAGGACCCATAAGTAACACTTACAACAAAAGGATTCTACGATGAGTAATATATTCTTGTTAGCACATTTATCTTTACGTATAGTTTAAATGACATTCCTGGGACCATTTCAATCACTAGCTCTGTTTCTTTCATGAATAAAAAAGGAAAAGACTAAGGGTTATAAATACATGTTCTGTCTGATTACATACTTCATTCTCACAGCATTGTTTTATCTCAATAGAATTATATTCAGTAATTACAGTCTAATTATTATTCACATTTGAAAAGCAACTTCACAGTTTGCAAAAATCCCCTGTGCCATGTCTTTCACAGTGAGATGGCAAACATAAGGCTGTCTTCAGCGGAATGTTTTCTAAATTGGAAAAGGATCCAGATTATAAATATACGTTCTAATTAGCTACACAGAATTGTCCATCATTTGTCGTAAAAATCTTTTTACCGTTAACTGTCAACAAGTAACTCTATAAAACTTTAAAAAAAAAAAAATCCAGTGTGTGCTAATTTTCAGCCATGGTTGTAGCTTTGCCTCTTATAGGAATGATTTCACCCTCAAGTTGCTGTTGAATCTCAGACCTCACTGTGGATTCATTTTTCAATTCCTCAAGGTAGTAGTGCAAAGGGGAAAGTTGTGGTACTCACTAGTTTATTTGGCTCTTTATTCCAAAGGCTTAACTACCTTAAAAAAACAGGCATATTACATGGTAACATTGATTATACTGATGAAAACAAGACCTTTCATTTCTTTTTAGCTTGTACCACTGTGGAGATATGTGTACTTTTATATTTATGCAAGTTAGGCAGTTCAAGCACTGAGGAACGACAAAGATCTTGGAGCACCACTACTGCTAGGGCCCTCGGTGCTTTGTGCACTTCCACCCTCCCCTTTGATTGACAAGACTATTCAGCTAATGGTGCTTGTGCTGTGGCCCACTTAGTCATTTGTGGTTCAGCGTTATTTATGGTTGAAGATAAGTCTTTGGTGTCAAGGAATACCTGATTTTGCTTATGTATTGTGGCTTATATGTAGGTATTCATAGGTGGCAGGAGCGCCTCTGCTGAAGGGACTGAGCACTGTATGTGAACACTTACTGACCTTTCCATCTTGCCAGTAGCTGCACTCCTCTGCTGTCTGTGAAGCCGCCAGCATCTCTGCTTCTGGTTCAAAAACAGTAGACGAGCACGGCAGCTGGGAGGATGGAAAGTTCAGTAAGTATTCTCATTCACTTCCACCAATGAATGCCTACATATAAGCAATTTTCCAAGTAGAATGCATGATTTTTGTTAAAACACTATGACATCAATGACCGTTTCTACCCAAAAATAAAGCTGGACCACCAGTGAGCCAAAGTGCAGGCACCATTAGACAGGGCTGTCTAGCTGTCAATCCAAGGGAATGATCACTGAGGGGTGTAGCAGTACTGGTGCTCCAAGAGCAATGTTGGCCCCCACAGGTGCTCAACCTACCTAATGTGCATAAATCTACAAGTCTTTGTGCTGGTGCAAGCTGAAAAGAAAATAAATGTATTGTTTTAATCAGCAGGATCAATTCTACCAGGCAATATGTCTGGTTTAATACAGTTTATCGTGCTGACAGACAGTGGCGTACATAGAGAAGTAAGGGCCCCATAGCAAGCATCAAACCAGGCCCCCCACACAGGACAGAAGGTTTTATACCTAAACCATTTTCAATGACCCTTGGGCCATATTTTTACTGCTTCATTTGCTATAAGTTGTTCCATTAGAGGGTAGAGTCCTGACCAAGTTTTCACCTCCGGTAGAAGAGGAGATAATTCCAACTAAGACTGGGCCCCCTCTTGCCATGGGCCCCATAGCTGATGCATGGTCTGCCGCTATGGTAGTTACGCCTCTGCTGACAGAGACTGTTTAATGGAAGTTCTTGATGCAGATTTCTGAGACAAGGTCAGAAGTGGGTTTGGAAAGGAAATTAGAAATATAAAGCAAAAACTTTTTCTTGTCTTTTCTGCTGGATCCTCATATGGCTTTGGTTATTGAAAAGCTTTGATTTGTTTAGCATGGAATGTGTTTTCTACAAACATTTGCTCAGTAGAAGAGGAATGAATTGAAATGGCCCTCAGTACTATCTACTAAAATTGCAATAAACTGATCGGCTGAAAACAGGATACTACCAGGAAACTTTGAAACACTAAGGGCTCATTCACATGATCATATCCATTTTTACTGACTGCAAATTGAGGATCCGCAAAACACAGATAATGGCATTGTGCTGTGCGTTTGGCATTTTCCGGGCAAGAATATGGACAAGAATAGAACATGTTCTATCTTTTTTGTGGGGCCATGGAATAGAAGTGTGGATGCAGAGATCACACAGTGTGCTGTCTGTATCTTTTGTGGCCACACTGAAATGAATAGGTCAGCATCCGATTCAGATGAGGACAGAAAAATACAGTCGTGTGAATTGTATAATAGAAAGTTACAGAACTTTTTACTTTATAAGTAAAGATGAGCGAATCGAATCCCACGAAGTGGAATTCAATCCGAATTTCAGGATAAATTAAATTCGCCTCAAAGCCTAATTTCCTTGTTCTTCGTGTTAGCGACCAAAAAATCATACATACCTCCTCCATTTGCTCGCGATGGGCCGCCAGCCACCATCTTGATTGAATATCTCGGCTGAAATCCTGTGCATAGTGATGTATGACAGCATGCCGGCCGGCGTGAAGACGTAATCTCGCACCGCTCGAGATTTCACTATAGATCTTCAAGCAATATGGTGGCTGCCAGTCCGTCACGAGCAAATGGAGGCAGTAAGTTTGATTTAAAAAAAAAATATTTTAATTTCACACTGTTTTTACACATGTATGAACGCGGCATATGAGGGTTACAATGACGGGAGGCAGCGCAATCGCTTCGGGACTAAGTAATTCATCACTAAGCGAATCTTTTTGCAAAATTCGGCGAATCAGCCGAATAAAATTTTTCATAAATTCGCTCATCTCTATTTATAAGAATTACGCCTGTTTTTTGCATTAGAATAAAACAGCATTTAAACAAAAGATAACATTTTCCATTTAAAGTTCTTTCTCTCTACATCTAAAATGTCCTTCATAATCTGTAGAGTACGGATAGCTCTAAAGCCGAATATACAAGCCATTGAATTTTGCTTAGAGGTTGTCTTAGTACAGAAATTGATTACTTATTTTAGGAGTATAACACCAGTGTCTGTGCCAAGACGACTCTTTTAGAATCTGAGCTCCATATTAGAATCAACTTGATAATAGACCCCATTATATGGGTAGTTATATTTTTGGGGAGAAGAGAGAAGGCCATGGCCTTGTTGCAACAAACAATAATGTTCATGGAAAGTTTTTTCTTTGTAACTTTAATGATGATCATCAATGTTTCCATTGTATGTTAGTACTTCCAACAATTTGCACACAGAAAAAAAACAACAACAACAGAACAACAGAATAATATACAAATAACTCAACTTTTTATCCTTTGGAAATCAGTCAAGACTCTGTAGACTGTGTCAGTGCATAGTTAAAACATACTAATATACTTCATTCACCTGTTCTATTCTTTTCCCTGCATAAATTATGTCCAAAGATCAGCTGCTGTAGCCCCTAATTTGTAATCCACTGCATGTTGCCACTTGAATTTCAGGCCCGTCTCCAAGGACTCTGTAGACGATTGAGACGTGTGAGCAGCTCTAGCCTGGAGCGCTCGTCCCTGCTGCGGTTGCATGTTATACATGTGCTGTTTAAACTGCATCTGTAAAAGAGTTCCGTATTGTGTACCAGTCAAAACAGCACCGGTATATGTGACCGCTGCAGGGACGAGCTTTCTAGGCTAGAGCCGCCCACATTCGTTTAAAAATCGTCTACAGAGTCCTTGGAGATGGAGACAAAATTCAGGTGGCAACATGCAGTGGATTACAAGTTTAGGGACTTCAACAGGTGATCTTTGGACATCATTTATGCAGGGAAAAGAACTGAATAACTCAATGAAGTATATTAGTAAGTTTTAACTATGCACTGACACAGTCTATCTGAGGTGGGAAAAAAAAATGTAGTTATTCTAATAGATTTATTGTATTTCATATAATAGAAGCACCTGCTTCTCTGGGGTCATTAGGGTTTGCTTTTTTATAGAACCCAGTTTCAGTGCAATGACATAATTCCACTGAACATGCAGTTTCATGCGCTACAATATGAGAGTTTTTGCGCTTGTGCACTTTCGTACATCTTTATTATTTTTCTTTCTGATTTTTGTGTTCTGTAAAGGCCATGATCAAAGCCCCATCCAAGCACACTCCTAAGTAAAGTAAAAGGGAGAAGTAATTCAGTTGCACTCAGTACATATTTGCAACATTAAGAGCTTGTCAAACAAGCATTTCTTCACCTTTTAGCTTGGCCTCCTTGTACTATGAATTGCTCAGGTGATTGGATTTAACAAGGCTACATGGGTCTTTTAGCAGCACTATATTACTCATTCTTTCAGGACTCAAAGCAAACAGTACATTATAGTTTTGGTCACATGACTTACATATACCTCCTCCCAAGGCTTTCAAATTCCATAAAATGTGTCAAAATTGTAAAAAATGTGTCCAAATAATATGTTATAATATGGTATATTTTGCCTCGACAGTGCCGTTCTGTTCACTAAATCCTTGCTGCAGTTGTCAGAAGGATTCATGATATTTGTTTAATAGAATTTCTGGTTGCTATAGATAACAATACTTATCTTATACATTTAAATACTTGGAGCAGATGGCTTGACAGTACGTCTGTGTGATATTACTATTTTTCAAGAGGTATTAATAAAACATTTAAATTACAACACATCTTGTGCAAACTCCTTAAAACTCCTGTTTGCTTCTCAGTTTTCTCTTTTCTTAAAGGGAATGTGTCATCAGAAAAAAAAAAACTATTGTTTAAATTGTTTTTATGTTCAACATACTTTAAAGAATTTTTGGTTATATATAGCTTATGGTCTATTCACATGTCAGCAACTGTTTTGCCGTCCGCAAAACACTGACACGACCATGTGCAGGGGCGTAGCTAACGGCTCAGGGGCCCTGGTGCAATAGTTCAGCTTGGGCCCCCCTTCCCTCAGTGCTTTGTGTGTCTTCTTATGCAGCACAAGGGTCTTTGGGCCCCCTCAGGCTCCTGGGCCCGGTAGCGACTGCTACCTCTGCACCCCCTATAGCTACGCCAATGACCATGTGTGTTCCGCATTTTGAGGACTGCACATGGCCGGCACTATGATAGAAATGCCTTTTCTTGTCCACGGTGGTGGACAAGAATAGGACATGTTCTATTTTTTTGTGGGGCCACAGAACAGAAGTACGGATAAGGACAAGATGTCTGCATCTTTTGCGGCCCCATTGAAAATGAATGGGTCTGCACTCTGCACCCATTCCGCAATTTTGTGGACCCATTTTGCGGACATACGAATGGACCCCAAATGTCACATGTCACTGTGTTTAAAAAAAAAATAATAGGCATCACTTTTAAGTCTGTACAGATCACTTCTCTGCAGTTATCTCCTTATCATTACTGGCAGAATTACAATGACAGATATCACCTACAGTATATGTATGTATATCACAGGATCCACTGTTCATGATAGGTGATATAATATCTACTCCCTCCTGACCTCTACTACATCCTTGGATAAATCTCCCCTACATTTTAGACATCCATTTTAAAATAAACTACATCCTCTTTAAGATGAACCACAATAAAGCTGATGAAGATAAGTTTGCAATTTCCTGTAATGGATTACATATAAACAGCAACTTCACCCAGAAAATATAAGTCTTTAGAACTAAAAGTGTATGATCCGGATCCAGTGGTGCCACTTGAAGCTCATAAGCCAAAGAGTCCTCTATTGAACATGTGACAAAATATAAAAAACTGGTGACTTCTCATATGGTGGAGTATACAAAACTGGAGATGATCACAGCACTCAATCTATTACTGACTGGTGATGGGTGCACGTCAGGTATTTTTCTAGCTCCACCTCTCGGAACTATGATAAGTATATCAGGCAATTCAGACGGCACTCCAAATTTTTTTTACTTAGTGGTATATTACCTACATCCACATTCTAAGGCATAGCCATAGAAAGTATCGCCTAGCCCAGGTCCATAAAGTGCCTAGATCCCCCTCCACCATCTGAGAGGATTTTTATTTGTTTAACTGGACATGGTAGTGCATGAAGCAACGTTTCGGGCAAGCAGGATGCCCTTCGTCAGGCTAATTAGTACACACAGGAGGTGCGAGTGACCGGCATCCTGTTTGCCCGAAACGTTGCTTCATGTACCACCATGTCCGGTTAAACAAATAAAAATCCTCTCATATGGTGGAGGGGCATCTAGGCACTTAATGGACTTGGGCTAGGCGATACTTCCTATGGCTATGCCTAAGAATGTGGATGTAGGTAATATACCGTATTTTTCGCCCTATAAGACACACCTGCCCATAAGACGCACCTCACGTTTTTGAGGAGGAAAATAAGAAACAATAATATTTTGAACCAAAACGTGTGCTTTTTGTGGGTTTTGACCCAATGGTGGTCTGTGGATGACACTATTGGGGGGGATCTGTGGATGACACACTGTTATGGGGGATCTGTTGATGGCACTGTTATGGGGATCTGTGGATGGCACTGTTAGGGGGCAACTGTGGATGACACTGTTATGGGAGGGATCTGTGGATGACACTGTTATGGGGATCTGTGGATGGCACTGTTATGGGGATCTGTGGATTGCATTGTTATGCTCCTTTCACACAAGCGTGTCTGGATTAGGTCCGGATGCGTTGCGGATGCGTTCAGTGAAAACTGTGTGATTTTGCAGGCAAAGCCATTCAGTTTTGCCTGTAATTGCGTTCAGTTGTTCAGTTTTTTCCGCACGGGTGCAATGAATTTTGATGCGTTTATCACGCACATGATAAAAAACTGAAGGTTTACAAACAACATCTTCTAGCAACCATCAGTAAAAAACGCATCGCACCCGCACTTGCTTGCAGATGCAATGCGTTTTTCACGCAGCCCCATTCACTTCACTTGCGTGAAAAACGCAAAATATAGAACATGCTGCGATTTTCACGCAACGCAGAAGTGTTGCGTGAAAAACAACGCTCATGTACATAGACCCATTGAAATGAATGGGTCAGTATTTACTGCGGGTGCTATGCGTTCACGTCACACATTGCACCCGCGCGGGAAACTCGCTCTTGTGAAAGGTGCCTTATGGTGGGGGGATCTGTGGATGACATTGTTACGGGGGGGGATCTGTGGATGTACTGTCGACCTATGTGAGCGATCATTAACTGCTACACTAACAGGCTCCAGACTGATTTAGAAGATGATTACATGTCTCCCTATGAGTCAAAATCCGACCTTTTAACAAGCCTTTGGATTTGATAAGGGAATATAGCCAAGCTAAATATCCATCCACTCTTCAGTATAGAGTAGCATTCTGGCTGGCTGGGTGGAATGTTTTGAATGAAGCTTAGGCGCACAGCCAGCTAGGATCCAACTCCATATTGACGAGGGTGAAGCACCCCAAAACCTCTGTGTACAGATAGATATTTGGCTTGGCTATATTCCCTTGTCAAATCTTAATGCTTGTTAAAGAGTAGGATTTTGACTTTTTTTTTCTTGGGAGATACTCCTTTGCATACAGAAAGTATATAAAAAAAAAATTCCATAACATTTTTTTGCTGAAAATGGAAACATGTCAGCATCTTCTAAATCAGTCTGGAGCCTGTTAGTGTAACAGTTAATGATCACTCACATAGGTAGACAGTACATCACTTATCTTCTGACCTTATTTATAGGAATTCACATCAGTGATATAATGAAAGTAAGCAATTATAAGTAATGGTGCTAATTTTGGATCACACATGCTGTGTTATCGTACTAATAGCAGCTGTTAAAGATGTTGCATTTTTATGGCAATCTTTAGTAGTATGTGATACCTATAGTTAAATAAAACCAACAGGCAGACTTAAATAACTGTTCATTGGCATCTTCTTTCATTTTTCTCATTTTTAGTTCCCTATTCTGTCTTCTATTTTTAAAATGTAGGTAGAAAGAAAGCTTGTGTGGACTTTTAATTGTCCTTTGTTTCAATACAAGCAAGAATATAGCAATAGCATGGAAAAAACTAAACGGCACATGTCAGTTTTACCATATAAGATACACTGTAAAAACAAAACTCGTAAACGCAGAATTGCGTTTTTTTCCAACTTCCACCATTTTAACTTTTTTTTTTACAGCTTTCCACTAAATTGTATGCAATATTAAATGATGTTCATATAAAGTATAACTTGAACAAAAAAAGTTATGGCTCTAGGAGGTGTAAGAGGGCGCAAGGTTCCGTCGTCGACGGAAGGTACGTGTCACCGAGGTTCCTGGCCTCGGTGAGATAAGAGCCGGATTTTTTGTGTGTCAGCAGCAGCTAGTGCTGTTTGACACATTGATGTTTAGTATGGCTACAAAGCCGATCCGGGCCGGCTCTTATTGGGAATAGTCAAGTGCTGGGTGGGAGACTATTCCCCACGGTCCAGGCCGGACTTTTTCCGGGCCTTTAAAAAAGCAGCCACCTCAGCAGGTGGGAGGTGATTATCCTGGAAGCTGCTGGTGTTACTGTGGAGCTCTCAGGGCTGAGAGCAAGAGTCTGCAAACAGGCGTGCAGTCTACCTAGAAGCCTCTGGTGGAAACTTTGCGTGGCCGAGCTAACTGCCAGGTGTGAACTAACACCGACCACTCAGGTGACCTTGCTGTGGGACTGATGTTTTTGCCCTGTGTTTTGCCTCGTGTGAACAAGCACTAAGACTGTTTTTGTGTTTCCGAGTGTGAATCAAACACTTCTGCTTTACCCAGAGAACTGTGTACCTTGCCTCTATACTGCGTCCGCAAGCCTGTCTACCAGAGCAATTCCCCACAGAGGGCAGGGAGTAAAAAACTAAAACTCAAAAATCATAAGTATTATTTACTACTACTCCACCCATGTGACTACAGACAAACTGTCCAAGATGTTTAACCTCTTCAGAACCCTGCCATTTTTCAACTTAAGGATCAGGCCGTTTTTTGGAAATTTGACATATGTCACTTTATGTGGTGATAACTTTAAAAAAGATTTTATTTATCCAAGCCATTCTGAGACTGTTTTCTCATCATCACATATTGTACTTCATGACTGTGGTAAATTTGAGTCAAAATATTTTATTTTTATTTATAAAAAAATACCAAATTTACAAAAAAATGTTGATAAATTTTCAATATTTAAAAGTTCCATGTCTCTGCTTTTAAAACAGATAGTGATACCTCCTAAAATAGTTATTACTTTATATTTAATATTTTCCATATGGCTACTTCATGTTTGGATTATTTTTTTTTCCTTTTTTTTTCCTTTTTTTTCCTTTTTTTTGGATGTTAGAAGGCTTAGGAATTTAGAAGCAAATCTTAAAATTTTTAAGAAAATAAAATTGCAAAACCCAATTTTTGAGGACCAGTTCAGATCTGTAGTCACTTTGTGGGGCTTACATAATAGAAACTACCAATAAATGGCCCCATTTTAAAAACTACACCCTTTTAGGTATTCAAAACTGATTTAACAAACTTTGTTAACCCTTTAGGTGTTCCACAAGAATTAAAGGAAAATGTAGATGAAATTTCAGAATTTTACTTTTTTGGCAGATTTTGCATTATAATCAATTTTTTCCGCTAACAAAGCAAGGGTTAACAGCCAAACAAAACATACTATTAAGTTATGGGGTGGAGACCCTGGCCATCAACAGGTGGCTGGAACATCTATATCCTCTTCTTCTTCTTTGTCATTAGTAACTACTCCCACATCTAATTTTTTAGCATTATGGCAAAACCCTTACCAGCTATGCGACAGGAGCAAGTGAGATCCGTGATGGTTCCAGACGATGATTTACAGATCTTGAATCTATCTTCACGAGTGTTGGGTGAGGATGAGGTGTCACTTTAAAAAAAAGCATTATCATTTGTCCCAACTACAGAATTCAAACTGTTTACTTGGGTCAAGGACCTCAATCTATTCTGTAGAAAGTTAAAATGGAAAAAATTCTTTAAGAATAATAACAAAGAGTCCTATAATAGATTGGGGATCAGTGATAGTGACATTCCTGATCTGAATCTGTTCATGGAACTACTGGAAGAGGGGTCACGAAATCCTGGTGAGGGTCCCTATACTAGTTTACATCTTAAAAGTACTAAAACTAGTAGTTGTGAGTATATTGAGATCTTTCAACTATTGACCGCAGAGCTTGAACAGCTGGAGAAGAGACCCACTTATCGCAGAAATTTGACTCCATCACAACTTAAGGCACTTAAATCACTTGAACAACATAAGTCAATAGTCATCAAATCAGCAGATAATGGTGGTAACCTTGTTGTGATTGATCATGTCAAATATCGTGATATGTGTTTGGATCTATTGAAAGATCCAGATGGGTATTGTATCCTGTCTGGAGACCCTACTGCAACCTTTATGCTAGAATTGAAAACTATCCTTAAGTTTGGGCTTGGCGTAAAAGTGATCAATAGAGTATGAATTCATTTTACCTGCTACACCACAAATAGCGACATTTTATAGCCTTCCAAAGGTGCATATGGGCACGTATCTACTAAAGGGATGCCTAATTGTGTCAGGGGTAAATTCGATTTTTTGGGTCTCTTCCATCATACACCAGAAACACAATGGATTTTCTCAATAAAATTGAGACATTAAATTTCGATCCATCGTGTCTCTTGGCGAGTGTTGATGTGGAATCATTATATAGTAGTATTCCACATGAAAAAGGTATCATGGCTGTTTCTACATTCCTACGCACAAGGGGAATACACTGCGGTGTGCACAATGAGTTTATCATCAGGTCATTGGAGTATACCTTAACTCTCAACTACTTTTTGTTTTGTGGGTGGTTCTACCACCAGCTATAGGGACGGCTATGGGGACGCCAATCTCTTCCTGGGCTGGTGGGAGGACAAGGTAATTTTCCCAGACCAGGATATGTGGTGGAATAGCAAGATCATATTCAGGACCCGCTACATTAACCAATGTTTTTATCCTGTGGAACGGAACGGAGGAGGAATTCAATACATTTGTTAAGACCATTAATGTTAATGACATAAGGTTGAGGTTCACTCATGAGATACATTCCCATGCTATCACCTTTCTGGTTGTCCTGGTGAGGAAACAGGATAATAAGCTGGTGACGACTATTTTTAGAAAATCGACCACCACCAACTCTCTCCTACATTGTGACAGTCATCATCCCCCATCCCTCAAAAGGAGAATACCTAGGGGTCAATTCCTCAGGGTTCGTAGAAATTGTAATAACCCTGAGGAATTTAACTCAATGTCTAAGAATCTCCAAGAGAGATTCCTGAGAAAGGGGTATCCATGGAAAACTCATAAACGGTCTTTCCAGTATGCAGAGGGCAAAGAGAGAAAGGATCTCCTTGTCCCCAAAAAGCCTCAGGAGGATCAACACCCTATTATTCGTCTGATCTCAACTTTTGATGTAGCCGACTCTGAAGTAAAAAGAATATTTACTTATTGATGGACCCTTACTTGACCCAGCACATTTCCCCATATCCGAGTGTCACCTATCGGAAGAGGAGAAGCCTAAAAGATTGGCTTGTACATACTCATTATATGGCTCCTATGGTGAAGGGCCCCTAGCTTGACCGTCGTCCCAAGGGGATGTTTAGATGTGGCACCTGTAAGGCCTGTAATTACATCTTGGTTGGTAAACAATCACACAGTCTGTGACTAATGAAACAATTGTAATTTGTGACTTTGTGAACTGTAAGAGCAAAGGTTTTGTATAAATTTGCCAGTGCCCATGTCCCTTTGACTACATAGGCAAGACCTTCAGGGAGCTCTGAAGGAGGGTGTGCGACCACATTAATGATATCCGCAATAAAGAAGTTACACCCGTAGCAACCCATGTTAATGAAATGCATGGGGGGGATCCACATGTGCTGAGGTTCTCTGGCCTAGAGGTCATCCCTCCTTCCCATAGGGGTGGCAACTGGTACAGGAGAATACTTCAGAGGGAAACCAAATTGATATATCGGGTTAGGTCTCAGGCACCAAGGGGTTTATTTGAACTAGGGAGCTAGGGAGGGTATTTCCAGTATAACCTCTCCTCTGTGATTTGAACCTAAACTTGCCCTTGTATAGAGGGCACAGATATGTGTCTTTACTGTGAAGGGAGGTAATTTTTTATTATCGACCATGCCTCTGACTATCTCATCATTTTCCGGATAGATTTATCCGGCACAGTTAATAAAGGGTATACTGTTTTTATGTGCCTGTATCCGTTCAGTAACTGGTACCGCTACTTTTGGCCTGGGTATTGTCCCCTCTTTTATAGGAATTAGTGACAAATAGTAAATGACTCTCTATGTAAGGCCCTAATTGGGATCCCTTCTTTGTTGGTATCATGTAGGGCCCGGATTACCGTTACCCTATGAGGGCCTATTCCTGGTATTCTGTGTATTGTTCAGATTAAATGTATGTCTTCATCTGAAGCTAGATTTCAAATGATCGGGGATCAAAGAATGAAGTCTCGCGATGGTTATTATGTATTGGCATCTTCTAGCCACATGCGCTTGACGCGTGCGTTCCACTCGGCATTTGATGGGAGGGCCATGTGTTCCACGGCCCGGAAGTATGTGGTCAGCGTGCATTTGATGCTTGCACTCCATTCGGCAATTGATGGGTGGGCAATGCGCTCCACGGCCCAGAGGTACACAGCATGCACTTCCGGATGACGGTTTTGAGCGCGTATGTCTGGCCAGCCCTGGTTAATGAACAGGTAACAGCGATATCTCTGGTGACGGCACATTGTGGGGGTCATCTGCATGTAAGTCCGAGGTTTAAGATTGATAAGATGGATGGAACTTTTGTGTTTAGCACGATTGTCTATATTATGATGTTTTTCCCTTAAGTGACTTACTTCCAGCATAGAGGTGGTCTATTATATCCCCCCAGAATTGCATTTGGCTGATGGTCCATTAATATAAACGGCACAGGCTGTGTTCTCTTTGAGGGGGCCAGTTATATGTAAGTCTAAGGACTGATTTTGACATTATGGATGTAACCTCTGATCTTTAGCATTCTTGCTTATATCATGATGTTGTTTCCTTAGGTGGTCTGCATCCAGAATGAAAGTGGTGTACTTTGAAAGCGGTGTACCATTTTTTTCCCACAGAAAGTGCCTGGTTGATGGTATAAGTATCATCTGTTAGGATTTTTGTATATCAGCCCCCTGAGGAACCCTTTTTAGAGGGGGAAACGCGTTAGAGTATTTATGTAAATTTTTGGTTTTTGTCGCACATCAGGGACGTATGGGGCTAGTAGGGATAGGAACAGGGACGGAGCAATCCCACTATCAGGGCTTGTCTCGGGGCAGAGCCTAGGGTAAGGTGTTTGTGGGGACTTTGTAAGGAATATTTTATCAAATTTTCCCTTTTAGAACCCCTGCTTCTTGTGTTATATATCAGCAATTACATGTTCCCCCACCTCTCCTTTATTCATTTAAGGGGTCTTATGGTTACCCTGTTTATGAAAATAGAGGTTCTAATAAGGAGAGGGTATGCCCTAGTGTGATATTGGCTAACTTTGACCTATTTTGTGTTGTTGCATCTGTACCTTTACTGACTAAAGAGACAGACAGTGGTCTCAATTAAGGGACTGAGTAATCTTTGGTATGACTTTTAAGAGTATTATTTAATAAAGCATTGAGGTTTTTAGGTGTCAGAAATTTTTCTACAGTAATTTTAACAGCCAAACAAAACTTAATATTTATTACCCTGATTCTGTAGTTTATAGAAACACCCCATTTGTGATTGTAAAATGCTGTACAGGCACACGGCAGGGCTCAGAAGAAAAAGAGTGCCATGTGTTATTTGGAGGTTAGATTTCACTGGGATAAGTTTAAGTTGCCATGTAACATTTGAAGACCTGATGCACCCCTAGAGTAGAAACTCCAAAAAAGTGACCCCATTCTGGAAACTACTGGATAAGGTGGCAGTTTTGTTGGTACTAATTTAGGGTACATATGATTTTTGGTTGCTCTATATTAAGCTTTTTGCGAGGCAAGGTAACAAAAATAGCTCTTTTGGCACCGTTTTTACTTTTTGTTATTTAAAACGTTTATTAGGACATGTTAGATCATGTGCTTTTTTTAGAGCAGGTTGTTACTGAAGCGAAAATACCAAATGTGACTACTTTTTTTGTTTGTTTCAGTTTTACATAATAAAGCATTTTTGAAAAAAAAGATTTTTTTTTGTGTCTCCATATTCTGAAAGCCATAGTTTTTTTTTCATTTTTTGGGCGACTGTCTTATGAAGGGCTCATTTTTTTTTGGGATGAGATCACAGTTTGATTGGTACTATTTTAGGGTGCATATGACTTTTTGATCGCTTGTTATTAGACTTTTTTGATGTAAGGTGACAAAAATGGCTTGTGTCTACTTTGTTTACCACAATAAAATAATTTTTGAAACCAAAAAAATCTGGTTTTAGTGTCTCAATATTCTGAGATCCATAATTTTATTTATTTTTTTTATGTAGGGGCTCATTTTTTGCGGGATAAGTTGACTATTTCATTGGTACAATTTTGGGGGCATATGCCCTTTTTGATCACTTGGTGTTGCATTTTTTATGATGTACGGTGATTGCTATAGCACAGTTTTTATTTTATCTTTTCTACGGCGTTCAGGTGAGGGGGTGGAACATATGATATTTTTATAGTCGATCGTTTCGGACGCACCATTACCCAATATGTCTGGTTTTCTTTTTTTTCTCTATTTCTTTTTAAAATTTTATGTGTTTAATTTATGGAATTCTTTTTTACATGAAACTTTATTTTTTTTTATGAAATACACTTATCTTAACTTTTTTTTTTTACTTTTTGTCCCACTCTGGGATTTAAACTTCTGAAGTCTGATCTCCTCTGCAATGCATTACAATACAACCTGTATTATAATGCATTGGCTGTCTGCTTTTATGCTGACAGCCTGCCTAGGAGACCCAGTCTAAGGTGCTGTATCTCACAGGCTTCCGTAGAAGGCAAGCTCCAATACCTATGGAAGGCATCGGGCTGCCTTCTCTACCCTTGGGTCCCCCCACTGCAAAGTGGGTATCAGATGGGGAAGCTGAGGGTACCTTTACCCTCCACAAACCCTCTGCATGCCGCTGTCAGCTTTGACCATTGCATACAAGGGGCTAATACACCAGCTTTGGTGTCTTCACGGATGACGGCGTATGCAGCAGGGGCCCGGCTGTCAGTGACTGTGGGCTCAGTCTTGCACCCACTTGATCAGCCTGCCATACATGGTACTCTACGGGTTAAACATAATGATTTTAGGACATGTTTAAATGAGGAAAAGGATTTCCACATCAAAAGCCACTGAACACAAAGAGTGGCACATCCAGTGAGCTGATTCAAGCTGATTTAAAATTATTTAAAAGAAAATAATTGGCTTGTCCATTAATGCCATAGTTTTCATGTGAAAGTCATGACGGAAACTGTGATGGATAGCCACATACGGATTAGCTCCATTTAAATGGGGCTCATATGTAGGTGGAGTCTGACCTGTATTTCTAATAGGTTAGACGGACCTCACTGCTGGAAATTCCAGAAGATCAGCAAAGTCACTACAGGAATCAGATCGTCATCTCATGGACACAGGCATCCTGGCCGGCTTCAACAATCACCTTCTTTGTATGCATCCACCTGATCAAGGCAAACACCAGACACAGGACATAGTGAAGCACCGCCGTTCAGACAAGTTAAAGTGATTTATTATACTCACAAGGAGCCATCTTGTTATATCAGCATATCATAAAGTCAATAAAATTGAAGATCGGTCTGCCTAACCTGGGTTTCGCTTTATGCGCTTCTTCAGGGGCACATCCAAGGCACTCCAAGTAAAGTGAATCCAAGATTCACTTCACTTGGTGTGCCTTGGATGTGCCCCTGAAGAAGCGCATGAAGCGAAACCCGGGTTGGGCAGATCTGATCTTTAATTTTAGTGACTTTCCTGATCTTTTAGGATTTCCAGCAGCGCGGTCCATCTAACCTATTATTTGTTTGTGTGTGAATACTGCCCACTGCACCCATTGGGACCCGCGATGCAACTACTGCATTGAAGTACAAGTTGAAGTCTGGACATTTTTTCTGCTATATTGACCTGTATTTCTGCTTTATGAATACATTGTAAAAAGTAAAAAAAAAAAAACAAACAAACATAAAAGCACCATCTAAGTACCTGCTGTCCAGGAGAGCAGTTGATGCCCCCATATTTCTCCTGAACCATGTGTGTCCAACTCATGTTTAATAAGTTTTGAATCAGGAGAACATCTAGTTACTCAAATTGCCTGATATTTTTTTTCCAGTATTCATCCATGTGTCAACTCTATGTGAGCATCTGTTGTCATCCCTGAACCCCTGAACCGCTGGATGTTAGCTCGATGGATGACATGTCTGTATGTCTGGTACACTACCTACTTGATGATACCCTTTAAGCATATTGAAGGGCTATTCCTTTTTCCATTTCTACTGTCTATGAAGACGTGAATTATTCAGAAGACACTACTTTGCCGTATCAATAGAACATACCTACCCCCGCTGTTCCTGTGTCCAAGTGCCTATTCTTTACACCAGGTCACACCATCTCTTTTGTTGGAAACAGTCAATTAGGTGCATATTGCTGTCTCTTCTCATGTAAACCGTCATCTCTGGCACTATTGCAAGGTCACTAATAAATTCCCCTTGGACATTCATTACAGCAACATTGAATGACATTTCCACCTTGTTGGTGCCATGCAGCTGCAGAAGTAACAAATTGAACCTGGTTGTTCAAGAAGGCATGCCTAGAAGTTGTAATGTAGATTCAAAATACTTTGATCTAAATTTTTGAGAGCTAGTGTAGAATAAATAAAATACAGTGTTTCTATGATTTTCTTTAGGCTAATGGTGCTTGAACAGATCATAGTGATTGCAATTATCATTATTTTACAGTGCACACTAAATGCTGGTAATCAATTCATATCATACAGACATCTTTGTCAATCATTATGGTTTTCCAGGGTGTCCATAAAAATGTTGCCTGTCCATGATTTTTCTATAAGTTGTCCAGTGAAAAGGAAATGTTATGTTGGCAGCAATAGATGTAAAATACCCACAGACTATAGAGTACCTAAACCTTCAATAAATTGCTTTATGGCAGCCCCATGGGCCATAGACACAATAGTCTGGAAGGGAACCCCAGTGACTTCTATGGGAGAGTTTTCTAGGCTTGCTCTGTGAACTGTGCAGAGGTCATTGTACAAGGGAAGAATAGATAAGGTCTAACTATTACCTATTGTTGATGTTGGGCCCTGTGATATCTATACACAGAGTTGATATCATTACAGGCAGGATTAAAATTAGTTTACAGGCAGGATTAAAATTAGTTAACTGCAGAAAAGAGATCTGTACAAATCAAGAAGTGGCACCAATTATTAGACATAGTGGCCAGTGCAAAAACTGCAGGATTTTTGCTTTTAGTTTAAACTAGCAGAAGTACCCGGCTTTGCAAGGGTATATTTGATCTATTTCATTAAATGTTTGTGTGTGTCATTAAAAGATATTGACAGTATCCCCCATAACGGTGACCTTTAAAGTCCCGCGCCCCTTCAACAGTGAACTCCACAGTCCTCCACTCCTTAACACTGACCCCCCATAGTTCCCAGCCACTTGAAAATGGGACCTCCACAGCAGCCCATCCCCTTAACTTTGACCTTCACAGTAGCCTACCCCTTTAACAGGGAGTTTCACAGTACCCCACTCCCTTGACCTCCTCAGGGGCCCGCCCCTTAACAGTGACCTCCACAGTACCCCGCTGCCTTAACAGTGACCTCACAGTACCCTGCTGCCTTAACAATGACCTCCACAGCAGTTGCCCCTTTAATAGTGGCCCATGCCCCCTTAACAGTTATCTCCATAGTGTCCGCCCCTTTAACAGTGACCTCCACAGCGGCCTGCCCCTTAACAGTAACATCCACAGTGAACGCCCCTTTAACAGTGACCTCCACAGCACCCTGCCCCTTTAATGCTAGGACTACATGACGACATGTGTCGCACAACATTTTATCCCATTATAATTATAATATAATGATAATGAAATAATGATAAGGCTATGGTGTCGCACTGCAACATGTGACATGCTGCGACTGCGACACGACAATTGCAATAAATCCATCCAAGATGGATTTTTCTGCGACTGTCGCATTGCAGCATGTCACATGTCACAGTGTAACACCATAGACTATCATTCTAAAAATTGCCGTGCGACATTAGTGTGACATCAATGTTGTGCGACACATGTAGCAGTGTATGCCCTATGTGTCGTGCGACTTTTTAACGCGCGACACATATTGTCGTGTAGCCCTAGCTGAAAGCTGACCTACAGCAGTGAAGAAAAATGGCTGGGTTGTTATGAAAATCTGGAGTAAAACTGTGTGTGTGGAGACTAAAGGTGTGCTAGCTTCTATTGGCTGATAAGGGACATGAGACTGTGTGTATGGCAGTTGGGATATGAAGAGAAGGACTTGCAGACTTGTATTGGCTAATGCAGGTCATTTTTTGTGAATATCTCAGGAACGGTACTTCCTAAAGAGCTGTGACCCAACCCCACCCCACCCCCCCAACCCCCCAGTAGCAAGGGATGTGTATACCAAGTTTCTTTGAAATTGATGTTTGCGTTTTTGAGTGATCGCGGAACATACACACACACACACATATATATATACTTCCTTCTTTATATATATAGAAGACGTAAAAAGTGGCATGGAAAGCATTTACAAAGCATTTAAAAAATTCTATCGCAGCCACATGGGCTATAAACACAATGGATAGGAGGGGACCATATTGACTTACATGGGGAAGTTTTCTAGGCATCCTCTGTGACCTGTGCAGAAGTCATTGGAAATAATAGATAAGAATTGACAATCACCCATTGTAAATGGTGGATCCTGTAGTATTTGTACATAGAAGTGATATTATTATAGGCAGGATTAAGGGCCCTTTACACGGGCAGACAATTGAAAGGATCATCGCTAACCAGCATTATTAGTAACGCTGGTTAGAGATGATCTGGCGGTGTAAATGCACCACTGATTACCTGATGGACGAGCCAAACGCTCATTCATCGGTTAATTTTATCTTTTGTGCAGTACAAAAGATCATCATTGGCATTAGCGATCGCTCCTCTCCGTACACTGGAGGAGCTGGAGGAGATCGCTGCATGTAAATGCACTGGTCTCCTCTCCTAGCAATCAGCAGATTGTCGGGAAGAAATGCTTCCTTTCCAACAATCTACAAGATAATAGTCCCTTGTAAAGGGACCATTAGAATGAATTAACTGCAGTAAAATAACCTGTACAAACCAAGAAGTGGCAGCAAGTATTAGACGTAGTGACCAGTGCAAAAACTGCAGGATTTTTGGCTTTAGTTTAAATATAAAAAGTGACATAGAAAATAAAAATAACATCATCAAAAAGTATTTAAAAATGTTAAACATAAAAAAGTGATTTAAGCATTAGGTTATTTTCTGATGGCACATTCCCTTTAAAGGAGAGTTTCTAGAAATCTATATAATGTGTACCTTCAGCTGAATAACAAATCCATACAGTTGGGAGAGAGAACAATTATATTAGGGATTTTTTTTTTTTAAGCCCCTCTGCTGCCTCATTCACAGCTAAATATGAAAGTACCAGTATACTTACCAATTGAATAGGAAGTAATCCTGATAGCTGATACATATGCATCCCTACAGGAAACTGCTTTTTATTTTGTAATAAAGATTTGAGAAAAACTGGTACATGGTTTTTCTACCAAAATGTAAATTAGAAAGTAACTCCTGTGCTGGCCTGTAAGACTGAGCCATGCCAATGTATAGCAGTGCTACCACACAGTACTAATGCACACACTGTGGCCCTTCCCAGTAATTAAGCCCACCTTGTGGCCCCTTCACAATAGTTATACCTACTTTTGTTCCTGTTACAGAAGTTATGCCAGATATGTGCCCCTCACAGTAGGTATGCCCAGATATGTGCCCCTCACAGTAGTTATGCCCAGATATGTGCTCCTCGCAGTAGTTATGCCCACATATGTGCCCCCTCACAGTAGTTATGCCCACTTTTGTGCCCCCTCACAGTAGTTATGCCCAGATATGTGCCCTCTCACAGTAGTTATGCCCAGATACGTGCCCCCTCACAGTAGATATGCCAGATATGTGCCCCCTTACAGTAGATATGCCAAATATGTGTCCCCTCATAGTAGTTATGCCAGATATGTGCCCTCTCATAGTAGTTATGACTTAATATGTGCCCTCTCATAGTAATTATGCCAGATATGTGCCTCCTCACAGTAGTTATGCCAGATATGTGTCCCCTCATAGTAGTTATGCCAGATATGTGCCCCCTCGCAGTAGTTATGCCCACAAATGTGCCCCCTCACAGTAGCTATGCCAGATATGTGCCCCCTCACAGTAGTTATCCCCACATATGTGCCCCCTCACAGTAGTTATGCCCACTTTTGTGCCCCTTCTCAGTAGTTATGCCCAGATATGTGCCCTCTCACAGTAGTTATGCCCAGATACGTGCCCCCTCACAGTAGATATGCCAGATATGTGCCCCCTCACAGTAGATATGCCAAATATGTGTCCCCTCATAGTAGTTATGCCAGATATGCGCCCTCTCATAGTAGTTATGGCTTAATATGTGCCCCTCATAGTAGTTATGCCCACATAGGTGCCCCCTTACAGTAATTATGCCAGCTTTATGGTGAAAATAAAAAAACTCATACTTACCTTCCTCCCTGATGACACACACTCCAACACTCTGATTACCTGCTGGCTGTGCTTAGAGGCTGATTCCCGGGCATTCAGCTCTCCCCCCACAGCCAGCAGTACCAAGTACGGTCAGCAGGTGGAGCGCCTGAGCTGAGAAGAAAGGTGATGCAGGGAGCAGAGATGGCTCCCTGCTTCACACTCTGGAGACAAGAGCCTGGAAGAACTGCCCGCTGTCGGGTTAGCACGTCCCCACCCCCCACATGCCACTGCGACACCTCGGCCTTTGCAACCCCCACATTGTACATGTTTTAAGAGCGCTCTGACGGGCCCAGCATTGTCACTGTAGTTCATGCTGGGCCCCGTCAGAGTGCTTCATTACATGTAAGTATAGCGGGCCCCCTTCCCCTGCCGGGCCTGGTGGCGGTCGCATCCTCTGCGACCGCGATCGTTACACCCCCGCATTGCTCTGCTATGCCATTTGTCTTCCCTATACTGAATCATTGTTTGCCGGCAGCAGATTGTGATTATATTCCACGATCTGTCGCCTGCAAACAATAATTTTTTAATCCGTCAAAATATTTGGATTGCCCAATAAACAAGCGTTTACTGATACAGGGAGTCCTGGGAGTATTTCGGGAGGAGTAAAGGAGCTGGAACGCAGAAGTGGAGATCAGGTAAATATGATTCCCTTTGTAGGCCCTGCCACACTGCGGTGTCTGCGCGAAAGGAACTAGGAGTTAACAATCCATTTAAAGAGTTGGTATTGTTGTTCTCAAGAATTTGAAGCTACATTTTATAAAATGTTTTTAGTGAGCTGCAGTTAACATTCAAATAGATAATAAAAGGAAGAAATTGCAGTGTGGGAAGACGTTCATATAAATGGAACCTGAGTGAGTGGATGCTTTCAAAGTACTCAAACTATGTATTTTTTCCACCTGGGAAAAATGTGTGTTTCTTTGAAATATTGCACAGCAGTTTGTGCTTCCACTACAAAAAATGTACTATTTCACTGCTTGAAAATGAACAGCAGATAAGCAGTCCTATGAATCTTCAATAGCCTATTCACTGGAATCTATGACATAGCGATTAGGATTATTTGTTGGCATTACCTATCCTTTCGGTTCAAATCAAGACACTTTTACAAAATTATTCTCTCATTGGCAAAAACATGGATCAGGTCTCTATCATTTCAACATTTATCATAGTGGACTACCGATGGAAGTATGGCATACCTTACTGAGGTTCCCAGTTTCCCATGATGATTATGATGTGCTACGATGTGTTACTGAAAGTAATACTGAACCTAAAGCTTAAGTAATATGGCTATATTTTTCATCAGTGCGAAATTTGCAAGTTATGCTTCTATAACACTGACTTATTCCTTTTTATGAGGCCATGCACACATCTGTATTTTTTGCAGATCCATGTAGCCGGTCTGCACATGGATCTGCACATGAATTGCTTTTTACTCATTTTGGGCTAAAAAAAAATCATATTTTACATTTTCTTTATTAAAAATATTGAGCCATTGTCTCACAAAGCATTAACTGTTTGTCTAACTGTGTGAACGGTGCTTTCACTTTGTGCCGATCATCTAATAAACCTTATCTCTAAATTAGTAAAAAGTCATAAACAGTTATTTAAGCCACTTTCTTATCAGTAAGATAAGAATTGAGCTATAATGAGTATTTATACTGTAAGGTCAGAAATCAGAGATAAGGAGGCTGTCAGCTGAGCTGCCTGACGGAACAGAGAGAAAATTCAGATCCTGCTACTAGATAAACTTAAGGCTACACAAATATAGTGGTTCAAAAATTTTAATAAAGAAAAAATAATAAAAATAAAATAATAAAAATTATTTTTTATCTCAAAATAAGTACAATGCAATAATTTAAAAAAATTGACCCCAAAGGTATAAATGCTACATAGTATGTAAGAGAAGGGGAGAGAGAAAACAGAAATCTGCACATTAATATAAATGTTAATGTTATTTACTTCTAAGAATTCATGTAAGCCCTTCAACCATCAACTATTCTTGCTGTAACCACATCCTAAAGTACTCCCCACAAATTTACAGTTCTTATAGTAAAGAGCCTTCGCCTCTGGAGACTAAACATTTTCTTCTCCATATGGAGGTAGTGCCCCCTTGTCTTCTTAGGGGGTTTTACATGGGACAGCTTTTCACCATCATTTTTGCATGGGCCGTTTATATCAGTTTAATTCTTCCAACAGAGCTATAAATCCCATCCTCTATACCAGGCAGGCCCAACCTGCAGCCCTCCAGATGTTGCAAAACTACAACTCCCAGCATGCCCGGACAGCCTACAGCTATCCGCCTACAGCAGGGCATGGTGGGAGTTGCAGTTTTACAACAGCTGGAGGGCCGCAGGTTGAGCATCCCTGCTCTATACCTTTAATAAATAGGTAAAATAATAGGTGACCTAGCACTCAATCTTGGGTTACACCACTTATAACTAAAGACCTTTCAGCATAGCAATAACTAATTAACTACAGCTCTCTGAACACGGTCCTTCAGCCAGTTTTAAATACAATTACAAACTATACTTTCTAAGCCTATCAACCTCAATTTACCTATTAAATGTCGATAAGGGACAGTATCAAATGCCTTTGCAAAATCCAAGAACACTACTGTACATCCACAGCCACCCCTCTGTTAAGGCTTCCACTCAACTCCTCATGGAAATAAATCAGGTTAGTGTGTCAACTTCTGTCCTTGGTATACATGTGTGGGCTATCACTTACAACAGGCAGGCCCAACCTGCGGCCCTCCAGATGTTGCAAAACTACAACTCCCAGCATGCCGGACAGCCTACAGCAGGGATGCTCAACCTGCGGCCCTCCAGCTGTAGTAAAACTACAACTCCCACAACACCCTGCTGCAGGCTGATAGCTATAGGATGTCCAGGAATGCTGGGAATTGTAGTTTTGCAACAGCTGGAGGGCCGCAGGTTGGGCATCCCTTGCCTACAGCTATCCGCCTACAGCAGGGCATGGTGGGAGTTGTAGTTTTACAACAGCTGGAGGGCCGTAGGTTGAGAATCCCTGACTTACAATATTATTTATGGCCATGTATATGGTCACTTAAGAGTCCATCAATGATTTTTCCAACAACAGAAATTAAAGGGCATCTGTAACCAGGGAGAAGGGGAGGACCACAGAAAGGAATGGAGTTTGGGTGCAACATGAGCAACGGTGATGCTCTCATTGCACCAAATGTTTAAATTCCATATTAAGAAAAAAGTTCCATAATAATAAAAAGAGCCTCAGATCAACAAAAGTAAAATAGTAAGGGTCATTTACTATCTGATATATGACATTTTATTTTAAATTTGCGCCTCAATCTGTGACTTTTCCCCATTAATGTCAGGTCTAAAAAAGGGTATATGATGTAGGTGGGGAAGGTGATGGGCCAGACTGCCTTTCTCATTTATCATTTTTTATGCCTGTTTTAGGCATAAAGCCTTTAATCTGCAACCATGCTCTAGTGGACTTGGAGGTTTGCTTGGGATTATTGTCCTGTTGAAAGGTCCAACGTCTCCCAAGCCTCAGGTTTGTGACGAACTACATCACATTTTCATCCAATATCTCCTGGTACTGAAGAGAATTCATGGTACCTTGCACACGCTGAAGCTTCCCTGTACCTGTAGAAGCAAAACAGCCCCAAAGCATGATTGACCCCCCCGCCATGCTTCACAGTAGGCAAGGTGTTCTTTTCTTCATAGGCCTTGTTCTTCCTCGTCCAAACATAGCGTTGATCCATGGGCCCAAACAGTTCTAATTTTGTTTCATCAGTCCACAGAACACTATCCCAAAACTTTTGTGGTTTGTCCACATGACTTTTGGCATACTGCAGTCGACTCTTCTTATTCTTTGGAGACAGCAAGGGGGTGCGCCTGGGAGTTCTGGCATGGAGGCCTACATTACGCAGTGTGCGCCTTATTGTCTGAGCTGAAACTTCAGTACCCGCCTCTGACAAATCTTTTTTCAGTTCCTCAGCAGTCACACGGGGACTTTTCTCCACTTTGCGCTTCAGGTAGCGCACAGCAGTCGAAGTCAGCATCTTCTTTCTGCCACGACCAGGTAGCGTTTCAACAGTGCCATTTGCCTTGAATTTGCGAATGATGCTTCCTATGGTGTCTCTTGGTATGTTTAACATCTTTGCAATCTTCTTATAGCCATTGCCCTTCCTGTGAAGAGAAATCACCTCTTCTCTTGACTTCACCATGTTTGTAAACACACCAGTAAATGTCTAGAAGGAGCGGAGTATCACAGTCATTTTAAATCTGCCTAATTGGTGCTTATTATGCTTGATTGCTGCTCCTTGACATCCACAGGTGTTTTCAATACCTGATCGAAAACACTTGAATGAACCTCTGTTCTTAAGAGTGTTAGTCTTTAAGGGGTTGAATAATTGTGTCAATGAAGAAATCACAAAAAAAACATTTAATACTGTATTACAAAAACAATTGATGTCATTTTAGTTGCATTTGGTTCTTTAAAAAGTCCTTGTAAGATTTCATTCTGAACACAATTACAAATGTACACTAAATTCCCTAAAACCCTTTACAGCATTGGGGGTTGAATAATTTTGAACACAACTATACATTTATCCAATTGCATACTGTATATTACAAGATGGACTAACAGCACTAGCACCACCGACATCAGCTCTAATTTCTTCTTTTGTATATACAGAGCTGAAGATGTATTTATTAGCTCTGCCATTTCCTGATCCCCTGTGACCATCTACAATTACCATTATTTAGGGGATCTACATTATTTGGGGGAGCTACATGCTCTGACCATGGGTTTTTAGCATTTAGATATTAAAAGATTTTTTGGGGATTTGTTTTCATCTCTTTTTTGCCACCTACCATTCATGTTATATTTTTACATATTTAATTAAGACTATAGCTGGCCCTTGTTTGTAATTTATTGCTGTAATTCAGGTGAGGTTTAATTTCAGCTGTTTAAAGCTCTCCCATATATCCTCTGTAATAGGCCTCTTGCATACGACCGTGTTTTGGTTCCGCATCCAAGCCCCATTTTTTGCGGCTCGGGTGCGGACCCATTCACTTCAACGGGGCCGCAATAGATGGGGACAGCACTCTGTGTGATATCCACATCCGTTGCTCCATTCCGTGACCCCGCAAAAATTATAGATCATGTCGTATTCTTGTACATTTTGCAGACAAGATTAGGCATTTACATATAGACGCCAGTCTTTCTGCAAATTGCGGAAGGCACACGGGTGGCATTCGTGTTTTGCAGATCCACAATTTGCGAACCGCAAAACACGGCACAATCGTATGCAAGAGGCCTTACTGTGTGACAATAGCTACTCCTAGCCTCTGCCCTGAAGTATTACCCTCAACCCAGTGAAATTGGCCATTTTAAATAGTGATGAGCGGCATAGACAATATTCTAATTCACGTTATTTCGCAAATTTTTGGCCAAATATTCACCAAACATTCGCTAATTCGAGAATTTGTGATCTCCAGTCATTACTTACTTGATTGCAAAAATCGGCAATGTAATATATTTGCGATAAAAATTCACGATTAGAATATTCGCGATCAACACTAAGGGGTAGGCAACTTTCCTATTGGTTGCAAGGGATGTTGATAAGTGCCGATAAATTTGCTGTATATTAGCGATTAGAATATTTGCGATTAACACTATTTGCGAATACGAATATATTGCACTATATTCTAAATATTCGTGAATTCTCAAAGTGGCGATATTTGCGCTTAAAATTCGCGATTGGAATATTTGCGCTCAACACTAATTTTAAAATTAAGGGGAGGATTTATCATTGTAGGTGTGTTTGAGGCTATTTTAAACTGAAGTTACATTGCACAACTGTGCCACATTTATGAAGATGGTGCTCGGTTTTGCTTTTTTGAAACTTTTTAAAAAGTCCCATATCATAAAGGAGACAAATAAAGTGTTCTAATATTTAATCCCGACCAACTTTTCAGCCCAGTTCTGAGAGTGGCAAAGCTCACTAAAAGTTGCTGAATTACACCAAAAGTCGCACAAATTCGCACAACATGTTGCATTGCATCCTACGTGATAATTTTACTCCACACGTTTGATAAATGTTCCCCTAAGTGTTTTTGCTCTCCCAGCCAGAGTTTTGTTTTTTATTTCAGTTCAGGAGGGATTTAATTATATTGTGGTCACAAATGTTTCACAGAGGCATTCCCAACAAGCTCTGCATTGTTAGAAGTTAACAGATCCGACAGACTAATGCCCCTAGTAAGATCTACAAACTATCCTATAAAGTGGTCCTGCAGTAAGTTAAGTAATTTTCTGCACTTTGAAGATGAAGCAGAACCATGACTCCAGCCAATAGTCACCTTTGCAGCTCGTTCTATTTATTTATATAGCTGAACTATTACCTCCTCAGTGTGTGTGTGTGTGTTAATTTTTATTTGTATGGGTTGCAACCCATAGAGTTCCAACCTCCTCTCTACAGTCATACACAATTGCATATTTCATGCTCAATTTTTTATTACTCCTTGCATACAGACACACTCCATCTTCTTTTCTATTGACCCTGTCTTTACTAAAGAGCATTAAACCCTGAATATTAACAGCCCAGTCATGTGAAGCGTCCAGCCATGCCACAGCCATACTAACTAAATCTATGTGTTCCCCCAGCACAGTGGACTTCAGATACTTCAATTTGCTTGCTAGGCTTCAGGAATTTGTGCATTTTCAGTTGAGATTTGAGATTTTGTGGACACCTTGGTTTTTATTGTTGGTTTGTAACATGTTGCAAGACTTCCTTAGTCTCATGCATGCACCATTATCCTTAGTCTTGGCATATGCATTTAAGTTTCAAAATCTGAATCCTAACTTGGGTTTGTTAATGATTGTGACGCACACCATGAACCTGAGTTTAGATTTGGATTATGAAACAGAAATGCATGTGCCAAGACTAAGGGAAGAGCATATACATGAGACTAAGGAAGTCTTGCACTCTTAGGGGCCATATCTACAAAGCCTAATTGGAGGCCATACATTTTATTCTGGCTATGGATGAATAAATGTTAGGAACAAACCAGATTCGAACCCGGCTTGTTCCTAACATTTATTCATCCATAGCAAGATTCGCTTATCTCTATAGAGCTGACCATTTTGTAAATTACTTGTCTTTCATAGTTGACCTTTCATCAGTCGCCATCTGTCATCAAAAGGCACAAATTGTTTACTTAAAATGTTCTAACTTTGTCCATTTTGAATCTCTTGGGTATGGCCAGCTTTATTAAGATATGCCATTGCAGATCACAGAACAGAATTGCATATATTGTATACATTATTTTTAAATGACTTCTTGTGTCGCTTTTTATCTTCTGCGTGCGTATAAACATAGTTTTCTTTTGTTCACAGTATTTTACATGTGCTCTTTGCATATAATTTGGTTATGAAAGAGTGCAAAACTCTTTAACATAATTTAGGTCACCAATGCAAAATGATATTCGGAGACTGAGTAATATCTATGAAATCTGCCAATTAGTAAAGCTCCCGCTGTTGAAACACTGTGTCAAAAATCAGCTGAATAAAATGTAATAGATCAGTAGGCTACACAACTGGTATGACATTAAAGTAGATAGAAATATGGTTATTTATGATTAAATAAATTGCATCTTGATAATTAAAATAACCTACTTTCCCAGTTTCTTGACCTTAGAAACCAGTTAGACCTGTCTACTGGCCAGAATGAATTTTCTAGTAGCCTTACAATACAACTTCCCTAGAAACAGAATACGAGAAAAATAGCAAATAAGATAAGTGCCTAACCAAGTTGGTAAGTTAGCTAATATGTTTTTTTAAGCTTTGCTTAAAGAAAATAAATCACCAAAAACGTTATCAGTTAAAGCCTATAACAATTTGCTTTTATTTTCTGATTTCAGACTTTTATTCTATTTCCTGGACATGATTGTGAGGGCGGTCATTTTACCTGAGCTGTTCTTAAGAGCATTTAGAAAGCATTAGGAAAATTGCTTTACGGCAACCAAATGGGCCATAGACACAATAGATATGAGCTGACCAATTGACTTCTATGGGAGTTTTCTAGGCATGCTCTGTGACCTATACAGAGGTCATTATACAAGGAAGGAATAGATAAGCTTAGACAATGGTCTATTGGGAATGGTGTGTCATGTCTTATTTATGATATCATTATAGGCTGAATTAGAATGACAGACAAACAGGTAATTGCAATAAAGTGATCTGTACAGACCAAGAAGTAGCACATATTATTAGGCTTACTAGACAATGTGAAAACTGCAGGATTTATGGTTTTTGTTTAAACATAGATATTAACATAGAAAATTAAAAACATCATCAAAAATTCTTTATAACTATGTTAAACATAAAAACATGATTTAAACAATATGTCATTTTCTGAAGACACATTCACTTTAAGTATAAGATATAATAAATCAAAAACAGTACCAATAAGAAAATTCTGTTTTCTTACAGGGATGCTTTAATCAGAAAGAGATGTTTTTAATAACAGAATATTCATAGAAAATAGATTTCATAGAATTTTGAATTTTGAAACACAAAATATTGTCCTGCTGTAGCAGTCAACACAAATTATAAAACCTCCTATATAGATCCATTGTCAGGTCACTGCTGCTGTGAGGGAAATATGCTGTTTTTAAGTTAATCTTCACCATAACAGTAGGTGTTAATATGACAGTATGAGAGCTATGTGGTTCTTTTGATAGGCTTAGATAATGTCCACAGAAGAGCATTAAATTGATCAGAGTAACGTGCGATACCATAATTGAGTAAGTACAGTAGGGTTCTTTTTGGTCACAGTGATGGCATGATTGAAAAAGTTAACTGAAACTATTTGCTATGCTAAAAGTCCAAAGAGCGAGTTAATGAGAGAAGAAGTAGAATATGTGGAGTTGCTTAAAAAGTGTAGATCCGAAAAGCTACCCACTTGCTTCTTATGAAGCAGTTTCATAGAATATTCAAATATAGGCTGTTATTATGTGAAAAAGAAAAAAATTTGATGGAAGTGTCTCTTAAAATACATTTGGAACAAAAGGGTACAAACGCCCAGATCCACAGGCTATTATGATTTGATGCATATTCATTTGCTTTGCGTCCTGTACAACCATTCCTCTTTTCTACATGTTTCTTCCTGAGGGTGTATGAGTGCAGATCTGTCAATACCGTACAAAGGTTCCCGTCCATTACAGCTAAGTATATTGACAGAGAATTCTGATCTTGCTGTGTAATCTCTCCTTAAGAAACAATGTTTGGAAAATAGCTTAGTTGACTATATTTAGAAATGGTTTATTCAGTTTTCAGCTTAGTACTAGCCTATTGCTTAGAACATGTACTGTAATGCCTTGTAATCCAATAAGTTAATTGATATTTACTAGCTGGAGGAGTCTTTAGAAATTATTTCAGTATATTATTTATATTAGATTCAAAGAAAATACTATGGTTGACCAAAATTTGTATAGCAAATTACTGACTTGCTTTGGCTTTCAGGATTTTATATTTTTAGTTCAGTTTGTTATATTTTCTGACCTGCACATTAGAGTGTCCAGACATTGCTAAGTATTGACCTGTCCAGGATAGTCCATCACTAGATAACTAGCAGAGGACCCACACCCCGCACCCTTGCCAACCAGCAGCTTGTAGAGTATCTCCATCGCCGCAAGTCAGCGCCAGTGCTACACTGCTTCATCAACTTTGTAGTGACGGGTGCTCATTACTACTGTACTGCTCCAATTGTAGAGAAGTGTTGTAATTATGATCTGCTTCCACCACAAGGTTAATGGTGCTGTATATTTCTGGCACCAACTTCCTATGATGGAGCTACACCTGAGCTGCTGATTGGCAAGGGTGAGGGGTGATGGTCTTTCTCTGGTTATCTAGTGATGGCCTGTCCTGAGGACATGTCATCACTTAGTAAAGGCTGGACAACCCCTTTAAAATAGTTACATTTTTACAATCACTCTTTTAGAAGTTGGGTATCAACCAAAACAGCCTTAATACTTCCAATAACTATTCATAAGATTACCAAGAAGCTAAAGAGAAGTTGATTTCCCCATAGCTTCCTTGCTATTTAATTAGATTTATCTCATTAATAAAGGGAGAATTTCCCATAATAAGTAAATAATACAGGTCAATGGGTTTTTATATTGACAAATCTGTAAATAGCACATAATCATCTCGTTCTAACACACTGCTTTTCTCACCCAGTTGAACTTATCTGTTGAAGTTCACTCCTACTGGGAATTACCCCTGATAAAATCTGCATTAGGAAGATATTACTCTAATGCCAGCTCTATACAAGCATTTCCAGGCACATTTATGTCTGTATTATAACTGAAATTCTTTCTAGCCTCACAATAGATCCCATGTCCAAACTAAAGCTGGCCGTACACCTCAAATAGTTGTCGGCTAATCTCTCCTGACACCTCCCTACACATGTCCGCTCTGCTTGACTGAGCATGTATGTATCCACTTGAAATCCAACTTGATCCTTATCTGCCAGGAGTATAGTCACTGAAAATGTAGAGCGGTATTAAAAATCTAAATAACAAATTTTTTATTATCAACCAAGTAAAATTTTTATAGATCCCTACAGTTCAAAATAGGCTAAATTTACAATGAGGTGGGTAGGTATGCAACTTAGTTACAGTGTATCTATATACACCACATTGTATTGTGTGTAAGCTGGGTGTATAGTCTACACTGACCTCATAAACACCTATTCCCACCTGCAGTGTATGGATGCAGCGCTGACTGCGGCTAAACTTGATTATGCCACAGTAACATGCACCTGCATCTACAATACAGATAGGAGTCGGGTAACTCAAGCTAGTGTAGCTATGATCAGTTACAGATTACATTGATCAATGAGGACCCTGACTGCTGCTACGCTAGAAATGGCTATAAGCTGCTGACCCTACTCGACATGTTTCTATTATGGGCTTTTCATCAGGAACTGGTCAGTCATGAAGTCACCGTACAGGCTGTATTATAGCACACAGGGTGCGCTAGCACATGTGGTGTGCAGCGTTACCGGAACTAGTATGGCCGTGAGCACCCGCGCTTCCCTGTGGTTTAAATAGTGAAGGAGGTACCTGTGGAGACTCGACCGAGCCAGCCAATCAAATGCAGAGGGGTGTGGCTCAACCGCCGCAAGCAATCCCCAGAGCTGTGTCAGCTCATAATGTATACATCTGCACCCCGGACCAAAATTAGAAGGTAAAAGGGGGGATATTCAGGCGGCCAGTAAAGAATAGGCTTTGAGAAGTGATGGGGGGATAACATGGGGACGAGGCAGGAAGTAAACTTATAGGAGGGGAGATGATGAGTCACACATCCTCAGTGTACAGAAATGCCCACAGGGATAGTTTGACCTATCTCTTCCATTATGTTAAATAGGACAATATGATGCAGTAGGAATAAAAAAGGCAGAATAAATGGATAAATAGATAAATAGCACACACAGAGGATGGGTGTGCTATGATCTAAATGGAGTGACAGTGACACGGGCTATATCTAGCATACATAGCTACTACGTTCATTTAGCCCATATGGCCTTTCTGTCCTCAAGCGAAAAATCCACTCAAGTTCTTTCCGTAGCAGTTTACTATCACATTATTGTTACTACCATGTACATCACTGACATGTCTTGCCAACCTGGTGTCTCTTTTATTGCGGATGTCACCAATGTGTTCGCCAATCCGCTGTCTAAATTTGCGGATAGTTTTCCCTACGTATTGTAAACCGTAGGAGCGCGTCATCAGATAGATCACTCCTGTGGTTCTACAATTGATTAGTGTTCTTATATCATATATTTAGGGAGGTGACAATACTAGTAAAGGTTTTACCCATTTTTATATATGTACATGCAATACATCCGCTGCATCTATAGTTCCCTTTGGTGTTGCATGTTAACCATGAGCGTATCTGTGAGGGTTGTGTAAAGCTATGTACTAGTCGGTCTTTCAAATTGTGCTCACGTCGATACGTGATGGATGGTACTGGTCGTATTAGGTCACCTATGTCAGGATTCGTTTTAAGGATTCCCCAATGTCGACTAAGGAGGTCATTTATTTGAGAGTAACCGGCATCATATGTTCCAACAATTCTGACCTCCTCTCTCCCCTGGTCTTTATGTTTAGGGACAAGCAGATCCTTTCTTTCTGCACAGCGAGCGTGATGGTAAGCGTCATTGAGAACCTTTTCTGGATAGCCCCTGGTTTTAAATCTGAGGTCGTCTGCCGTTTGTTTAAAGTCAATAATGTTGGAGCAGTTACGCCTCACTCTTAAATATTTACCCTTAGGGATGCTAGCTATTCCACTGTAGACAGTTATTTGATGCTGTGGGTTTTTTGAAGATCGTAGTGGATAAACGATTGTCCCCTCCTAATATTCAAATCCAGGAAGGTCATTCTATTCTTGTCAATTATCGATGTGAAAAATAGGCCCCAGTCATTTACATTAAGGTGTGCTATGAAGGAATTAAATTGTTCTATACTACCCTTCCACAGGATCAGCATATCGTCAATGAATCTGAGCCAAAGTTGGATGCAGGACCACCACTCCTCACATGTGTCACTAAATACCACCTCTTTCTCCCACCAGCCCAGGTAGAGGTTGGCAAAAGTCGGGGCACAAGGACTGCCCATTGCCACCCCCCTGAGCTGGCGGAAGATTCTACCATTAAACACAAAGATATTGTGTTGTAAAATGAAGTCCATTAGGTGTACCACAAACTCATTATGGCAGATAAGGTGGTTACCTCGTTGATTCAAAAATCTTCCTATCATCTCCAAACCTTTAGCATGTGGGATGGAGGTATATAAGGCCTCCACATCCAGACTGGCTAAGAATGTATCTTCCTCGATGATGTCATTCAAATTATTTAAGCACGCCATGACTGGATGTGGGGGCAAAAGGAAGTCCAGGTCACCTTTATCAATAAGATGGTCGGTAAAGGCTTTTTTTCAAAATGGAGGCCAACTCTGATCTATGTTGTTCAATTGGATTCTACGATAAGATCTCAGAGCATTGTTGGTCAGATAGGAGGTCATCATACATTCAAAGGTTTTGTTGTTTGTCTAGAACCACCATATTTCCCCCCTTGTCAGAGGGTTTTACAGGACTGTGTCCTTAAAGTGGTGAATGTGCCCTCTCCAATCCCTCTTTGCCCCTCCTCCCAGAGGCCTGCCAGCAACTGTACATCAGAAAAGTCTTCCACAGCAATGCCGATTTCTGCGCATTGCCACGCATCATAATTACGGAAGAACTTCTTCCACTTCAGTTTTCTTATGAACAGGTTAATGTCCTTCACCCATTCAAAGGCCTTAAACTTCTTGGCCCTCTGTAGGAGTATGTCTAAAAAGATTTATGATTTGGAGGCTATATGGTTCTATGCCTTTGGCAAGACACATATTTGTTACAGATTTGTCCTGTCCCTGAGGAGGTAGTCTGAAACAGGTGGAGTGTTCCCTAAAAAAACCTCCTCTCCTACTATGCATATTTGCCCTGCCTCTGTTGGTTTTTCCTCTTCCTTTATTTATTGGTGTGTTAAAGGTATATTTATTTCTGCCTGAGTCTCCCTCACTTTCACATTCGGAAAATGACCGTTCAGTATCTGTGCTGGGGCTCTTATTTTTATTTGCTCCAAAATCAGTCTACCTTCTTTAAAATCTCTTAGGTCCCTGATATATTGGGAATACTGTTTATCCTTAATGAAAACTGTTGAGCCATTTGATTGGCCGAGCGTCCACAGGTACCTCCGTCCCTATTTAAACCGCAGGGAAACGCAGGCTCTCACGGCCATACTACTGCCGGTAATGCCGCACGCCGCACGTGCTAGTGCTCCATGTGTGCTTAGGCTATGATACGGCCTGTACGGTGACTTCTTGAGCGACCAGCTCCTGATGAAAAGCCCGTAATAGGGCTTTAGAAACACGTTGAGTAGGGTCAGCAGCTAATAACCATTTCTAGCTTAGAGGCAGTCAGGGTCCTCATTGATCAGTGTAATCTGTAACTGATCATAGCTACACTAGCTTGAGGTACCAGACTCCTATCTGTATTGTAGATGCAGGTGCTTGTTACTGTGGCATAATCAAGTTTATCCACGGTCAGCGCTGCATCCATACACTGCAGGTGGGAATAGGTGTTTATGAGATCAGTGTAGGCTATACACTCAGCTTACACACAATACAATGTGGTGTATATAGATACACTGTACCTAGGTTGCACACCTACCCACCCCAATGTAAATTTAGCCTATTTTGAACTGTAGGGATCTATACAATTTTAGCTTGGTTGATAATAAAAAATTGTTATTTTGATTTTTAATACCTATCTAGATTTTCAGTGACTATACTTTAGATTGAGACGGTAAAATATTCCTACCCACATTTTCTGTGATTTATATACCAGGAGGCCCCATATACACTAGACATTAATCCAGTCTCAATGAGATTGGCAGGTTCGCCCAAAACACATCTATTGTCCATAGCCACCTAAATATCATAGTAAGCATCTGAGTTTATTTAATTAGAGAAGAGTTAAAAGAATCATTCCAACAAAGACAAAGCGCAGACCGCGCTGCTGTAATGTGTTTCCCATATGCCTGACCTGTATGGACATTTTAATAAAAATAAAGGACAGTGTTTTGCATAGCGGGTGAGTGCTGCTGCTGTTTTTTTCTTTGTTGGATGGACTGAATGGACACTGCTTGGCTGAACACCACTGGTGAACACATGTCTCCAGAACCACTCCAGTGCATTGTCTGTGGTACAAATTGGCAAATTCTGTTTTTTCCTTTTTATTCTGAGTACGAGAGTTTAAAGAGTATTCCTATCTCAGACATTGATGGCATATCAATTGCATGTGTCATCAGTGGCAGATATGTGAGGGCCCCCCTCCTCCTATCTAAAGAGTGAGGCCTCTGAAGTAAATGGAGAGGACCAATACAAGTGCAGCCTCCTTCTGTTTATAGCTATGGGAGTTCTGAAAATAGACGAGCGCAGATTCTGCAATTTTCTGCTGTCCGATCAGGGTGAATAGTTGTGTGGTGCACTCTCCTTTCACTGCTACAGGACTTCCAAAAATAGCAGAACATACACATTTGGCTATTTGAAGAACTCCCATAGCAGTAAATGGAGTGCTCTCCTTCACTTTGAGGGCTCTATTGTAGAGATAGGAACGTTGCCAGAATTGGGGACTCCCATATATCTAATATTGATGGCCCTGTCATTAGTGTATGAGATAGGAATACCCATTCAAGGCTTCTATACACATGACATACAGCCAAAAGAAGCTTTAGCAAAAATCAACAAAGGCATCTGCAAAAAAAGATGTTTTTTATTTTTTCTGATCAATTAATGATCTATGTTGTGTTAATTTTGTGTATTATCATATTCCCTAGCATCATACGGTTATTGTTGCTTTTTTCTTTCTGTATATCTTTATTGTTTCCCCAATGTTGTCGATTTATATTTGATTATATCAGTGCGGTGAATGTGCGCCATGTAACATAGTAACATAGTATATAAGACCAAAAAAAGACATTTGTCCATCCAGTTCGGCCTGTTTCCTACAAGTTGATCCAGAGGAAGGCAAAAAACCCCTGTGAGGCAGAAGCCAATTTTCCTCACTTTAGGGGAAAAACATTCCTTCCCGACTCCAATCAGGCAATCAGAATAACTCCCTGGATCAACGACCCCTCTCTAGTAGCTGTAGCCTGTAATATTATTACACTCCAGAAATAAATCCAGTCCCCTCTTAAATTCCTTTATTGTACTCACCTTCACAACCTCCTCAGGCAGAGAGTTCCATAGTCTCACTGCTCTTACAGTGAATAATCCTTTTCTATGTTTGTGTACAAACCTTCTTTCCTCCAGACGCAGAGGATGTCCCCTCGTCACAGTCACAGTCCTGGGGATAAATAGATGATAGGAGAGATCTCTGTACTGACCCCTGATATATTTATACATAGTTATTAGATCTCCCCTCAGTCTTTTTTTTTTGCTAAAGTGAATAACCCTAATTTTGATAACCTTTCAGGATACTGTAGATCCCTCATTCCAGTTATTACTTTAGTTGCCCTCCTCTGAACCCTCTCCAGCTCTGCTATGTCTGCCTTGTTCACAGGAGCCCAGAATTGTACACAGTACTCCATGTGTGGTCTGACTAGTGATGTCTTCTTGTTTACAGGGTTGTCTTGTTACCTTGTCATCTGTTGCAGCGCATCGCTGTGGTGCGCTGTGCGTCGGGTTACGTGGGGACGCCGTAACCGCCTCCTTCGGCGGCGGGCTGGAGCGCATGGCATGCGTTCCACCCTTCCTCCTAATAAGTCGGAGTCCTCATTTGTTGGCTACGGCATGCATCACCAGAGAGGGATGCGCTACATAATATACAGCAGCTGAACTTATTTTATTTTAGTAATGATTTTGACAATTTTTGCGGCATTCCTTGCATTTAAATAGTGGTTATTTTTTGCTATAGTTTTTAACCTCCGAAGCAGTGGCCAAACGCACGTCGAGGGTTTTCTTGCTGACATATGCTGCCTTACACACCACCAATCATGTCCTGTGGTGTGTACTATATATAAGACTCTGTGGATAGTTTTCCTAATTGGGTATAGGTGGTGTGAAATATTCCTTTAGGACATGTGTACTTTTTCATACCACGACATTGGTATTTAGTGTTGATACTTTTGTACTAGGCCACATGGTATATGTATGACATCTTCTTTGGGGGGGAAAAGATAGCAGCATATGTCAGCTGATTCTTGCACCTTTCTATGTCTGACGCTTTGTTTTATGTACTATTTAAATATTGTGATATATTGTGCATAGTATTTGTGATGTAATAAAATTAATATATAATTTTTTACTATATTGGGCATGTCTCTTTTTGTGTCCTGTGTTGGACAATATTGTAGGTAGATGAGATTCTATACACATGAGTATCTTGTCAGACGATCCCACTGGGAAAGGAAGGTACAGCTGATAGTCTATGTATGGGGAGCTTCGAGTTGTTGGGGGAGAGAAGGATTAGGTAAGGTGAATATTTTCAGAAAATACTTTTGTTCTCCCTGGAGATAAACCGCTACCACCGGTTTGTGGATTTCTGCCAAAGATTTCATCCTTTGCAATGCTGCATATTTACAGCAAAATTTACACCAAAACAAATTCACATGTAAATAATGCAAATTTTGCCGCAGAACTATGTCATAATCTGCAGTGGATGTCACATATGGATGTATGCATACTTGTCATCATGATAGAAAAGCACCAACATTTTAGACCATAATTGTAGTTTTCCTACTGAAGTATGTAAATCAATTAAATTCAGCTTTATCTCTAACAGCTGTTTCATACTCCAAGCTTATATTTCGAGCACAATAGACCATTTGCCTTTGGCAAAAGTAGTTGAAATTCCTAAAATAAAGATGATGACTTTCATTGTGCACACTGTTCTAGTACAGTATCTCATCTGAACATAGACAAGACTATAAAAATATTTAAAATTAAATTCATTTGATGCTGTGTGAGTACTTTTCTGAAGAGATCTAGATTTCCATAACATTTTTACACTAGTTTTTGCACAAGGAGTTGTATTTTTTAATATAATGTACAGTATAAATTTTATTAAAGGGAATCTGTCATCAGCACCCTTGTTATTAAACTGTTTGCATAGACACATAGATGTGGTTCAGCTGAATAAAAAGTTGTTTTTGTTTTGTTGAACCGAGGCCCCGTTCCTGAATTATGACACTTTTTTCCTAATACACATATTAGGCCTTTGGCGCAGTGAGGGTGTCGTCATTGCTTCTGTTGTACCCAAGCTCCACTCTGGCCACATTTTTGTAGCCAGCCCCACCCTCGCTGCTTTGCCATTACCAGACCCTGTCAATCAAAGCAGTGAGGGAGGGGCTGGCCAGATAAAGGATTGGAGATTGGGTGTAACAAGTGCAATAGTGATGTCTTTAATGCACCAAAAGTCCTTATTTGCATATTAAAACTTATCATACCTCATGAAGGGAGCCTTGGATCAACAAAATAAAAATAGCTTTTTAGCCATAGCTATATGTCTTTGAAAAAAGTTAGAAAAGGAGGTGCCTGTTTGTTTTTGGGAGGAACAATTTTTGGTATAATTCATGTTAGCTTTATTCTGTGGGTCATTATAATTACAGTACTACCTAGTTTATACAGTTTTTTTTATGTTTCCTAATTCTAGTGTTGAGTGAGCATGCCCGGCCAAACACTAGCTCGGCTCGAGTTTTGCTATGCTCAGCACATCACAGAGTTTGGCCAAACACTGAGTGTGCTCCAGCGCGATGCTTGAGTCAGTGTATTTAAATCTAACTTATCCTCTATTTCTGAAAAGTTTCTGCCAGGATTTGAACTCAAAACCTTGCACATTAGAGGCAAGGATATTATCCACTGAGCTATAAAGCTGAATGCAAAATTGTGTCAGAAAAAACTCATATTAGTTTCTATTTCTGATGTAGTAAGTTACTATATCAGAAAGAGAAACTACTATGATTTTTTTCTGACACAGTTTAGCATTTAGTGGATAAGTTCCTTGCCTCTAATGTACAAAGTTGTGAGTTCAAATCCCAGCAGAAATTTTTCAGAAATAGCGGATAAATTAGATTTCAATACACTGGGTGTCCCCAAGCACTGACTCCATATATGGAAATAGTTATATATGGAGTCAGAGCAGGGAATCCTAAGCCAAACTATAGTCCCGACAACCTCCCCTCTTCAAAGCAGGGGGTGCCTGGTTTAATGCTTGGGTTCTCCCATTGATTACCATTGTGCTTGGGTGCTCTGCATCGCAAAGTGTTCTACTCGAGCACCAGAGAACACAAGCACTTTGGTGCTCGATCAACACTACCTAATTCCTACTTTCGCACTGTAAAAAAAATAAAAAAGTTTGAGAGATGAGATCGACAAAAAAAAATGTTTATCATGTTCACTGTCATCCTTGCAGTTGTGATTCTTGATTTATTTATGTTTTTACATATTAAACTTTTTTTCATGAAAAAGGTGTTTTTAATATGGTTGCACTATATAATTAGACTATGGGATTTAGACCTTAAATATTGAAGAGAATTCTACAGTATCTTTCAGCATAAACCTGCAAGGCTGCCTCTGGCAGAGCCTAATAGGAGTACAAATATTACAGACCAGAGATGTCTTCATTAGGTCCCAGGCTACTTATCAACATCCTGCTATTGCAGTGCAGGGCCACCGATGTGGTGACAGAGGGAGCACTCTTCCTCTGACTAACTGCTTGGAAGGGGTTAAGAACAGATGGGATAAGGGTTAGTGCCAATCTTGGCCTTTTTTAGCAAGGTGTCCACTATATGTTAGAGACTGCACATGGAGCAGGCTTAGCTCTGGTCCAGAACCTAAACCATCCCAGCACCATACATTTACAACACTTTGTGCTAAATTCCACCATGGAACTGTATGCATAAAATCTGAAATGTATACAGTAGCATCAAAGTTAAAATGGCATCCACATACTCATTTGGGCAGATTTTTGCTACTTCAGAGTTTCAACAGATGCTCTGCAGTTTTTCTTATATGGAAAATCTGCAGTGGACCCATCCTGTGTAATTGTAGGGGAAGGTGATAGCAGCACTTCAAATGTGGGCCCATGAATACAGAGAGCTCATAAGACCTCATACATGCGGCTGTATGACTGCTCTTTTCAACCTCAGATTTATATGGTCTCCATACAGTGCAGTTCTGTGAAACCCTACTGTACCTACAGCTTTAAATTGTGTTATGCTTTGTCAGATATGCTTTTACAGAGCTGTTGTATCTGGACAAAAACCCTGTAATACGATGCAATATGCATGTATAGTACCATATAGACAGTGCCTGTGGCTCTCTATTATGGAGCTACAGGGATATAGCCTCATTGAAGTTATTGAAGTTGCTCTTGGTATTCATACTGAATGTTTTGAACTTTATTCACAAATGCAACAATGCCTTAATGAATAATAATAAAAAAAAAACAGTGTATAGATTCTACTAAATTAAATAACCAATAATCCCTATATTGTCTCTGAGGTTATTTGTTACCACAACAAAAATATTCTATTCTACGTTGTAGGAAAGGATACCATAAATTAATGTATTTAACATTGGTTTTGTGCTTTCTTTTCTATACCTAATATAAAAGCTGTGATATTGCGTGCTTATCAAGGTAAATAAACACAATTGTGTCATACAGAGAGCTTTGATCTTATAATTTGCTTTCTTCTTCTGAAGAAAAAAAAACACAAACACTAATAGTTTTCCAGTTTCTAAGATACGTTTCAAGGACTGCAATTTCAGCGTACAGTACACGTACATAGAAAGCTCCATGTTCTTTTATAATGTACAATGGAACACATTTACTACATTGATTGCTGCCAGACCTTGTCCTAAAATGCACCAAAATTGCTGGTGCATAATCTTGCATCATGTTTTAGACCTATCAATGAAGCAAATGTGACAAAAAGACTAATCCAGTCCTCTTTGCTCCCAGACAGTGTGTTATTTATTTATTATTTTTTTTACAAATGAATATGCAAACTTTACAAAGGAATATGCAACTTTTTACAAAGGAATTTTTACAAACTTTTTACAAAGGAATATGCAACTCTAGAGCTGGCGTTACAGTTGTGAAGTCAGTAGAAATGTATCTACTGCAACTGTGGCTTTACAGTATATTACATGTGTTGAAAAGTCTGTTGTTACTTTGTTGTTTCCTTTTTTAGTATGATACTTTTGCTGCATATTTATATTTTGTATCTTTATTCAAATGTGAATAAACACTTTGAAAGATAAATTTATTGGCTGTCCATCAAATCTTGGGTCCCCCAGGTTCAGAGAATGAATTTGTAGCCAACATCCACTTTGGTGTAAAGATAAGGCCTCATGAACATACTGTATCCAATTACAGATCTGCAAAACAAGGTTACCAGACAACCCAGAGCAAACACTTTAAAGGCATCAGTGCAGATGTGGGCAGATTATTGATAACAAGCGTTTGTATGCATGCTCGTCAACAATAATCAGCCCATTTAAAGGTGCCGCTGATAACGCTCATTCATCGGGTAATATATAGTTGGTGTGGTCCCCTAAATTATCTTTTGTGGGCAGCAGATCATACCTTCTAAACAGCACCCTGCCGCTGGCAAACAATTATTTTTATTCTGTATACTGTGGAGGCGAATACTGCATGTAATCACAGTGGTCGCCTCCACTGATGAGTAGGTGATTGTCAGAAAGGAACATTTCCTTCCAGACAATCATCTGTTCCATCGAGCAGTGTTAAAGGGCCATAAGTCCATCAGAGAGCACAACATATGGGAAATATGCTTGAAAAATGAAATACCTTGACCATGCAATATTTTGAAAAAAAACAGCACAAAAAAACTCAAGCATCAGAAACAAATGCTTTGTCTGTGTCGCATTTCATAATGCACTATACACTTTAACGTAACATGTGACTGCATAAGCAAAGCTAAAAAAAAAATGTAAAAAAGTGGGGTTTTTTTACTCAATTTCAGTGTTTTTTTTTTTTTTTTTTAACCCCTTAAGGACTCAGCCCTATTTCACCTAAAGGACTTGGCCATTTTTTGCAAATCTGACCACTGTCACTTTATGTGGTGATAACTTTAAAACGCTTTTTCTTATCCAGGCCATTCTGAGATTGTTTTTTCGTCACATATTGTACTTCATGACACTGGTAAAATTAAGTCGAAAAATTTCATTTTTATTTATAAAAAAATATCAAATTTACCAAAAATTTGGAAAAATTAGCAATTTTCCAAGTTTCAATTTCTCTACTTCTATAATACATAGTAATACCGCCCAAAAAAGTTATTGATTTACATTCCCCATATGTCTACTTCATGTATCGATCATTTTGGGAATGCCATTTTATTTTTTGGGGACGTTACAAGGCTTAGAAGTTTAGAAGCAAATCTTGAAATTTTTCAGAAATTTTCAAAAACCCACTTTTTAGGGACCAGTTCATGTCTGAAGTCACTTTGTGAGGCTTACATAATAGAAACTGTAACAAACCGTTACGCACACAACTCCGTTTAGACGATATTCCCCTTTCAGACACACCGGCAGTTACTGCAAGCACCAATTTCCCGAACTGCAAGCACATGAATGCTCCAGACTCCCGAACCGGAAACAGTATACAGCCGAACAGGAAAAACCCTAGGAACGGTTTACACTCCTGGCAGTCGCACTGTAACAGCATACACTCCAATTCCCCCCAAGAACGAGACGACACTTCGCTTGAGGGTTAAGCAGACCACATGTACTGGCCCATACAGCCTCTTTTTATTCACATGTTCAGTCCAGAGGAATACCCCCTGGACTTCTACATTAACCAATCATAAAATAACAAAGGAATGACCCTCCCGCACAGTGTACACATTCCCTCCCCTCTGCCAGTGATATAATTACTAAACACAATGGACGAACTTATTATCACTGGCAGGAAAATATACAGTTTTATACAACGTTCCTAACTTCAAAACTATGCATGGGATTTCAATAAAAATTACATATTAATCATCAATCCATTCAGGGGAACAACATATCCAAAAATGGTACGAGTTAGACCAGGGGTTCAGAAATGAGTAAAAAGTGTCTTTGTGGTACTGGTTTGGGCCGGAAAGCCATGCTGGCAGTAGGTCACAGAGTCCACTCCATTGTGCGCATGTTAGTGAAAAGACACAAAAATACACAAATATACATAACTCCTATTATGCTGAACAGGACCCCCACATTCAGCCTATCCCCAGATGGCTTGGATCCGAGCGCTCAATATATCCGAACAGCGCTCAGATGCCACAAACACAGTCACATCGCCATGGGGTTTCAGCTTAGCATGGGCTGATGAGAGGGCCCATAATCCTGGGGCAGCAGGCCGGCAACAAGACTTCTCCAGCACCCAGTGTCCAGGTTGGTTTCGCCACAGAAACCATCCAAAAATGACCCCATTCTAGAAACTACACCCCTCAAGGTATTCAAAACTGATTTTACAAACGTCATTAACCCTTTAGGTTTTTCTCAAGAGTTAATGGCAAATGGAGATAAAATTTCAGAATTTCAATTTTTTGGGAAAATTTTCCGTTTGAATCCATTTTTTCCAGTAACAAAGCAAGGGTTAACAGCCAAACAAAACTGAATTTTTATTGCCCCGATTCTGTAGTTTTCAGAAACACCCCATATGTGGGCGTAAACTGCTGTATTGCCAAACGGCAGGGCACAGAAGTAAGGGAACGCCATATGGTTTTTGGAAGGCGGATTTTGCTGGACTGGATTTTTGACACCATGTCCCATTTGAAGCCCCCAGATGCACCCCTAGAGTAGAATCTCCAAAAAAGTGACTCCATCTAAGAAACTACACCCCTCAAGGTATTCAAAACTGATTTTACAAACTTTGTTAACCCTTTAGGTGTTCCACAAGAGTTATTGGCAAATGGAGATGAAATTTCGGAATTTCTATTTTTTGTTACCTTGCCTCAAAAAAAGTGTAATATAGAGCAACCAAAAATCATAATTACACGAAAATAATACAAACAAAACTGCCACCTTATCCCGTACTTTCCAAAATGGGGTCACTTTTTTGGAGTTTCTACTGTAGGGGTGCATCAGGGGGGCTTCAAATGGGACATGGTGTCAAATAACCAGTCCAGCAAAATCTGCCTTCCAAAAACCATATGGCGTTCCCTTCATTCTACGCCCTGCCGTTTGGCCATACAGCAGTTTATGACCACATATGGGGTGTTTCTGCAAACTAGAGAATCGGGGCAATATATATTGAGTTTTGTTTGGCTGTTAACCCTTGTTTTTTTACTGGAAAAATTGATTAAAATGGAAAATTTGAAAAAAAAATAGCTATTTTCGGACCGTTTTTATTTTTTGTTATTTACATAGTTGAACTGACAGGTTAGATTGTGTGCTATTTCTATAGAGCAGGTTGCTACGGACGCGGCAATACAAAATATGGCTACTTGTTGGGGGGTTTTGTTTCAGTTTTACATAATACAGCATTTTTGAAAAAAATGATTTTTTTAGTGTCTTCACATTCTGAAAGCCATATATTTTATTTATTTTTTGGGCGAATGTCTTATGTAGGGGCTCATTTTTTGTGGGATGAGATAGCGGTTTGATTGGAACTATATTGGGGTGCATATAACATTTTGGTCGCCTGCTATTACACTTTTTGTGATGTAAGGTGACAAAAATGGCTCTTGACACCGTATTTTTTTTTTTTTTTGTGTTTTGGTTTTGGTCATGTGTTATTTTTATAGAGCAGGTTGCGACGGACGTGCCGATACCAAATATGTATACTTTTTATTTATTTATTTAAGTTTTACACAATATTATCATTTTTTAAAAGAAAACAAATCATGTTTTAGTGTCTCCATAGTCTGAGAGCCCTATTTTTTTTTTTTGGGGGGTGATTGTCCTATGTGGGGTATAATTTTTTGCGGGATGAGATGACGGTTTGATTGGCATTATTTTTGGGTGCATATAACTTTTTGATCGCTTGCTATTACAGTTTGAGATGTGAGGTGACAAAAATGTTTTTTTTTTTACATTGTTTTTATTTTATTTTTTTATCAGTATTTACCTAAGGGGTTAGATAATGTGATATTTTTATAGAGCAGGTTTTTACGGACGCGGCGATACATAATATGTATACTTTTTATTTATTTATTTTACTTTAACACAATAATAGCATTTTAGAAAAAAAAATTATGTTTTAGTGTCTCCATAGTCTGAGAGCCATATTTTTTTATTTTTTTGGGCGATTGTTCTATATAAGGACTCATTTTTTGCGGGATGAGATGGCGGTTTTATTGGTACTATTTCGGGAGGCATACGCCTTTTTGATCACTTGGTATTACACTTTTTATGATGCAGGGTGACAAAAAATGGCTTTTTTACACCATTTTTTTGTGTTTTTTTTTACGGTATTTGCGTGAGGGGTTAGGTCACGTGATATTTTTATAGAGGAGATTTTTACGGACACAGTGATACCTAATATGTGTAGTTTATTTGTTTTTTTTTAATTTTTATTCAGTGATATGTATTTTTTTTCACTTTTTTGACATTTTTTTGACCCAGACCCACTTGGTTCTTGTAGATCCAGTGGATCTGGTGTCTATATAATACAGTAAGTACACTATATAGTGAACTGCACTGTATTTTGTTACTTTTCACAGTCTGGTCAGACTTCTGCCTTTAGCAGAAGTCTGACCAGAGTTACTATACCATGGCAAGCAGGACGCTTCTGAAAGCATCCTGCTGCCATGGTAACCATCACCCGCTGCCATTACAGAGCAGCGGGTGATGGGAAGAGAGGTGAGCTCCCTCCCTCTACTATCCTATCCAGTCGTACCTTTGCAGCCCCCCGATGGGAGAGGGAGGGAGCTCCCTCCATGTTAACACTTTCTATACCGCGGTCCGTGCGGACCGCGGTATAGAAGGGTTAAACTGCTGACATCTGCAGCACAGATGTCAGCAGTTTATAGCAGGGGGTCAGCAATGTGCTGACCCCCTGCTATACCCACTAGACACCAGGGAAATCGATTGAAAGGAGGCGGGCGGGGGATCGCAATTGCGATATCGCCTGCCGCACCGCCCGCCCCCTGCGCCGCCCACCCGCAGCACCGCCCGCAATCCCCCACCGCCCGGGGGGACACTAAGATGGCGGGGTGCAGGGGAGGGGGTTAAAAATCACACTTTGGGGCAGATTTTAGTCTCTGATCCCCACGGTCACAGACCGCGGGGATCAGAGACTACAGATAGCGCAGCAAACCGCAGGTCTGAATTGACCTGCGGTTTGTTGCGATCGCCGACACGGGGGGTCACAGGACCCCCCTTGGCATTGTCACAGGATGCCTGCTGAATGATTTCAGCAGGCATCCTGTTCCGATCACCACCCGCAGCGCTGCGGTGATCGGAACTTCTCAGGGCGTACATGTGCGCCCTGAGTCCTTAAGTACCAGGACGCTAGGGCGAACATGTACGCCCTGCGTCCTTAAGAGGTTAATCCACCATTGTCTGGGTGTGACTTTTTTCTGGCATTTTTCCATTAGGCTCCTCTATAGGACTTTAAAATGCCATGAAAAATGCATGTTAAAAATTAAACAGAAAAGTAAAAAAATGCATGGTGTTTTTTAACTAAAAAAAAAAAAGCCACCTAAAATATGTTCGAAGAAAGATTTACTGAGGATTCATTGACTATTTAGTTTTAAGGACAGAGTATACATTGTTAATTATATTCAGCCTCGGCAACCAAGCAAGAAAAGCTTGTCCTTTTAGAGGGTACTGTAAGAATATATAACATAGGGAAATTTAAGAATGTAATTTACATGGTTTAATTTAAACATAAATCCGAATTAAATGCAAATTAATATAATTACAGAATAAAAAACATGCTGTAAATGCTAAGGAATATTCTGCTTTCTGTTTGCTTGCTTAGCAATTTGTTGATCAGTATACAGTTGGCCTAGTGAGATGATTTAAATAAATGTTGGTTTGGATAGCATTTGGCAACTGTGTATGCATTGAGGATTCTTTCAATCACTCCTCTGCTGTCATCAATGATACAGACTTCTAGAGGACATCATCTAGAGGTCGCCTGATGGCATACTCTCATTTTCAGGTTAGGAGAGTCTAATCAATCTTGAGTAACCTCTATTAACATGTCATAGTTTCTTTTATAGAGACTGTGAACAGGATCATCAGCTTAAACATCTTTCCTTTACTCCATACAGCACAATGATTATATATAAAATGATAGCACTTGACTATAATCTTTTTAGTTGTTTAATTTAAAAACACAATGTTTTTTAATGTCTGGACTAAATTCATTGACATAGAATTCAGAATATGTAATTTCTTCAACCTTTATTTTGTAGAATGGAACTGTCTTTAGAAAAAATAAAAAACCTTAGATTTGATTTAGGACTAATTCACACGACTGTAAGTGTTTTGTAGTCCGCAAATCCATGAAGTGCCTTTCTTAAGGATGATATACTTTGTCCCTAATGCGTAGGTTCAAATCCACCTAGCTTTTGTACTTATTTTTAACAAGAAGATGAAGTAAAGGTATAGTTTTTATCAAGAAGTACCAAGGATGTATATCTTCTTTCAGTGTCTTGGGTTCCCTAAGCCCACCATATGAAAATTTACTCGAGGCCCAACCCATATATTATCAATAAAGTTTATTAGGTTTTAGATCAAAGAAAAAGACCCTAGCAGCAAGTGATTGGCTCCATAGGGAGCCAATTTTTTTTCTTCTGGATATTTGGGGCCATTATGGTATCAGAGCTTGGGTCCACCGAAAAATTATCTGGTACTCTGGTGGGAAAGTCCGATCCTGACCTCTTTGCATTCCTGAGTGAAGTTGACAGAACTGTTTCTTTTCTTAAGGCACTTCCATTCCTGTCTGAATTTCCTCATGACAGATGCCCTTTAAATGGAGCTTTGCCACAATGTCATACACAACCTTTAGAAAGGTATGGTTCTGGAATTTGGAATTGTCTTCCTGTTTCAGGATCCATACCTGTGAGGCTAAAACATAAAACATCAAGCTTGGCCATTCAGTTGTGTATTCATTTGTTTATTTATTTGTAGGGATGAGTGAACCCAATGAAGTTCGGGTTTGCTGGGTTCGGACGAATTTCAGGTCAAAGTTTGAGTTTGGGACCCAAACTTGACCCGAAAACCAAACCCGAACCCGGACCCCATTAAAGTCAATGGGGACACAAACTTTACTTTATTATTTCCGTTATAACATGGTTAAAACGGAAAATAATAGCATTCTTAGGATAGATTGCTAAATAAAATGGCCATTGAGGGGTTAAAAATAATAAAAAAAACTCACCTAATCCACTTGATCATTCAGCCAGTATCCTCTTCTTTTTTTCAGGGCCTGCAAAAGGACCGGCGATGAGGTTACCGCACTCCCCACGTGGTGAGCGCGTTTACGTCATCACAGGTCCTACTGAAGGGAGATAGAAGATCCTTCTATCTTCATTCAGCAGAACTTGCGATGACGTCACCGTGCTCACCACTTGGTGAGTGCAGTGATGTCATCGCAGGTCCTTTTGCAGGTCCTGAAGAAAGAAGAGGATACTGGCTGCGCGATCGATTGGATGAGGTGAGTTTTTTTTATTGTTTTTAACCACTCAATGGCCATTTTATTTAGCAATCTATCATAAGAATGCTATTATTTTCCATTATAACCATGTTATAACAGAAAATAATAAAATCACCCAAACACCAAACCCAAACTTCAGTGAAAAAGGCTGTGTTTGGGTCTGGATACCCGAACTTGCAAAGTTCGGTATGAACCCGAACTTTGCAGTTCGGGTTCACTCAACCCTATTCATTTGTTCATTCACTCTCTTATTCAGTATTGTGTGTACGTTTCTTTAAGGAACATTACCCTCTAAACTGAAGTTGTTTTTACAAAATATGACAACTTAGATCTAACAGTGAATACATATTTTACAGAAATAAGCGAACTGATTTCACACAAAAAAAAGTATTACGAATTTCCAAAAAGGTTCCAATTTTGGCAAATATGAAACTTTTGTGATTTATCAAACATTAATCAATCAAAATGACAGCCACTTTTCAGATTAGGAGACAAAGAAAAAAGGGATTGCTACCAAAAAGGTATAATTTTTGGACAGTTATTTTATTTAAAAAATATATCTGACAGTGCAGCCTTTTGTTACCACGGACTACCATGTTGAGACATTACTAATGCTGCTTTTACATTAAACAGCATGAAAGGGGTTTGGTATAGGACAGTGCAGAGTGTGATCTACAACTTTTCAGGAAAATTAGGGCACTGATGACCTAGCATCAGGATAGGTAATTAATATGTGATCAACGGGGTTCCAACACCATACGAGCTCTGCTTCCTCTTCACTACATTACATGTCATCTCCTGTGGAATGGTGGCATAGTGTAATTACAAGTACTCGCTCCATTCAATTGAATGGACTGAGTACTTGCCATTACCCTGCATTGCCTTAACTTCCGAGATGACAGCCAGTGTAATGAACTGGATGCAGTGCTTGTATGGAGCGTCACCTCTCTTAAAACAGCTGATATTTGATTTGATTATATATGCAGATGATAGGTCATGACAACTCCTTTAATGTCTACTAACTAATAGCTGATAACGTGACCAGTGTCAGCTGGCCATCTAGTGTATATGGGAGCTTCTGTCTTTCCTCTGACAACAGATGTTTGAGGGAAAAAGGATCAGGCTGTTTCATTTCAATATCCAATCCTTTACTCTCAGGAGAGATAAGTCTTCCCTGGAGGTCTCTGAAAGTGACTTTTTCCCCCCACTAAGAACACATTTACACTTCGAAATCCAAAGTATGCAGGTATATGGGGGTGGTAGTATATACCAACAGCTATCCACGGTGAATGGCCACCATTTTAGGCTTTAAGGTAGACATCACCACTTAGCAGTTGCTAGTTATTATCAGGACAGATTTTAAAGTCCCCCTCTCCTAGTTCTTCAATTTCCTTATATTGGTCCTTGTTTAAATTTCACACAGTTAGTTCACTGCCAATATCTCCATAAAAGGTAATTGGACAGAACAGGAAACTGAGTATTGTGCATTTCTATTTTAAAAATTATGTTCAAACTTTATAAAAACCATTGTTGGAGTAATAAAAATCAATGTAGACTGTAAGCTCCTGTCAAATCCATGAGCTTTGCAAAACAGTCGTTATGTATTCTACATTCATAGGGGATCTGTGGTTTATTAAGTCAGAAGAACAGAGATTACTGACAAATTTGCCATTCATGTGTTTACTGGTATGAAATTCTTCTGGGATATGCAAATGGAGTGAGAAAAAGAACACTGATAATTTGGACACTTTATTTACCAATGTGATTGCAAGATGAAGCAGAATCTTATGTGCACTGAACCATTTATGCTCCCTAAATAATGATTTGGTATATAATTATTGATATCATTGACTCTCAGAATAATTTCTAATCTATCATGGTCTTTGTGCAAGAAATTTGGCATCACAAAATGTTTTGCCAGCATCAATGGTGTGAAAATTTTGCAACTTTTTGGGTTTTTTGCAGATCCCATGGGCTGACAAATTTACTATAAATTGCATTTATAAATTATGCCTGATGTAAATGATCAGTGCAAATCAATGCCAGATCATTGCTGGGGTAGATCTGAGGTTATTGGTACATGGACAGGCAAATATACAACAAGTCTATGTGTTTGACATAACAGTTCCTTTAGCGTGACTTTAATGGGAACAATTATGCAGTGCTGCTACAAAGTGGAATAAGTTATCTGCTTCCAGTGCTGGTGCTACTGCCAAATAGCTGACATGCTGTGTGTTGGACCCTTGCGGATCAGTTTTAGTAATGGCCTATCTTGAGGATAGGCCATCAGTTATTAAAAGATGGACAACTCTTTTAATTTGTAACCAAACTTTGTGGTAAATAAGAAACAAGATTGAGAGTTTAACAGAATATGGCTAGGTTCACAACATGTTTTGGGTATATGCCTGGTTATATTCAAATGAGCATCAAGAATGTGTGTACCACAAATGTATCCCTAGGCCCCTATTTACCTGACAGAGGTCAAAACTGTGTGACCTCCATTGGGCTGGTATGCATCAATATTAGGGTGCCTTCACATGTTGTGGATTTTGTAGAGCTTTGCGCAACTGAAAATCAGTTCCATTAATTTCAATGAGTCAGAAAGAACATGCATTTTTGTAAATCCCATTCCGGTGAATGCAACCGATTCCCATTTACAGAAAATGCTGCAAAAAAATCCGCAGCATATGAAGGCACTCTTAGAGATTAGCAATTTTGAAGATTCAATTTGTTTCATGTTTTCTACATTAAAAATAAATAAATAAAGAGATGAAAATTTAATCTGTGAAACACAAGGCCTTGTTTTTTTCTAAAAAGCCAAACAAACATGAGCCTAAAAGAGAGACCCTCCCAATCTTTAACTGAAATTGAGAGATATAAGCTAATTTTCCATAAAAAAACATATATATATCCCACCCAGTTCTCTCAATGAGACATACAAGCTGACATGTATGTCTAGAAAGAAAATTGACTTACTTTGCTTACTGGTCTTGGGAAGTACTCTTTGTGTTGCTCTTTATCATTAGAGAGACAAAAACATATTCATGATGAGTATTGAATTCAAGGTAACATTTCTTTAATCTGCTGGGAAAAATAGATGCAAATTTGCTTAGCTTGATTCTGCTGGAATTAGGATATCCCCTCTGTTTGTGTTTGTTAGGAAAGCTAATTTCCATACCTTTGGGTTTCTGGGAACAATATTCAAATTAGCTTTTCGTGTATTTGTATATATTATTCCCAAAACAATGTAGTGTAGCCTGGCATACCATACTGATCATGCATATTTTTTGTCTCCCTAATGATAAACCCCCCTCAGCATATTAGCTAAAAAAATAATAATGAATCCATGTGTAATAAATTACCTTCTTTCCGTATGTATTCTTGTTTCTACTTGTGTGCCTTGTCATTTCTTCAAAAAAACACTTTTTCCGATATGCAAATTAAGCTGTAAGGAGCTCAGAGGGGCGTTATTCCTTTACCAAGGTGCCCAGGAACGCCCCCCTGATGTGCCGTGCCCAACTAAAATTTAAAAAGAACACCTCTAAGATGTAAAATCGCCTCCCAGAGGTGAGGCTAAGTGCTCCGCCCCCCCCCCGCCAGCACCTCTCTCTGCCGCAAATATCCCCGATCCGCCTCTCGCCGGCAGCCTTAAATCCCGCGCAAGCGCAGTGCCAGCGATTGCCTGCGCCTGCGCGATGATATGGAAACTGAGGGCAACAGCCTCAATAGCGTCACTGTGCCTGCTCAGGATTTCAGGCTACCGGCGAGAGGCGGATCGGGGATATTTGCGGCAGAGAGAGGAGCTGGCGGGGGGTGGAGCACTTAGCCTCGCCAATGGGAGGCAATTTTACATCTTAGAGGCGTTCTTCTGTTTAAAATTTAGGAGGGCACGGCACATCAGGGGGGCATTCCTGGGCACCTTGGTAAAGGAAAAACGCCCCTCTGGGCTCCTTACAGCTTAGTTTGCATATCAGAAAAAGTGTTTTTTTGAAGAAATGACAAGGCACACAAGTAAAACAAGAACACATATGGAAAGAAGGTAATTTTTTACACATGGATTCATGATTTTTTTTTTTAGCTAATATGCTGGTGACAGATTCCCTTTAAGGTACACACAGTGTACCAGGAAAAAAAAATGAGTCACCCTTACTTAGTGTCCAAAGGAGAAGCTCCTCCTGGCACAACTAATAACCAGTACAGAACATGTAGTACCACCACTGTAATGTGGGAAGGTGCTAATAGGAAGCAAATATAGGTATTTTACCAGTGAAATGGCCATGGTTATTGGTTGGATCATCCAGGCAATCACATGAACCATAGATCAGCAGTGTCTGAGGCATGGTATGTTGAGTCTGGTCTCCAGTTATTATAGCCCAGGCAAATCCATTGTATGTTGAAAATATTGTATCCTGAGACCATTGTACTGTAACTTGAGGAATCACTGGATATATAGTTATCTAATAAATATAATATTGACATTTTTTAATCCAGTAAGAGTTTGGTTCTTATAATTTCTTATAAAATTAATTGCAGTCAATAAGGACCTGAAAATATCCTATATCACGACTAAACATAATGATTAAGATATATATTGGCACCCGGTCACGTTATGTCTAACTGTGCTGCTACACCCTCTGTATATGTGTGTGTATATATATATATATATATATATATATATATATATATATATATATATAGATATATATATATATTATATAGCTTTATATTAAAAAGCTTATTAAGTCTCTCTCTCTTTCTTTCTTTCTCTCTCTCGGCTCCTGCTGGAGCCATTTAAATCAGATTTTTTGGCAAATACTGTAGTTGTGTCAGTGCAAGTAAATGACCCAGTGTTTAGCTAAGGGCACCTGTCACCTACCTAAGGACAGCATAAAATGGTGACAGATTCCCTTTAAGGTGCCTATTTGGTGTAATTATTGAATCATATTTTTAGCACTTTTTAGTATGGAAAATGCTGCTGAATTGTGTGTATTGCCAAATGCACATTTTATTATAATGACCCAGAGTGATTGTTACAGCACTGACATTAGACATAAAAGCCTATCGTCTCCTGTAGCTTAAAAGGGTTTCAGATTGTTCAATTATTCACATGTTAAATCACAGGTATACTTGTTTGTATTTTTGGAAACTAAAACTGTTAATCAGTTCAATTTGTTTTATTTTTTTATTGCAGGACTAAAATTTTACCAATGATTGAAAGTACTGTACTGTACATTATAAATATAACAGTAAATGTCATACATTTCCTCTAATTTAAGAGGTCATCCAATTTTGAAAAAAATATTGAAGAACAAGGGGGAAATGTGATTCTTAAATCTAGTTCCCTTTGCTAGTCTGTGGTTACTTAGCTGCAGTGATGAGATGCACATATATCTTCACTATTGTCAAATACTGGAGTATATTAGTGTAGGGCAGATTTGTTTACTATACTTTTTATGCAGATCTAAACAGTGGAATATTGTTAAAACCTCTTTCACATAGGCGTCGTGTGTGAGGGCCGGATAGGATGCGGGTGTGTTGCGGGAAATTGCCCCATTTTTCCATTTGGTTTCCTTTTATGATCCGTTTTTTGCGTATCGGAAATGGAAGCATACAATAATGTTTAAACAGTAAGTACATAAAAAAATTGGGCTGGGCATAACATTTTCAATAGATGGTTCGCTAAAAATGGAACGGATACAGATGGGTTCCGTGTGCATTCAGTTTTTTTTGCTGACCCATTGACTTGAATGGAGCAACGGAACGTGATTTGCGGGCAATAATAGAACATATTCTATCTTTTAACTGAAGGGAAACACGTAAACGGAAGGCATATAGAGTACCTTCTGGTTTTTTTTGCTGATCCATTGAAATGAATGGTTCTGTATATGGTCCGTATACCGAAAGCAAAAAACGGAACATAATGGAAAAAAAAAAACATTGTTTGTGTGCAGGAGGCCTAAGAAGCATTGTAAAGCTGGAGCAGTTTCTAACTTGAATCAGAAAAATTGCTGCAGCATTGTGATATCTCAAGACAAAAGCAATACATAACAAAAGTCAGTTAAAACTTTCTTGCAACTGTTTAACCTGTTAAGTCTCAATTAGAGATGAGCAAAGTTTTGGCTGGCATGATGACGTCATACGTCACCACCACTCCAGCCAGTGTGATAATGTAATCTCGCACCGCACGGGATTTTGGCTGAAATCTTCAAGCAAGATGGAGGCTGGTGGCCCATCACGAACAAATGGAGGAGGTAAGTTTGATTTTTTTTGTTTTTTTTATACTATTTCAGGTTAAATCGATTCGCTGACACGAGGCATGAGGAAATTCGGCATCTAGGCAAATCGAATTTATTCTGAAATTTGGATCGAATACCACATTGTGGGATTCGATTCGCTCATCTCAAGTCTCAACGATTTCCACCTGATGTTATTTGTGCCTATATTATTTACCTAGGAAAATATATACTGCCGCCTATGGCAAGCTGCAGGATTGAATTATTGTTAGTATATTTCTACAAAGAAGAAAACTTTTTTTTTCTATCTGTGCTAACTTTATTTTCTTTTCCATATATGTGCAGTAATACAATATGGTCAATGTAGCCATTTTATTTACACTTAGATTCTCTATTCTACATTGTTTTCATTTAATCTATTTTTTTTTTTTTAATCAAAAGATCAAGCTGATGAGGATTCCATGAGAAAATAATTAGACTGAAAGCTTTGATTTTTTTTGTGCATAGCAAAAACCTCTGAATTTGAAAGATGAAAGAAGTTGACTTCAAATGAGATTGATCCTTACCATGACATTTTTATGAAGTCAGGACGGGAGAAAATAAAATCTTACACTGTTGTCTTAAGAGGTTATCTCAGTGTATAAATAACTTTCCAGATATATAAGTCTTTTTCACATTAATCAAAATGTACAGTGAAAACTGTACGTTTTAACATAGTGCCTAATTAATACTTTAGCATGTAAAGGCATGTAGCCATACAATTTAATTGCCTCCCAAAAAAGAATAGTACAGAACTTTATGGTCGACCTTCCTACATATTTCCTGGAACTGTTGACAACTATGAAGTAGAGAAATTGCAGTGCATATTATCATCATGCAGTCAGGGTCTAAAGGGGATTACTTTTCTCTCCTCCCAAGTAAATATGACCGTTAATTAAAAATGAGTTGTAATTATGTTGTTTATATTAACCTTTTGATCCCAGGACAATTTTCTATTTTTTGTGCTTTCATTTTTTACTCCCTGTTTTCCCAAATCAATAACTTTTTTTTAGTTTTTCTTTCACATAACCATCTAAGGGGTTGTTTTCTACAAGATAAGTTGTACTTTCCAATAGCACCATTTAATATTGCTTATGATGCAGCAAGAATCTGAAAAAAAAATTCAAACAGTATTGCATATGCAGTAAAACTTGTGACCTTCATTCTCTGTGTCAGTACGATTACAGCAATACAAAATTTGTATAGTTTGTATTCTGTTTTAATAGTTAAAAAAAAACATTTTTTTTCTTTCGACATATTCTAACTCCCATAACTTTTTTTTATAATTATGTCTAAGGAGCTAGATGGTGGGTCATTTTTTGTGGGGTGGTCTGTTGTATGCATTTCTCTTTCTATTATTATTTTAGGAGGGAAATAAATTGATGAAAAACCGTCAGATTGGACATTTAGATTTTTTTTCCATTATGGCAATCACTGTAGGGGATAACTGCCCTTATATTTTAATAGTTTGGGCATTTCGGTATGCAGCAGTGCAAAGGATCTTTAATTTTTTATTGTTTATTTAATTTGATTTTGATTCTGGATAGGGGGTTGATTTGAATTTTTATATTGTTTACATTGTTCATTTTAAATATCTATAAAACCTTATTTTTTTACTTATTTTTTGTAAGCCCCCTTGGGGGACCTGAACATGCAATCTTTGAAGTTAATACAGTAGTGTATAAATAATTCGGTATATTAAGTCTCCTGAAAGGCAGAGACTAAAAAGAAAATCACAAAACACTGTAAGTTGTAAAACAATAGAACAAGTTTTGTGTGCTCAGAAATATGAAGAGCTCAATCAGATCAGTATTGACATGCTCGGATTTATGCAAGGCTTCAATACTTCCATCAGAATAATGGCATGGTCGAAGGAAACATTCACTTTCCCAGAAGGTCATGCTGTAATCAATGTCACCTTATTCTCCTTCATGAGAGAATTTGGCTTTATTTCAGCTGTTTGGCAGACGTCACTTTAATTTTAGAAATATACACTGTGTACCAGACAGAATACCCTTTAGGCTTAAATCAAAGTTTCCCTGAATACAAAATGCAAAAAACTAAAAAGTTCTGTCATAAAGTACAATCTCATAGAAAAACTGTTATCTGTTTAAGTTGGCTTCACAAGAAAATGCATAAACTTTCAACTATAGCTACATTATGGCAGTAAATTAGAACAATTGACTTCTCTTCTGAATCCTAGCTCTTTCATAAAAAAATAAAAGTCAAAGTGTGTCTCTGGCTTCTTACCAGGGCTAAAAAAAAAGTATATAAAGAGACCTTACACTAGAGCTGTGATGGCTAACCTTCGGCACTCCAGCTGTGGTAAAACTATGACTCCCAAGATGCACACTTGCTTAGCTGTTCTCAGAACTCCACAGAAATGAATTAAGCATGCTGGGAGTTGTAGTTTCCACATAGCTGGAGTGCCAGAGGTTAGCCATCACTGCAGTAGAGGATATCCTTGATAATTCCTATGTTCAAAATTTTGTAGGTAAGGTTGCTACCGGGATGTTTAAACATGCAATAAAAGTGTGCAGTGTGAGAATCTGTTTAAAGAGCACCTGCCAGCAAGGTGGCAGTCTTGAGAAAAAAGTTGTATTCCGTATGCAAATAAGGGTTTAGTTCTTCCATTTTCAAGAGTGCTGGCCACCTACATACCTGCTGATCAGCTGTTCTGCAGCTGTTCTGGTGCAGGAAGCTGACACCTTTACTACATAGCTCCATAGACAGTGTAGTGGATGGGGGTGGCAACAACAGTGCTGAAGACATTGATGTGAATGGGGGGTAGTACTGCAGTAAACAACTTCATCGACTACACAAGTTGCTGTGTAATTTCAGTGTTGGATTCTCTAGCACAAGAGCTGCCCTGAAACAGCTGAGGATAGGATATCAATAGTAAAATCCTGGACAACCCCTTTAAATATAAATATATCCTTTAAGCTTTTTACTTTACCTTTAATTGCCATTGAGTAGGTGAGCATTCAGTGAACTTTGGATGTTTGATTTACCCATATTCTGTTTGCATCCTCAAAATTGTAAATATGAATCCTAGAGCACTATTTATCAAGGTAAATAATGTATAAGCTCTTCCTTAAGCTGGCAATACACATTAGAGTTATGTTGACAAGGCTGAACATTTCACCAGGACTGGTCGATCATCTAATGTGTATGGAGACCTCCTCATTGTTTCTCAACAGTAGGTTTTTCTGCAGAGAAGGTTCCTTCTTTTGGATTTCAGCATGCTCGATACTTTTTTTTTTTGGGGGGGAGAACACATGCGCAAATTCAGTGTTCACCTGAAAGCTATCTACTTTGTATGACCAGGCTTAGTCCTATGCCCAAATAATTTGTCACCTCTCCATCACAGACAATTGGATATATAAAGAATAAAAATAATTGCACAATGTGTGTGTCTATTTAATAGCATATAAACTTGTCAGAATTTGACAAATCAAATACAATGTAGGAGATTTTTTTTTTCTGCACAGTAAACTAAAGAAATTGCAGAACAAAATAGATATAATACATAGTAGAGTAATGGCAAAAGAGGGTAGACATGATACTGGCCCAAATTTAGATACATATATGATTTAGAGATGAGCAAAACGATTGTACAGAATTGATTGGTCCAATCAGCAGGGTTTTTTCATTTGCATAAGCCCTGACCCGCATTCACTCAGAATCATCCAGAATCTCCATAAAAGACACTAAAGAGAATTACTGATCTGTAACAATGTGAATAAAGCACTTTGGGTGAGATATAACATTTACTATTAGCACCAACATTGTCTATACATGTCTGTCTTCCTCACTGCAGCTGAATCCCCCTCCCTTTTGTATCTTCAGAAACTTCTATGAGAGCTTGTAATTTGATCATTTAGTGAGCAGACAACTGATAAGAGGAGACATCTGTCTCTGATAAGACATACTGCAAAGTTTCTTATATTTGTATCTACTATTGATTCATACAAAATTGTGTGCCCATTTAAATCTCACGGCACATGACGTTACAAAAAGAAATGGTAGAATTTCTCTATTTTCTCATTCCTTCATAAATAAAAGTCTAAAAAAAGTATATGTAGTCAACAAATGGTGAAATAAAATGCAACTTGTCCTAAAAAAAAACAACACGTGACTATATCATCTTAAAAATAGAGAAGCTACGGGTCTCAAAATATGGTAAAACAAACATTATTTGTATGTGCTTTTATTCATCAAAAGTATAAAAACATAAAAAAAATGATAAAACCCTTATCATACTGGCGATGTTATTTATATTGCACAGTCTATGATGTAAAAACAAATGCCAAAAATGTAGTGGAATTGTGGCTATACCTTAAGTGTTGAAATATGAACAAGTTTGATGCTTCTACACTTATTTTCATTAATACAAAGCATGGTTCCCAATCTTCCAACCATATTTGTTAAATTATTAATTGTCTGTACATATTACTACAGTCTGATCTGTACCTAATTCTGTTCAATGAGATCTATAAATAGATTGGCATCCTTATAGTAGCCACAAATAATCAACTATATGGTTGTATCAGGCATATTAGGAAAACGCTCAAAATCATTTTTGTTGACAGACAGGAAGACCCAGTTTCCTCGGCAACCAAACAAACCCTGGAGCTGCGCTGCTGCAGTAGCACTTTAGGGAATTATATATCATTGCCTTGAAAACCGCCCTGCCAAATGATGTATCTCCTGTCGCTGATTGCAAGTTTCAGCAGGAAATGTGGCCACTAGATCAGGGCAGTGTAAAAGTTTTTTTCCGTTCATTTCCATCCTAAATGTATAATAATTTATATAAACAGAATGACAGAAACTATGACATCGTCAACTTCTATGTTTGTTTAAAAAAAATGGAAAAAATAAAAGAAAGAAACTCTGTGGCAAGTTTAAATTCTTTGTATCTGTTTAGGAGCCACTGGTAGAAGGGATTCCTGGCATTATGACTAGAGTTGAGTGAATCGAAGTATCCGAAATGGACTTCGATCTGAGTCTCAGGGAAAATTTGATTTAACGTGAAGCCAAATTTCCTGAATTAATCCATTGTTCCTGAAATAGCAGTAGAAAAAAAGTCTAGGGAAGGTTGTAATAATGCAAGTCAAGCTCAAAAGTTGAAATAACTCTATTGTGCTACTTTTTAAGTCACAACTCTGGATAGCAGTGTGTGATTAAAAAAAAAAAAAAAAATCCCTCATGGTTTTCTAAGCCTCAAATCTGAATTATTCTGGTTAGTTAAGAGGTTATCTCATGAAAGGTTTGAGGGCATTTTAAATTTAGCATTGTGGAAATATATGTATAGTAAAAAAAAAATGTTCGTATTATCCGGTGTATAAGTCGACTGGGCATATAAGACGACCTCCTACTTTTCCTGTTAAAATATGGGGTTTGGGCTATACTCGCCGTATAAGACTACCCCTCTTCCAATGCACACCAAATAAAAATTAAACAGACGATCCGAGCATGAGAAAACCACTGAGAGCAGGGAGAGGGGGCTGCTTCAGTAGCGACTGGCCGGGATGCAGTGCACAGTGGCTCAGCTAGAGGGCGTCTGTCCCTAAAGCTGGAGAAGGACAGCTTCTCCAGTCCGGATTGGAAGTAAAGAGGACCTTTCACTGGTCCAACAATGGTTAGATTATGATATATACCATATGTGTAGAGCGGCGCCCAGGGATAATAGTAAGTGCACGGAGGTCCATACATATCATTATCTAACAATCGTTGGACCAGTGAAAGGTCCTCTTAAGTTTCAGCATGCAATATACCATCTTATAAGACAACACCCGGCGTATAAGACGACCTCCGACTTTTGAGAAGAATTTCATGTGTTAAAAAGTAGTCTTATACGCCAGAAAATACAGTATATATCTGGGGCTTTATGTGAGGGAATATTTTCTGTGCAGGGGAAGGAGGGGGTTAGCAAGAGCTGACTGCAATGCATCCTGGGAGAGGCAAGTTCTTGATGAGCTACTGTCCACCCACAGAATGAAAATAAAGTCCTCCAGATAGTGTGATTAAAATGGTTTTAGAAATAGTTTTTATGTGTTGGATAACCCCTTTAAATTTCATGACAGTATTAGGCTACATGCACACGACCGTATGTGTTTTGCGGTCCCCAAATTGCGTCTCTTCAAAAAAAAATGGTGACATCGGTATGCCATTATGCCATCCATTTTTATTTTTTTTTGCGGATCCATTGTAACAATGCCTAAAACGGACAAGAATAGGACATGTTCTATTCTTTTTGCGGGGCTACGGAACGGACATACGGATGCGGATAGTACACAGTGTGCTGTCAGCATTTTTTGCGGACCCATTGAAATAAATGGGTCCGCATCCTTTCCGCAAAAAAAACGTAACGGAAACAAACAATGTTCGCGTGTATGTAGCCTTAATCTGTGATAGCAATCTAAGATAAATATAATAAGAAAAGTTTTTATCTGCCACCTGGCTGAAATATGGATGAAGCTCTTAAGAAAAACCTAAGAAACACCTAGGAATAAACTGGTCGATCACAAAGGTAGTGGCAGCTGCAGGCTCAAAACAAACCAAGCAAGTTAGAAACCTGAGAGAATTATAATTCTCTAACAATAATCACAATGCACCAAAGAAAGGATAAGGTAAAAATTAGACCACTAAATCCTTAGAAACCAAAAACTGTATGAGGCAGAGGTTGCACATCCTTGAAAAATTTAATTCTCACCAGTTGTATTTTTTCTCTTTGCTCTGAGAATATTTGGGGAGTATAAAGCATTAATTCATTCTCCCACCAGAGTAAAAATATAATATTAATTTGTATCCTATCAGATGAAGGTTATAGCATTGAGCAATTTGCAGAAGTATCTCATGTCTTTGTGTTGTACTAGAGTTTTCTCACCTTGGCAACTTTCCATCTTTATGAGTCATTCCTCATAAAGGAGCTTTATTTAACTGATCTGTGCTTCTGGATAGTCAATGAAAAAAAAGGCAAAAAAACAAAAAAAAAACAAGCAATGTACATTTGTAGATAATACACTTTTTCCCAGGATGCAAAGTAATTGAATCAGTAAAAAAAATGTATTGTTTCAATTTCATTCAACTGCAATGTGTTCTGTTTAAATAAATTAAAAATGTCTATCACGGTAATTGAAAAATAAATATTCCAGATAAGCTCTCAAAATACCTCAAGTGTAATAAACATTTAAGCCTGTTTAACTTTCTATCTGCAATAGGTATAGTATATTGTAAAACAATTTGCTTCAGGTTGTGGCAGGCTGGTTGCTGAAAAGATTGGATTCCTTTAACTACTGTTGATTTTTTTAAAAGTAGCATTAATGGTATAGAACTTTGCTTCCCATAGATTCACATTAAGGCCTCTTTCACACGGGCGTCATGTTTGACGCCCAGATAAGAGGCGGATGCGTTGCAGGAATATGCTCGATTTTCCCGCGCGGGTGCAAACGTTTGTAATGGGTTTTGCACGAGCGTGAGAAAAATCGCCATGTTTGGTACCCAGACCCAAAGCCGGACTTCATCGCTGAAGTCTAGTTTCGGGTCTTCTGTAGAATTTATTATTTTCCCTTATAACATGGTTATAAGGGGAAATAATAGCATTCTTAATAAAGAATGCAATAAAGAATGCATAGTAAAATAAAGAGGAAGGGGTTAAAAATAATAAAAGTTAACTTACCTTAGCCACTTGATCGCATAGTTGCGATCTGTCCTCTCTTTCCCAGCATCAGCTAAGAACTAAAGGACCTGTGATGACGTCCGATGGACCATGTGATTGGACCATGTGATGTGAGGTCATCACAGGTCCTTTAGTTCTTAGCTGATGCTGGGAAAGAGAGGACAGATCGCAACTACGCGATCAAGGTAAGTTAACTTTTATTATTTTTAACCCCTTCCTCTTCATTTTACTATGCATTCTTTATTAAGAATGCTATTAATTTCTCTTATAACCATGTTATAAGGGAAAATAATAAAGATCTGGTCCCGTTGCTAAGCAACCATGCGGGAAAATCGCACTGCATCCGCACTTGCTTGCGGATGCTTGCGATTTTCCCGCAGCCCCATTCACTTCTATAGGGCCTGCGTTGCGTGAAAAACGCACAATATAGAGCATGATGCGATTTTCACGCAACGCAGAAGTGATGCGTGAAAATAACCACTCATGTGCAAAGTCCCATAGAAATGAATGGGTCCGGATTCAGTGCGAGTGCAATGCGTCCTCCTCACGCATTGCACCCGCGCGGAAAACTCGCCCGTGTGAAAGGGGCCTAAGGCTCCTTTACATGAGCCAATGATGGGGGCAATTATCAAGAAGGAACATTCCTTGGAGCACTCAGTCCTGATTTAGGTGACTGATGTGGTCACCTAAGGGCTATTTCATATAAACGTAATCAGCCAAGGAAAAATAGGCCGTGTGTCTGCTGGATCTCTCGGGCCAGTCATGCTTCTCTGAACTGAACTGATTGTATCATAATGTTTTTATATCTAATGTCACATGATGTTTCATGGAGCTTGTGTAAAACAGCCTTAAATCATAATTTCTAGACAGCAGATTGTGCTGTGTAAAAAGTGAGCCATCCCCTGTCCCCATACTACAGAATTAATCGCTTCATGTAAGTGCAGCTCTCACCTCCTCTGAGGAGCAGACAGTTAACTGGCATAAATTATTCATTCCTGATAATTCTTTGCTGTATGTGCTTGTGTAAAGGGGCCTTAGGTGTAGGTTTATGAGTGCTATAGTATAAATTAAAGGCCAAATCTGCCTCAGTCACTTTAAACATATACTTACCTTTATTTACTGACTTTCCCTGGGGAACACTATTATCCCAGTATGCCATTAATACGTGTATCCAGTATCTCATCGAGTTATAGATGACATCTCTGCAGTCCCCCAAGCATAAAGGTACAGCTTGGTCATTATTACTAGGTAATAGGCCAAATATACACTATATGGACAAATGTATCGGGACACCTATACATTACCCCTACAGGAGCTTTTATGACATCCAATTCTAAATCCATAGGCATTAATGTAGAGTTTCCCACTCCTTTACCGCTAAGGCTACTTTCACACTCGTGTTTTGTGCGCATCCATCATGGACGCATCCGATCAGATAACACAATTTTCTGGATCCTTCTTGAACACCATTGAAAGTCAATTGAGGACGGATCCATTATATACTGTGCCAGATTGTGTCAGTGAAAATAGATCCCTCCCCATTGACTTTCATTGTGTGCCAGGACGGATCCATTTGGCTCAGTTTCATCAAAAAATATTTGACTCGCTAACGTTAATGACTCGCTTCAGGCTCTGATGCCACAGCGTGCAAACCACTCGGGTCTTATCATCAGCACATTGTGTGAAGAAGTGCCATGCCAGGGAACTCCTTGAAGCTGGCTTTGGTGTGCTCGGTCTCTGGTGGAGTTGGCCAGTAGTAGTCTTGGCGACGGCTGTTTTGATTTTGCACCCTGCTCCCTCTTTTGCTACGCTGTTGGCTCGGTCTCACCACTGCCTCTTCCTCTGAACTGTGAAAGTAAGTGGCACGACCTTCTTTCCATGTGGGGTCTAGGACCTCATCGTCCCCTGTATCGTCTTCCACACAATCTTCCTCCCTGACCTCATGTTCGGTCTGCACACTGCAGAAAGACGCAACAGTTGGCAGATGCAAGTAGTGGACAGTCCTTGTAAGAATCATTAAAAGAACTGTGAAAAATATGAAAATATAGACTAGTCTGCACTAGATGTCATGCCTAGTGTTAAGCGAGCTTTTTTGTAACTAAAAGTTCACACAGTGTTGTAGAGATGAGTGAATCAAAGCTGACAAAGGGGAATTCGATCCGAATAGAGTTGAGCGAAAACCTGGATGTTCGGGTTCGAAAAGTTCGGCTGAACTTTACGAAAATGTTCGGGTTCGGGATCCGAACTCGACCCGAACTTGACCCCGAATCCGGACCCCATTGAAGTCAATGGGGACCCGAACTTTTGGGCACTAAAAAGGCTGTAAAATAGCCCAGGAAAGGGCTAGAGGGCTGTAAAAGGCAGCTTAATGTAGGTAAATACCCTGCAAACAAATGTAGATAGGAAAATGACTTAAAATAAAATAAATAAAAATTAACCAATATCAATTGGCAGCTTGGACGAGGAGGTGGAATAGGAGGTTGGGGTGGCGTCAGGTGGGAATGCTATGGGAGTTGAAGTTCTCATCACAACCAAAAATTATTCATGTCTGCCTGCATTGCCACAGAGGTGGAAGCGTATAGTCATCGTCCTCCGTTTCCTCCTAGCCACGCACCAGTGATGAGCCGAGCTGCGTTTGGTGCCACCCCGCTGTGAACATGCTTCATCCTCATCCACCTCCTCCTCATCCTCGCCCTCCTCGTCCTCCAGTAGTGGGCCCTGGCTGGCCAAATTTGTACCTGGCCTCTGCTGTTGCAAAATACCTTCATCTGAGCCACTTCTAAAAGACTGGCCTGAAAGTGTTACAAATGACCCCACTTCCTCCTCCTCCTCCTCCTCTTTCTATGTGGGGTCTAGGACCTCATCGTCCCCTGCATCGTCTTCCACACAATCTTCCTCCCTGACCTCCTGTTCGGTCTGCACACTGCAGAAAGACGCAACAGTTGGCACCTGTGAGTCTGCTGAGGTGGTATACCCATGTCCTCATCAGGAAGCATAAGTGGTTGTGCGTCAGTGCATTCTATTTCTTCCACCACTGGGGAAGGGCTAAGTGGATGTCCTTGGGAAACCCTGCCAGCCCTAAGAGACTGCTGCATAACTTGAGGATAAGACGGGTTCCCTGATATGCATGGGGGTGATGTGACAGACTGATGGGCTTGGTTTTCAGGCGCCACCTGTGTGCTTTCTGCAGAAGACTGGGTGGGAGATAATGTGAACCTGCTGGATCCACTGTCGGCCACCCAATCGACTAGCGACTGTACTTGCTCAGGCCTTACCATCCTTAGAATGGCATTAGGCCCGACCAAATATCGCTGTAGATACTGGCGGCTACTGGGACCTGAGGCAGTTGGTTCACTAGGACGTGTAGCTGTGGCAGAACGACCATGTCCTCTCCCAGCAACAGAGGGTCCACTAACACCACCAGAACCATATCCCCGTCCCTTATTAGATGTTTTCCTCATTGTTACCGTTCACCACAATAAGGAAAAACATATTTGGCCCAATGAATAGAGTTCAAATTAAGGCCTTTATTTACAGGCACCTAACACTATCTAGCTATCTATTTATGTACCGTATTACACTAATACAGGCACAGCAGAAACCACAGATTCAGGGGAATATCAATTTTAGGCCTAGAATTTAGGCCCTGGCTGAAAGGTATCCATTTACGGACAGAAATACACTTGGAGATGCACAATAGCGTGTGCAAATATAGGGGATTAAGCTTTCAGCACTTGTGTTTAGACCTTGAGTGTAATATACCCTTTTACGGACAGAAATACACTTGGAGATGCACAGTAGCGTGTGCAAATATAGAGGATTTATTTTTCAGGCCTTGTATTTAGACGCTGACACGCTGAATGTAATATACCCTATTGCGGACAGAATTACACTTGGAGAGTAACAGTGGAAAGCACAGATGTTTAGGATTTCAATTTCATGGATTTTATTTAACCACAAAAAAAATCTATTCTTTGACGTACAGTATTAAATTTAGCCAGCCACAGCTGGAACCCCAGATTTAGGGGATTGGTATTTTGGCAATTTAATTTCACTCCACAAAAAGATATATCCTTTGACGGACAGTATTACCCTTGGCCAGCTACAGCTGGAACAAAAGATATAGGGGATTGGTATTTTGGCAATTGAATTTCACCCCTGAAAAAAAATCTATCCTTTGACGCACAGTATTAAACTTGACCAGCAACAGCTAAAATCACTGATTTAGGGGATTGGTATTTTGGCAATTGAATTTCACCCCAGAAAAAAATCTTTCCTTTGATGGATAGTTTTACACTTGGCCAGACACAGCTGGAACACCAGATTTAGGGGATTGGTATTTTGGCAATTTAATTTCACCCCAGAAGAAAATATGTCCTTTGATGGACAGTATTACACTTAGCCAGCCACAGCTGGAACACCAGATTTAGGGGATTTCTATTTTGGCAATTGAATTTCACCCCAGAAAAAAATCTATCCTTTGACGGACAGTATAAAACTTAGCCAGCCACAGCTGGAACACCAGATTTAGGGGATTGGTATTTTGGCAATTGAATTTCACCCCAGAAAAAAATCTATCCTTTGAAACCGACAGTATTAAACTTAGCCAGCCCCACTGGAACACCAGATTTAGGGGATTGGTATTTTGGCATTTGAATTTCACCCCAGAAAAAAATCTATCCTTTGACGGACAGAATTAAACTTAGCCAGCCACAGCTGGAACACCAGATTTAGGGGATTGGTATTTTGGCAATTGAATTTCACCCCAGAAAAAAATCTATCCTTTGACGGACAGTATTAAACTTAGCCAGCCACAGCTGGAACACCAGATTTAGGGGATTGGTATTTTGGCAATTGAATTTCACGCCACAAAAAAATCTATCCTTTGACGGACAGTATTACCCTTCGCCAGCCACAGCTGGAACACCAGATTTAGGGGATTGTTATTTTGGCAATTGAATTTCACCCCAGAAAAAAATCTATCCTTTGACATACAGTATTAAACTTAGCCAGACACAGCTGGAACACCAGATTAAGGGGATTGGTATTTTGGCAATTGAATTTCACCCCTCAATAAAATATAGCAATCTCTATACTGTGTTTCAAGGTGTGACAATAAGCACAACCCCTGATGTAGGATATTGCAAAAAAAAGCCTACTATTGAACCCCAAAATGGATGTTGAACTTGGTGGCAGCTCAATACATGTGCTGGCGCACCAAAAGATCACAAAATGGCCACCGATCACCCCAGAAAAAAGTGACAGAAAAACACTCTGGGCAGCCGAAAAACCAGTGAGCAATGAACTAACAGAAGTTGAATGATTCACAGCTGTAGATCGATCAGTTCATTAGGTGCTGTTGCTGACTTTTCCCTGCCTAATCTCGCCCTCACAAAAGCTGCGTCCTATCCCTACACTAATCAGAGCAGTGTGACGTGCGGCGCTACGTGACTCCAGCTTAAATAGAGGCTGGGTCACATGCTTCACTTGGCCAATCACAGCCATGCCATTAGTAGGCATGGCTGTGATGGCTCATTAGGGCAAGAAGTAAAACGCTAGCTGATTGGCTGCTCTGCAGCCCTTCAGAAAGCGGGAAGAAATCACCAAACTTTTTTGAAAATGTTCGGGTCCGGGTCCGTGTCCATGTCCCGAACACCCCAAAATTCAGTACGAACCCAAACTATACACTTCGGGTTCGCTCAACTCTAGATCTGAATTTAAGGAAAAAATTCTTTCTCACCAAAGCCAAATTTCCTTGTGTTTCGTGATAACGAATCACATTTTTTCCTAAAATGGCTGTTGCATTTGTGAGGACATGGAGAAAGGAACTCTGGGTAGGGGGGATCACCCATACTAACATGCATGCAGCCAATCAGCAGTCAGCCATGTGATGTAACAGCCCTATAAATAACAGCAGCCATCGTAGATTCTGCCATTTACCAGTGTACTTAGTGCAGGAAGAGACTCTGGAGGGGCTAGGGACAGTGATAGGAAAGAGTTGATTGTGGTGAAAAAACAATTTATAAGTGCAGGGAAGTTCAAAGTTTTGTTAATCTGAATTTTATGTGATGAATCAGAACACAATGGTCTAACTTCGTGAAGTGAAATGAGAAAAATATATAAATAAAACTATTGTTTAGAAATAGAAAACAGAAAATTGGAATGTGCATATATATTCACCCCCTTTTGTTAGGAAGTAGAGATGAGCGAACTTTAAAAAAAAGTTCAGCGTTCGGCGTTCGGGTTGTGGTAACTCACGCATCCCATTATGGATTCCACTATCGCGGCATATGTAATCCATAAGGGGCGGCTTACACCAACCTGAACTGTTGAACAGCCGAAGGACCTGGTGTGATGTCACCGCCATGTGATCAGTGCAGGGGGCGTGGCTCAGCACCTGATCAAATCATGTAAATATGTTGGAATGGCCTAGTCAAAGCCCAGATCTCAATCCAATAGAAAATCTGTGGTCAGACTTAAAGATTGCTGTATACAAGTGCAATCCATCCATCTTGAAGGAGCTGGAGCAGTTCTGCAAGGAGGAATGGGCAAAAAATCCAAGTGGTAAGATGTGGCAAGCTCATAGAGACTTATCCAAAGCGACTTGGAGCTTTTATTGCTGCAAAAGGTGGTCTTCAAAGTATTGACTTTAGGGGGGTGAAAAGTTATGCACATTGACTTTTTCTGTTATTTTGTCCTATTTGTTGTTTGCTCCACAATAAAAAAAAAAAAAAAAAAAAAAAACATCTTCGAAGTTGTGAGCATGTTCTGTAAATTAAGTGATGTAAATCCTCAAACAATCCATGTTAATTCCAGGTTGTAAGGCACCAAAACACTGAAAAAGTCACCGGGAGGGGGGATACTTTTGCACTGTTTGTAGAACGGGGTTCAGAAGGGGAGTTTACAAACTGGGTAATAGGAACAATCTGATTACACCTTGGTGCACTGACTGGGGATCCAAATTGCCATTACACAGCTCTGTTATTCTAGCAAACCGTTATTGTTATTGGGGTTCACGTGCTGTTTGATTTTAGCCATTGATAAGGTTTATTACATGGAATTATTTCTACAGTATGTCTTATTTGCCCTTGTACAGTGCAGTTATAGGTTGTAAAGCACTTTTTGCCGTGCATTAGTGGCAAAAGAAAAATATATTTGCTCTTGTGCAGTGCAGTGACATAGTAAAAAGCCCAGTTGGGTGTGTATTAGTTGCAAAATAAAAATATATTCACCCTTCTTTTTACTGTTCTGTGTTGCACTTATCTGTCGAAAAGCCTTTTGTGTTGTGGAAAAGTGGACCAAAAATTAGGGTCTTATTTGTGATATATTCTGAAGCTCCGGTGACGTGTATTAGTGGCAAAATAAAAAAAAAGTTACCGTTCATCGTTGCATTTTTCTGTTTTAAGGCTTTTTGTGTTGTGTAAAAGTAGAAAAAAATTAGGGCCTAATTGCCGTTCAGCGGAGCAATTATATATTCTAAAGCCCTATTTGCCGTGTATTAATGGCAAAATAAAAATATATTCGCCGTTCAGCGTTGCACTTATCTGTTGAAAAGCCTTTTGAGTAAAAGTAGAAAAAAATTAGGGCCTAATTGTCATTCTGCGGTGCAGTAATATTTTCTGAAGCCCTGTTTGCCTTGTATTAGTGGAAGAAAAAAAAATTATATTCGCCATTCATCGTTGCACTTATCTGTTGAAAAATCTTTTGTGTAAAAGTAGAAAAAAATTAGGGCCTAATTGCTGTTCTGCGGTGCAGTGATATATTCTAAAGCCCTATTTGCCGCTCATAAGTGGCAAAACAAAATTATATTTGCAGTTCTGCGTTGCACTTATCTGTTGAAATGCCTTTTGTGTTGTGTAAAAGTAGAAATAAATTAGAGCCGAATTGCCGTTCTGTGGTGCAGTGATATATTCTAAAGCCCTGTTTGCTGTGTATTAGTGAAATAAAAAAAATAATATTTGCCTTTCATCGTTGCACTTATCTGTTAAAAAGCCTTTTGAGTAAAAGTAGAAAAAATTCGGGCCAAATTGGCGTTCTGCGTTGCAGTAATGTATTCTGAAACCCTGTTTGCCATGTATTAGTGGCAAAATAAAAATACATTAGCCATTCATCTTTGCACTCATCTGTTGAAAAGCCTTTTGTGTTGTGTAAAAGGAGAAAAAAATTAGGGCCTAATTGCCGTTCTGTGGTGCAGTGATATATTTGAAAGCCCTGTTTACCATCTATTAGTGGTGAAATAAAAATATATTCTACCTTCATTGTTGCACTCATCTGTCTAAAGCCCAGTTTGCTGTGGATTAGTGGTGAACTAAAAATCTTTTCATCGTTCAGTGTTGCCCTCATCTGTTGAAAAGCCTTTTGTGTTGTGTAAAAGGTGAAAAAAATTAGGGCCTAAGTGCCGTTTTGCTGTGCAGTGATATATTCGGAAACCCTGTTTGCTGTGAATTAGTGGCAAAATAAAAATATATTATCCGTTCAGCGTTGCACTTATCTGTTGAAAAGCCTTTTGTGTAAAATCTGCGTATCAGTGGTGAAATAAAAAAGATTTGATCTAACATCAAAGTGGCAGGCCCTGCACAGGGGAGTGGCAGAGGCCTAAATGTTTCTGGCGCAGGCAGAGGTCGCAGCAGAGTGAGGGGCCATGACAGCAGAGGTCACTTCGAGAGGCCTGAGCTCCCGATGTAAGCTAGCGGTCGTGTCGTGATCAGCAACCCAGCGGTTCTTGAATGGTTGACTCAATCTTCAACTCTGCCAAGAGTCAGTGGGTTTGGCAGACACAAACCTAGTTGGCATGCCCGGGAGCAGGCCCTGTGCCCTTACCTGTCCTCAACCTGCTTCTGTCCATTCCTCCTCCACTAGGCAGGCAAGTAGTGATGAGGAGAGTGGCGTGGGAGCTGGTGTTGCGAGCAGTCAGGCTCCTGACCCAGACACCGTTGAGTAGGACTTAAGAGACGTGCAGACAGTACTCGATGATGATGTAGTTGATCTCACTTGAGAGCTGGGTAATGAAAGGGCTTTTTTTCCTTTTTTCTTTATATAATAATATAATATTATAAAATCCAACGTGGTGGCCCCATGTGGCTTCTACACACTTTCAAAATAATCCTTCAGCGGGGTGAATGGATGCCGGATGACCCCAGCGCTCCATGACCTTCCCAGGAGCTGCTGTCGGGAGCAGTAGTTCATTTCTGAGACGTCCGTATAGTGAGGGAATCCGAAGACCCTCTCCATCTCCATGCACCACAGGATGTCCTCCTTCTGATCAATGATGACTGGGAACTCGTGATGTTTTCCCTGATGAAGAGACCAGATCTTGATGAACTTTGCGACTCTTCCGTGCTCCAAGCAATCTTGAAGCTTTGTCTTCTCATTGTCTGTAGCTACTAGAGGCATGTTCATGCCAGGCAGGTTCGACCAGAAGTATCTGGCTCGATGAGCACCTGATACCGTACTTGCATTAATCTTGACAGGATTTGTCTCCAGGTGGAGAGAATTAGTTTTTTTTGGAATGCTGTCTCCTTTGCAACCAAGTTGTTGAACAAACAGAAGACTGCTTAATTCTCTCCTATCTTAGGCAGCACTTTATTTTTTTATTACATTTATAAAATACTTAATATTAAATTAAACAAAAACTTTTTTGAAATTATAAGAAAATAAACTTAAATTTGCCAATATATTATACCAATCTTCGAGGGAAATTCCCGGACAATCAATTTGCAAAGCCTTTTGTGCCGGAGGACGTGTATAATTAAATTGTGTTTTAAGCAACACTTTATAAAGTTGAGAAATTTTAACCTTCTGTTCTGTCCCATATTCCCTAAAAATGAATAGACAAAGCGGCCACGCTGTGGTCTCCTCATGCTGCTGCCACCTCCAAAATATCTCGTCATCGTGCCACTCTATGGCCTCCTCATGCTGCTGCCCCCTCCGCAATCTCTCGTTGTCGTTCCACTCTGAGGCCTCCTCATGCTGCTGCCACCTCCACAATATCTAGTCGTTATGCCACTCTGTGACCTTCTCATGCTGCTGCCACCTCCACACTTCGTCATCTTGCCACTCTGTGGCCTCCTCATGTTGCTGCCACCTCCACAATCTCTCATCATCATGCCACTCTCTGGCCTCCTCATGCTGCTGCCACCTCCACACTTTGTCGCTGTGCCACTCTGTGGCCTCTTCATACTGCTGCTGCCTCCACACTATGTCCTCTTGCCACTCTGTGGTATCATCATGCTGCTGCCACATCCACACTATGTCACCTTGCCACTCTATGGCCTCCTGATGCTCCTGCCACCTCTGCAAACTCTCGTCATCATGCCACTCTGTGACCTTCTCATGCTTTTGCCACCTCCACAATCTCTTGTCGTCATGCATCTCTTTGGCCTCCTGATGCTTCTGCCACCTAAACACTATGTTACCTTGCCACTCTGTGGCCTTCTCATGCTGCTTCCACCTCCTTAATCTCTCGTCATCGTGCTGCTCTGTGGCCTCCTCATGCTTCTGCCCCCTCTGCAATCTCTCATCATCTTTCCACTGTGTTGCCTCCTCATGTTGCTGCCACCTCTGCAATCTCGTCATCCTTCCGCTCTGTGGCCTCCTCATGCTGCTGCTACCTCCGCAATCTCTCTTAAATTTGACAATATATTATCCCAATCTTTCCCAGACAATCAATTTGCCAAGCCTTTTGTGTCGGAGAATGTGTATTATTAAATTGTGTTTTAAGCAACACTTTATAAAGTTGAGAAATTTGAACCTTCTGTTCTGTCCCATATTCCCTATAAATGAATAGACGAAGCAGCCACTCTATGGCCTCCTTATGCTTTTGCCACCTCCACAATCTCTCGTCATCATGCTACTCTGTGGCCTCCTTATGCTGCTGCCACCTCAGCACTTTGTCGCCATGCAACTCTGTGGCCTCCTAATGCTGTTGCCACCTCCAGAACCTCTCGTCCTCTTGCGAATCTATGACCTCATCATGCTGCTGCCACCTCCACACTATGACACTTTGCCACTCTGTGGTCTCCTCATGTTGCTGCCACCTCCACACTATGTCATCTTGCCACACTGTGGCCTGATACCCCTGCCTCCTCCACACAATGTCAATTTGCCAATCTGTGGCCTCTGCATGCTGCTGCCACCTTCACAATCTCTTGTTATCTTGCCACTCTGTGGTCTCCTTATGCTGCTGCCATCTCCACACTTTGTAGTCATGTAACTCTGTGGCCTCCTCATGCTGCCACCTCCACAGTTTGTCGTCATGCCACTCTGTGTCCTCCTCATGCTGCCGCCACCTCTACAACCTCTCATTGTCTTGCCACTCTGTGGCCTTCTCATGCTGCTTTCACCTCCACACTATGTCACCCTGCCACTCTCTGGGCTCCTGATGTTGCTGCCACCTCCACACTATGTCACCTTACCACTCTGTAGCCTCCTGATGCTGCTGCCACCTACACACTATGTTACCTTGCCACTCTGTGGCCTCCTGATGCTTCTGACACCTCCACAGTAGGTCACCTTGCCACTCTGTGGCCTCCTGATGCTGCTGCCACCTCCACACCTCCACACTATGTCACCTTGCCACTCTGTGGCCTCCTGATGCTGCTGCCACCTCCACACTATGTCACCTTGCCACTCTGTGGCCTCCTCATGCTGCTGCCACCTCCATACTATGTCACCTTTCCACTCTGTGGTCTCCTCATGCGGCTGCCACCTCTACACTATGTCACCTTGCCTCTCTAGTCTCCTGGTGCTGCCGCCACATCCTTACTGTCATTGTGCCGCTTTGTGGCCTCCTCCAGATGCTGCTTCTGCCGCCACCTCCACACTCTGTCATTGTGCCACTCTGTGGCCTCCTTCTGGTGTGGCAGCTGCAACCTCCACACTGTCCTTGTGCTGCTCTGTGACCTCCTCATGCTGCTTCCACCTCACCACTATGTCATAGTGCCACTATGTGGACTTCTAATGCTATTCCCACCCTCCCCACTTCATGACTGGGCCACTATTTTGTGTTTCGGACTGGCTGACATCATCATTTATTTGACTCTTCTTCTGATCTGTCAGAAGGACGCACAATTGATCCTGTCTGTGTAGCAGCTGTAAGGCCTTTATGATCCCACCAGAATTGGCTTGTGATTTGGTAGCCAAAAGCAGGAGTGGGTACAAAACACGGAAGACATGTCAATATTCTGTAAAAAAAAATTTTGGCCAAATGCTGACTGAGTGAAGGCGGATGCTCAATAGACAGGATCGTTTTTTGGGGGGTTATTGTTCTGACAGATCAGAGGTAGGGCAAAATGATCAGTGACCTTGACACAAACTTACTGCTGACACCCTCTCCACTCTGTCGGGGGTCTATACTTATATAAGCAGTTAATAAAACAGGTTCTGTAGACACCTATGTGGAATCAGCTGACGATGGTGTAAAAGGAGTGCGCTTCTTATTGGAGCTAACATCGACCTGTAAGGCTGAATTAATACTTGAGTTATTTGATACATTTTGGCCACGTGACTGCCCAAATAAGTGAAGTGTGCAGTGATTCTAAGAGCAACGCCTGTCATCTGCATGTCATATGGACTCACAGTATAATTTCACTTCCAAAGCAGATTTCCTATGCGTTTTACTGCAAGGCATAGTGTTCTACACCACTATAAAGGCTCTCTGCAGCCAGGAAATAAACGTTTTTAATGAAATTCAATGAACCAAATTTTTCCCCACAATATGGCGAATTGAATTTTTTGAATTGTTTGCATCATCTATCCAAAAAAGTATACAAGGATCTGAGAATTATTCATACAGCAGAGCCGCAAGTCTTGTCCCTTTTGAGCATTCCAGCTAGGTGGCATTTTTAAGCCCCCCATATGCAACATTTACAATTCATGTAATTTACATAACTTTTTACCATACGATATGTCTTGGTGGCACACGCCTTTTACAAAAATTAACACCGTACATTCGCTTGTTTTTGTAGGTCAGCTTTTCTTTTAAGTTTCATCTGAGATTTCATGCTGACATCTGTAAGGAATAGAGAGGTTTGATTTTTAGATTGATGTTTTCTACAGCTACCATAACATTTTTACAGTCAATTTTAGTACTTTGGTATCATTTTCTGAACTCCTGACATATCTTAGTGTTAAAAGGAAAAACATTAAAACAAAAGTCGCTGTTTACTGTGGATTTGTTATCAGAAAGCCTTCTTTTCAGGATTGCTAGAGGGCAGTGAGTAAAGTTACACTGCTTACTTCTGTGGAGGAGCAGTTACACTGTTATTGATACCAGTCACTGATGATGAACAGAATTGGATCCTCCACAACATCACTGTCACCGAATGAATGATAAATGCCTGTGTCATATCTTCATGTTGTTGTATTTTATTTTCTCATTTCAGATTGGCCCGTGTGACGTTTGACAGAAAATGATCCTGAAGCTTTGGAACTGGATAACTTTTGCAATAGTGTTAGGAAATTACTTCAAATGCAGTGGGGCACAGAGTGATGAAGGTATGGCGATTTTAACAATTTATTGTCTTCTAAACACCTACAGTTCAAATTATATATATATATATATATATATATATATATATATATATACATAAATATACCTTAGATGTCATAACATTAAGATTATTGGGGGGGGGGATCTCTTATATGTAAGAACAAGCAGATAAAAGACCCTTAAAGGGGTAGTCTCACTTCAACAAATGACATTTATCATGTAGACAGAGTTAAATACAATACACTTACTAATGTATTGTGCTTGTCCATATTGCCTCCATTGCTGGCTTTATTCATTTTCACATTGTATTATACACCCATCGTTTCCATGGGTTCCAGCCACCACTACAGCATGGAAAAGATGGCTGGGATGTGAGCTGCTGCTGCTGCTGCTGCTTCTGCTTCTGCTGCTGCTGCTGTGCATGCTTGCCTATAAATGCTCCCATGGTCCCAGCCACAAGACAGGCCGGCACTTTTTCTTCTAGTGGGCAAGAACAGACACTGCTGCTGGATTGCATAGTATAAGGTGATGGAAAAACGAATCAACTCTGTAAAGAAAGCAATATGGACAATCACGAAACATTAGTAAGTGCCTTGTATTAACTTTGTCTACATTATTAATGATATTTGCTGAACTCTGCATATAATAACTGCAGCACAGATTCATTCAAGTTCTCTCCTGGCCACCCAGTATGCAGGACAATACTTTAAAAGGACACTTATGTCAACATGTTTAATACACAATAACAGCCTATATGCTAATATTATTTTTATTTATATTTTTGAAATGTATTATCTTTTTAATAAAAAAAGGTGCAAAATGCTGCATAGTCTTCTTGGTATAATTATTCACTCCACACATATCACTTTCTGTCATGGCTCTTTCATTTCTTGCCTTGCTTTAGCACAGCAAACAGTCTTGCTTGACTTTCTCAGTCAGACCACTCCCTGCGGTCAGAGAGGCAAGGAAAATAAGTGAATTATACAATCGCACATTACACTTATCAATGCAATGCTCTTCTGTGGAGATCTTTATTAAATCATCACTGTGCCCCCACCCATTTTCAGGATCAGCGGGGATCCCTTAGGTGGAACTATTTATATACACACACAGGGACCAAATTGTTGGCACTCTTCCGTGAAGGAAATAAAAACCCATAATGGTCTCTGAAATAACTTGAAACTGACAAAAGTAATATAAAATATAAAAATGTAATGAAAACCAGACATAGCTTTTGAATTGTGGTTCAACAGAATAATTTATAAAACAAACTTGTGGGTACCAACAATTTTTTCCATGTGTATGTGTATATATATATATATATATATATATATATATATATATTATCAATCTATCTATCTATCTATCTATCTATCTATCTATCGAATATATATATATATATATATATATATATATATATATACATATTATAGATATATACAAATATATATAGATAGATTATATATCTTAGGATACAAAGGACTCAGGATACAATATTTCCAACATACAGTGTTTTTTTCTGGGCCATAGCATGTTAAAACTAGACTCCACATAAAATGTCTCAGACTCAGAAACAATCAACATAGTCATTTCACTGGTAAAACACCTCCACCGCTCCTCTGCGGTACTAAATGTTATGTACTGCACCCTTTCTGTGCCAGGAAAAGCTGCTCCTTTTGACATCAATTGAGCAGTGACTCCATTTTATTTTGCTTGTATATCTATGTATGATGCAATACCCTAAAGAAGCTCCTGCCCTCATGATAGAAAGTAATGTATAGATTCCAGTGTCCATTCCTGTCTATTTTCCTTAAGGACTTGCTTTTTTATGTCTGCTTATTTTTCTTAAAAAATATTTTTTTCTTATTTTGGGATGAGATTTGTGGACTTTGGAACTAATTTTTATTACTAATTTTTATTACTGTTTTCCTTAGAGTTATGGACTCCAATTACAATGGTTTCAACTTGCAATGATCGCCCATTTAATATTGTAACTTGAGGGATCTTTGTATATACTACAAATAAATCCTACTATTTCCTGAACAAAACTCTTATACAGACTTATGTGTTTTTGACCGATTATGAGCAAAAACTCTGTATAGTGTGACTCTATAGTCTTAGGCCTCTTGCACACAAACATTTTTTTTTTGGTTTCCGTATTTCCGTATATCCGTTCCGTTGGAACGTTATTTGCCGGCAATAATAGGTCAAGTTCTACCAACTTGACCTATTATTGCCGGCAAATAACGATCCGTGGCCCCATTCAAGTCAATGGGTCCGCAAAAAATACCGAATGCATACGGAACACATTCTTATGTTTTCCATTTTTTGCAGATCCATGCCCACTTTGCCCATGTGTTTACTGGTAAAAGACATTACTGTACATTACATGAATGATTAAAAAATGTATGCTTTTGTTTGTGATCCACAAACAATGGATCGCATACGGAAACCATAGGGAGATTTTTTGCTGAACTATGGAACGGAAACGGAAACACAACGGAAAAAAAAAGGAACAACAAATCCTTTAAAAAACAGACTGCAAAATACTGAAATAGCCATACGGTCAAGTGCAAGAGGCCTTTCACCCTCCTAGCATCTATCCCCCACTGCATAAATGTGCAGTTTAGAACTAGAGGATAGAAGGAATATGTATACATGCACAACTACACTGTTTTATTACTGTTGCGACACAAGTATTCACAAGAGCTAAAGACACAAACTAGTAGTATTTTTTTTAATTAACACAAGTTGGAAAGTTTTTATTTTAGATACATTACAGCAATAAAAAATCACAGCAAAAGTGGACAATTGACAACCTGTAAAGAGTTACATTTTATCTGTATGATATACCAACTCAACCTGTATATGCAACTATATTTAGACATAAACTATAAAGACTATACCGAGCATACTAATTCCATATTTAGTATACTTTCCTTACTCATAAGTCAGTATTTTTGTCCTTAGTGTGATTTCACCAGCACCATGAGAGATGCTGCATGGGCAAAGCCCGCTGCACCAGCAGCAGGGAGGCTGCTCAGAGGGCATGACCCAGGACACGTACAAGGCAAGCTAGCAGAACATGGAGCAAACACACAAACGAGGCTATGGTCACCAGCACCATAAGAGATGCTGCACGGGCAAAGCCCGCTGCACCAGCAGCAGGGAGGATGCTCAGAGGGCATGACCCAGGACGCATTCAAGACATAGCTCATAGCTACCAGCACCATGAGAGGTGCTGCACGGGCGGTGCCCGATGCACCAGCAGCAAGGAAGCTGCTCTGAGGGCATAGCTTAGGGCATAGCATGTTCCCCCTCCAAGGAACGACAGACCCCCTTCCGTGGGAGACAGAAAACACAGCAAGGCAAGACATAACATAACAGGCAAACTAATAACAGAGACACAGGAGTACGAACAACATCAAGCAATGGACGACAGGCAAAGGAACACAGGCAAGGACAACAGCAGGAGACGAAGCAATAGACAACAAGCAGTGGACAACAATGAACAAGTAGGGGAACCTACAGAGCACAGACGGACACGGATCCCATGGGTCAGCAGCATGGGAGACAGAGAAGAAACAGGGAACAGGACAAACAAACACCAGGAGAGCTGACCCAGAACTGAGGAAACCTCAGCCTTATATACAGGTACCATGGGTGCAGCAGAGAGGCACCCATGGAGCTGACAGAGAGGATTAACTCCTGAAAGACACACATGGGAGTTAACCCATACAATACCACATACAAACACACTGAAACGAAGCTGCAGCGAGGAACTGCAGCACACGAATGGACGGAAGGTCACGACCAGAAACAGCGGCCGTGACACAATCATTCAGTTAAAATGTATATATAAAAAAAAAGTTTGATATCACTGTAAAATCCTACTGACTTGCATAAAAAAGGCAATGTGAAATTATACTGCATAGTAAACACTGTAAAAAAAAATCCAAAATTGCCATTTTTTGTTAATTTTTTTCTCTCCAAAAGGTAGAATAAAAATTGTACTCTGAAATGGTAATTTTTTAGTATATTTATTATGCAAACATAATAAGGCTACATTCTTACACAATAGTGAAAAACAGCTGTGCGGTGGGCATTTTTGTAAACGTTATAATATGGCCATTTTCCGAACTAATTAAAGTCTATGGGGCTATTCACATGGCCATGTCTTTAACCAGCCTTAATGATGACAATCCTCATCTTTTGCTGGCTTTACTTCCTAGATGGATGTTCCTGATGACATTCTCATCCATATTAGATGATGTGGAAAAGGAGGAAAAGCAGATGGCAGAATAAGGGCTCCCACCCAGAGTGCTGCGGATGGAGAAGAGGGTATGCCAGTATATTGTGACTCCACCTAAGCAGCCAAACCCCATACTAGTAACAGCCCCTTTTTATAGTTACATTAAAGGTGCCACAAGGCCATTAAGAATAAGTGCCATGTGCCCATTAAGAATTAAGACCAACTATACAGTGCAATCTTTATTATTAAATGAAAGGCAGTGGGCTAATTGGCCATTTGTTTCTTCACTGAACCACGCCAGCAACCCGCCCACAGCATGGCCGCTTCGTGTGGCTGTACCCTAAGGCAGAATAGCCTGGATAGACCCGATATATAATCATTGACTAATTAATTCGTAACAAATCAAATTTCTCGGGGAACTTTGGCAAAGCTGCCAAATCATCTTTACCCGGGACCCCTGCAAATCAGTTGTTTGAGAAGGTACAGGCACTCCTTTGAGCACCGCAGCCATCTCTCAGCTTACCAAGTGCAGCTCTGTACATTAAAGCAAAATCATTACAGCTTACTCTCTGCTCTTCATGGAATTTCTTTAGATTTGTATAGAGTGCTTCTCTATACAAACTCCTAAACAATGTGAACCAACTGGTAAGGCGAACCCCTTTACTACAGATTTAAAGGGGGCCAAACTCACATTTTTCATCAAGTATTCTTTATGAAAAAACCCGTTAAATTGTGCATGGTATGAAAATGTGGGTATTTTTCAGAATGATTTTTGTTTTTGTGTGGGGGGGGGAGTGGTGCCTAAAAATATTTTTAGAGTTAAACATGCTATGGTTAAAGACCAAACAAATGGTCTGCAACGTGTAATCATCTCTTTTAAAGGTTGTGCACTCTGTTTTTTAAAATAGCTTTTTTTTTTTTAAATTGAGTTTTATTTTTGTCATTTGCTGGACCCTACAACTCAGACATGGAGTTAAATATACAGGTTTAAGTCAGGTGACATGTCCAAGCTATTAGTGCATCTACAGGAACATACACAATGTGCCAATGCCAGCAGAGCATGCCTTATTACTAATGTACCGTAAGTAGAGTTGCAAATACATTATAATGGAAATCTATTGTTAAGTTTCATTTCTGTATTCTTTAGCCAAGGATTTCTAATTTAAAACTATAATCTTTTTATGAGCCACATAGCCTTATATTATTTTAAATATACACTAGCATTTGCAGATTTTCCAGGTATGGGAGTCATGCTTAAGTCTGACATAGTTTTACTGCTCTATTGAAAGTGTAACATAATGTATGGTACCAATCAACCTGAGATTTTTTTTTAAATTTAAACTTTGCTGAAACCTTTATCACTTATCCACAAGTTAGCTTGGAATTTGGAACCCCCAACTGTTCATGAGAATGAGATTTCTATGTCTCCCATTTCAGAGAGACGGACACAAATTCATACTACCGATTTATTCAATGTCTATGAAACTGACATACAGTACCATGACAAACTTTTAGATGCTGTAAAGAATGATTGTTTTCAAAAATAGAAGTGTTAATAGTTTGTTTTTATCATTTAACAAAATGCAAAGTGACTAAACAAAGGAGAAATGTAAATCAAATCAGTATTTGATGCGACCACCCTTTCCCTTCAAAACAGCATAATTTCTTCTAAATACACTTACACAAAATTTTTGAAGGAACTTGACAGGTAGGATGGTGCAATCATCTTGGAGAGGTAATCACAGGTCTTCTGTGGATGTAGGCTTGCTCATACTGTAATATCCTTTTTTCTCTTCATTTAATCCCAGACAATGATGAGATCAGGGGTCTATAGAGGCCATATCATCACTTCCAGGACTCCTTATTCTTCTTTACAATGAAGATAGTTCTTAATGACATTGGATGTATGTTCAGGGTCGCTACCAGTTGCAGAATAAATCAAGATTTAAACTAGTACTAGTACTTTTGCATGGCACTATAGAAAGCCAAGTCAGTACCATAGACCATGAATGGACCAATAGTCTACATGTGTGACTACTGCTACTTGCGAGTTTCTTGTGGTTGATGGGAGTCACAATATGGATCGGTGAGAATAAATGTTTTTTGTGGGCCTATGCCTTTAATGGAAGCATTGATATTATCTCTCTTAGTGGTTACAATAGGGTGAAATTTTGACTGCTTTGTAATTCCTTTATGTGTGCCTCTTAAATCTGAAGTGTCCATTGATGGATCAATGCTAATTAGGACCTATCTTAATTAAAGTGCTACATGCAGCAGGATTCCATAAGTTATTGGGGTGACTAGGCTTACCAGAGTGCATCTTATAATGCTGTAAATCTCAAGGGCTACATCCAAGTATTTCCATTTAAATATGCAAATCTTGCTGTTACGTTAAGTGGCTTCCCTGCTATTTCTTTATCTTTTGCCATGAAATTCATTGTCAATTTACAACACAATTAATTAAAAGTGGACCTTGTATTAACTGAGCATCATCTCATTTCAACCTTCTTGTCAGCGGAGGAATGAATCAACTTTGCTCGAGTCTTCTCACTCAGTTTTAACAGAAAGTCTGCTCTCTGTTATGCCCTGCCTTTCATAGGAATTGATTTTAAGGGCATACTGTTAATCAAATGCTGGCACCAAGTTATTGGTAGAAGAAAGAAGCACTTACTTTTCTATAAATATAAAACAAGGCAGTAATAAAAGTTGTGGCAGTGACATTCATAAAACTTACAGAACGGTGTAGTTTCTGTAGGACACAGGTTAGAAGAGGACAAATGTGTGGATTTAAAGGGGTCAGCCATGAATAAGTTCAAAAAATGAAAATTATATATAATATAGCGCACAACAATAGATAAAAAAATAAATCAAAATTGAACTAACCATGTACCTCACATGGACCCAGAGAACTCCTTGTTCATTTCTCCAGTTGCTTTTTATCTTTATTTCAAACTGGCAGCTCAGGGGGAGTGTCCTTTCTCAGTGACTGGTAGTAGCTGAAGGATGGAAGTGAGCATGTACATCCACCTTAGGAATGTTAAGAAATAAGAAAAATAACAAACAGTGGGTAGGTATACAGAGACAATATATTGACTAGCTGAGTGGCTATGCTAAATTTTTAATTATATGTAATTGCAAACATATTCAGAAGGCGGTGCTGGTTTGATAAATGTAGAATGTTTTTTATGAGACACCATCTTTAACTTTTCTAATTCAGTAAAATCCAAAAAGGTTATGAAGATATGGGTTCCTATTAGATCAAGTGGGAATACTGCCTCAATGTTTAAGATATAAAAAAATGTCAAGGTTTTCAAATTTATTAAAACATAAGCCAAGAGACATGAATTGTGATTATTTTTAAATGCTCTCAATTAAACTATAGAGTACAGTTTCTTTTTTATTTTATCACAACTAATGGCTCATTCTTAAGCCTAGACTCAAAATGCTGGCTTTTTATTTAAAAAAATGTAATTTACTAAAGCTATGTTTCATATAATAGCTAAATTATTGTGTGTATTGCTATTTTTTATTTTATTCCATAGGTTGCATCACTGTATAAGATTTTATGGTGGGACAACATTATCCTTGTAGGAGGTCAAATCTATAGACTAGGCATGGCCTGCCTGTGGCTCTCCAGCTGTTGTAAAACTACCACACCCACCATGCCGTGCTGTAAGCTGATGGCTGTAGGCAGTCTGGTCATGCAGGGACTTGTAGTTTTACAACAGCTGGAGAGCCTCAGGGTGGCTATCCCTACTTTAGACTGTTGATAGGTTTATTTGACAATATGACTTGCCATTTAGATTGCTGTACCAGGATTTAGGCCCTCAGAGCTGTAATAGTTTCCTTGTACCTCCATATGCCTCAGATTTCATTCAGAGATACTTACAGATTCTGTATGTAATTCAATATCACATGCTGTAGTTCAGGGGTTTTCTGTCCTAGAAAGATTGTTTCTAGAGGAGAACATCTCCACATATGACACTTGACAGAGCACCATACAATGGCACATGAAGTCGCTGTGTGCCAACCTACAGCTTTCATTACACACCTATGAAAAGGCATATTGTACCCTATATGAAAATATGCCACCAATACAATAAAGGATTTCAATCCAGGATTCAGCATAGTCATCTCGACCTGGCCCTGTCAATCAAAAAGGAGAGTGAGGATCTGAACAGGAAGCAGGAGGAACAAGAGTGCACAGAGTGGCTTGGGCCCACCCTAAGTGCACTTAACTGCTAATTTGAATATGTATTAAAAGTACAATTTCTCAATAATGAGAATAATAAGTAAAAGGTATAATTACATTCAGCTTAGCTGAGCTAGCCCTACAAGGCAATGCTTTATCATTGAATTTCCTGGTAACAGATTCCCTTTAAGCATTATTTATGCCACATCAGTGGGTTCTGCATGTTAAGTAGGACCTGTGTATTCCCCACAATTCTGAAGCACCAATGACTCTATAATGTAACATTCCTTTATTAAGCCTGATAGAAGTTTTGAATAAATTTCTTGCAGTTTGCAATACAGATTCGTCTTGGTGTTACCAGTTAGGGTGTGCCTTGCTTAAGGCTACTCTTACTCTTGCATTGTTACTTCTGGTATTGAGAACCGACAGAGGATCTCAATACTGGAATTAAACTAATTCATTTTGATTTTCCACATCAGGATACATCCGTTCCCTTAGGATGTGGTTATGTCAAATCAAAACAGAAAAAAAAACAGATCTGTCACTAAATACATTGAAAGTCAATTGATGACGGATCAGTTTTTTTTAGCCTCCATAAAAAACAGATCCGTCACCATTCTTTTACATTGTTTTCAGTGCTGGATTAGTTTTTATGACCGGACACAAAATCACAGTTTGCAGCAGTATTGTTTCCGGTCACAAAACGGAATGCTGCCGGAACGGAAGATATCCTGAATGGATCTCTTTCCATTCAGAATGCATGAGGAGTAAACAGAAACAGTTTTTTTCCAGTATTGAGATCCGATGCCAGATCTCAATACCGAAACACAACAACTCAAGTGTGAATGTAGCCTAATCTGACACTGGCAGGACTTATTGAATAGTGTCAGACTGTGCAAGGCCATACCTCTAACTGGTAGCACCCATCTGAACCTTCATTACAGACTGCGAGTAATTCATTTGCAACTTATAGCTGGAATAAAAAGGAAATGGCACATCACAAAGCCATAAGAATAGATGCTGCAGAATTGTTATTACAAGAGGGCCGCAAATAATTGCTAAAACCTCCATGTCAAGAGAGGTGACAGGTCCTCTTTAAACCTCAGTTTGCATACATACTATTTGGTTTGGGAAGATTTGGAGATGATCTGGAAAAAACATAAAAGACACATAAGCAGCACAGTATAAATGCTTTAGCAATGCTGTATTTCTAGAATGGGAACAAGTGGCTTTAATGTTTTATGTTAATGTCCCCTTCTTTCAAGTACAATTAGCAGTGTAATTCAAAGTAGTTTTCCCAGTCAAGAGCTTCTGCTTTACAGCAGAGCTCCAGTTACGTGCTGCGAGCTCACGAGTCACATCTTCCATAATAATAACTTTACTACATCATTATTTGGGTGGCAATAGCTTGGCAAATATACTATGTGACATAACTATTAAGTACTTAGCGTTGGGTATATGATATGCCATGTATCATGATATCCTTGGATGTAAAATGCAGCAGTTTCTTCCGCCTGCACTTGGAAGTGAATTACAGTAGAAAGATGAGGTGAGCTCAGCAGGGATTTTCCAGGCCGTCAGTTTTAGATCTACACTACTTCATGATTTTCTTTAGGTCTTTTCACTTTGAGAAAATACAGTATAGCAATCCCTATGCTGGCTGACTGTTTACTTTCCAGGAACAGGAATATGCTTCTTATGGAATGAAGTCTTCATTGAGCAAGCAGCGGCTATCATTACAGTTAATGCACTTGTCATACTATCAAACTAATGAAATGTGTACAGTCAGTTATTTTAATTGAAAACTAATCATTGGAAACATTTTCAAAAATGCATCGAGAATGTAATGGATTTTGGACTGTACCACTGATTTAAGCCTTGGGAAGAAATATAATCTGTGAAGCCAGGGCACAGGTGGCCTATGGGCAAGGGTGGTGTCACCATCTTATAAAGAAAGAGATTGGCCATGGTTTTGATATTGAAATCCACAAAGATGGTGATAGACAATGAGAATTCCATGCTTTGTCAGTTAGCTGTTGAAAAGCGGAAGCCCATTAACATTTCCGATTCTGGCCTCCTATTTACTCACCTTGCTTACACAGTACCTTGGATTTCCTTAAAGCCTAAAGGGTTTTCCTAAGATTCACTATTGAGGTTTCTTGTCCCTCCTGAATGAATGGAGAGGCAACTAGAATGTGTGCTACTGCTTTGTTCATTCTCTGGATGGCTGCTGGATAGAGATGAGCGAATTGAATTCCATGAAGTAGAATTTGATCCAAATTTCAGGATAAATTTGATTCACCACGAAGCTGAATTTCCTCGTGCTTTGTGGTAGTGTATTAATTTAACCTGAAATTGTGTTAAAAAAAAAAAAAAATCATACTTACCTCCTACATTTGCTTGCGACGGGCTGCCCATCGCTATCTTGATTGAAGATCTTGGCTGAAATCCCATGTGTGGTGACGGATGATGTCACCAAACTGCCCGGCGTGACGACGTAATCTCGGGCCACGCAAGATTTTGCTCCAGATCTTCAAGCAAGATGGCGGATTGCCCATCACGAGCAAATGAAGGAGGTATGTTCTTTTTTTGTTTTTTACACTATTTCAGGTTAAATCGGTTTTATAGTCTCTGTAAATTTCACAGTGTTTTTACTCTCATATGTCACGATCATGTATGAACACGTCATCTGAGGGGTACAATGATGGGGAGTGGCACAAAGCAAATTTTTTTGTAAAATTCGGCAAAGCAGCCAAACCGAATTTCCCAATACTTTGCTCATCTCTATTGCTTGCATAGCCAAGTGCAGTGATCAACTATCTCTGGTGGTGGTGTCATAGAGCTGAATAGAGAGGAAGTGCAGAAGTTTGACCACAGCTCCATTCATGGCGACACAGGACTTCAATTCTCATGATTGGTGAGGGACCAGGCAGTCAGACACTTATCCTATTAATAAGCTGTACAGTAGGTTTATACCTTGGGACAACCCCTTTAAGGGCTTTTTATATGGTGCGATGAACATCTAAACCATTATTCAAACGTTTGCTCCCAATGTTCTAGTTATTGCTCATTGTAAACATGCTAGGATCAATTATAAAGTTAATATGTAGTTAAGCAAGAGGATGATGGGTTGCATAACATAGAGAGATAATGGTGGTCTTCCTCATGGTGCTTTTTTGCTTGAAATGATCATGACAGCCTTGGAAATCTACACTCCTAGGTTACAACCACATGGCGTGATTGCACACAGCCGTGCTGCATTCTGCTCAAGTACTGTGCATATGACGCTCAGCAGGCTCTAATTAAGCTAATTGTGACCCCACTGTTTAGTTGGTCTGTATTGTTAATGGCCATATAGCATTGTTGGTGCTAAGCAGCCATTACCACTGCAGACCACCTAAACAGTGCAGTAAAAAATAGTTCAAATAGAGCACACTGCATCTCATTCTGCCACATGGTACTTGACCGTAGCGCAGCTATGTCACAACCGCGACACCACCACACCTTGTGGTAGTACCCTTCTTCTTGTTCATTCTCCTATCCATCTGGACGTTTAGCCTTCAGGCTGCTTCCCCTTTTCTTAATTTGGTACTGAAGAGGACTATGTGAAGAGGGAATCTTGTGCAAGTTCACACTACCCATGAAGAAAAAGGATGAGGAAACTTGATTTCGGCCCCATCCCTTAATGGGATGCATATTGTCCACCTTGCCTATTAGATAGTATATATGCCTTTCGGAAAGAAAGCAACAGGTCTTTTTTTAAGCTTTGAATTTTTAAACAAATATCTTTATATACTAGCAGCACAGTAACGTCACACCTAAAATAATATTCACCTGAAGAGAAAATTATTTATATCTGACTTAATTTTTACCTAATCTACAACAAAGCAAAGCTTTCATTTTTAGATGGAGGATGGTTGGGGGCAGGACTTAGCCAATGGAGGAGGTGTTCTCCTTCAGCCAGTTGTTTTATAGCCAGACATAGTAATGTGGAAAGCAGAAGAAGTGTCTGACTTCTCTAGACATAAATAGAATAAATGTGTATATACAGTATTGGGATGAGAAACAAATGCCAGTCTATGATATCCCCTGCACTTCCTGGAGGATGCACCTAATGTATGAGTTGACATAGATTTTAGTCTCCGTTTACACCAGAAAACTGGCATAAAAGAAGACAAATGTTCTGGACCCGCTGGCCCATCTCCTCCCCACCCTCTCTTTACCTCTTTCTCAGAAAAGTGGCAAGGGTGGTTGCCACTGTTTTATGCCAGAAATCTTGTGTGTGTAATGGGAGCAATGATAAATTCCCCCCATTATGTTTGCTGGCATGCACTCATGACCAATGTAGTTATAAACTGTAGGATCTTTATTAAATATTGCTTTTCAGATGGACAATGAGTTTTTACAACCTTTGCTGCTTGTAGCTAGAGCAGGGTCACATGCAGCTTGTGTAGCCACAAGCTCTAACCATAAGTGGTGAGGGTTAGAAGACATCTCCCAGCTCTGAGATTTAATAAAAGTGGTCTTGGTACCCTGAAATGTGTACCGTGAAATAGCTGTATTGGTCGTAGGTTTGCTCTTGTCTGATATTTTCTCTGAATGGAACTCAACAAGTCCACCTATGACCTTTCTGTGTCCTTTCTACTCTGTCGGTTGATTGCCCTCTGCCCCTGGCACAAAGATAGTATTGACTGCAGCAATCTCTGCTCCTGCATCCTAAGATCTTGTTGGTGTAGTCTATTGTGCCCACTTTACACAGAACAAACAGGTGAGCATAACACATCCCTTTGAAGGACCAGGCACAGTTAATTATGGGTGTCTTCTTTTCTTTAGCCACTTTTCGCCCCATTGTGTTTTAGATTGTGTTTCGATTACAATATAGAATCAAAGAAAAGAGGAAATTAAGGGGCAGAGTGGTGAGGTCGATTTTATTCTTTTTTATATTTCTATGTTTAGTGTTTTTTTGTTTTGTTTTTATGGCACTCAAGCATTGGCCCAACATATTATTATACTGTATCTTTCCCATTTATTGATGTTAATATGGATTTACCCACCCAACTAAATTTGTGCATGGCTTTAACATTAATAGTTTATTTAACAAAATGCAACTTTGGTTTGAGCTTCTAATAGCATCTAGCACCCTCTGCAGCCTTCCATTTATTTGTCTCCCTAGGTGTACTCTGGACATTCCCATATCACTGACACCACATTTCATTATAAATGCTCACATTCATAGGCATATTTTCCATAAAACAATTTCCCTTCCCCGAGTGCCATCAAAGGTACAGGTCTACAGTCAGTGTCGGACTAGGGTACCTAGGGCCCACCAGTAAAATTTATTTTGGGGGCCCACCATATGCATACATTCAAATATAATATATAATCTAACACGTTTTTTATATTAACATAGGCTGGTGGAGGTGCTGTACAGTGAATATATGTATGTAGTGCAGTACGTCTAATGTGATTATGTGCCACTTATGCAGGGGGTGGGAGACTATGGGCCCACCTTGCTCAGGGGCCCACCGGGGGATTCCCCTGTACCCCTGTGGGCACGTCCGAGCCTGTCTACAGTGCCTATTGGTAATCTGGTGCTGACTACATGAAGTTTAACAGACATATGGGGTATTTATGAATTTCAGTTACTTTTGTGTCATTTTCAAGTCTGTTTTTACTTTGTGTGCCTGCGCCAAATTTATGAAATGGTGATCCTTAATAATATATTTTACATTAGTGTAATGTGGTTTACACCTATGCTTGTCAAAGTACTCCAGGTGTTTGCCTGGCGTTGGTTGCAACTTTTGCAAACTTTGCACATAGCAAATGTGCTATAATCCAGGTGTAATCTCACTTTTAGCTCTTAAACGTAGACCACTTTGAAAATGACAGGAGTCATTTTTTTAAACTACAAAACTGACGTATCACATTTTATAAAAAAAAAAAAAAAATTGATAAATGAACCATGAAACCATGTTTATTCTTTTCTGCAAAAACAAAAAAATATTTCTCGTACAAATATTGGGTCTCACCAATTCTTCCCACTGACAAAGTAAAGCAGTGCTTCATAGATTGTAACTGCTTTGATGTGGAAGCAAAAAGACCGGTACATTATTATTTTGAAGCAATTTATTGCCACTCACAGGATACGTATTGTCCTTGCAACTTTGTCTTGTAAAAGGTTTTGAGAGTTATATTTATATGAAAGATGTCCTTCGTTGGCATGATAGATGGAAGGGTGTCACCAGTTACCATAACAACCACCGTCGGCTGAGTGAGGTTTGTTTTGCACATTTAGATGATGTAATGAAATAGTAGTAGTCAATAGTCGATTTTCAAAATAGTTGAATAATGCTTCTTTATGTAGATGTGTTCATGCTTATGTAGCGAACTGCTGGGGGAGAGCCGAGAGGAAGGGATTAGTAGCGCTGTCAGTGAAAGCAATTGTAGTAGTTCACTATGGACACCTTCTCTCCAATGCTCCCTGAGATTGTGCAGTGAATGGAGGGGGCACGGTTTATCCTCTCTGGAAACACCTTGGACCTTTTTTGGGCTTATGTCTAGCATTAGGTGGGGAGCCTTAATGCTAGGTAAATGGGTGCAAGGCAGGGGGGCACGTGCAGTGGTTAACAGATGGATGTGGAGGCAATGACCAGGCCCATTTTGTTGCAATAAATAGTCTCACTTTACTGAATAGGTGATGGGAGGAGTAGTAGTGCAAATTGTAACAATGGGCACAATGTAGTTTTTTCCCAATAGCTGTGTATACGTAGCAATGATGATAGTAATAGTACTCCCTGTTTCTCTTTGCAGTCTCTCCAAATCACCACAGGCATAGAAATCCATTCTCATTTAATCTTTCTACAGTTCCCAGTTGCAGGTCTTAGATTGCTAGTCCATCTGAAAGTTTCATGGGCACCAAAGTAATATACTCTTTCCACAACTAGTATAGTCTTATTGCAATAAGTGTGCAGTATCTTATTGTCTATCCAGGCACGGCCTTGATGGTTCTAAGCCTTCTGTAAATGCCTGTTCTCTTTACCTTAGGATTAGTCTCTCAATTATGTTGTTCTATGGCAGTCTTTCAGTCTCAGAAATGGTTTCTTGGAGGAGCCTTCTCTTTGTGCCCACTTGGCAGGAGTTCAAACGTGTAGGTGTTGACTAGCTTTGCTCAGCTAAGACCCATTCTAGCCAGAGGGTGGAGCAGTCCATCACCCTGAAACTAGGCTAACGCTGCCAGTGTTGCTTATACATCACCAGTAAGAGACACACAATGCATAAAAAAAGGAGTGTTCTGAACATTAAATCATAACATGTAACTTTTGTTGAACACAGAGATTATCTGACCAGGAGCCAACAACCTCTTAAAGGAGTTATCTGACCAAGAGCCAAAAACCATCATGGTTCTAACTGTGCCCCATTAAAGAAAAACAAATCCTGTTCATAATCCCACCATACCACCTTGCTTCTACCCTGTTTCCAGTTGCTTCTAGCCCACACATCACTTGTGGCCAATAACTGGCTTCAGTTTCATGTCACGGTACTTCACCTGCACGTCACCAGAAGTGACGTACTGTTCCAGCAGATGTAACCTCTGAAATCAGTGAGCGGTCGCAGCAGTCAAGGAAACAAGCCACTTCTTAGTCTTATGAGGCCCGGAAGAGACCAGGAAATAGGACATTGGAATGGGCACAGTGTGTCCATGGACAGATGAGTGGTTTATTTTTGTTTATTGGGGCACAGTATAGGAATATTAAGATTCTTGGCCCCTAGGATGGACAATTCCTTTAATACTGCATAGTTTTGTAATTTTTAAATAATACCATGCAAATATAATATTTGGCTCCTAGGATGCAGAAATACAATGGTAGCTGCTGTTGCCATAGTTATATCTTCAGCACGCTACATTCAACATATTGGAATCATACTTGCATGTCATTTGTGCTTTGTTTTTGAAGCTGTATGTCAGATTTAGCAAATAAATGCTATTCTTATAATAATAATAAAAAAAATCCTGCTTTCAAACTGCATGCTTTGGGCCTAAAGGAAATTAATCACCAAAAATGTTATCGGTTGAAACCTGATAACCACACATCTCCATTTTTTCTAATTTGTTTTTGTTTTTTTCTGATTGCAGATTTTTTATTCTATTGCCTGAATATGATTATGGCTGCCGCCATCTTGCATGGCCTGTTCATAACAGCATTTAGAAAGCATTAAGAAAATTGCTTTATGGCAGCCACATTAGCCATAGACAAACTGATCGGGAGCTGACCCTATTGACTTCTATGGGAGAGTTTTCTAAGCATGCTCTGTAAACTGTGCAGAAGTCATTGCACAAGGAAAGAATAGATACATTTTATCAATCACCTACTGTGAATGGTGGATCCTGTCTTATCTATACATATAGGTGATGTCATTACAGGCAGGATTAGAATGGCAGATAAGCAGGTAACTGCAGTAAAGGGATCAGTACAGGCCAAGAAGTGGCGTCTATTATTAGTCTTAGTGACTAGTGTAAAAACTGCAGTCATGGTTTTTCTTTATGGATATTCAAATGGGAAAAATTTAAAATAACATCATCAAATTAACATAAAACAGTAATTTAAACAATGTCATTTTATGATGACACAATCCTTTTAAAGGAATATCCCCAGCTCGTAATGTATATGCCATTACTTTATCATTAGTAGGGTTCTAACCTCTAGAACCTCATCAATCCTGAGAATAAAGGGCCCAAATGACTGATTCAGCGCTGTGGGCCCTTCACAGTTTTTCTCTTCACAGTGTGTCTTGACCACTGTCTATGCAGAGGAACTGCAACCCTGCTCCATTTAAATAAATGGGGCTGGCTGCAGCTCCCTACACAGAGAAGAGGCTGCAGCACAGAATCAGTGCATGGTGTCTTCATTCTCTTAGAATTGATGGGTGTCAGAGTTTGGACCCCAACTTATTATCAATAGTAGCATTGTCATACACATTTAATAGAAAGCAGAAGAAGCTTTAAAGGGGTTGTCTGGGTTCAGAGTTGAACCCGGACATACCCATATTTTCACCCAGGCAGTCCCATTAAGATGAGCATCGGAGAATTTCATGCTTCAATGCTCTCCTTTGCCCTGCGCTGAATCGAGCAGAGCAAAGGCATTTTTAGGAGATCCAGTGACTTACCGGACTCTCCATATGGCTGCCAGTTGAAGACTTCCACCTAGCAGTGAGTCCGGTGACATCACCAGTACTGATGAGTGGGCTTTAGCAGTGCTCTAGCCCAGTGATGGGCAACGTGCGGCTCTCCAGCTGTTGCTAAACTACTACTCCCACCATGCCCTGCAGTAGGCTGATAGCTATAGACAGGCTTTGCATGCTGGGAGTTGTAGTTCTGCAACAGCTGGAGAGCCGCACGTTGCCCATCACTGCTCTAGCCTGTAAAATGGCTAGGGAGGCTCTAAAGCCCACTCATTAGAGCCAGTGATGTCACCGAACACACTGCTGGGTGGAAGCCTCCACCCGGCAGTGTGTTATTGTAAATAAAATAAAAACCTTGCCCTGCACGTTAAGCCTTTTTTGGTGGGCAATACATTGATACATATGACCTATTGCATGAAATATAAACGGTAAAGATTTATTAATACTGCAAATTTGCTGCCAATATTTCTGGACTGCACCATGTATGCTTACTGAAAAAAAAATAAAAAAAAAATTCACATACATGGAGCAAATTATGAGTTGCAGAAACTTCTGCAGCAAAGATGCCACGTGTGAATATACCCTAGCACTCCCAATCACAAGTCATTTATTTAGTTTTGAATTATTGTCATATATTGACATAGGAGATTTCATGTTGCTTCCAGTATTGTCTCCTCTGGGCTTTTGTACTTTGTAGTAATTTTAATAGCATTTTTTCTTCATTGTATGATAAAGCGCTTGAATATAGAAATTAGGTAAGACAGGTCACAGAGAACATTTGTTTTACAAATGTCAGAACTATTTCCAGCATTGCAAACATACTTATAAAAGGAAAGGTAAAAAAGAAAATCATCCTTGTACTGATTATTAATATATTTTACAGTGTTCTTGTAGTGATTGCAATTATAGGAGGGATAGTTGTCATATTTTTATTTTTTTTCAAGTGCTCTTATGAAGGGTAATGACAAATACCTTATACGCTTGAAAAATGGTGTGCATGCAGGCCTTTTTTTTACTGCTTGACCTTTCTAGAAATATACAAATTGCTTTGTAAATTAGGTTAACTTCTTAGATTGTACAATACCTGCCTAATGTTGAGATTTGACTCAATGGAAAAAGTTAGTTTTGTTCAATTTATATTGCTTAATAGTCATGCTATAATGAATGGCCTATTGATCTGTTACGCTAACAGTTCAGAAACACAATTTGATTAATTGGAGTGTGGCGTCTAAGAGATTCCTTGATTTCAACGCCTTAAGGGAAATGGGATATGGTATTTGCCTGGGGTAGTCTTGGATTGGTGGTGGCTGGGGAACGAGGTAGCAGCTGCAGGGGAGCAAAAAAGCTGAAACCCACCAGCAGGAGCAGGTAAGTATACTGTACTTCCCTCCACAGATCCAGCCATGTGGGTAAGGGGGCTCTGCTTGAAAGGCCCCCTGAGGATGAGCACCCCTTTAAGGCAAATTTTGAATCCTTTACTACATGTATTGCCATATTGACTAATCAGGAATAAATATTCAGCTATTGCTAATTGCATGGAGACATTGCAGTATATGGATGTGAGCAACTTTTAATGAAGAAGGGAAAATGTGTCTCCAATACATTTATGAGTTCCATCTAGTTCTGACTGTAGGTAGCCAAAATTGTATCTGTTTACTGTATTTTGTGTAAAATAAAATAAATACAATTGTACAGTAATACAATACTTTGTGTATATATATATATATATATATATATATATACTGTTGCATAGGTTCTCCTAGGCTCGTCACAATATGTCTGATTCATTGAAGGCTGTGGTATCTGGCACCAAGAAATTAGCAAAAAAATCTTTTAATCTAAGAATTAAAGATGTTTTTCAAGCATGTCCCACAAATTTTCTTTCTGATTGAGATCTGGAGAATTTGGAGGCCAAATAAACTCTTTGAACTGTTTGTCATGTTCCTCATACATTGCCTAGAGCATCACACTGCCTATATTGGCTTGCTTCTTCCCCTAGTGCAGTGATGGGCAAAGTGCGGCTCTCCAGCTGTTGCAAAACTACAACTCCCACCATGCCCTGCAGTAGGCTGATAGCTGTAGACAGTCTTTGCATGCTGGGAGTTGTAGTTCTGCAACAGCTGGAGAGCCGCACTTTGCCCATCACTGCCCTAGTGCATTCTGATGGCGTTTCTTCACCATTAAACGGCACAGAGACATATAAATGGTCAGTATGTGGCTACACAGCTCCATATTCTACAAACTATAATGAAATTCTCTGTGTCTTCTGATACTTTTTTATCATAGCCAGTCATTTGTCCATCCTAATATGGATCTTGTTATTCCGATCCTTAAATACCTACTGTTGTTGCATTAATCAATAGAGCAGGTAATTATAAGAAACTTACATGTCTTGTTCCCCAGGTAACACGTTTTCCCCTCCTTAATAGTGATGTAGCGAACATAAAAATTTTCGTTCGCGATCAGCGAACGCGAACTTCCGTAAATGTTTGCGACCCAGAGAACCGGGCGAACCGCCATAGACTTCAATTGGCAGGCGAAGAAACCCACAGGGACTCTTTCTGGTCACAATAGTGATGGAAAAGTTGTTTTAAGGGGACTAACACCTGGACTGTGGCATGCTGGAGGGGGATCCATTGCACAACCGCAAACTCCCCATTTGCACAAGATTGGATACCAAGCTAGCCATGTCCCGTTTCTTGTCCTCACTGACGTCATTGAAGGTCTCCAACTCCACCCAGCCATGTACAACACCAACTGTCCCCGAAAGGTGACAACAAGCCCCCTGGGACGCCTGCTGTGGTTGGTCTTCCACCTCCTCAAAGCCACCTTCCTCCTCTGACTCCTCTTCTTCAGACTCCTCTCTCTGCGTTACCGCAGGTCCAGCAATCGACGACGACAAGCCGGCTTCTGGTGGTGATGGTGACCACAACTCTTCCTCTTCATGCTCATCTACGGCCTGATCCAGCACTCTTCGCAGGGCACGCTCCAGAAAAAACGCATATGGGATGAGATCGATGATGTTGCCTTGGGTTTGACTGACCAGGTTTATAACCTCCGCTAAAGGATGCATGAGCCTACAGCTATTGTGCATGAGCGTTCAGTAACGCGGCCAAAAAATACCCAGCTCCGCAGAGGCTGTCCTCTTTTTTTAAAATTAAAAAAATCTGTTCTTACGAGTTTAATCTCTGTATTGTCCCCTATCAGGGACCGGTATATGGAATAGATTTTAGGAATCGGGAGATGGAAAAAGATGATTGGTCGGTCCTCTTACTTCCAATTTGGGGCACTGCGCGTGCGCCGTGCAATGTACTGTGCCTCCAATACAAATAGTGTGAACTACTATTCTTACCATTTTAATCTTTGTTAAGTCCCCTATCAGGGGACGTGTATTGAATTGAATCCTTGCATGCGGAAATAGAGAAAAAAGCTTGCTCTGTCCGCTTCCTTCTAACTTTGGGCACTTGCAATGGAATTTGCCACCAATGCAACTAATGTTAACTAAGTACTATTCCTATCAGTATAATCTCTGTTTTTTCCCTTATCAGGGCCAGGGCCAGTGTAGTGAATAGATTTTTGGAACCTGGAGATGGAAAAAGACCCATGCTTGGTCCGCTTCATTAGAATTTTAGGTCACTGCGCGTGCGCCGTGCAATGTACTGTGACAACCTATATGAGTGGCAGTGGGCACAGTACAGTCTGTGGGCCTGAAGCACACTGGCAGGCAACTGCAATTATATTAAAGGGTAAAAATGTAATGACTTTTTTATCTGTAAGGTACTGTGCCACCCTATATGAGTGGTGTGCACACAGTACAGTCTGTGGGCCTGCGGCCTCTCACACACGGGCAGGCAACTGCTATATATATATATATATATATATATATATATATAAATAAAATAACAGCAGACTGATGTACCAGCCCTAAAAAGGGCTTTTTGGGGTGCTGTCTGGACGCTTTCCTTAGAGCAGATGGCCCCTTTCACATGAGCAAGTTTTCCACGTGGGTGCAATGCGTGACATGAACGCATAGCATCTGCACTGAATCCTGACCCATTCATTTCTTTTTCACGCATCACTTATGCGTTGCGTTAAAATCGTAGCATGTTCTATATTCTGCGTTTTTCACGCAGCCCTAGCCCCATAGAAGTGAATGGGGCTGTGTGAAAAATGCATTGCATCCACAAGCAAGTGTTGGTGCGTTGCATTTTTCACTGATGGTTGCTAGGAGATGTTGTTTGTAAACCTTCCGTTTTTTATTACGCACGTGAAAAATGCATCAAAACGCATTGCACCCGCGCTTAAAAAACTGAACAACTGAACGCAATCGCAGGCAAAACTGAATGGCTTTGCCTGTGAAATCGCACAGTTTTCAATGAACGCATCCGCAATGCATCCGGACCTAAGGCCCCATTCACAAATCCGCAATTTTTGTCCGCATCCATTTCGCAACTGTGCGGAATGGATGCATACCCATTCATTGTGAATGGGGCTGGATGTGATGCGGAGGGCACACTATGTGCTCTCTGCTTCCGCATTTGCGGAGCCATCGCCCCGAACTTCAGGGTTTTGGCTCCGAAACATCCGGCCGCGGCTCCGCAAAAGATAGAGCATGTACTATTCTTGTCCACAGCCTGCGGACAAGAATAGGCATCTTTATGGGAAGTGCCGGCATGGTGTGTTACTGATCCGCAACACGGACGTGTGAATGGGGCCTAATCCGGACACGCTCGTGTGAAAGAGGCCGATGAGTCTTTGAGGACTGGAGTGGACACAGAACCCTAGTAGCTAACGTTTTCCCTAGAATCCCTATATTAATTCAGCAGCACTCTCCGTGCTCTAACACTGCAGCTTATAGGGGGTGAATCGAACATCGCATATGTTCGCCGGGAACTGTTCGCCGGCGAATAGTTCGGGACATCTCTACTCATTAACTAACCGTCTCTCTAAATGCTGCGATAAATCCTTCTTGAGGGATCAAGATGGTCTGCCTGCTCACCAAAGAATCAAATTACATCTCCTCATCATCCTATCTACGGAGAAGGGTGCTAGTGAGAAAGAGAGTTAGGGAGCACAATCTATTGTTTCCATGTGTACTGTATGGGCAGACATCATAATAGCTAGTCTCCATCCAACCAATGAAAAAAAACTGAAAATGGTAGATAGAGCTTTTAGAGGAGAAATCTTCTAAAGGAATATAATGGTCAGACTCAGGGGCAAATGTCTTAGAGCCAGGCAGTATATGCCTGTCTATGATAACAAGGCCCACTACCGAAGCTGCGCCTTATTTAGGGCGGGGTGTACAACTCATCTTAAATTAGCTCCAGCATCCAGCAGTCAATGTCCCTGAAATGCCCCTGGCTGGCATATATTTCAGTCTTCTTCTACACCAGAAAACTGGAGTAGAGGAAGATAAATGTGGTGGGGCCACTGGGCCTTCCCTACCAGAGGAGAAACGGGAAACCTACACAATAATAGGTTAGCAGTTTTAATGTTATGATTGATTGGTGTATTTAATAGATTTAGACTGGCTATTTATTTACCTTATGTTATAAATGCAGATAAAGCTGAACACATGCATGAAGGTTCAGGCTCATATTAGAAAGATAGCAAATTGTGTTAATTTTGAATTAATGATTTGACCCTCAAGTTTTCTGCATTCATTTTCTACTTAGAATATTTGTCAGGCACATATCATAGCAACATGACGTGTGCGTCATCCAAATGACATAAGAAAATAGCTGTCTAGTTCAACAGGGGGGGTGTTTTAATTAATGTCAAGTGCCAGCTTTTATAGTATAGTATCTCCTTGCTCATTGTTAGCTACGTGAAATCATTTGCAACTACTGTAACATGGTGTCTTTCAGTCTGTTGTGTCTAAATGAAAATTAATATGCTTGACTATTACTTAAAAAAGAATTTTGGTGAAGAGGGAAAAATTAAGACATACAAGAAAAGTGATCAATAAGGGTTTTAAGATGGGAATGACATTATATTAAGAATTTTGATCTTTTATATTAAATATAAAAATAGAGCAGCACTCTAAAAGTGCAAAGGCACAGACACAGAATATGTATATAACATGGTTATAAGGGAAAATAATAGCATTCTTTAATACAGAATGCTAAGTAAAATGTCCATTGAGGGTTAAAAAAAAAATAATAATTACTTACCTCATCAACTTAATCGCGCAGCCGCTATCGTCTTCTTTCTTCTTCTTGCAGGACCTGCAAAAGGACCTGCACTGACATCATCGCTCTCATCATGAGCGCAGTGACGTCAGCGCAGGTCCAGCTGAATCAAGATAGAAGAGCCTTCTATCTTCATTCAGCAGGACCTGTGCTGATGTCACCTCTCTAACCAGGTGGTGAGCGTGATGATGTCAGCTCAGGTCCTTTTGCAGGTCCTGCAAAAAAAAGAAAGAAGGCAATAACGGCTGCTCGATCAAGTAGATAAGGTCAGTAATTGTTATAATTTTTTTTAACCCTCAATGGACATTTTACTTAGCATTCGGGATTAAAGAATGCTTTTTTTTTTCATTATAACCATGTTATAATGGAAAATACTAAAATCTACAGAACACCGAACCAAAACCCGAACTTCATTGAAGAAGTCTGGGTTCTAGTCTAGGTACCAACATTCAGTTTTTTTTCATGCGCGTGCAAAACTCATTAAAACGCAATCGCAGACAAATTGCGTGCGCACTCCCGCGGGTTTCCCTGAGACCGTCCGCAACTCATCCGGACTGAATCCAACACACTCGTCTGCAAAGGGCCTTAAGCAGATGGTGGGGGCAGAGACACATTTATGTTAGTTTGTGTTATGCACAATATCAATTTGGTTTAGGCCTCTTTCACACAAGCGTGGAGGATTGGCTCCGGATGCGTTCAGAGAAACTCGCACCATTTTGCAAGCATGTTCAGACAGTTTTGTCTGCGATTGCATTTAGTTGTTCAGTTTTTTCCGCATGGGTGCAATTCGTTTTGATGCGTTTTTCACACGCATGATAAAAAACTGAAGGTTTACTAACAACATCTCTTAGCAACCATCCGTGAAAAACAGCCCCATTAATTTCTGTGGGGTGAGGGCTGCATGAAAAATGCAGCATATAGAACATGCTGCATTTTTCACGCAACGCACAACTCATGTACACAAACCCATTGAAATGAATAGGTCAGGATTCAGTGCGGGTGCTTTGCATTCATGTCACGCATCGCCCCCGCGTGGAAAACTTGCTTGTGTGAAAGGGGCCTTACTCTCATATAATGCAAAGTACCACAAAATGCAAGTAAATACTGAAACACAGTCTTCAAATAATGCTAATATACAATGACCAAATAACATGTCTGTATATAAAATAGTGGTTGGCTGCAGTGGACATTTGCTGTTGTGATGTCATTCTTACAACCAGGTGAACAATACCTAGCTGGGAGATTGGGAATGGTATGGCTGGATCCAGTTTTAAGTATTGGTTCTATTATTATTGTATTGCATTACCCGCCATTGCCTCATTTTACCTTAAAACTGGATAATCTCTCTATTTGTATGGGGGCCAACATTTTTAAGAGAACTGTAGGTAGTGGTATAAGAAGGCCATTATTAGTGTTGAGCGAATCGAAGTCCACAAAGTGGACTTTAATCAAAATTTAAAGGAAAAATTTTTTTGCAGTGAAGCCAAATTTCCTTGTGCTTTCATGGTTACTAATCAATTTTCCCTGAATAAAGAAAAATCATATTGACCTTATCCATTTGATCGCGACGAGCCAGCCGACACCATCTTGATTGAAGTTTTTGCATGAAATTACGTGTGCGGTGATGTATGATGTCACCATGCAAGATGATGAGTTGACGTCATCATAGGCTGCATAAGATTTCGCGCTAGATCTTTAATCAAGATGGAGGCGGCCGGCTCGCCTCGATCAAATGGAGTTAAGTAGGATTTTATTTATTTATTTTACACTGTGTTTTTACTGTCAGATGCCGCAATCAGCTATGAATGCAGCATCTGAGGGGTACAATGACAAGGAGCGTCGCAATCACCGATCCCTGTCATTGCACCCACTACTTACAAAGAAATGTGCTTCGTGGTGAAGTAATTTGTCAAGAAGCATTTTTTTTGTATAATTCAGCAAAGCAGCCAAATCGAATTTTCCAATACTTTGCTCATCTCTAGTCATTATATTATAGTAGCAAAACTAGACTAAGCATAAAATGTCTAAGACTCAGATCCAACCAATCAACATGGAAATTTCACTGGTAAAACACCTTTACTGATTGTCTAGTAGATCCTCTTCAGTACTACATGTTCTGCATTGCCCGGTCTGTGCAGCGAGTCCATTTTACTTTTCAGGTACACCTATGTACTATGTAAGACCGTGAAGAAGATCTTGCTCTCACCATAGAAATTAATGTATAGCTTCCAGCTTCCTGTCTGTTTTACTTAAAGACTTTTTTTTATCTGTCTTGGTTTTCTGCTTATTTTTCTTAAAACTATACTGGGATGACATTTTGGGGCTTTGAAACCAATTACTTGTTTTCCACAGAGTTATAGATTCAAGTTACAATGGTTTCAACTTACAATAGACGTCCCGAACCAATTAATATTGTAACTTGAGGGACCAGTGTATTACATTTATTTTCGTGCATTTATTTCAATTATCCTTGTTCCTTCTTCGGGGTTGGTAGGTGGGCTGTAAGCTGCCACCATATGAACACAATGTTGTTCTAGTCTACGATGAGCTGAATGCTTAGCTATATATTTACTTTCCCTGCATCAAACAGAAGATGAGCAGTAGACTTTCACTCTAGTGCAGGGATGGGCAAACTGCGGTTCTCCAGCTTTTGTAAAACTACAATTCCCACCATGTCCTGCTGTAGGCTGATAGCTGTAAGCAGTCTTTGCATGCTGGGAGTTGTAGTTTTGCAACAGCTGGAGAGCTGCAGTTTGCCCATCCCTGATCTAGGGAACTGAATGCTGAGCACCTGGAGGCTATGGGATAGAATTTGCGCAGGCAGGAATGGTCCATGCTAATGCACGTAACCTCTAGAAGTACTGCAGGACAGGTGGAAATGTTTTGGCCTTGTGTGGTAGGAATGGCAATCACACTAAGTAGCTAGCATTCAATTTAGTTTAGATAACTCGTTAGCAAGCATTTTTAGAAAATGTATTGAATTTGCACATTCACTTCATTTTTGATTTACTAATTATTAAAATGTAATCTTAGCTATGAGACTACTCCTACTATGATGCATGGTGGCCTAGGTTTTCATGCCATCTGTTGTGCTCCTAGTGTTGCTTGATGAAGGTTATGCAGCTGGACATGTTGCACACTCTTAGGGCTCATGCACACGAACGTATTTTCTTTCCGTGTCCATTCCGGTTTTTCTTTGCGGACCGTATGCAGAACCATTCATTTCAATGGGTCCGCAAAAAAACAGAAGGTACTCCGTGTGCATTCCGTTTCCATATGTCCATATTGTCCATATTTATTTTAGGGACCGGCTGCTCAGTTCCGCAAAATACAGAATGCACACGGACGTCATCTGTATTTTTTGCGGATTTGTTTTTTACGGACTGAAAAATACATCGACCGTTTCCTAATACTTCATTACGTGTTGTAAATTATAACACTAACCTTCAAGTACAAATTGATTAACATGGAGAAGGAACTAGCAATGTATAGTCAAGATGTAATCCAGTGCTGTAAAGGAGAAAGTGACTCAAAGGTACTACCTTTTATTAAGAAAACAAACGGACTCAAAATGTAATTTAGACCTGTGGCTTCTATCTCTGTGTGCAATCCATGGTGAATCTAGGACAGGTTTATTAACTCTTGTTGCTTCAGATTGAAGTCAGCGTCAGTATGTTCCACCTATAGAACTGTCTGCTTTTCATACTGTGATATATAATTTTCTCCAAAGCAACCAAGAATGTCCACTGAACCTTGAAATATATGCTTGCAGGCAGCAGGATATTCCAAAAACCCTATTTCCTATTGTGGTATTGCTTAAATCATAAAATAAGTTTCATTATGAACTCAGTAGGGGAAATAGTCATTTAAGGGCAAGAACAAAACCGTTATGGAAGTAGTTCCTTTGAAACGTCTCCATGTCCGAACCCTGACAATAAAAAGGTCATACTGTGTGTGCAGCTGATAATGGAAATTTTTTAAGTAATTTCAACATTAGATGGTTTTCATTCACAAAGCAGTTATGCATAATACATTTTCTATTTCCCCCTATGGAGCTTAGACATACGCTATTGAATGATTAAATAATTCCATGTATTTTTTTTATTTATTTATTTATTTATTTATTTATGCGGTAACATTTCTAAATTGATAAGATTATGTTGTCTGAAGTGCTTTTAGTGCAGACATTACGTTAGTTAAAACATACCTCAATGATCCACCTTTGGTGTTCCCATCACTTTCAAGTTTCCCACTCTGATCTCTGCTTCCTGGTCACTAGGGAATGACCACTTAGCCAATCACTGGTCACAGCAAATATCCAACATAGCCAGTGATTGGCTCAAATATATTTCCTGTATGACGAGAGGGAACAAGAAGAAGAGAGCCATGGGGGACCTAAACAACATTCGAACAGTAGTGGCAGGGGATCATTTGTAGAAATCACGTGAAGACACAAGTGCTTGGCCTCAATTCATTGACACACAGTAACACCAAATATGCAAAAGCACGGCCTGAAGCATAATCAAGAAACTTACAATCCGAAATTCTTACAAGACATTGCTTAGAAAGTCCAAGTATAAAAGGTAAGTCTAGTTTCAGGTCCAGTGATAAACTCAATCCTGTATTGAGACATGATAAAAACTATTGTAATCCTCAAAACTGCATTGTTTCCTATGCATACACCGTCCTTAATCATGAAATTATGGCCTTAATCGTGGCATGATTAAGGATGTATGCAATGGAGAAGGGTAGGCTAATGAAGTTTTATGGATCATAGTTGTTTTTATCATGTCCTTATAAAGGATTTTTTTTTATCTCTGGGCCTGTTGCTGGAGTTACCCGTACCTTACATGTGCAACTGACACAGCAGCCATGAACAGTAGTGGGTGAGCAGGAATTACAAAAAAAAGTTGTTTTGCTCTATAGCTTAGATGGTACATAGTTGCCACATGTATACTGTAGCTTGTGGTTTTTGACTATCCTTTGCGTCTAATCTGTAATATGTACCATGCTTAGTGGACATTCCCCAAAGTCCATCAACTTTGGATAGGCTTTTATCATCTCATTCAGTCAGTCAAAGGCCACAATCTTGTTATGAACTCTTAAAATGCTCTATTTAATGTAGACTTTTTAGGAGCCCATAGGATCAAGAAGAAGCTTATAGTATATTTCATGGCAAGTTAGCAAATGATAGCATGTTTAGAAGCAACTAAACAATGACTTCTTGAAGGTTATTTGGAGAGTGAAATACTTCAAAGTTAATTAAAAGCTTGCATCTTGAACCCATGGACCTCTTGAGAAATCCTGGGACCCCCTAAACCCCGTATGCTGTCCTCCTGCAGAAGATTTGAATTTTCCAACCACTCTTTATGATTACCATTACTACATGCTGCTCACCCTTTGACATTTACTGTATAGCTACTCATTCTTTTCACAATCTCCCCAGAGACTGCCCATTCTTCCTCTTCCTGCCTTGATTCTGGTTTTTGACACCATTTTGGTTACTTTAGGTAATTATTGTTAGCCAAGTTGACTGCTTGACAATTTCAGCTGCTATACATTTTGAGATTCAGTGGCTCTTCTTTTATACAGTATAAAAGTCTATAAGATATTGAAATTGGAGAAACTGCTAAAGTACATAGGAAAAGAATATAACTTTTAGATGAAACATGCTTAAAACAGGGAAGCACCTCTTTAAACAATGGACTTCTCCCACTCATGGCCATTTAAAGGATATGGTTACACAAAAGTTTACAGATGCCTTCATCTAGACATACATCATATAGTTTATTAGATACATTTGGTCATATTAACCTATCACTATATTTTTTGTATTCTAGTGGTGTAAGGGACGGTATAATTTACTTGTTGCTCTTGATTGTACATGCAGTTTACATATGACCTTTCATTAATATACATTTTATTTTCTTCAAATAAAATTATTGCTTTTCCTCTTTTATATGTCATTTCCTATTTTTAATCCATTGGCATCAAAGTAATATACTCGATCTGAGCAGTATAATACCAACAGAGATTCTTCAAGAGATTTTAAAGGACATAGTGTTCTCCACGGGTCACTGCCCAGTTGCTGTTACTATGCTTGTACTGAGACAGAGACTTCTGTGCTGTCAATCTCTTAGAATTTATTGTTAAATGGAAAATAAATGCATAAAACAAGCAAAGGGGAGTAAACAGGTGCAGTATAAATTCAAATTCAATGAATAATATTCATCATAATAGTGTTTTAATTGCCAAGTTATTCATTTGAATCCATTACTCTTGGCATTAGTATTTATTTTATGCATATGCTGCTCTGTAACACAGATTGCTTGCGCCACTATGACCCCAAGAATAGAGGTCCCATGTTCTACATATGCAATGGAGAGGAGGCCTACACATCCACAGTTTATATCCATTGTAGTGAATGGAACACATCAAAAATATTGAGCTCGTTCACTCCTATCTCCATATCTCTTATAGACTAAAAGTAAAAGTAACTGCACATGTGAGGCCACCTCAGTTCTGCAAACAGGGAATATTGAAGGTAATGTGCTGTCCTCATATGAAGTCAAGGGCCCAACTATAGGCCCATGTGATGTGATAGATTGACCACAACTGATTTAAAAGGTGTCCAAAGGCTTTTTTTTTAATGTCTTTTCAGATGTTATGTTCTTGTTAATCTCTAAAACCCCTGCTTTATAGATAGCAGATCTACAACCACCTATACTGTATGTTGTCTAAGTGATGTTTTTGGCCATCTGCAGTGATTCCAGGGCAAAGTTTTTGCATAGTCATCTCACTTGGCCCTGTCAGTCAAAAAGGAGAGGCTGGGGCTGGCATAGGAAGCAGGAAGGAGCAAAGGTGCATTGAATGGCTTGGGCCTACCCTTGGTGCACGTAATTGCTCATTTGCATATGTATAAGTACTTTTTTCACTCTATAATGGAAAAAAATATGTATGTTTCGGCAACATGACTTAAAGGGGCTGTTGCTTCAAAGCTGTTGGTGATTTTCTACGTACAACATGTTCATAGTGTTCAATCATCAGGAGCCAGATAAAAGTTACACCCCCCTCCCATTGATCATGAAATACACTGTACCAGGACTATTTGTGCCACTTTTCCTGTTGACCACCTTAAGCTTGAAAAAATGAATCTGTTAACAGGAAATCCACTGTTAAAAAGAGTTGGGCGACTTGATTCTAAAGAATATATGGAGAGAGTCCTTCACCTGTGAGGGGCTGTCCCCACATGTTCAGAATCGTCCACTTGTTGATCGATTAACAGGGCCCGACATCTCTCCCTGCCGTGTCAATCTCACGCTTGCACTGCTGGTCTGAGTAGTGGCATAAGAGCAGAGGCTCTTCTTTTGCTCCTGGAGTAGTGTGTACTTCTGTGTAGCAGATATCCAGCCCTGTCAACCAAGTGGCAAAAAGACACTTCTTCACCTGTGAGGACAGCCCCTCACAGTTGAAGAACTCTTGCTGAGACAAATCAATTTGTTACAATCGATTCACGCATCCGTATTGTTAAACCAGACACAATGCCTAGTAGAGCTAGGCCATCTAAATGAAATGATACCTTTTACATAGTGGTGCTTTACAGTAGGTATTTGAATACATTGTTACCACTAGAGATGATCTAATTTCATATTTTGAAATTCATTAACGCTTCGTTTACTGGTAAAAGTTGAATTGTGTTATGGATTCCACGGACCATAACACAATTCTATGACGTAATGCATAACGGAATGCCTTTAGAGGCATTCTGTTATTCATTCCGTCATAATAGAAGTCAGTGGGCTGCAAAACAAATTCATTTTTTTCCAATATGCAGGGGACTCCTCTGCTGCATAACTAAAGTGGGACGGATCCGTTTTGCAGCCCATTGACTTCTATTATGACGGAATGAATAACGGAATGCCTCTTAAGGCATTCTGTTATGCATTCCATCATAGAATTGCATTATGGTCCATGGTAATGGAATCCATAAGAAAATTCCCCTTTTACTAGTAAATGAAGCGTGAATGAATTTCATAACCTGAAATTCGCTCATCTAAGATCTTAACCAGCACAGAGACAGATAACAGCTATAAAGTTTGAAAGTGTATATAGAAAATACAATAATATTCAAGGTATTTATTCACATATTAGGGTTTTCTGAGATTTTACTACTAATGATCTATCCTCTGAATAGGTCATCAGTATCTGATCGGTGGGTGTCCAACACCAGGGACCCCCGCCGATCAGCTGTTTAAGAAGACATCAGAGCTCCTGTGAGAGCCGTGGCCTTCTCACCTCACCAAGCACAGCGCCATACATTGTATGTGCTAGGAATCACGCTTAGCCCCATTCACTTCAGTGGGGCTGAGTGGCGCTTAGGCCATGTGGCAGATGAATGTGTTGTCATTGGCCTAAGAAAAGTTGTGAGAAGATTGCGACACTCACAGGTGTGCTGCTGCCTTCTCCAACAGCTGATTGGCGAGGGTGCCATGAGTTGGACCCCTAACGATCAGATACTGATGACCTATCAAGAGGATAGGTCACCAGTAGTAAGATCTCAGATAAAAACCTTTAATTTACGGTTGCCATGTTTATAAGATCTTTTGTTATACTCACCATCTATTAGTCTAATTGGACAGAAATTGGTCAGATAAGAAATTGGTATTATACTGCCTTAAAGGGATCATCCAATATCTAAAATATACCCCCCTATGCCCTAGTATGGATTATACTTACCTGCTCCCCAGCACCTGTGTCGCTCCAGATCTCTGCATGGCTGCTGCTGCATCTCCCCGTTTCTTGGATCAAAATATCCGGTGACATGGGGAGCATCCAATAGCAGGCCGTGATGGTGACCAGCTTCATGGGGGCTTGTCCCCATTGGGGCATGGTATTGGCTACTTCCCCAATCGCCAGATGTTTTGATCCAAGTAACGGGGAGATGCAGCGAAGGCCGTGCTGGGATCCTCAGCAATGCGGATGCCGGGGAGCAAGTAAGTATAATCTATACAAGGGACCTGGGCATTGGGGCGGATATTTCATATATCGGATAACCCCCTTTAACTCTATAGAAATAAACTGATAAATGTGCTTCCCGTTCAGACCGTTTCTACTGATCACTCAAAAGATAATCAATCATAATCTTGCATCTTAAAGGCCACCTTTGACAGCTAGCTAACTAAAAGCTATTAGGTAGATCTCTTCATTATGCCAACTCTTCCAGAGCTCTGCTTTTTTGCAGATGGAAAGATGCAGTCACAATAAGCATTATTCCTCAGTCCATTACTGGGTTATTTAGAAGAAAATGAGCACCAATTTTATATCTTATTTTGTAAATGATATATAACCCCTTCCCTTCAGCCAAAGTTAATTTACGATATGCAATTGTTGGAAATTGATTTCTTCTATTATTCCTCCTGGAAACGTGAGACATACCATTTTATTTTCTTTATCAAAACCTTTTACACCCCTTGCTTTTCAATTTCTGGCAGAGAATCCAATTATTTAGAGAAATTGGATCTGTTCCAAAAACTGCAAATATAGCAAAAAAAAAAAAAAAAGATGGAGTTTGCATTGTGTGTCCTGTGATTGGATTCCTTTATGGTCCTGTTTGGAAAGGGGGTGTGTCAGTGGAGACTTCTTAATGCAAGCAAAAAAAAAAGGATACTATTGCAATATGCCATCTGTTTAATTCTTCATTAGTCTTGCGCATGTGACATTACTGTGAGTAGTGGAGAATGTATAAATTAATTTCATATGATTCCGAACCCAGATTCATGGACACACCCCTATCATTAACAAATCCGGGTTTGGATTTGTTAAACAATATGTTTATGCATGCGCTGCTACTCACAGTAATGGCGCATGCACTAGACTAATGAAGTCTCGTGTTAATGTAAGCCATCTTTACATAGCCTTACAGGAAGAAATCCATTTTAATCCATATATGGTATATAGAGATAGAGATAATAATAAATTTCAAAGCTATGTACATATTATTGTTATTATTATTATTATTATTATTATTATTATTATTATTATTACTACATTGTACTCATTTTAAGCTATGAATCATTTTTTCAATAGGTCTATAATACAAATTTTGGGCACTTTTCTCTGTTATAGCACTGAGATTCTCAAGTAGGCTGTTCTCTATTTTTCCTCTGTTCTGTCAGGCAGCTCCCCTGATGGATCTATATCTTTGACCTTATAAATGCTCATTATAGTTCAGTTCTTATCTTACTGATAAGAATATGGCTTAAAAAGGGTTTATGACTTTTTAAAAATTTAGAGATAAGGTTTATTAGATGACCTGAACAATGTAAAAGTGAAAGTGCTATTTACAAAGCTAGATAAACAGTTAACCCTTTTGTGACAGAATGGTTGAATATTTCTAATAAAGACCAATTGCAAAAAAATTTTTAACCCAAAATTAGTAAAATGCAATCAGAAAAAAGAATACCCCCAAACACATACATAGCCTTTAAAGCGGTTGTCTGGGTTCAGAGCTGAACCAGGGCATACCCATATTTACATCCAGGAAGCCCCCCTGACAAGAGCATCAAAGCATTTTATTCTCCGATGCTCTCCTTTGCCCTGTGCTGAATCGCGCAGAGCAAAGGCATTTTAAGGAGATCCGGTCTCTCCTTAGGGCTGCCAGGCGGGGCTTCCGCCCAGCAGTGAGCCCGGTGACATCACCGGCACTGATGGCCAGGCTTTAGTTCTGGCCTAGTCTGTAAAATGGCTAGGGCAGGTCTAAAGCCAGCCCATCAGAGCCGGTGAAGTCACCAAGTACACTGGTGAAAGCCTCCGTCTAGCAGTGTGTTATTGTAAATAAAAAAGCCCTTTAAGTGATGCAGATGAATGAATCAGGTTCATCCACAGCAGGACAAACCAGAATCACTCATCACTAGTTTAATGGGAAATTAAAAATGTGGCATGACACACAGGCTGAACAGGAACACCCAGTTGTCAATGTATGCATACTAGCAACCTGGTGGCAGCCAATTCCCACCATTTCAATTGATCATATATGTGAACCTCCATTTTTTTCTTCTATAGTTTTAATGGTTCCACCTTTACTAAGACACATTTCTTGCAGCAGACAACCTTTTAGTTTCCTCAGTAGTCTATGCTTTCTACTTATTCTACTCTTGGTGTTTGGAGCTCAGTTCTCAATGCATTGACTTCCCGGTGAGCGTGTACTAGACTAGCCAGTCTATAGTTGGATGGCTGAAGTATAAAGTTAACCATAGCCAATGTTCTGTCTTCATACACATTCACACAGTGTGAGGTCTGGCATTCAGCATAAACCATTCCTGTCTTCCAAATAAGAGGACTGTTCTTTGTAGTCTAACTTGTTTATTGGTCAACTGGTCGTAGCTATGTGATTAATTGATTGTTTGATTAGATACAATGGAATTATGGATTGGTAAAACAGGTTTGTTTAGTAAAACTACAAGAATACAAATAACTCGTATAAGTATTAAGCATAGCTTGTACTATAACATTACATTAACACTGAAGCACATGCTAAAATGGCTGCCTGTGCATAAGATTGCATGGCTAGCTAACAGTAATAACAACTCCTTACAACTAACTGAACAGCTCTGCAACATACAATATCCCTGAAACAAAGGTAGATCTCTCACCAGATATGGTTTTACAAGGATGGTGGAGTTTGAAGAGACATGCATAGGACAGCTCTGCTGATGTGTCCTGGAGACTGAGACTTCTCTTTCCCAGGATGCTTTGCACTCCCACAATGCAGTGCATCACCCACAATGCAGTAGTCTTTGTAACAGGAAAAACAAATTGTAATGCAACTTAACACTGCTAGATATTGCTATAACCACACTAAACACTTCCGATTTATCCTGACCCTGTCAGAATGAACTAGAATCATTTTCTAACCCTGCTGGGCAAATCAGCCAATGTGTTCTTTTGGTGGATAACCCCTTTAATATACAACATGAAACATTGTTTCACAAAGAGGGATCTTTGTGTCTCTTTGCATTGATCTTCCCTTCAGTACTTCCTAAAATATCATAGACTTATGACACATTTTACAATCCAAATAAAAAATGTGTTGCAAATACAAAAATTGTGTTGCCATAATATTCTGGCACAAAATGAATCGATCAGTATATTTGCCCCAGTATATCAGTTGTTTCCTGAATGTTCCTTTAAGATTGCGAACAGTAAGGGTGCTTTTCCCTTGATAACGCCGCTGTAGGAGGAAAACATATTTATTTTTTTATTTTTTTGGAGGGGGGTGTGAGGGCAATTAAAGAATATACGTGGCAGGCGTTCCAGGGGCTGATCCTTGTAGCAGCAAAAAGATTAAACTATGAGACTCTTATGATAGAAAACAGCATTTAATTATATGCCAGCACTAATACTTGAGCACCTAGTAACACATGTAAGACAGCATATATAAGGGTGCTATGCATGCCTCATATTCAGAGAGGAAGTGGAAGTGTGAGCTGGTGGCTGCCCATAGAAATAAGGATACTGCACCTCAGGGAATACCTAGCAGTGATGGCTAATCTCCAGCACTTTAGCTGTGGTGAAACTATGACTCCCAGCATGCTCCATTCATTTCCATGGAGTTCTGAGAACAGCCAAGCAATTGTGCATCTTGGGAGTCTTAGTTCTACCACAGCTCAAGTGCCGGAGGTTAGCCATTAGTGTTGAGTGCGAATATTCGAATCGCAAATTTTTATAGCGAATATTGCCACTTTGAGAATTTGAAAATATTTGGAATATAGTGACATATATTCGTATTTGCGAATAGTGTTGATTGCGAATATTCTAATCGTGACTTTATCGCGAATTTATCGTGAATTTATTGCGAATATTGGCACATTGCAAGATCCATAGTAACCAATAGGAAAGTTGCCTACCCCTTAGTGTTGATCGCGAATATTCTAATCGCAAATTTTTATCGCGAATATATTACATTGCCGATTTTCGCAATCAAGTAATAACAACGGGAGATCACTAATTCTCAAATTTGCAAATTTATGGCGAAATATCACGAATTCGAATATTGCCTATGCCGCATCACTATTAGCCATCACAGAGCTAGGGCAATAGAGGCCAAGTACTGCAGTGGGTTTAGCCATGGCTAGGGTGTAAAGAAAAGCCACTTAGTCTGTGCACCTTGAAAGCAGACAGAAACAGAGACCAGTCAGCCTGTAAGCAAGATTCTGTGAGAGATTAAGTGCAATATTGGGTGTCACAAACAGAAAGGCTGTGATGGACAAGTGTGAGAGCAGCTGTTGTGAAGTCAGATGCCATAACCTTGGAGTGCCTGTTAGAGACAATATAGATTGTGAGATACTTCACCACATTGAAAGAAATCTGTGGTGAAAACTGCCAAGTACAGCCATTATCATTGCTAGCACTCCGAGGAGAACAAAGCCAGATTGTTGATGACAGGCTAAGTGCGCCAGAGAGAGTGAGATGTTATCTCTTACCACCATGAGACAGTGTGCCAACTTATTCTAATGAACAGACTGTAACCTCTAGGCCTGTTCCCTGTCAAAGACTGTTGTAAGCATAAGCTTCTTACCCCACGGGAGTCAAGTAAACACCAACTTAAAGGGGCTGTTTCACGAAAAATATTCAACAGTTTTCAAACTAGCTCCTGGATCTGAATATTTTTGTAGTGGCATGTTATTAAAAATATCTTATAGCCTTTGAGTTATTCATTAAAATCTATCCATATAGCACCACCTGCAGTTTGCTCTTTTTCTAATTTCTCTGTCCTGCTCAATGAGACGGAAGCACATGCTCAGTTCAGCAGGAGCACTAGCAGTAGCAGAAAGGACATGCCTCCAGTGTGAGGTACAGTCCTGGTTCTAGCTTTGTTAGAAAAAGGCTGTCATGTACTAGATGACATGTTTTTCATTTTTTACATTAATCATTGGATAACCCCTTTAGGTTGCAACTGTGTCTAAGTAGTAAGAATAAGATCCTCCATTTTCTGTAAGTGGGCCTGACTATGACCCCCTTACACCTTGATTTGAGAATACCCCTTTAAAGTACAATATGCCTGAGTGACATGCACAGAAAATAATGGGAAAATGGAAATATGCATTTAGTATTCAAGAGGTGGTAAGACATCGGTTCTCCTAACATATCTACATTTTATTGCTGAATTAATTTCACTGTATGAGAAAGATGGAGGCAGACTATCTGATCCTGGCTGTAATGTCTGTGAGCTACTGAAAGCTTGTGTAGTGAGTTCTGTTAAAATGCGATGTTATTCATGCAGTTTTCTAGCCCTGCTAATCTCAAGGGTTTGAGCTAACCATATGAATGATAATCTTAGCCTGCATAAATTAAAAAGTGTGGTATAACAAACTGAGAACAGAAGATCTGTGCCCTTCAAGCTTGTTAAATTCTTTGGGGGTGCTTAGCATTTTCCAGCAGTCATTTTAATGCATTTTTAGCGAAAGGACTAATATAGTGAATTCAGGGCATGCGGCCTCTTCGGGTTCAAACGGATGAGATACATATACAATTAAAAAAATATTTATTTGCAAACACTAAAATGCTTAAACCCCTTCAGGACCCTGCCATTTTTCACCTTAAGGACCAGGCCATTTTTTGCAAATCTGACATGTGTCACTTTATGTGGTAATAACTTTAAACACTTTCACTTATCCAAGCCATTCTGAGATTGTTTTCTCGCTACCTATTGTGCTACATGACAGCGGTAAATTTAAGTCCAAATTTTTAATTTTTATTTATTAAAAATACAAAATTTACCAACAATTTGGAAAAATTCAGAATTTTCTAAATTTCTCTTTCTCTGCCTTTCAGAATTTCACTTTTTAGGCAGATTTTGCATTTTGATCAATTTTTTCCACAAAAAAAGCAAGGGTTAACAGCCAAACAACAATATTTATTACCCTTATTCTGTAGTTGATAGAAACACCCCATTTGTGATTGTAAACTGCTGTATGGGCACATGGCAGGGTGCAGAAGGAAAGGAGTGCCATGTGGTTTTTGGAGGGCAGATTTCACTGGAATAATTTTAAGTTGCAATGTCACATTTCATGCACCTCTAGAGTAGAAACTCCAAAAAAGTGACCCCATTTTGGAAACTACAGGATAAGGTGGCAGTTTTCTTTGTACTATTTTAGGGTACATATGATGTTGCTTTATATTACACTTTTGTGAGGTAAGGAAACAAAAAAATGGCGTTTTTGTCTTTTGTTTTTTACAATGTTCATCTGACATGTTAGATCATGTGCTATTTTTATAAAGCAGGTTATTATGGATGCGACAATACCAAATATGACTACTTTTTTAGTTGTTTGTTCCAGTTTTACTTATCACAGCATTTAAAAAAAAAAAAAATTAGTGTCTCCTTATTCTGAAAGCCATATATTTTATTATTTTTTTGTGCCACTGTATTATTTAGGGGCTCATTTTTTTCGATATGAGGTACTATTTTAGGGTGCTTATGACTTTGTGATCACTTGGTATTACAATTTTTGTAATGTAAGGTGACAAAAAATGGTTTTTGACACCATTTTTATTCAATTTTTTTTACAATGTTTATCTTAGGGGTTAAATCATGTGATATTTTTATGCAGCAGGTTTTTACGGATGTGTAAATACCTAATATACATTATATACTTTTTTATTTATTTACGTTTTGCACAATAAAAGCATTTTTGAAAGAAAAAAAAATCATGTTTTAGTGTCTCCATATACTGAGAGCCATAGCTTTTTTTTTTTGCCCGATTGTTTTATGTAGAGGCTCATTTTTTTGCGGGATGAGGTGATGGTTTCATTGGCACTATATTGGGGGGCAGAAGCCATTTTGATCACTTGGTGTTGCACTTTTTGTGATGCAAGGTGACAAAAAAAAATGGTTGTTTTAGCACAGTTTTTATTTTATTTTTTCTACAGCATTCAGGTGAGGGGGTGGGTCATGTGATATTTTTTTAGAGCCGGTCGTTATGGACGCGGAAATACCCAATATGTCTGTTTTCTTCTTTTTATAATTTTATGTGTTTTATTTTGAGAAAGGGGCTTGCATTGTAATGCATTGATTGTCAGATTTTATGCTGACAGCCTGCCTGTGAGACCCAGCCTAAGGGCAGGATCTCACAGGCTTCTGTAGAAGGCAATCCCAGATGCCTATGGAAGGCATCGGGCTTGCCTTCTCTCCCATTGGGTTCCCCGCCGCTGCAGTGCGATGGAGATGGTGAGGGCACACGCCCTCTGCAAACCCTTTGCATGCCATAATCAGCTTTGACTGTGGCATACAAGGGGTTAATATGCTGACATCAGTGTCTTCACTGATGCCGGCATAGGCAGAAGGAGCCTGGCTGTGTCATGTACGGTGCTGGACCTTAATCACATCCACCAGCGCCATACATGTACGATGCGGGTTCTTGGGGGGTGGCGCAAGAAATGCTCTTCATGACAAAGTAAGCTCATTCGAGCACCACCTGCTCTTCAAAGAGCTGATCAGAGTCGGTGACGGACCGCAATGATTTGATATTAATGAACTATTCTGAGGATAGGTCATCGATATGAACCCAATGCAAAAACCATTTAAAGGGGTCCTCCAAGAACAAATATAATAGCAGCTACAATAAAGCCCTAAATATCTGTAAATTGGTCATCCAACCCCTATAATGCCCCCCAAAATGCCTGGGCACCTCGCACAGGTTATACTTACCTTGCTCTACAGCACCTGCATGATACCAGCATGGCCACCGCTGTATCCCCCCATCGCACAGATCAATACATCCGGCGACAGGAGGCCAGGCAATAGCAGACTACGACGGCTACAAGGCTCCCTAGTGTCACCTGCCTGGCCGCACGGATATCAGAAGCGACGTAGGTGCTGAGGAGCGAGGTAAGTATAACCAGTGTGAGGGGCATTTTGTGGGGCATTATAGGGGTTAGATAACCCAATTAAGTTGCAACACATGATTACTTAGTATTAGAGGATTCATAATTAAGTATAATTTAAATAGGACCAGTTACATGACATGAGACCTGCATGGGGGCAGGGCTAAACATTGAACCCCTTCTTTCTTTTTTTCTCAATGTTCTTCGTGATGGGATGATTTTAAAACAGTATCTATCGCTAATTTCTGGACAGCAAATTGTTCTTAGAATTGTAGTACTTTAGTTTTATTTTGAGTGAATACAGTATTACATTAGTCACTGTAATTTTAAGCCATAACTCATCAAGTTTGCAGATATTTATGTTCAAATACATATTAACTTTCATTATACTACTAAAGGGCATACAGTTATTGCTGGTTAATTTTTAGCACTCTGCGTCCTCAGTGGGCTATCATCCATGATAATTTGTGATAGTTTAAACTTTCACTGAATCACAGTTTCTCTTCTATTAAAATGTGTGATGCTTTTAATCTAGGTCTGGGGCAACTAGAGAATGACAGCGACATGGGAGCCCACTAATAATATACACCGATAGAATGGTAAAGGACTAGGGGGATATATGAATTATTCACCTGATGCTAAATTCCCTCTGAAACTGTCCTATTTCAGATGTGTATTTCCAATTCATGGATGTTTTTATAACGAGGCTTGGAGTAATTCATAATCAAACAGAAAATGAATCTGATATGTTTGCTGTATTTATAAAAAAAAATAAAAACAAAATTATGTCTAAAAGTGCTGCCGCTTTTCCAGGCTTGTTGTCTTATAATGATAATTTCTAGATACATATTTTCAAATATTCTTGTGCAATGCAGTGTACAGCTACATGTAGTGTTTGATTTAGCAAAATAGCCATGGTAGTATGCACCTATACATTCCTGTATGCAGGGCTGGGACAAGGTCCACCACCAACAGAGGGTGAGCTGCTCAAGTGCGCCCAATCCCCCCCCCCCCCCGCCATTTAGATATGTATGTTTGTTATTAATAATCATCATCCACCTGACAGTCCCCAGGCAGCCATATTGGTTGTCACCCAGCTTGTCCAGGCTCCTGCCCCACGGGTAGACCCGTCACTACAACACCCAGCATTCTGATAGACCTGATCTTCTCACTGAGATATCTGCTTGATGTGTGAACGGGGTCAAATACTTCTACACCTGAGGTTCTGTTACAATGTACAAGTCCAGAGCAGTAATCACGGCTCTCCAACTAAAGCAAAACTACAGTTCCCAACGTGCCCACCATGCTGGGAGTTGTAGTTAAGATCAGCAGTGCCATATTTATACCCCTTAACAGACTGAGCGGAATACAGTGCAGCACAACAATCATAGGGGGGCCCCCATCCAGTCAGGGGCCCCAGCACCTATGATGGCGGAGGACATCTGAGGGGCCCCAGCGACTATGAGGGAGGAGAACATCTGAGGGGCCCCAGCGCCTATGATGGAGGAGGACATCTGAGGGGCCACACACACCTCAGCAGCCCAGGGGACACACTCTGAGGACATCCACACCTGCCCCGTTACATGCCTGCCTCTCCCGGTACCTGACCCCCCATCCCCCGCCCTGTCAGGCTCCCCCGTCATCCCCCTGCCTTCCCCGCGGTGATCGGTACTTACCGGCAGCTTGGGGCTGACCTTCCCCTTGCAGTGATGGCAGAAGAAGCGATGCTGAGAAACCGCCTCCGTCATTTTCCTTTCCTCCTCCTGCCGCCGCTCCTTTTTTCTCCTGCCTCCGCTACTCCTCCATTCGTCACGTCAGTCCTCCCAGCAGCAGTGAGGATGCTTACAGAGGGCCACCCCTTACACAGATGCTCTATCCCCCAGCGACCAGTGAGAGGCGCTCTGTTCTTCCCCTCTAGTCCTCCACAACCAACAAAAGAAGTACAGAGAGTACGGCGCCCGGGGCTGGTCATTTCCACTCACTACAGTCACACAAGCGACGTGGTCAGTGGCCTGCAAGCTGCCGCCCAGAGGCTGGGGGGCTGGCCTGCGCCCTGAGGCTGGAGCCTCCCCAGCCTCTGTTTCGGCCCGGCCTTGCCTGTATGTATTATTTTATTTTTCCATTTTTTTTTCCATCTAAGAAAATGGATCTCAGACAAATGGCTCAAACAGATGGCTTGGCAAATTTTTTACAGGATCATTTTTTTTTTTTTCTGTTTTTCTGATAGAGCAGAAGAATGGAAGAATAATGGTCATGTAAACTCTCCCTTACTTGGAGTTGCTTTATTTTTTTGCCTTGCACATTTATAGGAGTGGCTACCTCTATTATGGCTATGCACTCCGTGTCCTACCTTCTTGTCCAAGACTTTTTAATCCCTTAATGCCCGCCAATATGCAGTTAATGGACTTTATCCTAGAGCACTGACTTTACACAGGGGTGTTTTAGAATAGTATCATGCTGAAAGTAGCAATGGAATACCCAAGCCCAAAATGTCAGCTTATAACTAGGGGCTTGGAAATTATATGTGGAGAAAATTGGTCCCCTTAGCTGTTATTGCTGTGAGAAGCCAATCACAGCTGTCACAGACCACTCAAACATAGGGCTCAGAGAGAGAGAGAGAGAAGCGTCAATTTTGACGTAAATTTGTTTTCCCTTAGTCCTATCAGCAACACAAGTGGGGATTTCTCCCCTGTGAACAAATAGGGCAGCGGAATTTTTGCTGAGAATAAACCTAGCAAGTAATAATTGATTAATTACTAAAAAACCCACCCCTATAAAGGGCTACCCGCCCATGAAGCCAGTGCTTATTTACAAGAACATAAATCTACAGTAAGGGGGGGAAATTTGTGTGCTGCTGATAGGACTAAGGGAAAACAAATTTACGTCAAAATTGACGCTTCCCTTACGTCCTACAGCAGCACAAGTGGGGACTTAGCAAGTATCCCTACAAATTGGGAGGGTGCTGTAGTACTAGGTCATCCCCGTGTACATATTTAGGAAAGAATAAATCTTAATCCCTCTATATATACATATATATAAAAAATAATAATTATGGGAGGGTGGCGGACAACACCATATGCCCTAACACAGCCCGTTCAAAGCACCTAGAGTCTAAGCGGTAGTGCTTAATAAAAGTGCTGTGGGAGCTCCATGATGCTGCAGCACAAATCTGGTCCAGCGGAACCAAGCTCCTTTCAGCAAAGGAGATGGATACTGCCCTTGTAGAGTGGGCAGTAACAAAGGATGTAGGTGATACCCTCTGAGCAAGAAAAGCTTCACTGACCCATCTACTCAGAGAGGGTTTGGAAGCCTTTAGACCTTTGTTCCGGCCTGAAAAGGATAGCAAAAGGTGTTCAGATCTTCTGAAGTCTGCAGTCCTGTCAAGATAAATCTTGAGACATCTGGCAATGTCCAGGGAGTGAAGAGCCTCCTCTTCAGGAGATGATGAAGAGGGACATAGGACCGGCAAGGAGATGGTCTGATTCCGATTAGCAAATGTTGGGACCTTTGGAGTAAAGGATGGCAAAAATCTCAACAGGACAACGTCCCGGAGAAAGAGGGTATAGGGTTCAGCAGCAGCTAAGGCCTGTAACTCTCCAATCCTTTTAGCCAATGTTATGGCTAGTAGGAATGTGACCTTTAAGGATAGAAACCTAAGGTGATTGGACTCCAAGGGCTCAAAGGGGGGGGGGAGGATAGCCCCTTAAGAACAATAGATAGATCCCATTCTGGGATTGGTCTCAAAATTCTAGGTTTCAGTCTTTCGGCTCCTTTAAGGAACCTCCTGAGTAAGGGGTCTTGAGACAATAGTCTGCCTAAAAAGGCAGAAAGAGCACTGGTATGGACTCTGAGAGTTGACGGGCTTAGACCCTTGTGTAGGCACTTTTCCTGTAGAAACTGTAGGATAGCTGAAAGAGGAGGATCTGAGGGAACTACCTCTTTGCCAGCACACCACTTAAGAAATATCTTCTGAATTCTTGAGTAGGCCTTCTTTGTAGACTCCCCCGGGAGTGTTAGATGGTTCTCAAGACCACCGCAAGGAGCCCACTAGCTTCTAGTAGGGAATTGTCAGTCTCCAGGCTGTCAAACTGAGTCTTCTCAGATCTAGGCATGGACCTGTGTCCTGATACACTAGGTCCTGCACTGGCGGAACCTTCCAGTAGTTGCCCTGACTCATCTTCATGAGCTGGGTAAACCAAGACCTCTTCAGCCAGAATGGAATTATTGCTATGACCGGGGTCTGGTCTTGTCTGATTTTTGCCAATACCCTTGGTATCATGGAAAGTGGAGGGAAGATGTAAGCCAGCCTGAACCTCCAAGGTATGGACAGAGCATCTATCGCCACAGGGTTGTCCTCTTTGTAAAGGGACCAGAACTTGTCCACCTTCGCGTTCAACCGGGTTGCCATCAGGTCGATCTCCGGCATGCCCCAACGGAGAGAGATCTGGGTGAAGATGTCCTTGTTCAACGACCATTCGCCCAGAACTAGCAGACCCCGACTGAGCCGATCCGCAACTACGTTGAGATCCCTTCTGATGTGAACTGCGGAAAGGTGAGATAGACAGCGCTCTGCCCAAGCTAGAATTAGACCTACTTCCTGAAGAAGAGGCTGAGATCGCGTACCTCCCTGTCTGTTTATATAGGCGACGACTGTCGTACTGTCCGAGCAGACTCTCACCGCCTTCCCGCGGATGAGAGGAGCAAAATGACAGAGAGCTAGACGTACGGCTCTCAATTCTCTCATATTTGAGCGAGGACCAGACTTGGACAGACAGGGAGTGCATCTTGTCCAACCCCATAGGGTTGCGATTCCAGACTGTCAACACTTCCTCCTGGAGTGGACGAAGGTGCCAAAGGGCCCAGGGAACTGCTTCCGCGGATGCTGACATGTGCCCCAACATCTTCATGAGGGTTCTGATGGACACCCGGCGGGGTGCCATGAGGAACTGTGCGGCTCTTGTGACTCTGTCCTTCCTCTCTGGAGAGAGAGAGATTGTCATCTCCTGAGAGTCGACTATGAAGCCCAAAAAGGCCCTGGTAGTGGAGGGCAGGATTTGGGACTTTTCCCAGTTTATTAACCAGCCCAACTGCTGGAGCGTCTGAGAAGCCAGCTGAAGATGGGATTGAAGAACGTCTAGAGAACCAGCTTTTAAGAGCCAGTCGTCTAGGTATGGCACGATTTCTAGTCCTTGAATCCTGAGCTTGTCAACGATTGGGGCCACAACCTTGGTGAAGGTGTGGGGAGCGGAAGAGATGCCAAAGGGTAGAACAGCAAACTGATAGTGCTTTACCACACCCTTTATGGAGACCGCAACTCTTAAGAATTTTTGATGAGCTGGATGTATAGGGACGTGGAGATAAGCGTCCTTTAAATCTATGGTAAACATAAGGTCCCCGGGATTTAAGATGCTGAGTAAAGAACGAATGGTCTCCATATGAAAATGCTTCTTTCTTATGAAGCGATTTAGATAACGCAGATCTATTATCATGTGCCAATCCCCAGAAGGCTTCAGGACCAGAAAAATGGGGGAGTACATGCCCTGCCCCTGCTCATGGGAGGGAACTTCCTTGAGAGCTTGCTTCTGAAGATACAGAAGAACCGCATCCTCCAGGATCTTCTGCTTGGGTTGGGCCAGGAGACGGGTCAACACAAATTTCTCCTGTAACTGAACACAATTATTTTGAGGACCCACTGGTCCAGAATTTCCTGAAGCCAGATCTGTTGAAAAAAACGAAGACGACCTCCCACCGGAGGGGAAATTAAAGTCTGTGCATCGCACGACGGGCCTGGAAATTCAGGACCAGTGGGTCTGTCATAGGTCCGCTCTATGATCCTTCCCACGACCGCGACCTCTTTCTCACCTGAAAGATTCCTGGCACCTCTGGGACCTGGAGGGACCCGTTGTTCTGGAACTTCTGGCAAGGGGACGACCACAAAATGACTGTTGGGGGAGATTCCTCCCCTTTTTGGCCGCCAAGCACTCCATAATCTTATCAAGCTCGGAGCCGAAGAGCCTGCCAGGCTCGTAGGGGAGGCCACAGAGATTAAATTTGGAGGCGTTGTCTGCGACCCAGGGATGCAGCCATAAGGGACGACAGCTAGCTGAAGAAAGAGCCATCCCTTTCGCAGCGAGTTTCAGGTTCTGCGTAGAGGCATCGCAGAGGAAATCCGATCCTAAGAGCAGGGTTTTAAATTGGTCCAGGATATCGGTCTTGGCTACTCCGCATTCAAGATCGGACTGAATGCGCAGGTTGCGTGAACGGACAAACTCAGAGACTTCCGAAGAAGCAATAGATGCGGAGGCGGAAGCGGTTACCGCCAAGTAGCACCACCTTAGGGTACATTCGGCCTTCCGATCAAGGGGGTCTTGAAGATTACTACCGTCATCTGACGGAACCAAGGTCCTTTTAGACATCTTAGCAATCGCCATGTCGACTTTCGGTGGCGGAAACCAGGTATCAGCCTCCGACTCCTGGATCGGGAACATGAGCTTCAACCTTTTGTTAAGGACCGGAGCTTTTTCCGGGTGCTTCCATTCAGTCTGCATTAACCTCTTCAGGTTCTCGTCCACTTTGAAGGCCCTTTGCCATCACAGTCTCTTGCCCGGAGGGAGCGCAAAAGCCGTTGCGTTTTCTCAGCGGGAAAAAGGAACACGCAGAATCTTCCTCTGCTGACGAAGATGAAGATTGGTCATCCAAGGAGATCACCTCCTCCAGCATGAGGACAGGCCCAGGAGAGGCCACTCTTGGTCTTATTGACGAATTCAGGGCAGTCTTGATCTCTGAAATGGAGTTACCCATGAACTCCTTCATCCACCCAAACATGTCCGACATGGTAGGTTGAGACTGGGGTGGACGGCATAACGGACACCTGTTGTATTCATAAGAATCATGCATCGGCACTTCACAAGAGATTCAAACCAGATGCCTCTGTTTGAGGGAAGACTTCCTACGTTTGGCGTTGGGAGACGCCATCCTGCGAAATTTGAGCAACAAATTAGCAAGGTCAGTATAGACACCAGCAGCTCTCTGTAAACAAAGAGGTGTTCTGAAGGTTAGTAGGAGCTTTAAATAGGTGGAGCTCCACCTCTAAACATCCTAACTACTTCCTTCCTCCCCAGATCACTTATTTTTATTTATTTTTATTTTCTTAATTATTAAAATAAATGGGCAAACAAACCCCTTCAGGGTTTTAAACTTAAGCCTTATTAAAAAAATAAGGAAAAAAGTCCACTTTAAACTTTCCCTCCCCCTCCACCCTCAGGCAGGAAGTCGTCCTGGAGAAAGGGAGAAGCCACACCCCCCGCAGGAGCACCGCGAGCACAGCGAGCGCAGCGCAGAGAGTGCGGGGGAGATGGAGGACGCCGAGGCAGACAAGCGGGAAAGCCCGCTAGCGCTGCTAAGCTAACAGAACCAAGGCTCTATCCTATAATAGAATTAAAGAATGCTTTATTCCAATCTATACTGCTCAGTACTTTCGGTAATGTCACATGTGGTGTTTCTGAGTGAAACGAAAAAGAGAGAGATAGGGAGCAGAATCTTCTGTCTCTGTATATATATTATATAGGCAGACCATCTCCACTTACCAGCTTAGGTACAACTGAGAATTGGAGATTTAGCCTGCAGAGGAGAAAGCCACTAAAAATGTCAGATACAATTCATAAAATGGTCAGATAAAGTGCTATGTACACACATGGTAGCTTTTTCTGGAAAGTTATGTGAAAGTGTAGGTATGCTTTGAAGCAATGTGCTGTGTGGTATGTAGTTTACTTTGAATAAAGTCTCTTTGTCTTGTCATGACACACAGTACAGTATATGCAAAGATACTTCCAACATGTTAAAGGGATTGTCTCCCATTTGCAATCTTTATAAATAAAGATGCCACAAGGTCTCTCCTTTTTTTTTCTCTGGAGGACTAGACATGTCCATCATTACATATCACTTCACAATTAAGTATGAAGAAATATTTAATCTCTCCTGTGGTGGTGCTGTAGGGGAATTAAAATGAATATTGTCTACCAGATTTCGCAGCAGTTTACAGCTGACCATGTGATGGGGGAATTTTCCAATAATATTTTCAAATAATAAGCTTCCAGAAATGTAGATAATCTCTTTAAATAGAAGATGCATGTTTATAAGTATATTATTAGTTGTTCCCTTTAATAGATATGGCATTTGCCTTGTTAACAGTGCTGTAGTAGAAACAAACTTATTTCTTGCTGTTCTGTCTGCTATCTTCATCTCCCATCTAAACTACAAGCGCTGTACGCTGCTCTTTATTAACACAGTGTGATTATCATAGGGCAGGCAAGGACATAGTTCATATCTTCTGTACTCAGTTGAAATGATGTTACATGCTGTTGTGTGGCAATGCCAATATTGACATATTTCTGTTGGAGGTTAGCTGATCTGTGTATTACAGATGGTTTTTACTGTGCCTATCAGCAGAGAAAAGAGAGCTACTTCCATATCATTCCCATCTATAAATGACATAATAATTGAATTTATATGAAGTGTATAGCCTTTAATACTAGGCAACTCTAGTATCACTAGTGACAGTAAAGCCTGTGATCATCTGACTATATGTTTTTCTGGACACGGAAAAGGCTTATTCTCAGCAATAGTGGAGTCTCAGAGATCAGACCACAACCTATGTATTCTACCTGTCTTATTGATGGATTTCATGGAACATTGCTTCCTTTACATGCAGTGCCACTGGAACACGTACGTATGTTCATAGATATTTAAGCCCCTGCCACTTGATAGTGGATCCATTGACCTGCATGCTGCATCAAATGCAGTGAACTAGCTCACCAGGTGGAAAGGAATTTTCAAAGGTGCCTGGACATGCCCAGGGATCAGCAGCAAATTCAGGAAACCAAATATAGGAGTACCGTGACTTTAAGTAAACATCGTCTTTATTGTAGAAAAATTAAAAACGTAACTTACGCGATTGAGATATACAAATCCTTAGCCATAGCTTGACTGATATGATTAAGAATTAGGATTTGTATGTCCGAAATGCCTAAACTATGTAAGTTATGCTAATTTTAGATCAGCGTTTTTTATTTTTTTCTACAATTAAGAGGAAGCTTTACTTGAAGTCACTGGTTTTCTGAATTTGATCTGTTCAAGTTATATAGATAACCCCTGTTTACTTTCATTGTACTAATAATAAAGACAAACAGATGTAGCCAACATTATCTTGACTGTTTTAACACATTAGAGTAATACAACAATTGTATTAAAGTGACCATCCTGGTGCTTCTGTAGTCAAGATAACATCTGTGTGTCCATCAACTTCATTAAAGGGATGGGTGGAGATGTGAGTGAAGGGAAGGGGTATAGGTACATTTCAGAACTTTCTTTCTCTCACATTGATCCAGAAAAAGAAAAAAAAAAAAAAAAAACTCCATAAGGCCTAAGCCAATCTTTCTTGAAAGGGAACCCTTTCCATTCCAACTGTCACACTAGAATTTTACATATTTACAAAAATGTTAAAGTTGTCATGTTCTAAGAATTCATCTAAGCCTTTCCCTTGCATGAGTGCTGCAACACCCCTCGAACAGCTGGTTGATGAAGGTGCTAAGAGTTGGAGCACCACCTGTCTGATATTGATTGCCTATCTTGTGGAAAGACCATCAATATTCTAAAGCCAGAAAATCTATTAAACTCTAAATTATATTAAACATTAGTAGAAAAGTCATTCAGCTAATTAAAATTTTGTTAAAAAAGGAACAGAGATGTACCAGTCTAGAATTAACTTGCTTTATTAAATCATGGAAGATGAAAACATTAAAAGCATAAGCAAGACCAACACATTTCGAGTGGACACCTCGCTCTAAATCACTTAATGAATTTTAAGCCCTGCCCCCTCTTGCTTGTCAGGCTTTGACATGCTGGCCATGTAAAAGTGATGTATGTTGACTGAATATTTTATGCCATGATTAAGAGTGAGTTTTCCATTAGAAACACGTAGGTATTGCTTATGTTTTTACCGATTTATCTTCCATGATTTAATAAAGGTGTCACCAACCTGCCTGCCCGAGCTCCAGTGCTGCAGTATGGGGTTGGGACACAGCAGCGCAGTGCCAGACACACTGTCAGGCCATGACCCTTGGTGACTCTGCATGTAGACCACGCCACTCTAAGTTCTGCATAGGCCACACCCCTCTTGACGGCCACACCGCCTGATGATTTCACACCAGAGTCAGTGCTCAGGGGATTAACTCCCTATTTAAGGCAGCTACTGGCAACCATCCATTGCCAGTTATAGGTTTTCAGTGCTGTGCTCTGCTGCATTTGTGTGAATTGAACTGTTCTTTTGGGCTTGACCTCGGCTATTCCTTGACCTCTCCCTCAGCGATTCTGTACTTGCTTTTTTCTGGTATTGACCCTTGGCTTGTTATTGCTACCTTCTTCCGCTTAGTGATTGTGTTTGGTATTGATCTCCTGGTTTGACTGTTTCTGGCACTACTTCCCCATGTTGTTTGTTTGTCTGTCCTGTGTGTGAACAGGTACCTGCGGGTTTCACCGCGGGCGCTTGGTTTGAATCTTTGCACTTATCAGTATAGGGACCGTCGACTAGTTGTGGACTTGTTGCCTAGGACTTGTTCTGCAAGTAGGCAGGGTCAGCTGGCTGGGTTCAAGTTAGGGCTGGTGCTGGAACCGTGCACTTCATGTTTTGGTCTTTAGCAGGTAGCTGTCCCTGCATTTGCTCCTTGAACCTCGAGATGTGGAGAAGGTGATTACAAGGCTGGTTGAGTTGTCCTTCAGAACTTTTTGTAAAGAGATGTGATGGTTATGATGTAGTCCTCCAAGAACTTGAGTAATGAACGTAGCCACACATTGAACAGAGCTTCACAAGAATTGTGATTGGGTGGGGTTTCCATGATTATTCAGGTGCCTTCACACCTGGCAGATTTTGTTGCAGAAAGTTCTGTGACTGAAAATTCCTCCCATGAATCTGATTTAAGCTTGCAGAAATTAATGTGCCGGCCACTAAAATAAACCCATTTAGATCTATGAAACTAATTTTCAGTTGCTGAATTTTCTGCAACAAAATCTACCACTTCAGTCCCTCATGACCCTGGGTTAGGAAGATGTTGTTTCCTAGAAAGCAGTCATTTACCTAGTGTGAGGGAATTGCTTGGAGTTGGTTGTGAGATCACTGTTCTGCTCCCTAATAAAGTAGATACCTAATTCTTAAAAATATATAGTCACATATTATATTATATTATATTATATTATATTATTATTATTATATTATATAATATTATATTATTATATTAGTCACTATATTATATGTAGTCACTTATTGTTTATTTTATTTAGTGTTAGTTGATTGTATCATTTTTAGTTCTGTTCCACTTTGGCAAAACTACAATTACATCTCAGCTGCTTTGGTGAGCGTTAGTTAGAGGATGTTTGAAATCTGTGGTTTTTGGCTGCTTATCTGTCCCCCCCATGGGTGTAACTGTACCCATAGCAACTACAATGGGTCCCAGAGGTTGTAGGAGCTAAGTCAGGTGGAAGAACGTTCTTCCTTTTAGCAGTAAAAAAGTGGCTTTCAGCTGTCTAGCTCTATTATATGTGTCATATTATATATGGTGCTATTATCCATATTTATTATCCATTTACTTATTGCCACTTACATTGACATTTCTGTTTTCTGTTATTAGGTGCCTGGGGCCTATTTCTTAGTCATGGGACTCTGTAAATTCTAGTTGATGCTTCATCCATACTTATATAGAGAGATGAGCGAATTTTTCAAAAATTCGATTCGGCCAGTTCGCCGAATTTTTGGAAAAAATTTGGTTTGATCCAAATTTATTTGCGGCGAATCGCATTAAAAAACAGCTATTTCCTTTTTTTAGAGAGACTTTATAGTGGTGTAGAACACTGTGCCTTGCAGTAACATGCGTAGGGAGTCTGCTCTGGTGGTGAAATAATACTGTGAGTCAGTATGACATGAAGAGGACAGGCGTCGCTCTTAGAATCTCTGCACACTTCAATTATTTGGGTCGATGGTAGCGACAAAAAAAGCGCACTCCTTTTACACCATCATCAGCTGATTCCACATAGATGTCTACAGAACCTGTTCTATTAAACGCTTATACAAGTAGAGCCCCCCGACAGAGTGGAGAGGGTGTCAGCAGTAATTTTGTGTTGACATCACTGAATATTTTGCCCTTCTTCCGATCCATCAGAAAAATAACCCCCCAAAAACAGATCCTGTCTGTTGAGCATCGGCCGTCACTCGGTCAGCATATGGTCAGTAATCCATCAGTATTGCTAATGCCAAAAAAAAACAGGAGTGGATCCAAAACAGAGATTACACCTGAATGGAATATTTGCATGTTTTCTGTGTTTTATACCCACTCTTGCTTTCGGCTACCAAATCACAAGCCAATTCTGATGGAACCATACAGGCCTTACAGCTGCTACACAGACAGGATCCGTTGTGCGTCTAATTTTTTCTTCCTTCTGACAGATCAGAAAAAGAGTCAAATAAATGATGATGTCAGCCAGACCGAAAGGCAAAATAGTGGCCAAATCATGAAGTAGGGAGGGTGGGAACAGCATGAAAAGTCCACAAAGTGGCCCTAAGACATAGCTGTGAGGTGTAAGCAGCATGAGGAGACGACAGAGTGGCGGAGTCTTGAGGTGGCTATAGCATCAGAAGGAGACCACAGAGTGGCAAGCTGACATAGTGTGGAGGTGACAGCAGCATCAGGAGACCACAGAGTGACAAGGTGACATAGTGAGGAGGGGGCAGCAGCATCAGGAGACCAAAGAGTAACCCGTTGACAGAGTGGGGAGGTGGGTGGCAATACAAGTACCAGCTGAAGACAGTGGGTGAAAGAAGCAGCAATTGGCATCAGATATGTGGCATCAGGTGGACGCATCAGAATAGTAGCTGAGGCAGGTAGCCAGAAGAAACCAGTCTCTTTTGTCAAAGTGTTGGTGTGGCACCGTGGATGATCTAGTCTGATGCATCAGGCATTAGTGGGTGGAAATCCTGGCTGATCCATGCCTGATTGATCTTGACAAAGGTCAGTCTCTCCACATTTTAGGTGGACAGGCGGTAACTATGGTCCCCACCGCACTACACATATGCTCTGATGCCACACTACTGGCTGGGCAGTACAGCTTTTCGAGGGCAAACTTTGCTAGTTGCGGCCACAAATCCAGTTTGGCTGCCCAGTAGTCCATCGGATCTTCAATGTGGGGTTTTAGGGTACTGTCCAAGTATGCCACTACCTGCTGGTTGAAGTCCTGCTCCAGGTCTAGCTGCTGATGCTGGTGAGTAGTTTCTTCACTAGACGGGTGAAGACAGCTGTACATCAGCGACTCTAGACTCAAGTTGCTTCTGATTGAGCTTGAACTTCTCCTACCCTCCCACCATGCCACAGCAGCCATGGCAGAGAAACGTGAGCACCGAGGGCAAACGAGGTGCAGAACAGCGTGACACCGCCGTGCCCTGCACATGTGGTGTAGCGGAGTAATGGTATAATCCACGGTATCTCCGCTGGTAGACCGGAACAGCATACAATAATCCAGGTAGCGTTACAAGGATCCCTTCTTCCCAAGGACTAGACGACACATAGTCTGGGAGTCAACAACAACTTTTATTGCAATGTAACCGTTTATATACACGTCCCCATGCAAGGGGTTTCCATAAAGACATTCCAGGGGTTTTCTCCTGGTGGACTCTGTTGAACTTAACCTGCAATGTAATCAGTGACCTGCTGAGCATTCGTCTGGTTGTTCAGTAGCAACACAATGAATACAATATTAATGCGGTTATCACCTAGGCCGAGGGGAGATGTTGTGTGGCCTGTAACCAGTTCGTGATTAGACAATGGACAATTCTCCAGGGGTATTGTTCCATAAAACACAATGGATATAAGGTTAATGGAGTTATCTTCCAGGCTGAGGGGATGGGATGTGTGGCATACAACATCTGATCATGGAACTAGCATACGAATGCCCTCAGTGTTTTAGAGGGTAAAATGAACATATGGACCCAGTCTTTGCTATACTGAAGTGGCTAGGTTTGCCACAATGCTCCCCCAGAACCACAAGCCGGCATACACAGTCTGATCCCAACGGATCGGCTTGGGGATGTCCGGAGGAGTACTCACAGATCACTTTTCAAGTTCTGTTTGTCTGGATAACCCGTCGGCGTTGCCATTCTGTTTCCCAGGGCGGTAGTGGATGGTAAAGTCAAAGGCTGCAGCGCTAAGCTCCAACGCAGCAGCCTGGCATTGTCTCCTGACACCCTGTTCAGCCACACCAACGGGTTGTGATCTGTGAGTAAGGAAAAGGTTGCCCATACAAGTAGGGCTGCAGCTTTTAAGGGCCCACACCACGGCCAGACATTCCTTTTCGATGGCGGCGTAGCTTACTTCTCTGGGCAGGAGTTTTCTGCTTAGGTAAGCCACTGGGTGCTCGCCGCCATCTGCTCCGACTTGGCTCAGCACTGCTCCCAATCCAAACATAGAAGCGTCTGTGTGGACAAGGAATCGTTTAGTTGGATCAGGAGCAGCGAGTACAGGTGCATTAATCAGAGCGGTTTTCAGTTGCTGGAAGGCCAGTTCACACTCTGGGGTCCAGACTACTAGCTTGGGGAGGTTTTTACGGGTCAAATCCGTGAGGGGCTTGGCTAGGGTGCTGTAATTGGGCACAAATTTCCGGTAGTACCCGGCGGTACCCAGGAAGGCTAGGACTTGGGTCTTGAGTACGGGGGTTGGCCACTTGGCTACGGCCTCTATCTTGGCAGGCTCGGGTTTCTGTTGACCGCTCCCTACTCGGTGGCCTAGATATTGGACTTCAGCCATCCCTATATGGCATTTACTGGGTTTAAGGGTTAACCCTGCTTCCCTGATGCGGTCTAGTACGGCTCCTATGTGGGTCAGGTGTTCGGCCCAGGAGTGACTAAAAATGGCTATGTCATCTAAATAGGCACAAGCGTACTCCTGGAACCCGTCCAATAACCGATCCACCATCCTCTGAAAAGTAGCCGGGCGTTTTCATCCCGAATGGCATGACCTTAAACTGGTACAGGCCAAACGGGGTGACAAGCGCTGACTTGAGGATGGCTTCCTCGGCTAAGGGAATCTGCCAGTACCCCTTACAAAGATCTATTGTAGTGAGGTACTGGCCTCTGGCCATTTTATCCAGGAGCTCGTCCATCCGGGGCATAGGGTAGGCGTCAGATACGGTTTTGTCATTGAGCCTCCTGTAGTCTACGCAGAAGCGGGTTGTCCCATCCCGCTCGGCACTAGCACTACCGGGAGGCCCAGGGGCTGTCAGAGTGTTCTATAACCCCTAACTGTAACATTTCCTCAATCTCTTTGCGCATGTTCTCCTTTACGGACTCTGGTATGCGGTACGGGGTTGTCGTAGCGGGGTTTGCCCGGGGGTCTCTACCCTATGGGTAGCTAGGGGTGTGTACCCGGGGAGATTAGAGAACGTGGCCCCTTTATCCTGAATTAACCTTTGTGCTTGTGCCCGTTCTTGGGGGCTCGGGCGCTCTCCTAACTGTACTTCTCCCAGGCCCTCGTTCTGGTCTCCTCTCTCTAGGAGGTCTGGGAGGGTAAGTTATCAAAGTCCTCTGCGGCAGAGGCACAGATGGCAGCTACATTTTCCACGCGCTCGTAGTATGGCTTCAGCATATTCACGTGGAGCATGCGTCTGCTACCCGCCCCAGCGCAGGGGCCAATCACATAGGTTGTATCACAGATCTGTTCTACCACCTTGTATGGGCCCTGCCAGGAGGCCTGCAGCTTGTCATTGTGGACTGGCCTCAGGATTAGCACCTTCTGCCCTATCTGAAAGCTGCGGTCTCTGGCCCCCCTATCATACCATCTGCGCTGTCGTTGTTGGGCTGCCTGGAGGTTGGTGCGAACTGTCTGAGTCAATTCCTCCAGGCGCTCACGAAACTCTAGCACGTATGGGACGATAGGGGTACCCCTAGTGTTCACCTCTCCTTCCCAGTGTTCTCGGATGAGATCTAAGGGACCTCTCACCCTTCTCCCGAACAGTAGTTCAAAGGGGGAGAACCCGGTGGACTCTTGGGGAACCTCCCTGTATGCAAATAGCAAATGAGGTAAGAACCTTTCCCAGTCCTTTCTGGTGTCTACAAACGTACGGATCATCTGCTTCAGAGTTCCGTTGAAACGTTCGCAGAGACCGTTGGACTGGGGGTGATAAGCCGAATTTAAGATGGGTTTAATACCGCATACCTTCCAGAGTTGGTGGGTGACCTCTGCAGTGAATTGGGTGCCCCTATCTGAAATAATCTCCGGGGAAATCCCATGCGGGAGAAGATTTGCATCAGGGCATCCGCTATGGTCTCTGCATGAACATTGGTCAGCGCCACCGCCTCTGGATACCTGGTGGCATAGTCCACTACGGTCAAGATGTACTTCTTGCCGGAGGGACTGGGTTTAGCTAGGGGCCGATGAGGTCTACTGCCACTCGACTAAATGGTTCCTCAATAATTGGAAGAGGTTGGAGCTTCGCTTTATAGCGATCTCCTCGCTTCCCTACTCTCTGGCAGGTATCGCAGGTTTGGCAAAATTGCTTGATATCCTTTGAGATACCTGGCCAGAAAAAGTTCTGAGTCAGCCGATGTTTAGTTCGGCTGACCCCTAGATGTCCTGACAGGGGTATGTCGTGGGCAATGCGCAGTAAGTCCTGCCTATATTTTTGGGGTACTATCAGCTGTTTAGTGGGCATCGGGATAGACCCAGCTACTATTTTTCAGCGTAGCGGTATAATAGGCCCTTGTCCCAGGCATATCTCTCTCCCTCTAACCCGGCCTGGCTGTTGGCTATCCTGTCTTTATACACCTGTAAGGAGGGATCTAAAGCTACTTCACTGCCAAATTCTAACGGGGCATCCCAGGGAGGGCATCGGGAGAACGGGGTGGTTCGCTTACCTGAGCCTCGGAGTGTGTGGATGGTGCCATGGTGCGGGCCTGCTGTCTGGTGACGACTGGGTATGCCTCTTGTACCATGGGTTGGGGAACAAAAGCTGACGTGAGCTCCCCAAGTCGTTGCCCAAAATAACATCTGCAGGCAAGTCTTGCATGAGCCCCACTTCCACATCCCCTGAACCTACTCCCCAATTCAAATGCACCTTGGCAGTAGGTACTTTGTAGATGGCTCCCCCTGCTACTCGCACGGCTACACACTCTCCGGTGCGGGCCTCCTTGGGGATGAGGTGGTTCCGGACCAAAGTCAAAGTGGTCCCCGAGTCACGTAGCCCTTGCACATGTTTCCCCGCTAGGTATACACCCTGGCGATGACCTTGTCTATTGTCGGAAGCTGCTTGGATGGGGTTGGCCTCATGTAGTACCCCAGTTGTTCTTCCACGGAGGCGGCTGAAGTGTGTCTGGCGTTGGCTTCACTCTGGTAGCAATGTACCGTCGCCCGAGCCCCTGGGGGTTGGCCCGATTGGACCAGGTTTGGCGGTTACGGTTCCGTGGGCATTCCCGGTGCACATGGCCCAACTGGTTGCAGGTGTGGCATCGTATACTAGGCCGGGGTGGGTATCTCGGTGCGTGTTGGGTAGGGGCTCCCCTGGTCGTGACAGAGTCAAAGTCGCAGGAGCTGGAGGAGGGGTTGCAGGTCTGGAGAATAAGCGGGGGCGGACGTTGGTATCGTCTTGCGTCCTGGTGCTCGTCTGCTAGCTTGGCTGCGTCGTTTAGTGTACGGGGCTTTCGATCCTTTACCCAGTCTTGTACCTCTGGTGCCAGCCCCTTGAAGAATTGTTCTAGGAGGACCAGTTGTAGTAGGTCCTCCAGGGTAGTGGCTTGGGTCGCTTGTATCCACCCCATGGCAGCTCTGTGTAGCGGTGAGCCCATTCTGCATGAGAATCCTTTTCCTGCTTTTTAAGTTCCCGGAATTTACATCTGCATGCCTCGGGGTAATGGCATAACGTGCTAGAATGGCCTGTTTTACCTTCTGGTAGTCTCTGCTGTCCTCATCCGGAACTGTGCGGTACGCCTCTGCTGCACGGCCAGATAATCTACCGGCAAGCAGGGGTACCTGGTCTGCTGGGCTGATATCATGTAGCTGGCACAGTCTTTCAAAGTCCTGTAGATATCCGTCAATGTCGTCCTCTGTATCGGCATAATTTTTAAATGCTTGATAGGGAATCTTATTTTTTCCCTGGGTGATGCTGAATGGTGCGGATGACCCCTCTCTGGATCGCCGGCCTGTTTGTAGCTGTCTGGCCATGATATACTCCTGTACATCTGCCATTAATCTATCCAACGTCTCCGTGGGTGGTGTTTCTGGGTAAAACTCTAATCTGGTTCTGAGTTCTTTTTGGAACTCGGTTTCTTCCCTCTGCGGTGGAGGAGCCGTATTATTTGCTCGGTCTCCCTCCATGAGTTCAGCAATAAGGGTAGCTTTTGTCTTGTTGCTGGCTATTTTACCCTTGCTTCCAACAGTTCTTTTAGTGTAGCTCGTTTCAGTGCGGCATAGTTCGTCTCCATTCACTGTCCGTACGTATAGTCGAACATATTGCTGAACTCCGGTTTTTGTACGAATGGCTGTTTCCACGAACCGCTTTTCCACTTCCCTGTTCGTATAAATAACTCCCGAACGCTGCTTTGCTGTGAGGTTTGAATCCGGTTGCTGCCACCAATTGTAGCGGAGTAATGGTATAATCCACGGTATCTCCGCTGGTAGACCGGAACAGCATACAATAATCCAGGTAGCGTTACAAGGATCCCTTCTTCCCAAGGACTAGACGACACATAGTCTGGGAGTCAACAACAACTTTTATTGCAATGTAACCGTTTATATACATGTCCCCATGCAAGGGGTTTCCATAAAGACATTCCAGGGGTTTTCTCCTGGTGGACTCTGTTGAACTTAACCTGCAATGTAATCAGTGACCTGCTGAGCATTCGTCTGGTTGTTCAGTAGCAACACAATGAATACAATATTAATGCGGTTATCACCTAGGCCGAGGGGAGATGTTGTGTGGCCTGTAACCAGTTCGTGATTAGACAATGGACAATTCTCCAGGGGGTATTGTTCCATAAAACACAATGGATATAAGGTTAATGGAGTTATCTTCCAGGCTGAGGGGATGGGATGTGTGGCATACAACATCTGATCATGGAACTAGCATACGAATGCCCTCAGTGTTTTAGAGGGTAAAATGAACATATGGACCCAGTCTTTGCTATACTGAAGTGGCTAGGTTTGCCACATGTGGTATGCTGGAGGGGCACTGTGAATTGTCCCTGCATTGGAGGCTGAGGACACGGTGGAGGCTGAGGAGGCAGATGCGGACACTGTCACATTACCAATGGCGTGAGAAGGTGGAGACGGAAGCGGCGTCACCTGTTCAAGTTGATGGTGTGGCTGGGCAGGAACCACATTTATCCAGTGGGCCATAAGGGACATATATTGTCCTTGACCATAGCAATAGCAACTGACCAATTTTCCCAAAACAGGCTGTATCACAAACAAATTTCACCATGGACTGGCTAATCAACGTAATTCAGTTCATACAGAAGAAAGTCTTCAAGCATCCATCAATTTTCACTTATTCTTTTTCGTATTAATACACCCCAAAAAACTAAATATAACAATCACAATTCACCGCAGAACGGCTAATAGAACTGACAAAGTGGAATTAGTTTAGAATTTCAGGAAAAATTCGATGTGGAACAAATGCGAATTTCCTTGCGCTGTTAACGAATCGCAATTTTCCTAAAATGGTGGCTACACGTGTGAAGACTGGGGACATGGAGCAAGGAACTTTGTGAAGGCAGGATCATCCAGATTGACATGCTTGCATGCAGTCAATTAGCTGCCAGCCAGCCCTATAAATATGGCGGCCATCTTATAGTCAGACATTTTCAAGCATTCAGAGTGCAGGGACAGGGACAGCAAGTGTAAAAACGATTGTGGGAAAAAAAGAAAAATTATAGGGAGGAATCATTTCACAGCATCTTAGTGCAGGGATAGACGTCAGAAGGCGCTAGGGACATTGATAGGAAAGTGATTAACAAGTGCAGGGAAAGATTATTAGGGGATCCAACTAGTCATTAGACATCTCATGTCATTCCAGCTTTTTGTTATTGGGCTGCAAGTGTTATGTTGAAAAGCCTTTAGTGGCTTCTATCTTAGTATCTTAATCAGTACTACAAGAAAAAGATATGCACATTTCACTTCTGCAGTTACTTCTGTTGAAAGCGTATAGGGGCGTATTTCAGTAAAAAAAAAGAAAAATATATACGCACTGCACTGTTGCAGTTATTTCTGGTGAAAGTGTATAGGGGCGTATTTCAGTACTACAAGAAAAATATAAATACACTTCACTCTTTAAAAGTTTTCTGGTTAAAACATATAGTGGCTTATTTCAGTCCAACAAGAAATATATATTCTCTGGTCACTTATGCAGATATTTCTGGTGAAAGCATATAGGGGCATATTTCAGTAAAAAAAAAGAAAAATGTATACACACTACTGTTACAGTGATTTCTGTTTGACAGCATATAGGGGTGTATTTCAGTACTTCAATAAATATATATACACACTTCACTTTTTAATTTTTTTCTGGTCAAAGCGTATAGGGTTGTACTGTAGAACAATATGAAAAAGATATTCTCACTGCATTTCCACAGTTAAATGTGGTGAAAGCGTTTAGTGGCCTATTTCAGTACAAAAAGAAAAATATATTTGTTGCTTTTAGGGGTGTTTTAGTTTCGGTTTAATTTGTTTAGTTCAGCTACCAGTATGTCAGGCAGAGAAGTGCCAGGCCATGCACAGAGGAGTAACATAGTAACATAGTACATAAGGCCGAAAAAAGACATCTGTCCATCCAGTTCGGCCTGTCATCCTGCTAGATCCAGAGGAAAGAAGTACTCCCTGGATCAACAACCCATCTCTAGTAGCTATAGCCTGTAATATTATTAAACTCCAGGAATACATCCAGGCCCCTCTTGAATTCCTTTATTGAACTAACCATCACCACCTCCTCAGGCAGAGAGTTCCATAGTCTCACTGCTCTTACCGTAAAGAATCCTCTTCTATGTTTGTGTACAAAACTTCTTTCCTCCAGACGCAGAGGATGTCCCCTCGTCACAGTGACAGTCCTGGGGATAAATAGATGATGGGAGAGATCTCTGTACTGACCCCTGATATATTTATACATAGTTATTAGATCTCCCCTCAGTCGACTTTTTTCTAAAGTAAATAACCATAATTTTGATAACCATTCAGGGTACTGTAGTTGCCCCATTCCAGTTATTACTTTAGTTGCCCTCCTCTGAACCATCTCCAGCTCTGCTATGTCCGCCTTGTTCACAGGAGCCCAGAACTGTACACAGTACTCCATATGTGGTCTGACTAGCGATTTGTACAGTGGTAGGACTATGTTCTCATCACGGGCATCTATGCCCCTTTTGATGCAACCCATTATCTTATTGGCCTTGGCGGCAGCTGCCTGACACTGGTTTTTGCAGCTTAGTTTGCTGTTTATTAAAATTCCTAGATCCTTTTCCATGTCAGTGTTACCGAGTGTTTTACCATTTAGTACGTACGGGTGACTTGCATTATTCCTTCCCATGTGCATAACTTTACATTTGTCAGTGTTAAACCTCATCTGCCATTTCTCTGCCCAAGCCTCCAATCTATCCAGATCCCTCTGTAGCAGGGATTGGCAGAGGCCTGAATGTTTCTGGCGCAAGCAGAGGTCGCAGCGAGAAGCCTGAGCTTCCGGTGTCATTTAGCGTTCGTGTCTTGACCAGCAACACAGCGGTTCTTGTTTGGTTAACTTGGTCATCCATGTCATCCCATGTGACATCGGACACCCCCAGCCAACAGTCGGTGGGTTCGTCAGACACAACCTTTAGTTGGCATGGCCCGGGAGTAGGCCCTGTGCCCTCACCTGTCCTCAACCCATCCTCTGGCCTTTTCTGCTCCCTCACTACGGGAAGTACTACATGCAGTGGGCTCATTTTCACTTTTCAGCGAGAAAGAGCTACTAGAGGACAGTCAGCAGCTACTGCCCAGCGAAATGTGTAGGAGACATCCGTGCTTCCTCCGCTAGGCGGGCAAGTAGTGATGAGGAGAGTGGCATGGGAGCTTCTGTTGTGAGTGGTCAGGCTCCTTACCCAGAGGCCATTGAGGAGGACATCAACGATGTGCAGACACTGCTTGATGATGATGAAGCGACTTGCACTTTAGAGCTGGGTTAAGAAGGGGCTTCGTCATCATCAGGAGAAGAGGGTGGCAGCTTGCCCATCAGGCAACAGCTGAGCCAGCAAGTTGCTAGCGTGGCCGGGAGTCAGCAGGGTGGCAGCAGTGGGAGGATGGGAGGCAAACAGGCATGGGGTAGACCACACGCTTTGCAGGAGCCTGTCCTGAAAGGAGTGGTGTAAGGGTTTAAAGAAGCAGCGGCGGTAGCATAGCAGTCAGCCAGTGAGAAGTTTTGGGGGGGGGCGGGGATCAGGTATTTTGCGGTGTGGCAGTTTTTGTGAAGCCGCCGCTGGAGGTCAACATGGCCATATGTAGAATATGTGGGCAGAAGGTGAACTGTGGCCAGGGTGTCAATGTTGGCAGCACGGCTCTGCGTCAACATATGCAGCGTCACCATAAAGTGGCCTGGGAGAACTGTGGCTCCGATGTGGTGGTCCAGCCTGCCGCTGCTACCTCTAAGTCACCCAGTGGCACTCACCCAGTTTCATCCAGTCAAGGCTGCACCACCTCAGCCAAAGGAGTTGTTTGTCAATCCCATCTTCTGCTGGTCCAGATGCTCTTTATCCTACTCCTCGTCAGTCATTCCGTCAGCAATCGATCACCGAAGTGATTGCCAAGAGACAACAGTATGCGTGCACACATCCAACGGCACAGAAGCTGAACGTGCTTTTGTCCAAGTTGCTGGTCCCTTCAGTCCCTCCTTTTTCAAGTTGTGGACCCTGCACCTTTCAGAGAACTGATGGATTGTGCGGATCCGAGGTGGAGAGACCCAAGCCGTCATTTCTTTGCCAAAAAGGCAGTACCAGCCCTGCACACACATGTAGAACAGAGGTGGGTCAGTCCTTGTGCCTGTCGGTGTCTGCCAATGTTTACGGCAGCGCCGACGTGTGCAGCTGTAACTACGCTCAGGGACAATACATGTCCTTTACGGCCCACTGGGTAAATGTGGTTCCAGTACAACCACACCAGCAACTTGGACAGGTCACGCGGCTTCGGCCTCCATGTTGTCACGCCATTGGTCCTGCGACAATGTCCGCCTCTGCCTCCTCATCCTCCACCATGTCCCCAGCCTTCATTGCAGGGACAAGTCACAGTGCCCCTCCAGCATACCACATGTGCAGGGCAAGTCACACAGGGGAGGAACTGCTCCATGTGATGCATCAAGAAATCAAATCCTGGCTTTATCCGTGACAACTGAAAATCGTAACCATGCTGACAAACAATGGGGAAAACATTGTGTCGGCGTTGCATCAAGGAAGGCTAAGCCATGCACCCTGCATGGCACACGTGTCAAGCGGTTCCTGAAGTCTTCCACCCATCTGCAAGACATCCTAAAAATTGCCAGGAAACTTTGCATTCACTACAGCCACTTATACTGCAAAGCACACCCTCCTTGAGCTGCAGCAGAAGAACTGCTTCCCCCAACATGAGCTGATATGCAACGTTTCCATCCGTTGGATTTCCACCCTCCATATGTTAGACCGACTATACGAACAGAGAAAGGTCATCAACGATTTCTTGATTATGCAAGTGGATAGGAGTACTCCCTTGTGTAAATTCGATGTCAGCCAGTGGCAGCTCATGCGTGACACCTGCCGTTTGCTCAGGCCTTTTAAGGACGCCACGTTATTTGTCAGTCGCCTGGACTACGGGATGAATGACGTCATTCCACTGCTTCATGCCCTGAAACAGATGGTGGTAACAATGGCTGTTCAGGAGACAGGAGATGTGGCACCTTGATCTCACTGCCACATGAGCCCTGTGGGGGCTGAACTGGAAGAGGAGGGGGAGGAGGACATTGGAGTATAGGCAATGTGTAGCCAAATGGGTGGTTTTTCTACTCAGCTGACAGGACAAAAGGAGCAGGAGCAGCACCCGGACACACCGTAGCAGTATGCAGTGGAGATGGAGGCAGGGAGTCCCTCCGAGTCACTTGCACAAATGGCCTGCTGCATGCTCACTTGCTTACGTGGTGACAGCCGAATTGTCACCATTCGGCAGAGGGTTGACTTCTAGCTCTCCACCTTGTTGGATCCTCACTACTGGTTCAGAATGGGGGCCTTTTTTACACCGACCGAGAGGGAGGACAAACTGAACTACTACAGAGACATTGTGTATAGTTAGTTGGCCACTGCCTATCTGTGCCATCGTCCTTACTCTCGAAGGTCTGACCGGGTCCTCTGCGCTCACGTTCCACTGCCATAGCTGCTGGGGAGGGGAGGGATGGGATGGCAGGAGCACTACCAGCTCCATCAGCAGCAGCCTGAATCTACAGTCGCTGAGGAGTAGCTTTCTTAACCTGCATAGTGAAGAAACTACTCACCAGTAGCAGCAGCAGGTAGACGTGGAGCAGGACCTATACCAGCAGGTGGTGGTATACTTAGACTTCACCCTGCCAACCCACATTGAATATCCGCTCTCCTACTGAATAGCAAAACTGGATTTGTGGCCGCAACTAGCAGAGTTTGCCTTGGAAAAGCTGTCCTGCCTGGCCAGTAGTCTGGAATTAGAGCGAGTGTTTAGTGTGGCGGGGGCCATAGTTACCCCAAGAAAAACTCGCCTGTCCACCCAAAATGTGGACAGATTGACCTTTGTCAAGATTAATCAGGCATGGATCAGCCAGGATTTCCAACCACCAATTCCTGATGCATCAGACTAAATCATCCATGGTGCCACACCAACACTTTGATACAAATGACCAGTTTCTTCTGACTACCTGCCTTAGCTACTACTTTGATGCTGCAATCAGCCTGATGTCACACATCTGATTCAAAGTGCTCCTTATTTCACCCACCTTCGTCAGTGGGTACTGGTATTGCCACCCACCGCCCCACTCTGTTACCGAATCGATTTGAGGACTCTTGATGTAGCTGCTGCTGCCATCTCCAAACTATATCACCTTGCCACTCTGTGGTATCCTCCCAATGCTGCTGCTGCTACTGCCATCTCCACATTATGTCACCTAGCCATCTATGGTCTCCTCATGCTGCTGCCATATCCACACTGTGTCACCTTGCCACTATGTGGCCTTCTAATGCTACCACCACTTCCAAACTATGTCACTTTGCCACTCTGTGGTCTGCTCCTGCTGCTGCTATAGCCACACTATGTCACCTTGACACTCTGTGGCCTCCTGATGCTACCACCATCTCCACACTATGTCACCTTGACACTCTGTGGTCTCCTCATGCTGCTTCCACCTCCAGACTCTGTGATTGTGCCGTTTTGTGGCCTAATCATGCTGCCGCCACTTACAGACTCTGTCATTGTGCCACTCTGTGGTCTCCTCATGCTGCTGCCACCTCCAGACTCTGTTATTGTGCCGTTCTGTGGCCTACTTATGCTGCTGCCACCTCCATACTCTGTCATTGTGCCACTCTGTGGCCTACTCATGCTGCCGCCACCTCCAGACTGTGTCATTGTGCTGCTCTGTGGTCTCCTCATGCTGCTTCCACCTCCAGACTCGGTCATTGTACCACTCTGTGACCTACTCATGATACTGCCACCTCCACACACTGTCATAGTGCCACTCTGTGGCCTACTCATGCTGCTGCCACCTCCAGCCTGTGTCATTGTGCTGCTTGGTGGCCTCCTCATGCTGCAGACACCTCCAGACTCTGTCATTGTGCCGCTCTGTGGTCTCCTTATGCTGCCGCCACCTGCAGACTCGGTCACTGTGCCACTCGGTGGCTTCCTTATACTTCTGCTGCTGCTGCCTCCTCAGGCTCTGTAATTGTGCCACTCTGTGGTCTCCTCATGTTGCTTCCACCTCACCACTATCTCATAGGTCCACTCTGTGGACTTCTCATGCTGTTACCACCCTACCCACTTCATGACTGTTCCACTATTTTGGCTTTTGTCCTGGCTGACATCATCATTTATTTGACACTTCTTCTGATCTGTCAGAAGGAAGGAAAAATGAGATGCACAACAGATCCTGTCTGTGTAGCAGCTTTAAGGCCTGCATGGTCCCATCAGAATTGGCTTATGCTTAAAGCAGGAGTGACAACACAGAAGACATGCAAATATTCCATTCACGTGTCATCTCTGTTTTAGATCCACTCCTATTTTTTTTTTTTCCCTTTAGCAATACTGATGGATTTTTGAGCAAATGTTGACCGAATGAAGGTGTATGCTCCACAGACAGGATCAGTTTTTTCTGGGTAATTGTTCTGACAGATCAAAGAATGGAGAAAATTAATCAGTGACATCAAGACAAACTTACTGCAGACATCCTCTCCACTCTGTCAGGGGCTCTACTTGTATAAGCGTTTAATAGAACAGGTTCTGTAGACATCTATGTGGAATCAGCTGATGAGGATGTAAAAGGAGTGCGCTTCTTCTTGACGCTAACATCTACCTTTAAGGCTGAGTTGATACTTGAGTTATTTGGTCAGTTTTGACCCTGTGAGTGTCCAAATAACTAGTGTGCAGGGATTCTAAGAGTGTCCTCTGTCATCTGCATGTCATACTGACTCACAGTATTATTTCACTACCAGAGCAGACTCCCTATGTGTCTTACTGCAAGGCACAGTGTTCTACACCCCTATAAAGGCTCTCTGCAGCCCGGAAATAGCAGTTTTTCACGCAATTCACTGCGAATAAATTTGGATCAAAGCAAATTTTTCCTAAATATTCGGCAAACCAGCAAATTTATATTTTTCAAAAATTTGCTCATCTCTATTGATGACTATGACTGAAGATGAAACTTGTCTTGGTCTTTTAAAGTAACAAAGCTACATTGCAGCTTACATTGGATAATCCTGCTTTATGGAGAAGAGAAAAGAATCGTTAAAAAATAGATATATTTGTCTTCTTCTTCAATATAGTAAGCCTATTAAAACAAAGTGCCTGAAATAATACAGCTAATATTTGATCTAGAATTATTAGAATACAAATCTTTTATTGCTTGGAAGACATAAAAAGGAATAGCTTAGGAGAGATTCTTGTAGAAAGGGATGTCTGGTAGACTTTCTTACTAAAAAAAAAAGATCTTTGTAAGATAGAAGATCCAATAAAAGGATTAAATCAATCACATGTGACATTTACAGTTTTTACGTGTGTGGATTAAATTCAGCTTGTGGGTAAGGCTATATCAGAATCATCTAAATCTGAGTGCATTGGGAAGTCTGGAATAGTGATACACATAAGCTAGCAGAATACTTATTTAGAACATTTCACCTTTTAGCAGACCTTAAAGAAAAGCCGTTCCGGAGATAGATATTATATGCTTTAGTCTACTTGTAAATTATTGGACTTTTGCAAAACTCACAATCTCAACTTGACCTGCAAACTTGGACTTTTTGTCCTTCAGAAGAAAAGTTCTCATGTATTATCCTATTCTTTGTTCACTCTACACTTAACGTATGACCTAGAACTGTGCATCTGTATGCTTTTGAATCACAAAGCCTGCTGTTGAAGGAGTTGTGGAGTATCAGGATTTTGATGACCTATAACTAGGATAGCAAAGAAAAAAAGACAATGCAAAAGCACTCTGCAGACACAAATAAAGTACAACAATGCCATAATTATAGAAAACATTCTGGTGCTTATGCTACGCTAATAAATTGGAGATAGTTGGCAAATACATTTTGTACAAAATAATCTGGGCCCAGATAATTTTGTACAAAATGTATTTGCCAAGTATCTCTAATTTATTAGGATAGCATAAGCACTAAAATGTATTCGATAATTATGGCATTGTTGTACTTTATTTATGTCTGCAGAGTGCTGTTGCATTGTCCTTTTTTCTTTGTGTTTCTAGCCATGGCAGCATGCACCTGCACATTGGGATGTGCTGACTGACCCCCTTTTTTGCAACTATAACTAGGATAGGTCATCAAAATCAGTACCCTCCCAGTACCCCTGCCGATCGGCTATTTGAAAGGGTTGCATATCTTGTGCAAGAGCTGTGTCCTCTTCAAGGTTTACCTACACACCATTTAGACGAGCAGTTCTACATAGTTACACCACCACTACAGCCTAGGCAAAATGCGAGGAAAGATTGAAGTGGATGCAGAGTGCAGCGAGAGAATGTTGACTTATGAAGACGTTTTAAAGAGCACCTGTAATAGCATCAACCATAATAAACCACCATACTGTGTGTTACTGTGTTTTAGGGTTGATCTTGCTAAATAAAATGATACCTGTCTTATGAAAATTAGTGGAGACATTTTATTTTGACTTTTAATCCTTTTGCAAATGAGAACTTCAGTGAACTGAGTGGTGGGGTCTAGCCCATCGGTGCACATCAGCTTTCCAGGGCTGGCCACACCTCTCTGTGCACTGAAGTCCTCATTTGCATAAATATTAAAAGTATTTTTTTTTATTTAAAATGCTGCATCTGATTTTCAGGAAAAATTTTAATCAGCAGGCTTGACCCTACCAGGCAGTATTTCTGGTTTAACAGGGTTGATCTAGCTGACAGTCACTCTCTAAAGGGGTATTCTCATCTCCAACATTAATGGTATGTTTCTAGCGATATGACATCAGTGTCTGAGATGGGCCAGCCCCTTTAAGTCATAATGAGTTTTTTGGTATTATCTAATGATAATTAATGGGCTTTAAAAATGGATTATACCCAGTTTTTGAAGATCTTCTAAATTATGATAATCCTCTGCTCAAGTGAATGTGTATGAACTTTGGTGTCATGTATCCTCAATGAAATATTACAAAGTACCGCTCAATACTTCATTGATTGTAAAAGTAGCAAGTTGGTTCTAATTGGCTGTGCATCATCTAGTCTGCCCTTTAGAAATGAGGCAGTAACCTCTTAAAACCTAAAAAGTGTGCATTTTAGATTTTAGATTTCTCTCTTGTCATCAAAATGTGTTAAAGATTTTTTTGTTCTAACAAGGTTCTTCTCACCATTAAACGAAACCTGAATTACATCTTGTATATTTATCAGCCTAATTACTCAGAGTGAAAACCTTATTCTATCACTCACTTTCAGTTGTCTCTGGCTACTCCAAAATTCAGCATAGCAAAATTCCTTAACCCCTTCCTGCCAAAAGCTTGCTTTAGTTTTCTCATTTGCCTTCCATTGTTTTTATTTTCTGTTGACATTGCTGTTTTTTGTGAGCTGAGTTGTACATTTTAATAGCACCACTGGCTGCTCCTCATAATGTATTATGAAACAGTAAAAAAAAAATTGTGAAGTCGAATCGAAAAAAAAATCACAATGCTACCATGTTTTTTTGGATTCTGTTTTTGTGGTAGTAACTTAATAAAAGTGCCTTTATGTTCTTGATCAGTACCATTACAGCAATACTAAGTGGGTCATTTATCAAAATGGTGTAAAGTAGAACTGGCCCATAACAACCAATCAGATGCCACCTTTCATTTTGGACTGCTCCTTTGCATGAAAGGTGGAATCTGATTGGCTGCTATGGGCAACTAAGCCTGTTCTACTTTACACCCGTTTGATAAATGACCCCCTAAGTTTATTTAATGATTGTCATGCTCTGGCGCTGTAACTTTTTCTACTAAGTTCATTGTGTGTGATACATAATGTGATATCTTAATAGATCAAACATTTACGGAGGTGGCAATACAAATTTTACTTATTCTTTAAATGTTTGTGCTTTTTTAATTTTTCAAAATTTTTTTCTCTAATTTTTAATAAAATAATGTATTTATTTTTCCCTAGGGAACTTGAACATAAGGGTATATCTGTATTACAGTGAATTGTAAGTTTACCGGTGTCCTATTCCATGATTGAGCTCAGATACTGTAGTCACTATTGACTATGGTATCGGAGTGGCTAAATGACCAGGATTTGACCTAGGCAGGTGTGAAATTTGTAGCACAGCCTGCACCTGCCATTTATTAAGCATGATCAACTCCTGAGCCCACTCCAAATATTCCTTTCTGTCATATGTAAATGGTGGATGTTGGAAGGGGACAAGTCCAATATTTCATAAACTAGAAAGTCTGTTAGTCTGGGACTTTTTTCCAACTGCCTTAAGACATTATGTAGCTCAGAAGCAGCATATTGAGCAAAGAAACCACTAGGGAAACTATTGTAGCAGATAGTGATTTAAAAAGTTAACTTATATAGGGATTTCTTTTTCTTAGTTTCTATCCTTGTTAGTGATAAGCGAATCGACTTCGGATGAAACATCCGAAGTCGATTCGCATAATACTTTGTTTGAATACTGTACGGAGGGAGCGCTCCGTACAGTATTAGAATGTATTGGCTCTTATAAGCCGAAGTTATTACACAAAGTTTTGCGAGACTTTGCATAATAACTTCATAAATCAATTTTTACTGTAAAAAAAAAAACAAAGTATTATGCGAATCGACTTCGGATGTTACATCTGAAGTCGATTCGCTCATCCCTAATCCTTTTCTATCATTGCCCTTTAATCCAGAATATCTGGTTATCCAGCATGTTTTCCAGTTCCATTAAAGCAGGAGTGAATTGTATTTCAAACTCTGCATTGCTGTCCATCTCCTTCCATCTAAAAAAAGGATAGTTGTCTGTACAGTAGTTCAAATGTGCTAGTCAGTCATGGAAAATGTTGCGACTCTTCCGATTCATAGTGAGTGGTGTCATGCTGTTCTAAGTCTGCTTTTATTTGATTAGAGTTAATCAGAAATTTGCTGTAAGGCAACTCGATAACGAGAGGTAAAGAAATCCTGAGGATTTTATGCCATTCCTGTCACTTGTACGTTTCTGAATAGTAAATATCAAAATTGGTCTGGCCCTGGACAATTTCAGAAATTCACTGCGTGACCACCACAAATTTTGCTAATCTTGGGTATTCTTCTCATATCACTGAATTTCCTCCAAATTTCTTTCTGTCTCCTTAAATGATGCAAGGCTATTGCCATCTAGCTACAATGCTGGTGGTCTGTGGTCACTGCCTCTCTTTTCCTGGTGGGCGCAGGCGCCAGATCACTTACCCGAGTGCATACTTGTGCTCTGGCAGTCCATGCTCATTGGTGTCTCATTGTTCCACCCAGTTCAGACTGTTTGCCTGCAGTGACTCTGTCTGGCAATAAGACACACATGTTTCTTACAGAACATAAAAGGGTCTTAAAAGGGCATTGCACATGTGGTCTACTCCATCCAGCCTATGGCTAGCCTCCTTAGGGAATTTAAGGTTCTAGTTGTTAGTTTCCTGAAAAGTTTTGCCATTCTACCTTCCATTTGCATGTGTATTGATCTCTGCATCTTTCCTGGATTTGACCCTTTGCTGTCTGATCTGACCTCTTCTTTAGACCTGAGCTAACTGCTCTAACCTTTGGACTGTTTTCTGGGTTGCACAACCTCTTCTTGCCTAGACCTCAACCTGTCTCTGACTACGGTTTTGCCTGACCCCTCTGTCTTTTGCACCCATGTCTCATGACCCCTATGGGTCACCACTAAATAGAGGACTACTTCAAGAGGGAGCCTGTTGGTTTCCCTGCAAAGGAGTATGTATTCCTGTATAAGGTTTAAAAGGTGAACACCGGGGGAATGGTGGGGGGCGGTGACAACACTTAGATATCGTCCTTAAAAGTAGCTCCAAACCAAGTCTTTGGATCCATATCCGCTTCTTGATTGCACACTACTTGTGACAAGAATGTAACTGCACAAGCTCAGCTACCAATCTCTCCTATCCGATGCCTGGCAATACATTACAGGATTTCTAGTTCCTAGAGCAACTGCCTACATATAGCATTCTCTTCTAAAATGCAAGTTAAAGGTTACATGGGGAAAATTGAAGATCATTTTTATAAAGTGGACTAGATTAGGGGGCAGTGACTATAGCTCCTGGAGCTGCACATTAATATGTTCTTTTTTAGATGAATTTTTCTACAACTTATGTTCATAGAAAGCTGCAGCTGGTTTCATTTTATGTTTCGTGTCCTTCCTCTCTAACTTGATAATTTAAAGCTTTGTGAAAATTGATAAATAACTTTAGTGCTATTCCCAGAAAGGTCACCCACAACCCATTTCCTACAGATTGACTTATTTCAGTACAATATGATTTGCTCTAGCTATTGCCCCTGTCTGAGATAATAAAACATTTTTAGTGTTTCTTTAATGAAAACATAAAGCTTTTTTAGAGAGCCAAAGTAGTTCATGTTTTGCATATCCTAGTAGTCCTATACATAAATATTGATACTTTGCCTTTAATTCTTTGCAGCACTTTTACATAGATTGGCTGTTTGAATTAAGTAGCTATTGATTTCAAAGTATTACAACTGTTTCACGTCGCTTGCACTTTTGATTATCATACAACTCTAAGATTTAGATAGAGTAATTGGACTATTCATTGTACTATATATAGATGTTAATTGCTTGAAATGTCTTCAAGGTATAGTCATTAATCAGGCATGATGGGTTATTTTATGTTTTATAATGGATACCTTGAGAAGAATTTAGACATTCAGAAACATACTTTACTTTGTTTTTCAGAGTATCTGAAAAGAAAAAGTAAAAAAAAAGTTAAATGTTGAAAATTACTAACAACATGTAAAATGCTATATTAAAAATGTTCAATAAAAATTATTAAACCCATATATATTAAAAATAGTAAAATGATTAATTGGGATTCACATCAAGTCAGAAAACCTATTTAGATCCATGATGTATTCAATTTTATGAAGATTCATTGAGGCCAACATGCTTATGGCCTCTGGCCTAAGGTTTCGGGTGAAGATCAGGCAAGGATAGACATGTCAATTGATTTTGTTTTCCACAATGCAGTGAATATGCCAAACTTTTTGTCTCCAGGTGAATATACCATGAAGAGTATAATGAAGCGCCTGTTGATCCACTCTATCACTTGTATATATTTGGCTCGGGGCTACACCTAAGGGCATTATCTAAGTAGCTCCCCAGATGTTCATCCTTTAACTCTTATACAGGGATATTGAGTTTGCTGCAAGGGAACCACTAGGCTGATACTTGTTGGAGTAGTCAAGTGACTGCTGTCCACCAGTGTCAAAAGACACCAAGGGATAAGGCAACAAGCATGGTCAGGGACAGGCCAGGTTCGGGCAAGCAGAGTATGTGCAATCTGCTAAACAGGCAGAGATCAGGGTGGGCAGCTCATTGTCAGAACAGAGAACAAGCGAAGGTTAGTTGGTTGTCCTGACTGGCCCACAGGCTGAAAGACAGCCTGATCAGCAAATCAGGGGGCAGTATGCAGTCCTGCTGCTTAGAAGGAAGAAATGGCTTTCTGTTTCCAGTTAGGCTTGGGAAGGGATGTCTTGTGACAGTGTCTGCTAACAAAAAAAAAAAAAAACTATTGCAGACACACTCCAGGTACTAGGGACATTATATATTAGATATATAATTATGTAGATTGTAGATTATATATAAAGGAAAGCTTACCATAGAAAGTGAGTGCTACACAATACCGTTCAGTGTTACAGCAAAAGTATTTTGCTACAATAACGCCAATAGTATATCCGTGTTATTAGATGCATTGCATATTACTGCCAGATAATGGGTAGTTACAGCAAATGCATTCTACTGCAATAACGCCATTATTATACCCATCCATATTATTGAACGAGTTGTATATTACTGCAAGATACTGTCCATTGTTATACTAAAAGCATTAATTGGGGTTAATCAACATGTTGTTCTTTACTGCAAGATAACATTCAGCGTAACAGCAAAGGCATTTTCCTGCAATAATGCTATTAGTATACCGTTGCTATTGAATGTATTGTAGACAACTGCACAATAGTGATGAGCGACAGACTACAATACTGCAGCCTTCTCACATTGGCCCAGAAGCAAAAATCAGGTAGGTATACTAGGTAATGTGTTCAGATAAAAAGAAAAAGACAAATATTCGTTTTTACGAATATATATCACTATATTCGAAATATTCGCTAATTTTCGAAGTGCTGTTATTCGCGATAAAAATTTGCAATTAGAATTTTCTCGCTGAACACTACTGCACAATAATGGGTAGTTAGTGCATAAAATTCTACTGCAATAGCGCCATTATTATACCTGTGTTATCGACAACGTTGTACGTTACTGCACAATACTGTTTCCCACCATGTTTAATAGATTAAAAGCAATTCTATTATGCCTTGATTCTCAAATTGGGGTGAATAAGCTGTCTAGTTATACTGTTATTGGGGTGTCCACTTTGTTTAATAGATAAGTAATTCTATTATGCCTTGATTCTTAAATTGGAGTGAGTAAGCTGTGTAATTTTACTGTTATTGGGGTGTCCACCTGCCTGTTACAGTAACTGTTTCACTATCAGAAAGAACTAGCTATGCATGTTGCTGATATGCACAGTGATGCACACTGAGATACACTCGTCCTGCAGGCCAGTATGATAGCTGATTTAACACACTTTGTGGTGAATTAATTCGGAGCTAAGCAAATTTGGGGGAAAAATTTGACGAAGCATCCGAATCAAATTTTTGAAAACTTCCCTCATCTCTAGTTGCAGCAAAAGCATTTTACTGTAATAATGACATTATTATACCCTTGTTGTTGAACACTTTGTATATTACTGCAAGATACCATTCAGTGTTATAGTGAAAACATTTTACTGCACCAATGGCATTATTATACTTGTGTTACTGAATGTCTTTTATATTACTATAAGATACCGTTTAGTGTTATAGAAAAAGCAGACCAGATGAAGTGTTCCAACAGAACCTCTCAAAAACTGCCAGGACCAGATCTGCTTTTATTATAGTCAGCTTGAGAATTGATGATGACACTGATACTGTTGGCGCATGTTCAAAATGTAAAACTCGGCTGCCACTATTTCTGTGAGAGTATCTCCTGTTTGGCAGTTTTTCTCCACAGTGCTGGAAGACAAAGGCATTGCCATGTGCAAGATCTGTAGGCTTAAAATAAGCCATAGGTGTTCAAACACAAAAGTAGGACATTCATCATCTAGTCCTATTTATAGCCAGGCCGCATCCACAGGCAGTACGTTGTCCATCATAATGCTACTGCTTCTCCTACTCAGACTTCTCCTCCTCCTCCACTCAGTTGTCAGCCATCAATAATGGAATGTAGGGTCAGGAAATAACTCTAAACACTCAGCAATTCAAGGGTTTGCAAGCTTAACTCCCACCTGGCCAAGTTGCTGGCGGTGCAGTCACTACTGTACCACTTAGTGTATTCTGCTACCTTTAGGGAACTGATGGTGTGTGTGCTCAGCCTCACTGGAAGATACTTAGCAACCATTATTTCTCCCAAAAAGCTATCTCTATCTTATCCAGTCATGAGGTGGAGAACATAAACCTCTCTTGCAATTCTCACTTTGCGGCAAAATGCACACCACCGTAGACACCTGGAGCAGCTAGTATAGGCAGGGACAGTAATCACTTCTTCACTTCTTGGAGTTTGTCAGAATTAGTGGGTTTTTGTTTATCTACCCGCCTCTTGAGGATTGACCACAAGTTCTCAATGGGATTAAGATCTGGGGAGTTTCCAGGCCATGGACCTAAAATGTCAATGTTTTGGTCCCCGAGCCACTGAGTTATCACTTTTGCCTTAAAGCACTGTGCTCCATTGTGCTGGAAAATGCATTGTTCTTCACCAAACTGTTGTTGGATTGTTGGAAGAAGTTGCTGTTGGAGGGTGTTTTGGTACCATTCCCTTGGATGAGAAGCAACCCCACACATGAATGGTCTCAGGATGCTTTACTGTTGGCATGACACAGGACTGATGGTAGTGCTCACCTTTTCTTCTCCGGACAAGCCTTTTTCCAGATGCCCCAAACAATCGGAAAGAGGCTTCATCAGAGAATATGACTTTGCCCCAGTCCTCAGCAGTCCATTCACCATACTTTCTGCAGAAGATCAATCTGTCCCTGATGTTTTTTATTTGGAGAGAAGTGGCTTCTTTGCTGCCCTTCTTGACACCAGGCCATCTTCCAAAAGTCTTCACCTCACTGTGCGTGCAGATGTGCTCACACCTGCCTGCTGCCATTCCTGAGCAAGCTCTGCACTGGTGGCACTCTGATCCCGCAGCTGAATCCTCTTTAGGAGACGATCCTGGCGCTTGCTGGGCTTTCTTGGACGCCCTGAAGCCTTTTTAACAAGAATTGAACCTCTTTCCTTGAAGTTCTTAATGATCCTATAAATTATTGATTGAGGTGCAATCTTAGTAGTCATAATATCCTTGCCTGTGAAGCCATTTTTATGCAACGCAATGATGGCTGCACGTGTTTCTTTGCAGGTCACCATGGTTAACAATGGAAGAACAATGATTTCAAGCATTACCCTCCTTTTAACATGTCAAGTCTGCCATTTTAACCCAATCAGCCTGACATAATGATCTTCAGCCTTGTGCTCGTCAACATTCTCACCTGAGTTAACAAGACGATTACTGAAATGATCTCAGCAGGTCCTTTAATGACAGCAATGAAATGCAGTGGAAAGGTTTTTTTTGGGATTAAGTTAATTTTCATGGTAAAGAAGGACTATGCAATTCATCTGATCACTCTTCATAACATTCTGGAGTATATGCAAATTGCTATTATAAAAACTTAAACAGCAACTTTTCCAAATTCCACGACTTTTGGCCACAACTGTACATGTCTTTCACAGCCCACCATGCCAATGTTTTTTTTGCTGCAGTAGTAAGGCAGCACCACATCGACGAGGCCAGGTCATATTGACACCTCTATGTTTGTGTCAGTCTGGTTCCCAAACCGGATGCTTATCTGTCTCCTTCACATCCTCCTCCATGGACATCCTCCAATCCCCCACAGAAGAAGGGAAGAATATTGCTGCCAGTCCCACTCCCTCCTACCCTATGTGCAAAATGAAGTGTTGCCATGCCATGTTATGGCTGATCACTCTGGGCAAAAGTAAACCCACAGCCGATCAGTTGCTAGAATACATGAAGCAGCAAACATCTCCTTGACTGTCTCCCCTCCAGCTAGCTCCAACTGGGCAAGATGGTCAGTGACAATGACAAGCCCATGTTGCATTTCAGGGAAATAACACATGTTCCCTGTGTGGCACATGTGATAAATTAAGTCATGCAATTCTTTTTGGAATAGTGCAGTGGCTTGCAGAGGGTGCTGGTCATGTCTAGAAGACTGTATTTCAGCCATTCTTATTTAGCAAGGAACTTCTTCTTGGACTTGCAGCGACAGAACTGTCTGCCATTTCACTGCTTCATTCACAATATTTCAACTTGCTGGAATTCCACCTTGTATATGTAACAGCAGTATAAAGCGATAAATTATTTTGTGATGCACCAGACCATCTCAGCTGGGAGCATGTGTTGTTTTAAGGTGAGGCAATGGAGGCTCATCGTAAGGGACATGTGTCACATACTTAGGTTCATTGAAGAGGCCACCAGATTTGTCAGTAGGAACAACTGCGGCAGCAACAATGTCATCCCCCTGACATTTTAATTATCTTAAAGGGAGTCTGGTGTTATCCATAGGTAATGCAGGGAGCCTGGGCACTTTCAGCAGAATAGTTGCTGACAGACTTCCTTTAATGCAGACACTCATGCTGAGGCAACAAAGGATGACGAAAGAAGAAGACTCTGCATCGTACTGGCCACCCTGTAGCTGTTGTGGACTCACACAGTGAACGTCCCATGAAGGAGAAATTGGAGGATCAGGAGCTACCACTGGAAGTGAAGGAAGAGCAGGAAGAGGAGTCACTTGTACATGAGGACGAGGCTGGTAATGATGATTACAATACTGGCACTGATGACCAATCATTTCAGTGGGGGCAGATCTAGAAAAAAATGGCTCATTGGACATGCTGGGCAGCACAACAATCTGTATTCTTCCTTGTGTACTGTCAGGTGTATCCTTCCTTATTAAGGAATCTGATGATTACTGGATAGACATGCTTGTAGACACTCACTAAAAAAGCAAAATGGGGGAATGTTTTCCAGTTGCCGAAAGGGAGGACAATTTGCTTTATTACTAGGAAACACTGTGTAGGCAGCTTGCTGCAGCTTTCAGCGAGCAGATACCTGCTACCGGAATGTCTGAGTCCCCTCTCTGCCCCTGGCAGAGTCAACTACCTCCAGCTGTCTCAGCTACCACAAGCAGCAGAAGCCGCAGCATGAGCCAGTTCAGTCTCATGAACATCAGGAACCAGTTTTTTCATGTGATATGCCAGGCTGATGCAAATCAGCAAATGTAGACGTACTGCCTGAACAACCAGGTTCAGTGCTACCTGGACTTTGGCCTTTATGTGGTACATACCATATTTCTTGACCCCATGGATTTCTGAGCAGACAGATTGGAACAGTGGCCAGAACTGGCCAAGTTTGAGCTCTCTATTCTGTCTCTTTCAACCTTTAGTATCATCTCAGAAAGGGTTTTCAACATGGCAGGGGGCCAAAGTTGTCCTGCACCAGTCTAGAAAACATAACTTTTGTCAAAATGAATCAAGGAGTCCATGATGATTTTTACACACCTCCACCTGAAGCCAATGAATATATCTGCTATTGCTGATGGTGCCCCTTCATGCTACTGCAGCTGTCTGCATGCCTACCATCATGTTCCGGACCAAATGGCTGCTGCCTCCATCGTCATAGCTGCTACCTAATGCTGCTAATCCCTTTACTCCTACTGCTGCTATCATTACTGCTACACAGCCACCACTACTGCTACTACCCAAACACAGTTGCACAGCTACTTAATGCCTTGTCTGTTCCATGGTGCGCTGCTACTATTGGCACTACTATTGCTGCCACTGTTACCACTAAACACATTACCCTTTCAACATCCATACTGTACTGCAGCTGTTCTCCAATAAAAGGGATAGTTAACTCTTGTACATTCTTAAATTGCCCCCCTTAACACAAAAATTTTGGATGCTTGTGCAGAACAATATACTTTTTATTCTGATATTAACATTTGTGTATCTAAATAAAGATAAAAGAATAAATAATGGTAATATATATATATATATATATATATATATATATATATATATATACATATATATATATATATGTCCTGGAGAGATCTCAGAGTATAATATTCCAATAGTCAGGCAAATTTAAGCATATTTGATTTGGACGCTAATTAAATTTTTAAAAAGCTTGAAAAATCGGGCACAAAAAATTGCATTCTATATGTAAACTTTAAATAGTGCTTAGAGGTGAACATATGCTTTATGTTCTTTGACATGGGGAAATCATATTGAATCTTGATGTGAAAATTAGATACTGAAAATAAGCAGAACCACTAAGATGCTGAAATTGAAAACAAATACCATGAATTCACTTGACTGAGGAGTCATTCATTATTCAATATTTGCTTAACACTTCTGCTACATGACTTTCTATTGAAACACTTAATATAAACATGCATCCAGTTACACTATTGAGTTTGGAAATTGTATTTAGTGCCATTTAATTTAGTTTTGAGAGTGGAAGCTAATGACCTTGTGTTGTTTTGCATCACAGCTTTATAGCTGATACCCAACTTATTTTAGGTGCATACGTAACTAAGGCTGATCATATACATTAGCTCATTTTCTATTAACTACCTCAGACAAATGAATGTTTGGATTTGGGGAGGGGGGTACTATCTCTCTATGAAGATATCACTTTAATTGGAGTGAGGAGACTTCTGGCCATACATGCTCCTCTGGAATTCTGGGAAGAAAGGCATGCAAATGAGCTCTTAGTAAGCTCTGCCTCTAATGCCACCAGATGTAAGGCAGCTATTCTATAAGTCAATGTTCGATCCTTTAAATAGGCCATGAGACATGACTTGGATATTAAATAAGCCAGCACCTCATGCATGTTTGGCACACAATAGGGTGGCATGGCATGGCACCCCTGTATTTTCCAATACACATTGAAATCTAACATATACAACCCTTCTCAACCCTAACATCTGCTATTAGGAGGAAAGGGGGGGGAGGGGGCACACATGCACTAGGTGGTGGCCTGGTCTCTGGTGATGCCAGCATAAACCTAAAAACAAAAAGTATGGATATATACCTAAAGGGACCTTGTCACCAGGAAATTTGCAGTAATCCCAGCCCAATGTCTTGTACTGCTACCTCAGCTGAATGTAATGATGCCTTCCACTTAGTGATCCTCTGTTTCACTATGGAGAAAAAGTACTTTTAATCCATAGACAGATGAGCAATCAGGTGCACCAAGAGCGGACCCAAATCACTGTGTGCACTTGTGCTCCTCCTGCTTCCTCTGCCAGCTCTCCTCTCTCCCGCTAGACAGGCCAGGCAAGATGATCATACTATGTTTTGTGTTTGACAGGTATTATACCTGAAATTTCAGTAAATGAATAGATTTAACAGGATCATTTTCTTGTAATTTGAATTATGATTCTAAATGTTTGAAATCAAAGTTAAGGTCAAAGGTCCTGTGACATTTAATTTTATAGTACAGAATAACTTTATAGTGTTGAAACTTTTTTTTTAACCTTTGCAGAACTCTAAATACCCTGTTCAGACATATCATGAAAGGGGTTTATCGCAGGATATGTAGTAATATATGTGGATCCCACCTTTAGGACCTGGACCTATCTCCAGAATAGGGGACCCTTAGCCGACGTTCTGCAGCTGCTGTTAAGGGAGAGGTGGCCGTGTATGTGTGGCTCTCCAGCCATTTCTTAGAGAGTTTTTAAAATAGTCAAGGGTTCTACATCTCTTACACACTTCACTTATGGAATATCCCATTTGCCATAAATATCTTAAATAGGAAACCCCTAAAAATCACCACTAGTAGAGGCTTATGTGTTTTTACAAATATTCATACCCATTAATAAAATAACATGCAGTAAACTCTTAATCTTTTAATGCTTTTTCTAAACAGGGGATTTAGGATATCAGAAGAATGGAGCTCCAACTGATATAAAGATGTATTAAGAAATTAGCTCCTCTCACAGTACTAAATTCTGGTCTTCTAGGGAGAATGCATGACTTGTTTGCATGGAAAACTGCATACTTTAAGAGGTTTTGATTAAAATGGCTGGGGGCTGCACTATACTTTGTTAAAAGTACAGTGGGCCTGTGAAACAAGGTTTGGCTAATTTATGTCTTTTCCACACACATATAGAAAGCATTTTTATATTACAATAACATTAGAGGAGAAGGTGTCATAAGTAATAGACCTATTTTTTAAATAGACTCACAATTCCTGTTCTGTAGAAATCACTTTTCAGCAGTCACCTCATTGTCATTACAGCCAGGATTAGAATGAAAGGTTACGCCTCTGTATAGAAAAGACAGGATGCACCATTCACAGCTTATCTACAGTACATGCCCTCTCTGCACAATGTCCTCTGCACAGGTCACACAACATGTCTAAATAGCAGTCCCATAAAAGTCAATGAACATCTCTGACAATTCCTGTAGAAATCACTTTTCAGCAACCATCTCAATATCATTACATGCAGGATTAAAATGAAATGTTATGTCGGATTAAGATGAGTGAAGAATCGTTTAGTAATGTCCCTGCGAACGCTCGTTCCCAGCAATCTGCCTCATTCATCGGTGACTGTGATTCCTGCAGGCAAGTAAATCATCGTTTCTGGGTAGCAGATCGTGCTGTCTAAACAGAAATCTGCTGCCCAGAAACAATGCAGCTGTATAAGGAGTAGTGGTGAAACTAGTGATTCCTAATTCTCATACTGTGGAGGGGATCGGTGCATGTAAATGTAGAGCTTCACCCCCACTGAATGAGCAGCCGACTGTCTGGAAGGAACGCTTTATCTCCATCAACCCTCATTTGCACTGGCCTAATTACACAGCCCAATGCTAACTGACTTTGGGAGGAACATTTGCTACTACAGCAATTCCTCCCTCATTTAATTCTAATGAATTTTGCTAGCACAACCCTGATCACAGAGGAAGAAGTACTGCTGATAATCGGGCATTTTTCATCCTGATGAAAGACGCCCAACAGTCGACAATTAAGCATTTACGTGTTCAACAGGTGATGGGCTGCTCGATTATGTTTATATGGACACTTGTTCACAATAATTCAATAATTACCCCGAAAATCATAAAGCCTATCAGGGCTTTAACTCTCCTTGCACAATGTTCTCTGCACAAGTGACAGACTATGTCCAGAAAAGAGTCCCATAGAAGTCAGTAAACATCTCCTGTCTATTGTGGCCTACAGTCCATATGGCATCTATCAACAGGAGGCAAAATGGCCTCTCCCATTAAAATATAGAGTACAGAAAATAAAAATAAAAATCTACACTCAGAACCCTAAAACAGTTTGAAAAAATGAACATGTTTCTGGTTTAAAGGACATCTGTCAGCAGATTTATACCTATGACACTGGCTGACTTGTTTCATGTGCACTTGGCAGCTGAAGGCATCTCTGTTGGTCCCATGTTCATATGTGCCCGCATTGCTGAGAAAAATTATGTTTTAATTTATGCAAATGAGCCTTCCAGGGCAACGGGGGTGTTGCCATTATTCCTAGAGGCTCTGCTCTTTCTGTACCTGCTGCGCCCTCTGCACTTTAATAGACAGGGTCAGGCAAGCAGGTGTGATGACATTTTCACTTCCTGGCGCTGTCAATCAAACTGCAGCTGGTGCTGGTGTTGCAGAAAGAGCAGAGCCTCTAGGTGTAACAGCAACTCCCCTGTTGCTCCTAGAGGCTCATTTTGCATACATGATTTTTTTTCAGCAATGTGGGCACATATGAACATGGGACCAACACAGATGTCATCAGCTGCTAAGTGCACATGTAACAGGTCAACCAGTTTCATAGGTACAAATCTGCTGACAGATGTTCTTTTATTACAAAAGAAATATACAGGTCCTACATTCCCTTGTAGACATATTTTATACCTTTGTTTGGAATAGATCTGTAATATAGTGCCTACAGATTGTAACACCCTGATTTTATACTGAAGCACACAATGTTTTTTCATGAAATCCAAGTAAATCATTGAGAAACCAAATTGTGACATTCTCCTCTATATGCCACATTACATATATACTCTTCACTAAAAGTGTTAGTGGAGAGCTGGTTCCTCACTGAAGCGCAATATGGCAGCGAACAGAGTGGCCATGGATCAGTATAGATCTGTAACCACCCCAAGTGTCATCCTGAGTCAATCCATAGGGTATGCCGCGTGCATCAGCCCTAAATAAAAGGAAGCTTCCATACACTGTAAATCTAGTATGTGGGGTTCACCCTACCATCCAGCTGTCCATTAGCCACAGTTTTAAACTAAATTTGTAAAAATCGATATTGTAGAGAACGCTGTAAAAAAATTCATCATAAAAATAAGTTTCAAATATTCTCCAGTAACAGTAGTTGCTGTGTTGTCCTACTTTTATACCTTGTACCTTTCTATATTATTGGGTAATGTATAACTGTGTCATTATTTTCATTAAGATTCATTTTGTGGTGATAATGCTGATACTGGATACAATCTCAGAGCTCTGTACTTACAGTTAGTGCGGTTCATTATTTTCTCTGCCTCCTCGGTAATCCCTTTTATCATCTTTGTTAATCTATTTGAAGTGTGATAATCCTCTGACAATACAGTAGCAATGAATGTTATCATCTGACTATGCATACTAATATATGGGATCGTTTCTTGGGAATATGTTTATCACACTGCTGTTAGATCAACCTATGTATCAAAATATATATTTATCATGTCAAAATGAATCATCTTAAATGTTTGTTATAATGAGCTTTATGGGCATATAATGAACAAGTCGGAAGGACGATTTCTCAGTGAAGGAAGTGTAGTCAATTATTTGAAGTAAATGTATCATGAACTCCTGTCATGTATGACTTTATGGCATCTGAAATCTTACATGAAGTGTTCAAATGAGCGATACAAACCAATGGCCCATCAAATGTATGTAGCATATTTATTCTTTCTGAATGTTCTTACAGAGTTGCAGTTGCATAGAGACTGTGTAGCTGATGTAGCGGGAAACTGGTTATCTTTGGAGCTGGACTCCCCATTTTCCCATAGAGAAAACAGAGGCAGTTAAATATCGCTGCCACTTATTCCATTGCTGCATACATGATGTTCAGTATATATATATATATATATATATATATATATATACTGAATATGTTAAAATGCCCCCTGAGGGTCTTGCATAGTCTGATGGATGCCACAATGTGTAAAATAGTAAAGTAAAATACAATAAGTACAAAACATAATAAAGTAAAAGCCTAAAAGCCACCAGTAGCCCAAGCTACAGCTTCTAGCCCTACCTCTGGTGCCTGCAAACTATATATCCCGATATCAAAATGACCATAACTGAAGGGAGACACTTTTTTTTTATATCTTTTTGTTACACCCTGAAAAGATTTGAAAAAAAAAAAAAAAAACTATCTTTTTTTAATTTATTTTTAGCCAGGTCTAAGGCTATGTACACCTTTTTTGGCATTTTTTTACTTTAGTCATTTTGGGCTTAAAAGCATTTTTCCAATTTGTCTTTTTTAAAGCAATTGGTCTTTATTCAGTAAGATTAGACTTGAGTTATAATCAGTGTTTATGAGGTCAGAGCCTAGCTGCCTGACGGAACACAGTAAAAATACAGAGCATGCTAATAGAGAATCTCAACGCTTTACAGAGAAAGGGGCTTGGCATTTTTTAATAAAGACCAGTTGTAAAAATAAGTTGTAGCTCAAAATGTGTACAGTGCAATAATAAAAAAGTCCCCAAAATTTTATATCCCCTTTAAAAAAGTGTACATAGCCTCTAAACAATAAAAACGGAAAATATGAAAATATGAAAGGCTCTGAACTGAACGAAAAAAATAAATAAATTTGTTATGGCTTTTAAAGATACATGTTTCTAAAATTGGCATTAGAAATTGTTACTGAACATACTTGTATTGGTGCCCCTGCTGTTCTTTTGATGCCCCCTTAGAATGTCAATCTCATGTGTCTAGTGCCAGTAAAAGAAGGATCCTCTCTAATGTGCTGAATATTAACTGGAATGCATAATAGCAGAAATCACTCTGCTGCACATGAACAAGAAGATTATGGTCATGTGAATGAATTACCGAGTGTGACCATCAGCACTGAACATCTTAGGTCTACACTAAAAGAGACAATCAAATGAACACCAGGGGGCACCTCAACAAGCTAGTAACAGTAATATTTAGACACAGGAACATGTTTTAGAAATGAAGAAGCTCCAGCAAAAAGTTCCTAAAAATCTGCCAGGTTTGGATGAAACTATAATAGAGGGAGACCGCTACATGTATGGGATACCATACTCACTTTGGCTGCTCACTTTCTGCATGACAAGAGCAGAGGGATGTTGCTACTGTATGTTTGTTAGTACATTGTATGAAATCATCATATTCATGGAATGCAGGCATGCAAGCTAGTGGTAGTTCATGCCATCACAACTCACTTTCTAGGGGCAAAAAGCCTAGTAATTGTTACTATCTTCTCTACATTTGTAGAATGTCATTACCCCTAACTTTCAAGAGCTGAGATTATGGCAAAAAAGAGGCATTTTCAGGTTAACATAGAACATAGGAAAATAGGATTAGAATAATAAAAAAATATTGTATCTTCTTCCCAAACCCTCTCCATTCCAGTGCTGCTGCTCTGAACCCCTTGTCAGCTTTATTTTCCTAATTGTAGAGGCGATGTGCCCATATACCGCAAATGACCACTGCAGCCAATACTGGCCATATACTTCTGAGGCCAGTGGCAAAACATGATGTCATGGCTGAAGCTACCGAATGGATAGAAGCCGGAACAGAAAGGGATCAAGATAATTTTTTTTTATGCTCAGCTTCAGTTTCCAGTTATAGCCTCCTATAACTCCTAGGGATGTAACTGACCATGCCCAACCAGCAAGATGAAATTGAACTACAATTTGTCATCAATCACATTTTAGGTCAGTAAGTGGTGAGTGAGTATGTGGGAAACTACTGAAAACCTTTATTGCTACTGTACACAGTATATCAGAATTTTGTACCTTATACCACATAGATGATCTATTTATACCGAAGAATGTGACCACAGCAAGAAAACATCTTATACTCCTAGAGGAAAGAAGGTTTTTACGCCAACATAGAAGAGGGATTTTTACTGTAAGAGACTATTGAACTTTCTGCCTGAGATGGTGAACTCAATAAAAGAGTTTAAGAGGGGCCTGGATGTATTTCTGGAATGTAATAATATTATAGGTTATAATCTAGAATTCTGGAGAAGGGTCATTGATCCAGTGAGTTATTTCTGGTTGCTTGATTTGAAGAAAAATGTTTTTACTTCATGGATTTAATTTTATTTTTTTGCCTTCTTCTGGATCAACTTTGCAGGATCACAGGTTGAACAGGGTGAATGTCTTTGTCAACCTTACAAACTATGTTTGCACCTTATTTTCTAATGGTGTTAAGTTTTTTATATCCTAATACCCCTTTAATGAAGGATATGCTAGCATAAAAACATAATGTAAAAGCCATGTAACCACCATATTAAGGTGACAATTCCAAACATGCCATTATAGATAATGTATCTGCAGTGTTGGTGTTAGCGTTGCACCCTCTTTGATTTTTACATGCAGGTTGTTTTCCTTTTAATGGAGGTGCAGTGTAATATCACTTCATCGGAGTGAAAGTAAGTATTGAAAAGAGTGCAGAGCTCAGACAAGCACCACGGCCACTTCAAACAGCTGATCATCATGGGTGCCAGGAGTCGGACCCCCCTGGTCTCATATAGATGACCTAACTTCAGGACAGGCCATCAGTATTGTTAGCCAGGACAACCCCTTTAATTATGGACTTTTCAATTATTCTATATAAACAGTACACTTAAAAATGTATATGTTTGAACTGAAATGTCATCATTATCATGCAGTTCTAGTCTTCTAACTGCTTATATCCTTATGTTCTTCACAAATATGCTGAGTGAGTGACCTCCTCATGAAGTTATAGGATGTATACTATGATTCACACTTGCAACGTCTCATGCCGTTGTATCAAGTAGGCATAGCTTTTGACTTGCATGAGTAAAACGGGAAATCTAAGAGCTGATTCAGAAGGGGAACATCAAGTTCTGACAATAGACAATGTTCAGCATAAAAGCAACTTGCATTTTATCTACAATTTCACTTTAAGGTCAGGTCACCGGCTCACTTATCTGAAATAAGTCTTGTAGCTTTAGGACATAAATTAATAATCTCACACTCTGGGTGATCTTTCTGCAAGTATAATGTGCTGAATAAAAACCAGAGGATATCTCTAGAGCCACCATCATGCTCTCCCATGCATTAAAATAATATGGTGTGTGCCCTGAGACGCACGGCCTTTACTGAACAGCTGTTTATCTGGTGTGCTCTTCACACATGGTACATGTTAGCCTTTATTGTTGGAAGATTGCACATAAATCATTTATGCATGGAATTTTCTAACGCATTTGGTCTGTGGTCTGAGTTGTTTAAACACTATGCTTTTTTTTCTCTAAAAAAAAATCTAATAAAAATGAATAAAAGACACAATAAAAGATCAGTAGTTTATAGAATATTCATGATTTAAAATAGCTTAAAATTGGCTCTAGATATGCCCCGAGTTACAAAAAGCCTAGTCGTAGATAGGCTTTCATTCAGTTTGCTGCCCTTGCCCTGTTTCTTAACACCTTGAAGGCACCTCAAGCTTGATCCTAGCACCCAAAAGGCACGTGCCCTCTAGCCCCCGTTGCCATCTGTTGATAGATTTGATCAGGTGCAAATAAATTCCATTGCTCTCTGCAAATTAACAGTGCTGAAGGGGCACACTGGATGCCAATTACCTGGAGCAAAGTGTAATAGACATCGACTAACTCATACCGCATTATCTAGCGTTCAAAAAGAGACAATATTTACTGGAAACACCTAATCCTGGTTTTAACTTGAAAAACAGTCCAGCATATTCTCTTATATGTATAAAAATGAATTTCTGTTTCTGTCCTTTTTTTGGCACATAGGTATATCAGGTGTCCGGCAAGGTTTTAGACCCATCTCTCTAGAATTTACCATTCCTGAGATATTCCCAAAAAAGCTTGCAGCTTCACTTACATTCTAACTGCCATTCACACTCACATGACCCTTATTATCCAATAGAAACTTGCAGGTCCTTCAGTCTTGTCATACACAGTTACACCAGGTTTCTATAACAACTCAGCTACAGTTGGGAGGCATTCTTAAAGAGGGGGGCCCCTATCCAGGAAAATATTAAGGGGGTGGGCTGCTATGCAGGTCATTGTGGGGGGTCAATGTTAAGGGGTGGCCTCTATAGAGGGTGCTGTGGAGGTCACTGTTAGGGAGCGGAGAATCGAGGGGGGTCACTGTTAAGTGGATGAGCTGCTGCAGAGGTCAATGTTAAGGGTGCAGGGCCCTGTAGAGGGTAACTGCTAAGGTGGCAGGGTGCTGTGGAGGTCACATTTTAAGGGAGCTGGGTGCTGTGGAGGTCACTGTCAAGGGGGTGGGATAATGTGGAGGACACTGCTAAGGGGATGGGTCACTGTGGTGGTCACTGTTAAGGGAGCTGGGTACTGTAGAGGTCACTGTTCAGGCGTCGGGCCACTGTGGAGGTCATTGTTAGGGATGTTTCACATGAGCGAGTATATTGTGGGAATCACGCTCTGTATGTGAGCATGACTTGCAGGAGCACATGTCATTTTATGGATTTATAATACTATGTGCCTCTTCTTGACATTACTGATACAGAATCATAGTGATAGCTTTATGTCACTATGATTCTGTAGCAGTAAGGTCAAGCAGAGGTACATAGCATTATAAATCTGTATAATGCAATGCGCTCCTTCATGACGAGCAATCTCCAGAATGGAGGATCATTCTCACACACAGAGCATGATTTACACAATAGGCCTGCTTGTGTGAAACATTCCTTAAGGGGGCGAAGTACTGTGGAGGTCACTGTTAAGGCAGCGGACCACTGTGGAGATCACTATTACAGGAGTGGGGCTCTGTAGAGGTCACTGTTACAAGGGTGGGGTGCTGTGGAGGTCATAGTTGTGGGGTTGGTGCACTGTGGTGATCACTGTTATGGGGACACTGTGGATATATTTTAACTACATACACAAACATTAAATAAAATAGTGGAAATATACCTGTGTGATGCTGGGACATTCTGCTAGTAACTTTACAAGTCAAAGCTTCATTTTTTTGATACAGCTCTCCCAACTTCCTGCATAGACATACAGATTGCAATATCTAACACTAGAAGATTAACTCGTTAACCGAACAGTTTAAGGGCTGTATTGCACTGGCTGAAGCTCGGTCAGATCATTGTTGACAAACGTTCGTAGTTAGCGTTAGCAATGATCTGCCTATGTAAAAGTGCCGCCGATACACAGTGAACGAGGACCATTAGGTAATCTCATCTTTTATGCAGTCACAAAAATCATCGTTTGACTCATTAGATTATGCAGTCTAATCAAGCTCTGCTGCTGGCAAATAATGATTCTCTATGGTGACAAATGATGGCATTAGCGATATCTCCTCCCCGTACTGTGGAGGAGATTGCTGCATGTAATTGCCAAAACCATTTTTTTTAAAGAGGTTCTACGGGAATTAAGAAAATGAAAATATGTAAATATTACTTTATTATAAATATATTCCCAAATACCTTTCATACGTTATAATAGCTCATTTTATCTGGGGAGCAATCACTAGGAGAAAAAAATGACCTTCACAACACAGAGGTAAAGATCTGGCTCATCCTGCTCTCTGCTCTACTTGTCAGGGATTATGATCCTGAATACAGATGATAAGATCTTCAGCTAAATCTCTGTAGGAATGGAGTTCATGAGGAGACATGAAGTACAGAGAGCATGGAACTGACAGACTGTGGCAATGTGGGGATTATGGTCATGGAGATTGCATACAAGTGCTGCTGCTCATTAGCCACACATGGTCATGATCTCCATTTCTACAGAGATTCAGCTGGTGACCTTGTTAAGCTGTATTCAGTATTCAGGATGAAGATATCTGACAAGCAGAGCAGAGAGGAGGATAAGGCAACTCTGTACCTCAGTGAAGTAACTTGTCCTGCTGTGTGATTAGGATGGGTTTTGTGTGTACTAATAGAACAGCAGCCATTTTGTTTTTCCTAATGATTGCTCCCCAAACAAAACAAGTCATTATAACTAATGGAAGGTATTTGGGAATATATTTATAATGAAGTAATATTTAAGTATTTTCATTGTCTAAATTCCAGGAGAACCCCTTTAAGCACCAATTCAGTAATAAGGTGATTTTGAGGAGCTTACTTAATGGGAACTACCCATAAATGACCCCATTTTAGAAACAGCACCCCTCAAATTATTCAAAACTGATGTTACAAACTTTGGTAACCCTTGATGTGTTCCACAAGAATTAAAGGAAAATGGAGGTTATTTAAAAAAATATTAAATTTCACTTTTTTGGTAGATTTTTTATGTTTTTCTTGCAACACAGCAAGGGTTAACAGCAAAATAAGCCGCAATATATATTACCCTGATTCTTAATTTTACAGAAATACCCCATATGTGGTGATAAACTGCTCTATGAGCACATGATAGAAAGAAAGGAGCGCCATCTGAATTTTGAAGGCAGATTTTGCTAGCATGGTTTTTAGGCACCATTTTGTATTTGAAGAGACCCTAACGTATCACTGCAGTGGAATCCCTCAAAAAGTGATCCCATTTTGGAAACGACACCCCTTAAAGAATATATAAAGGGGGGTACTGAGCACTTTGACCCACTAAGCATTTTACGGAATTTGAAAAAACTTGGCTTTAAAAATTTCTTCAAATAAAATGTTGCTTTAGCCCCAAATTTTTCATTTTCACAAGGGGTAACAGGAGAAAAAGCACCCCATAATTTGTTATCCACTTTCTCCTGAATACGGCAACACCCCCATATGTAAACTGCTGGGGAAGTCACATAGCAGGATTCAGAACGGAAGGAGCGTTAGTAGGGTGGATTGGTTTCAGGGTGCCATTGTTTTTTTTATTAAGTGATTGTCTTATGTTGGGGCTAATTTTTTGTGGGATCAGGTGACAGTTTGATTGGGACCATTTTGGGGTACATAAGACTTTTTGATCACTTATTGATTATACTTTTTGTGACAAAAAATGGCTGTTTTGGCATTGTTTTTTTCACAGATTTAACCTGTGGGGCCATCTCATGCAAGACTTTTATAGAGCAGGTTGTGATGGACGCGATGATACCTAATATGTCTATCATTTTTATTTTTGTTAAGTTTTACACAGTGAAAACCCTTTTGAACAAAATAAAACCTTCTTTTTGTGTTGTCATTTACTGAGAGCCATAGTTTTGTTTTTTTTGGCCGATTGTCTTAGTTGGGGTCTTATTTTTTTGCAGGATGAGATGATGGTTTGATTGGTACCATTTTGGGCTAAAAGCACCTTATTGATCGATTGGTTTTACCCTTTTTGTGAGGCAAGGTGACCAGAAAATGGCTGTTTTGGCACTGTTTATTTATTTTTTTTTTTGGCGTACACCTGACGAGGTGGATCATGTGATTTCTTTATAGAATCAGTCGATACGGACGCGGCAATACCTAATATGTCTACTTTTCCCTTTTTATCTATTTTTTTAACTTTATTTTGGCAAAAGGGACGCTATTTTTTTACTTGAATCTTTTAAGTCTTAATTTAGCAAAACAATTTTTTTAACTTTATTTTTACTTTATTTTTTGTCCCTTTTTGGGATTTCAACATTTGGGGGTCTGATTCTCTTTACAATTCATTACAATAGATCTGTATTGTAATGAATTGGCTGTAAGTGCTGGATCTCACAGGCTCACAGAGATGGCAGCCACAATGCCTAAGGAAGCCCAAGCGATCGGGTCCCCGTAACAGCAGCGCGGGGACCCGATGGACATCGGGACCCGTTAGGATACCGCACGTGCCTTTGTCAGCACTTACCGCGGCAGTGCGAGGGTTAATGTGCCGGCGTCTGTGTTTTCACCGATGCCGACGCATACAGCAGGGATCTGGCTATTAGTGACAGCTGGACCCCTGCAGCTGATCAGGCGGGAGCAGCTCCTGCGCCCGCCCAATCAGTGCGCCGTAGCTGTATGGCGCTGGGATTTCTGACCGAGTTTCCAGCGCCATACATGTACGGTGCTGGTATCCTACGGGTTAAATACTACTAATATTAGGAAATGTCCAATTCAATTCATTTTATATTCCTTGAGTTTAGATCCAAGTAGAGGAGGAACAGATAAAAAAGCAACGTCACAGAGACTAAACAATTATCTGATTTCTATAAGGAAATGAAAAAAAAAGTTTCTTGTTTTTAAGATGAAATTCTACCTGTCCTCTTCCCATTTTTAATATCACATTAGTATATATTATACTAAATTACTCTAGAATATGCCTTTAGTACAAGTTTATATTATTATTTTATATATATTTATATTATTAGTACCAGGTTTATATTATTGATTAAACATTTTGTTGGTGGATAGCTCAAAACATCACAAAACCAGCTTTATGAAATAATTTTATACTTCCTCAATGCAATTTCTAATGAGCTTCAGTGCATAAACAATTAGGGCATAATTGAATGAATCTAATCAGCAAGAAGCAGGAGTTTGCCTTCGGGATCCTGCTAAACTCAATTGCAACTCTTATCTGTAATTTTATCCGTTAAACTAATAGTAGCAATGGCTCTGATGACACACAGTAGTAATTGTATTGCTCTAGAGACTACTTAAAAAAAACACAGAACTCAATCTGTTAAAAAAGATTGCTTTCCTCTGCTAACCATTCTTGCACAATTTTTACAAAGCACCTGTCTTTTTGTCGTCGATGGAGCTAAATTGCAGTCTTTACATTGCAGATCTGGGAGTTCTTTGTTGGTTATTACAGTGGGGTGAAATTCTGAGTTGTATTATAATAGGAGATAGACTCTCTTTGCTATTTTTGTTTGAATATCTCAAGGCATTAAACCAACTAGTCATCAGTCAGCCCACTATTATATATTAAACATAACCAGAGAGTAATGAATTTGTAAATGCTGTTATGCTATGTAGAGATGGCCTTACGGTTCACCCAGCGGTCGTTTTGCATCGAACATTGCGCATTCGCGATTCGCCGAACATGCGAACATATGGCGATAATTGCATGCGCCATACTTCTTTGCATTGCGCTGAACTTTGACCCATGACACATCCATCAGGTGGGACAGGACAGCCAATTGAGACTTTTCAGCACAATGACACACCCCCGACCCTATAACAGAACCCGATCTGGCATCCATTTTACATTATGTGTTTTGCCAGTGTAGGGAGAGCTTGCATTTTGGAGCAGGGATAGGCTGTTAGGAACTTAGGGACATCAAACGTTAGCTAATAAAGCCACAAAAGTCCTTTTAAGGAGGGGTGTGATATATTTATATTATGCTTTCTAACATAGAAAGTATATTATAGCGCATTTGTATGCTTCCAGAAAATACTGATTGAGGGCTGCGATCTATCAGCTTACACAAAATAGTGAGATTTTTCATATACCTGCGTCAACAAAATACAGATTGCGGGTTTTAATATACCTGCTTCAAATAATAACTGATTGAGGCCTGCCACATATCAGCTTCCACAAAATAGTGACTGAGGTTTTTCATATACTTGTGTCCACAAAATACAGATTGCGGGTTTTGATATACCCGCTTTAACTAACAACTGATTGAGGCCTGCCATATATCAGCTTCCACAATATATTGATTGAGGTTTTTCATATACCTGCATCCACAAAATTACTGTTTGAGGGTGATATACCTGCTTCAGCTAACAACTGATTGAGGCCTGCCATATATCAGCTTCCACAAAATAGTGATTGAGATTTTTCATATACCTGCGTCCACAAAATACATATTGCGTGTTTTGATATACCTGCTTCCACTAACAACTGATTAAGGCTTGTGATATACCTTTTTCCACAAATACTGCTCTTCTCTACAGACTTAGGCACAGGGTCACTTAGAAAATGACAGGCAGAGGAAGAGGCAGGCGGTTCCACAGTGGTGGTAGTGGTAGTCGGGCAGGTGCACCAGGCTGGAGCCTAAGTTGGAAGTTGGAGAAGGCGTGTGCGATAACTTCAAAGGGCGTACCAGAGTTGGTTGAGTGGCTCACTCAGCCTTCTGATTCTACACCCTCCTCATCCTCTATATCTGGGCCCTCCTGACTCACTGCTGTGTGCACCCCCAAAGACACCACCACCACCACCATAGCCCCTCCACTCGAGTCCATTCCCAGACCTTACTGATGCGCAGCCATTCTTGACATCGGATAAGGAGAAGGAGGTGGTAGCAATAGCCACCACCCAGCGGTCTGATCACAGTAGCCAGATCAACCTACGGAGGGAGGTCCCTGCTGTTGCTGCCTACTCCAAGATCTCTAATGTGAGCGGTGGTGAAGGTGACGATGATGACGTGTTGATGGACGTCACGTGTGTGCCCACAAGAGAGGAACAGCAGAGAGGGAGGAAAAGTAGGAGAAGCAGGCAGAACTTGCAGTGCACAGGAGGAAAAAAGCAGACTGCAAATGTATCTAGAGCGAGTCATCCACCATGCACAGTCATATCTGGCGCTCCAAGGACACCGGCACATGGCTCCGCAGTGTAAGCCTTTTTAAACGTGTCAGCTGCTGACAATACCTTTAGGCACCTAGCCTCCCATCACTGAGGCCTCTAGGAGCTGTGCCATCAGAACCCACAGAGCCACACTCCCGGCGCTTCACGTCCTGCCTCTTCTCTTTCTCCCCTCTCCTCCCATTTGTCCTCCACTTCGCCTTCCACCATGCCGTTGTGGTGTTCATCTGGCATAAGGTAGGCTTCCGTGGCCCAAATGTTCAAGCGTAAAAAAATGATGACGCCGGATAATCCTCTTGCCCAACTGCTGACCACTGGTGTGTCGGAACTGCTAGTCGGCCAACTACTGCCATATAAATTGGTGGACTCGGAGGCCTTAAGAAAATTTGTGGCCATTAGCACGCCGCAATCGAAGGTCCCCGGAAGGAAATATTTCACCCAGAAGGGCATCCCTGAGCTATATGACCACGTTCAGTGTCTGTGCCAAGATACATCTGACCACAGAGAGGTGGTATAGAAAACACCAGCAGGGAAGGTACATAACTTTTACTGCCGACTGGGTGAACCTTCTGACGGCCGTCAAGCATATAACCCATGGCACCCATGTGGATTTGGTGTTACCGCCATAGATTGCAGGCCGGACTCCTCTTCTCCTCCTCCATCGTCCATCTCCTCCTTTATCCTTTGTCTCCTCCTCGGTTGACTACTCCTTTTCCACTGCTACTGCCTCTTCCGCTGCACCCCCTAAGCTCCCCAGAAAAGTTTTGACGTGCCAGGTGAGACATTGCCATGCTGTGCTGAGGCTGTTGTGCCTGAAAGCCAAGAGCCACACCGTTCCTGCACTGCTTGCAGCTCTGCGGTCACAGGCCGATCAGTGGCTAACCCCGCTCAATTTGACAGTTGGTAAAGTGGTGTGCGACAACTGTGCCAATCTGCTGAGCGCTCTGAAACAGGGCAAAATGACACACGTCCTGAACTTAGTCGTGCAGCGATTCGTTGACAAATACCCCGGGATCCAGGACGTCTTGAGGCAAGCCAGGAAAATCTCTGGCCATTTTAGCAGATCTTACACAGCCATGGCTCACCAAGCTGTCTTTTAGCGGCGACACCACTTTCCCGTCAGATGTCTCATTTGTGACTGCCCGATGTGCTGGAACTCCACCTTCCATATGCTCCAGCAGAAACATGCCGTTAACAACTACCTGTACGAACTCTGCCGCAGGACAGGTTCTGGGGAGCTTGGTTTCTTTTCACCATGCCAGTGGCTGCTAATGCACGATGCATGCAGACTTCTGCGGCCATTTGATAAGATCACCAAACTGGTCAGTTGCAGCCAGTGTGCCATCGGTGACATTGTACCTTACGCATTCTTTCTGGAGCATGCATTGCGTTGTGTCATTGATGAAGCCGTCGAGGAGCAAGAGCTGGAAGATGAAGAGGTCGCAATGCTGAATGAATTCCTGGGAGGTGGGGGGGGGGGGCGCTACTCAATCTGAGACAAGTCAGCAGGAGTCTGAAGAGGCGTCAGAGGAGGATGGTGGCTGGGGGTAGGAGGAGCTCCACTGCTTCCAATTTAGTATAAAAAGCATCAAGGTCAAGGACCTGTACTGGCTGGCAACGTACTTAGACCCCCGCTACAAACACAAAATAGCTGACATGTTACCAGCATCACAGAGGGCTGCCAGAATGCAGCATTTCCAGGCCTTGCTGCGAGAGATGCTTCATTCTGCTGTTGCGGGCACTGACAGAGGAATTTCCACCCACAGCAAAACAGGTGTGGGTATCAATCCTACAGTGCCTGCAAAAACAGGGCGGTTTAAAGATGTGTTGGTTACTTCAGATATGAGATAATTCTTACAGTCAACCCAATTCTTGCAGTCAATGCAACTCTTGGCTTGCCACTCGTCAAGTGTCCTGTCCTGTGAAAGGACGTTCAGCACAGCAGGGGGGATCGTGACCGTTAAGCACACTCGCCTAGCTCACGATGGCGTGGACTACCTCACATTTCTGAAAATGAATGAGGCATGGATCTCGGAGGAATTCAGCACCTGTGATGACCACTTGTAATTGAATTTCCTCATGCCAGCCCACACATATCCGCCACCACCCAGAACAAAGAATGGTCCTTGCCCTATGTATATACAGCGGCATAAAAGACCTTTTCTGTCAGGTGAATGACTAATTTTTGGGTCCTGTACTGTCCGACAGTTACATTTTTATCCTGTGACCGCCTAATCTACTTCCAGCCACAGAATCCAAAGTTATTTGCTGTCAGGTGAATGCCTATTGCCTAATTTTTGGGACCTGTACTGGCCGACAGTTATATTTTCATTCTGTGACTGCCTAATGTACCTCCAGCCACAGAATCCAAAGTTCTTTGCTGTCAGGTGAATGCCTATTGCCTGGAGTGCTGCACATTTGTATACATCAAACCGATAGGAAATAAAAAATTTCTAGGCTCCAGCAGGGCATGTTTTTAAGAGTTTCCCTTTAAGACGCATAAAAATGGCCCCCCTCTGGTATATCACTATGTCACTGTCCATGTTGTGGGACTATTTGTGCACTCATAGTTTGTATTTGGTGACTGCAAATATGGCCATGAAGGTTTTTCAGGTATGCCTGCTACTAAGGTCAAAGGGCGCAAAGCGAACGCTCGGTTCGCGAACATTCGAACGTGAACGTGCATCCGTGTTCGTGAACCATTCCGGCTGATGTTCGTCCATCACTAATGCTATGCTCATTTGTATGTATTCACAAATGAATTGATGGATAAATGGATAGATGAAAATAGAGAAACGGAGGAAATTACAGGCTTAGGCTACGTAAATGGGTATGAGGCGCTACTATATTCAGGATAGAACTAGGGATTAAGGATCATTCTGGATTAAAGTGGTACTATACCTAATATACATGTAAAATAGAAGCTCTTTGAGCATATTTTTGATTAAACGTGTGTCGGGCCCATCTACTGGCATCATGGTGCCCTTTGCAGATGAGTACCTACCACTAACAGAACTGCCTCTCCTGGGACTAACCTAAAACTACAATGTTCAGGGCAGTGTAGGGACCAGCCATATTTATACTCTGCTCAGAAGCCCACTGCGGGGAAGGCATAATCTAAAGGAGGGAGTTATCCTCCAAACACACGTTTGATCAAAAATGTGAACAGCTTCCATTTTTTATGTATAGTAGGTAGAGGACCACTTTAATCCAGAATAATAATCCTATTCCCTAATCCCTAGTTATATTGTTTGCATGTAAAATGGTGTGCTGCCATATGGTTTTTGTTTTCTGTCTGAATGTTAGCTTTATGGATGTGTACCTGTTACTTTAGATGTGTGAATTTTTTTGTACTATATTCAGGATAGGCCATTAATATCAGATCTGCGGCACCCTGTCAATCAGCTGTTTGACCACGTGTGCAGTGCTGCTTCCTGTTCTAAATTACCTGCATGCCGTCTGCCTTGTATAGGTGTCGAAGTGCAATTAGAACTGCTCCTCCCATTAAACTAAATAGGACGAGCAATTGTAATTACATTGTGCCGCCACTGCACAAACAGCTGATTGATGGAGGAATCAGGGGTCAGATCTGATATTGATGATTTATCCTGAGAATACTGAAGGTCATCAATTACAAACCTTCTAAAAAGCATCTGTCAGCAGATTTGTACTTATGACACTGGCTGACCTGTTACATGTGCACTTGGTAGCTGAAGGCATCTGGGTTGTTCTCATGTTCATGTAGTTATATGTACGGAGGTGTGTGAGTTGATTGTTTTTTTGGGAGGCGATCTGTACTTTTCATTGATATCATTCTGAGGTGTGTATGACTTTTTGATCACTTTTTATTTAAATTTTTGTGGAAACTGAAGCAACCAAAAACAGAAAATCGGACGTTTCACCATTTGCCTTATGGGGAAGATATTTTTATAGTATGGGCATTTTTACACTTGGCAATACTCATAATGTGTAATTTTTAATTTTTTATGTTTGTTTTATTTTTATTTTGAGAAAAGGGAAGAATTTAAGTTTTTATATTTTTTTACATTTTTAAAAACTAATTTTTTTTTTAACTTTTTTTAGTTCCCATAGGGAACTATAACAAGCAATCATTATATTGCTATTCTCATACAATGTACTAGTTTTCTATGGAGCCTTGCTACAGACTGGGGCTCCATAGGAAACACTATGCAGCATCTGGCGACCGGCATTATAGTATGAAACAGCAGGCATCCCGCGGCTATGGCACCCGCTCCTCTCAGGACTGGGCGACATCTTTAAAGACCCAGACAGCGGTGGTCGGGAAGGTGATAAAGGGAGCCTGTCACCATAGACTATTATCTGCTGTAATATATGAGTAGTATTACAATTTTCAATTTCAGGAAAAATTTGATTCACACCGAATGCGAATTTCCTCGCGCTTTATGGCAATGAATCGCATTTTTTCCTAAAATGGCTGCTACACGTGTGAGGACATGGGGCAAGGAACTCTGGAAAGGTGGGATCACCCAAACTGACAATCAGCAGCCAGCCATCCCTGTGATGTCACAACCCTATAAATACGGTGGCCATCTTAGACTTTGCCATTCACCAACGTGCTTAGTGCAGGGAGAGACATGTCTGCAGGCACTAGGGACAATGATAGGAAAGACTTGATTGTGGTGAAAAAAAAATATTTACAAGTGCAGGGAAAGATTACTCAAGGTGTAGGGAAAGAATAGGGAGGAATCACTCCACCAGCATTTGTGTTGAACAGGGTTTAGTCGGGGAGGTGACAGGACACTTGGAACAATCCGATTACACCTTGCTGCACTGACTGGGGATCCAAATTGTTATTATACAGCTCTGTAATTCCAGCAAACCTGTCTTATTAGGGTGCAAGTGCTGTTTGATACAGGCTTTAACAGGGTTTATTACAAGAAAATATTTCTGTTTTATATGCCCTTGTGCAGTGCAGTTAGATGTTCTAAAGAATTTTTGGGATTGTATTAGTGGGGAAAAAAGGGGCTTATTAGCCGTTGTGTGTTGAAGGGCAAAAATTACAGCCCTTTTTGTCATGTATTAGTAGCAAAAATATAATATATTTGCCGCTTAGCAGTGCAGTTATCTGTTTTAAAGCCCTTTTTTTCTGTGTATTAGTGGAGAAAAAAATTGCCGCTCAGTGGTGCAGTTATCTGTTTAAAGCCCTATTTTCCATGTATTAGTGGAAAAGGAAAAAATATTTGCAGCTCAGCGGTGCAGTTATCTTTTTTAAAGCCCTTTTTTGCGTGTATTAGTGGAAAAAAATATGTATATTTGCCACTCAGCGGTGCAGTTATCTGTTCTAAAGCCCTTTTTTCCGTGTATTAGTGAAAAAAGAAAAAATATCTTTGCTGCTTAGCGGTGCAGTGCAGTGATATATTCGGAAGCCCTGTATGCCGTATATTAGTGGTGAAATAAAAATATATTCGACGTCCAGCATTGCACTTATCTGTTGAAAAGCCTGTTGTGTAAAAGTATAAAAAAAAATTAGGGCCTAATTGCCGTTCTGCTGTGCAGTGATATATTCTGAATCCCAGTTTGTCGTGTATTAGTAACGAAATAAAAATATATTCGCCGTCCAGCGTTGCACATATCTATTGAAAAGCCTGTTGTGTAAAAGTAGAAAACAATTTGGGCCTAATTGCTGTTCTGCGGTGCAGAGATATATTCTGAAGCCTTGTTTGCCATGTATTAGTGGCAAAATAAAAATATATTCTCCTTTTATCGTTGAACTTATCTGTTAAAAAGCCTTTTGTGTAAAAGTTGAAAAAAATTCGGGCCTAATTGCCGTTCTGTGGTGCAGTGATATATTCTAAAACCCAGTCTGCCGTGTATTAGTGGCAAAATAAAAAATATTTGATATAACATTTGATTATTTGATTTAACAGTATGTCAGACAGAGAAGTGCGAGGCCCTGCACAGAGGAATGGCATAGGCGTAAATGTTTCTGGCTCAGGCAGAGGTCGCAGCAGAGCATGGGGCCGTGGCAGCAGGGGTCACTTCGAGAGGCCTGAGCTCCCAGTGTCGTGACCAGCAACCCCCCGGTTTTTAAATGGTTGACACTATCTTTGACGTTGTCGCAAGTGACATCAGACGCCCTCAGCCAAGAGTCAGTGGGTTCATCAGACACAACCCTTAGTTGGCATGGCCTGGGAGCAGGCAGGCCTTATGCTGTCACCTGTCCTCAACCTGCATCTGTCCTTTCCTCCACTAGGCGAGCAAGGAGTGATGAGGAGAGTGGCGTGGGAGCTGGTTTTTCGCAAGTGGTCAGGCTCCTGACCCAGAGACGGTTGAGGAGGACATCAGTGACGTGCAGACAGTACTCAATGATGTACCTGATTGCACTTGGGAGTCGGGTGACGAAGAGGCTTCATTTTTTATTCATTTTTTCTTCATATAATATTATAAGTAATGTTTATCATATGTAATATTATAAAATCCATTGTCTCCATGATAAATCTGCAGCATGGCTTCCACACACTTTTAAAATAATCCTTCAGCGGGGCAAATAGATGCTGGATGACCGGGATGCTCCATGACCATCCCAGGAGCTGATGTCGGGAGCAGCGATTAATTTCTGAGACATCCGTATAGTGCGGGGGAATCCGAAGACCCTCTCCATCTCCGTGCACCACAGGATGTCCTCCTCCCCATCCATAATGACTGGGAACTTGTGATGTTTTTCCTGACGTAGAGACCAGGGGCTGTTAGTTATTGTTTTAATCTTGATGAACTTTGCAACTCTTCCCGGGCTCCAAGCAATCTTGAAGCTGTGTCTTCTCATTGTCTGGCCTGTTCATGTCAGGCAGGTTCCCCCAGAAGTATCTGGCTCGATGAGCAGCCGATACCGCACTTGCATCAATCTTGACAGGATTTGTCTCTTGGTGGAGAGAAATTGTTTTTTTTGGAATGCTTTCTTCATCGCAACCATGTTGTCGAATAACCAGAAGACTGGCCAACTCTCTCCCGTCTTAGGCAACACTTTATTAAGTAATTGCGGAAAGTCAAAACACTGTTGTTTACTGCAACCATAAAGTACTTTCCGGTGCAGGTTAACCACAGATAAGTCATTACAAGGACTGCCGCTAATTATCAGACTGAATACCCCATTCTTCAATCTGTTTCCTGGTTAAATTCTGTATGTAACCTACGTATACAATCTCCCCTGGATGGCATCCTTACACACCTCTGATGCCAAATATTTTTAAGGTTGATTCGAAGCTTTTTCCATGAAGACTGGGAACTTGTGATGTTTTCCTTGACAAAGAGACCAGGGGCTGGTAGGGTTTGAATCTTCATGAACTTTGCAACTCTTCATGGCTCCGAGCAATCTTAAAGCTTTGTCGTCTTATTATCTGTAGCTATTAGAGGCCTGTTCATGCAAGACAGGTTCCCACAAAAATATGTGGCTCGATGAGCAGCTGATACCACACTTGCATCAATCTTGACAGGATTCGTCTCCACATGGAGAGAAATAGTTGTTTGGAATGCTTTCTCCATCGCAACCACGTCGTCGAATAAACAGAAGACTGTCCGATTCTCTCCTGTCTTAGGCAACACTTAATTTTTGTTGTTAAATATTAAATTGAACTAAAACTTGATTAAAATTATAAGAAAGTAAACTTAATTCACCAGTATATTATCCAAATCTTCGAGGGATATTCCCAGACAATCAATTTGCCATGCCTTTTGTGCCGAAGAACGTGTATTATTAAATTGTGTTTTAAGCAACACTTTAAAAGTTGAGAAGTTTTAACCTTCTGTTCTGTTCCATATTCCCTATAAATAAATAGACGAAGCGGCCACTCTGTGGCCTCCTTATGCTGCTGCCACCTCCGCAATCTCTCATCATCTTTCCACTCTGTGGCCTCCTGATGCTGCTGCCACCTCCGCAATCTCTCGACGTGGTGCCACTCTGTGGCCTCCTCATGCTGCTGACACCTCCACATCTCTCATCATCGTGCCACTCTGTGGCCTCCTGATGCTGCTGTCACCCCTGCAATCTCTAGTCGTGTCACTCTGTGGCCTCCTCATGCTTCTGCCACATCTGCAATCTCTCATCGTCATGCCACTCTGTGGCCTCATCATGCTGCCGCCACCTCACCACTATGTCATAGGGCCACTCTGTGGACTTCTCATGCTGTTACCACCCTCCCCACTTCATGAGTTGGCCACTATTTTGCCTTTTTGGCTTGGCTGATATAATCTTTTATTTAAACCTTTTTCTGATCTGTCAGAAGGAATTAAAAATGAGATGCACAACAGATCCTCTCTGTGTAGCTGCTGTAAGGCCTGTATGGTCCCATCAGAATTGACTTGTGATTTGGAAGCCAAAAGCAGGAGTGGGTACTAAACACAGAAGACATGCAAATATTCCATTCATGTGTCATCTCTGTTTTGGATCCACTCCTGTTTTTTTTGGCATTAGCAATACTGATGGATTACTGACCAAATGCTGACCGAGTAAAGGAAATTGCTCAACAGACAGGATCTGTTTTTTGAGGGGTTATTGTTCTGACGGATCAGAAGAAGGGCAAAATAATCAGTGACGTCAACACAAACTTACTGCTGACACCCTCTCCACTCTGTCAGGGGGGCCATACTTTTATCAGTGTTTAATAAAACAGGTTCTGTTTATATTTATGTGGAATCAGCTGACGACGGTATAAAAGGATTGCGCTTCTTATTGATACTAACATTGACCTGTAAAGCTGAGTGATTTGGTCAGCTTTGGCCCAATGACAGCCCAAATAAGTAAAGTGTGCAGTGATTCTAAGAGCGACGCCTGTCATCTCCATCTCATACAGACTCACAGTATTATTTCACTAGAAAAACAAACATTTCTAGCAACTAGATGCGTGGAGATCTGAAATGTTGTGGTCTCAGCAGTAGCCACTGTTGCCAGCCACAATGATGTGGTGCCCCATGAAAACAGTTGACAACTATGATTCTTGAGACATGTAATGATGGGTTTACACAGGCCGAGAAGTAGCCGATTATCAGAAAAAAAGCATTCCTTCCCGACTACTGACTGCTTGTTCAGTGGGGATGAAGCGCTACATTTATATGCAGCGATCATTTCCAGAGTATGAGAACGAGTACTAGCTATTTTGATCACACATCTTCATACAGCTACATTGTTTTTCGGCAGCAGGTTGCTGTTTAGATAGCATAGCACCCGTCCAGAAACAATAACTTACTTACCTGCACAAATGACAGTTTCACCCAATAAATGTGCGTTTCGCTCGTTCATCGGGTGATTGGCTGCACCATTAGACTTGCAAATTGTGGGGAACAAGTGTTCGCAGGAACGTTTGTTCCCAATAATCTGCCCGACAATTGGGCCTTGTAAATCCGCCATAATGTCATTGTTATAGATAATGCTGATATATAAAACACAGCTGACTGGGACTCACTGAGGCTAAAGATGGAAGAACTTAATTTTTTTTGTCTTAGTGTCCTTTTTTTTTTTAAACTCCTGACAGGGCCATCACCAAAATAGAAGGTGATTTTCAACCTATGTCAGCTTCTTATTAGATAACGTATAAAATGAGTGAATTTCCCAAAATATGTTTCAGGTCCAATTCCAATGAATTGGCTATCAAATTTTATTTGGTCCAAGTAATTTTAATCTGTAAAATAGCAGCTACCATTTTGTGTAATGTGTGGGAAAAATCCCGAAATTCAGGTTTCTTGGAAACTTGAAATTTAGAACAAATCTGATTTATTTAGAATCAATTTGCTGACCTCTACAAATATAGGTAGTCACTGATAATAGCTGTACTGTAATGTGTTAAAAAAAATGAAGCTAATCGGCTAAGGTGGATTATGTGGTGCAGAGCCGAGAAGTTCTCTTTTTTCAGCCCCATTTGTCACTTTGGCTTATTTTAACAGGCGAGTCAAAGTGACAGGTTCTCTTTAAAAGTTTTGAAGTTTTGTAAACTTAGATTAAACAATTGTGAACAAATTAATATTCTTTACAAACGCTCTACCTGTTTAAGTATTTTTAAGAGATACTAACATTTGCACTAAAGGAGAAAACCCCATTAAATATGAATAGTGTCTATCCCCCTAAGAACAATTAACTACATATTTTTAAGCAGTGGATTATGCTGTTCTCTCCTACACAAATAATGTGGAGCCTGATTTAGAAATTTAAGCACGTTCTCAGTATGTGCTGTAAGAATAATTGGCACATAAAATAAAATGTCCTTCTTAATGACAGACCAAGTATCATATAGATAGTTATTCACTCTGATCCTTCCTCTTTTAGTAATGTAAGCCATGGCCACATAACCCAGACTCGAAACAATAGAGAAGATCAAAGTAAATGATGGAAGTGTTTTAATGAAAAAATACGGAAAAAAAAAAAGACCCAAAACGGCCAGGTCAAGTTCCTGTATGACTGTCATCATGGTGAATATCTCACAGGTGATATCAACAGCACAAGTGGTTATTATTACAAATCCGTGTCCCTGCCACAACTGACATAACTGACTGGTCCTAATAAGCTTCTGCACTTGGCAAACCTAGAGGCTACAGAATAAAGTTGTGAAGGCTGTAAAAATGAACAAATAACAATTGACTCAGAGTTTAATTTTTTTTTTCTGAAATGTAAATTAAGACTGTGCTCAAATGTGAATATTTTCAGCCCATGTAGAATCCAGATATTTTTTTTCACCTGTGTAGTCCAAGTCATCATTGTAACCACCAATCACTGGCTTCAGAGGTTTATTGAGACTACTGCGGCCAGTGGTGAGCTGCAGTGGTCAAATGCACACTGACACAAAAAGATAATTTATTCATACAAAACAAAACCTCTATTGTTAAAGGGGCTGTTGCAGGACAAACATATTTCTAGGATATGCTACCAGTATCTTGTGGTTGATTGAGATCTGCACACCTTCACTAGGTCGTGGGTGCCCATAGAGATTAATAACTATGTAAGAGAAAGTCCATGACACACCACTGCATTAAACTTTTGCAATTTTATTCAATCATTATTTATTTTCACACACATTGTGTTCCGTCACATCCAAACTGGAAAATAAGACATGGCATGGAAATAGGTCTGACAGTCCCGATGTTTCGGTCAATTTCTGACCTTTATCAAGGGATCTAGAAAGAAATAGCATAACAGCAAGGTAAGTATATGTGTGCGGTGATACATTGTGTGTGTTGCTGAGATCGGGAAATTGAATTAGCCGTAAAGATGGTTGGCTAGGTGGGGAGAAGGGAGTATATATGTACCACAGCGAGAGAAAAGACCGAACTGTATGTCATTTCAAGAGATAGCAGATGTTATGTCCAGGGTGATATTAGAAAGTACTGTTTGAAACACTATAGGGTCCAAATTAAATACACGTAGACCTAAGAGTAGTTGTATTTACGTGTGGGTTATGAGAGCGTACAGAGGCAGATATAAATCATCTGATATGACAGGACCAGATGTATAGACATATTTGTAGGTGAACTGCGTTGTAAAGGGTCTGTGGCTATGTTATGGGACAGTAATATAGTGGGGCTGACTTATATAACAAGAGTGCTCCAGTATATGCAGATGTGGGAAGAGTTAAGAGCGGAGGTTAGTTTTGGCCCCATCTGGCACAGGGTTAATCATAGTGTAATCAAGAGTTAGGGTAAATCATATTATAGTCAAAAGTAATATGCAGCACTCAATAATCATAAACATACAGTACCACTGTGAAGTGGTCGGACCAAGGTGTTACCTGTGTTCCATGCGCCAACTGGAAAATTGATGTGTACGCTGTGTCGGCGACAAGCATAGGGAGTCTGCTTTGGCAGTGAAATAATACTGTGAGTCCATATGACATGCAGATGACAGGGGTCGCTCTTAGAATGACTGCACACTGACCAATTAACTCAAGTTTGAAATTAGCCTTACAGGTTGATGTTAGCGCCAAGAAGAAGCGCACTCCTTTTACACTGTTGCCAGCTGATTCCACATCGATGTCAACAGAACCTGTTTTATTATACTCGTATACAAGTAGAGCTCACCTAACAGAATGGAGACAGTGTCAGTAGTAAGTTTGTGTTGATGTCACTGATTAATTTGCCTTTCCTCTGATCCATCAGAACAATAAGCCACAAAAAACGGATCCTGTCTGTGGAGCATACGCCTTCACTCGGTCAGCATCAGCTTTTGCTAATGCAAAAAATAAAATAAAAACAGGAGTGGATCTAAAACAGAGATGACACGTGAATGGAATATGATATGACTGCTAGCTTCTGTGTTTTGTACGCACTCCTGCTTTTGGCTAACAAATCATAAGCCAATTCTGATGGGACCATACAGGCCTTACAGCTTCTACACAGACAGGATCCATTGTGGATCCACGCCTGATTTATCTTGGCAAAGGTCAGTCCCTACCCATTTTGGGTGGACAGGCGAGTTCTCCTTGGGGTAACTGTGGCCCCCGCCACACGAAACATCCGCTCTGATGCCACACTCCTGGCTGGACAGCTTTTCCAGGGCAAACTCTGCTAGTTGCAGCCACAAATCCAGTTTGGCTACCCAGTATCCAGCGGATCTTCAATGTGGGGTAGCAGGGTGCTGTCCAAGTTTGCCACCACCTGCGGGTTCAGGTCCTGCTCCAGATTTACTTGCTGCTGCTGGTGAGTAGTTTCTTCACTACGTGGGTGAAGAAAGCTACTCATCAGGGACTGTAGAATTAGGTTGCTGCTGATGGAGCTGGTACTGCTCCTGCCATCCCACCCTTTCCCAGCAGCTATGGCAGTGGAACATGAGCGCAGAGGGCCCCCCCAGTCAAACCTGTGAGAGGATGGACGATGGCGAAGATAGGCAGCTGTCCAACTGACTACATAGTATGTCTCTGTATTAGTTCAGCTTTTCCTCCCTCTCACTGGGTGTAAAAAAAAGGCCCTCATTTTGGACCGGGAGTGAGGGTCCAACAAGGTGGAGAGTAAGAAGTCATCCCTCTGCTGAATGGTGACAATTCGGCTGTCACTACGCAAGCAAGTGAGCATGCAGCGGGTTATTTGTGCAAGTGACTCAGAGGGACTCACAGCCTCCATCTCTACTGCATACTGCCACGGTGTGTCTGGGTCCTCTGTCTCGACTTCCTCATCGCCCTGTTGCTCCTCTGGCTGCTCCTGCTCCCCCTTTCCTGTCAGCTGAGTAGAAAAACCACCCACTTTGCTACACATTGCCTGTGCTCCAATGTCCTCCTCCCCCTCCTCCTCCTCTTTCAGTTCAGATGAGGAGGTAGAGGCTGACACTGTCGCAGGACCAATGGCGTGACAACGTGGAGACGGAAGTGGTGTGACCTGTCCAAGTTGCTAGTGTGGCTGTGAAGGAACCACATTCACCCAGAGGGCCATAAAGGACATGTATTGTCCCTGACCGTAGTTACAGCTCCACATGTCGGCGCTACCATGCACTTTGGCAGACACCGACAGGCTCAAGGACTGGCCCACCTTCCGTTTCTACATGTGTGTGCAAGGCTGGTACTGCCTTTTTCGCAAATAAATGACTGCTTGGGATTCTCCACCTTGGCTTTGCACAAGCCATCAGTTCTCTGAAAGGTGCTGATTCCACCACTTGGAAAGGGAGGGAATGCAGCACCAGCAACTTGGAAAGGAGCACGTTCAACTTCTGCACCGTTGGATGCGTGCACGCATACTGCTGTCTCTTGGCAATCGATTTGGTGATCGATTGCTGATAGAATGACTGACGAGGAGGAGGAGCAGGAGCATCTGGACTAGCAGATGGGATTGACAGACAGCTCCCTTCGGCAGAGGTGGTGGAGCCTTGACTGCCTGAAACTGGGTGTGCCACTGGGTGATATAGCGGTAGCTCCGGCAGGCTGGACCACCATATCGGAGCCACAGTTCTCCCAGGCCACTTGATGGTGACACTGCATATGTTGACACATTGCCGTGCCCTGGCCATGCTTCCCTTTCTGCCCACATATTCTACAAAAGGCCATGTTCAACTTCTCTGGCGTCTTGACAAAAACTGAGTACCTTACTTTCTTCCAACAATACTCACTGGCTGACTGCTGCTTCTGTGAACCCGTGCTCCACTCCTTTCCAGGCAGGTACACAAACCAACTGAAAGGTGGCATAAAGCAGGATGTGCTCAACCCAAAAATGCAGTTGTGCATATATATACAGGGGAGCAGATCCTGCACTCTTGTGGCCTGTTGCTAATGGCGATCCCCAGCAAAAATGCATACGGTGGAGGATGCCCGCAGTGGACCACAAGTACCACAATAGACATCCTACACAAAAAGGCGATAGTGTGGATGTGATAAATAATATAACAATATAGCAATAACAAATGAAAAAACAGGTGCACACTGCGGTCTTACTAAGCCCTCAAACTGATGTTAAAATTGAGAGGTTAGTTAACATGTCCTACAGTGGAGGACATGTCTTAAGCCCGAGCACCACGCCAAGGTCTCTCAAGTAGCTCGGGACCTAATACTCACCTACCTGTGCTATATGGGCAATACCAGGGGCCAGTGGGCAAAATTACAGGAATGTATTAGGCTGACTCGCAGCAGACTCCTCAGTTACCTCTAGCAAGTAACCATGCCTGCAATGGGAGGTGGGAGAAGGCTGTGAGCCCCACCCAAGATTGGCTGATATGGCCCAGGCCTCAAAGGTGCACCTAAATATAGCCTGTGGATGGAAAACAGGCTACATTTACATGGGAGTTTATATACCTCCAAACAATTATATATACACAAAACAACTGAAAGAGCTACTTGAGAGACCTTGGCGTGGTGCTCGAGCTTAAGACATGTCCTCCACTGTAGGACATGTTGACTAACCTCTCAATTTTAACATCAGTTTGAGGGCTTAGTATGACCGCAGTGTGCACCTGTTTTGTCATTTGTTATTTCCAGGCAGGTAGGCTGTTGCAAAGCAATTGGTCTACCCCATTCCTGTTACGTCCTAATGCTGCCACCCTTCTGACTCCCGGCCATGCTAGTGACTTGTTGGCTCAACTGCTGCCTGATGGGCAAGCTGCCACCCTCTTCTCCTGATGATGACGAAGCCCCTTTTTCACCCGGCTCCCAAGTGCGATTGGCTTCATCATCATCATCGAGTAGTGTCTGTATATCACTGATGTCCTCCTCAAAGGCCTCTGGGTAAGGAGCCTGACTACTCGCAACACAAGCTTGCCTGCCTAGCGAAGGAAGCGGCATATGTCTCCTCCTCCTTTTGGCTGGGCAGTAGCTGCTGACTGTCCTCTAGTAGCTGTTCCTCGCTGAAAAGTGAAACTGAGCCCACTGCATGTAATACTTCTCGCAGTGAGGGAATAGAAAAGGCCAGAGGCAGGTTGGGGACAGGTGTGGGCACAGGGCCTGCTCCCGGGCTATGCCAACTAAGGGTTATGTCTGAGGAACCCACCGATTGTTGGCTGGGGGTGTCTGATGTCACTTGGGATGACATGGATGACCAAGTTAAGCAATCAAGAACCGCTGTGTTGCTGCTCAAGACACGACCGCTAGATGACACCCGGAGCTCAGGCCTCTCACTGCGACTACTGCTGCCATGACCCCATACTCTGCTGCGACCTCTGCTCGTGCCAGAAACTCAGGCCTCAGGCCAGAATTCAGACCTCCGCCACTCCTCTGTACATGGCCTGGCACTTCTCTGCCTGACATATTTGTAGCTGAATTAAACAAGTTAAACGGAAATTAAAACACCACTAAAAGCGACAAATATATTTTTATTTTTGAACTGAAATAGGCCACTCAATGCTGTCACCACAATTAACTGTGGAAATGCACTGAGACTATATTTTTCTTGTTGTACTAAAATACGACCCTATACGCTTTGACCAGAAAAAAAATTAAAGAGTGAGCTGCATATATATATTTCTTTTACTGAAATACGCCCCTATATTCTTTCAACAGAAATCGCTGCAGCAGTGAACTGAAAATTTATATTTCTTGTTGGACTAGATTAGGCCAGGATACGCTTTGACCAGAAAATAATTAAAGAGTGAAGTGCATATAGATATTTCTTGCAGTACTGAAATCCGCCACTATACACTTTTAACAGAAATCACTGCAGCAGTGAAATGAGAATATATATTTCTTGTTGGACTGAATTAGGCCACTATACACTTTGACCAGAAAAAAATTAAAGAGTGAAGTGCGTATATATATATATATATATATATATATAAATATTTGTTGCAGTACTGAAATACGCCCCTATACACTTTCACCAGAAATAACTGCAACAGTGCAGTGCTCATATATATTTTTCATTTTTTACTGTAGTACGCCCTATACGCTTTCAACAGAACTAACTGCTACAGTGCAGTGAGTATATATTTTTCTCTTTTTTACTGTAATACGTCCCTATACACTTTAAACAAAAATAACTGCAAAAGTGCAGTGTGGATATATTGTTCTTTATTTACTGAAATATTCCCCTAAAGGCTTTCACCAGAAATAAGTGGAACAGTGCAGTGTGTATATATTTTTCTTGTTGCACTGAAATACGCCCCTATACGTTTTCAACATAAATAACTGCAGAAGTGACCTGAGAATATATATGTCTTGTTGGACTGAAATAGGCCACTATATGCTTTTACCAGAAATAACTGCAGAAGTGAAAAAGATACTAAGTTATAATGTAAGCCTCTAAAGGCTTTTCAAAATAACACTTGCAGCCCAATAAAAAAAGCTGGAATGACAGAGCTGTCTAATGACTATTTGGATTCCCTTTCTCTGCACTTGTAAATCACTTTCCTATCAATGTCCCTAGAGCCTTCTGACGTCTCTCCCTGCACTAAGATGCTGTGAAATGATTCCTCCTTATCCTTTCCCAGTACTTTTAAATAGTTTTTTCTGTCTTTTTTTTCCACAATCGTTCTTCCTCTTGCTGTCCCTAGCGTGTTTACACGTCTGTCCCTGCACTATGAATGCTGGAAAATGTCTGACTGTAAGATGGCTGCCGTATTTATAGGACTGTGACATCACAGGGCTGGCTGCTGATTAGCTGCTTGCAGGCATGTTAATCTGGGTGATCACGCCTTCCCAGAGTTCCTTGCCCCATTTCCTCAGCCCTCACACATGTAGCCTCCATTTTAGGAAAATTGCGATTTGTTACCATTTTGTGAATCAAATTGTTTCTGAAATTCTAAATTAATTCCATTTTATCAGCTTGGATTTGTTCATCTCTAGCTATGACCACAGCCAATTGCTAGAGTAAAGTGGCAGTGGCTCTGAGAAAGCACCAGGTCACTTTGTGTACTGTCAGCTCTGCTTTCTGGGCAGGTTCATGGTCAGTATGCTCATGTTCTGGACCCTAGTGAAGACTATGTGTAGCATGGAGCTTTCCATTGACTCTTTGTTAAGGTAAAAAGTTAAAGTCCAAAAGAGAGATGTGATCTGTGCAAAGGGTATAAATGTTGTGAGGTTCTCTGCAAGATGAGATGGATTTTTATACAAGGTTCTAAATGAAGAAGAACGCAGTGGTCTTGATTGTGGAGATTTTAAGTTTGGGCAAAGATAATAGCAATATATTTTTAGGGACACTGTGCTCCTATATTTGTGGGAGGGTTTGGGTGGGAAGGATGGTTGTATGGAGGGGAGTTGAGGAAGTAATGTGAATCGGTTGGAGTAATGAAATTGTGCAAATTGTGTATGTCCAAAAGAAACAAAAAAAAAGATACTTTGTCGTTTAGTCAGACCAAATTATGGTGGCATATTCTATCAAAATGCCACCGATGTCTATTCTGAGACAACTTCTAGCATATCTTTTCAATTTTACTATTTTTTAAAATGTACTATTATACAATTATTTGCATCTCATTTAGAGGACAACATTTTATAACCCATTACTGTACTTTTAATAATAACCAATTCTGTAAGTTCAGGCTGCATATCTGATGGTATTTTAGGCACAACTTCCAGTAATTTCTGAAAATCAAGTTTTGGAAGTTTCAGGGTTTTAATAAATCTGCTTCTGAGTTTGTGCCAAGTGCCAGAAGCAAATATGCCAGAGCAGCTTAGAAGAGATAGCTAGCTTCCCACATACCCTTTGTAGTTCAGTTTCCATCCTCGGGCAAACAATGTCTTGAATCATCAGGAGCTTTGTGAATTTGCTTGTAAATGGGCTGTGGATGCCTAGAATAGAAAAGGAACAACAAGCCGAGACCTAACATAGTATTTCTCTGTAGGCATAATACCTATTTTTCTTTTCTTTTTCTATGCATAACACTACTTGATGATTGTTAAGATATGCTGGTTATCATGGTCTTTCATTTCAACTGAACTTAAGAAGCGTACAATATGCCCCAGTGTTTGCATTTAGAGCAAAATGACTTAGGATGGAAAATAAGTGGAAATACTGGAAAGAAAGATAAAGAAAAATAATAGCATTTTAATCTTTAGTTTATCAGTAAATTCATGGTTAAGTTCTAGACTATATATCATTTTAAGTCTATAGTGTTTGCTGTTAGTATTCTTAATTCTGCTGTCCATAGAGGTGGGATGTCTACCATTATGGGAATTTGTTTCTCCCTCAACTATGCAGGATAAGTATATTAAATCACAGCACGCAGGTATCTCATTCCCAAATAGACCAAATTCTCTGCTAGGGAAGTAAGTTATAAGCAATCTGCTTAGTTGACTTAAAGGGGTTGTCTCACTTCAGCAAATTGCATTTATTATGCAGACAAAGTAAATACAAGGTATTTCATAATGTATTGTGATTCTCCACATTGCCTCCCTTTCTGGCAGGATTCATTTTTTTATTGCACTACACTACACATTTCCATGGTTATGGACTCCCTGTAATCCAGCAGCAGTGGCATATAGGAAAAAGTGGCAGGCTCTCTGGTACCTGGGGCCATGGGAGGGTGCATAGTCCAGCACTTTTTCCTATAGTGTGCAAGTAAGTGCCTTGAATTAACTTTGTCTACATGATAAATGCCATTTGCTGAAGTGATACAACCCCTTTAAAAATAATGCATAAAGTTATTCTTTATAACTTAAACCAGATGGTGAAATATACTGTTTTGTTCCAGTCAGTTTTTTACTAACTGTAGATTTTATTTTATGTTTATTTTCTGTGTTCTCATAAGAGCAGGCCTTTTGCCTAAGCTGCAGTGGACTTAGAAAGCTGTTGTCCGGAGTTGACTAACCTCTATTAGAATTTTCTAGATATAATTTGTGATCTGTGCAGAGGTCATTGTGCAGGGAGAGTGAGGAAGTGAGTATCCTTCAACTATAATTCATATTCAGTTTCTTAAAGGGCAACTAGTATTTTATTTAACTTTATTTTAAATTATGCTTAATGAGCCATAATTCAATTTTGTAATGCAATTTACTTATTTTACTGTTATATACTAGGCACCTGGGTGTCCATAGTGCTTTGGAATCTGTACAGTTGCACACTGCGGACATGTATGCGGTGTACAGATGTTTGGATTCCACTGTACTGCAGGGGCTGCGGTGAGCACTGTACAGGCTGAAAGCACATTGAAAAGCTTAGCACAGCACATCAGTGCAGGAGACCATTACCGTAGCCGTATGCTAGATTCTAACAATGTGGATTAAGCACAGGTAGGAGCTATGCATAACATATCACTGCTCCTGCCTGAGGCCTATACCAGGCAGAGTATAATATCATGGATGTTTGCTCCTGCCTATAAAGTGCTCATTGCACCCCTTATGACTGTAATACAGTGGAATCCATGCAATGATTATTGTTTATTGGAAAATGCCATTATTTCCATGGCTCTGTACATTATTAGGGGGTTACACATACATAATCTAAGCATACAAGAAACTATTAACAGACTTTGGAGGTGCTACAGTATCTTTTCTTGGGGAATAAACACCTTAATCAGCGTGAAGAAACTTATGGGCCATATATGCTCCTCTAAAAATTCTGGGAAGAAAAGCATGCAAATAAGTTCTGAACAAACTCTGTGTCTAATAATGTTCAACCCTTTAAATAGGTCTTAAGACATGACTTGGATATTAAATAAGCCATCAGCTTATCTGCAGACAGCTGTTTCAGGGTGATTGTCCCTCATCCAGGCAGTGCAGAGAGTACTGGCTTAACTGGGTGAGAGGCCTAAATCAGGATTTGGGGGGTACTATCTATTCTTGGGGAGAGAGCACCTTAATCGGTGTAAGGAGACTTATAGTCCATACATGTTCCTCTGGAATTCTGGGAAGAAAGGGATGCAAACGAGCTCTTAACAAACTCTGTCTCTAATGCCACCAGATGTAAGGCAACTATCCAATGAGTCAATGTTCGACCCTTTAGATAGGCCAGAGGAGCATATATGGCCTGTAAGTCTCCGTACGCCGATTAAGACGCTCTCTCCCCAAGGAGAAACAGCTGTTTGCAGATGAGGAGCTGTCTTATTTAATATCTGAATCATATCTCAAGGCCTCTTAAAAGGGTTAAGCACTGACTTTTAGGATAGCTGCCTTATATCTAGAGGCAGAGTTTGCACTATTAACAGACTGGTACAGAAGGAGAGTGGACTCTGCCCATAAGAGCTTATAATCATACACCAGAATACCACATAGATGTCAGTGGTATAAACATGTATTCAAAGTTCTATAATCATCCTGAACTTCATGTAGTTATTATGTCACTAAAACAGTAAAATAAGTAAATAAATTATATTTCAAAACACGAATTATGCTTTATTTTGGATAGTTTAAAATAAAGTTAAATAAAAGGTTAACTACCCTTTAAGTCAGCACAGGACATCAGGTAATGGTCCCTTATGACTGACACCTCCTGGCAAGATGACGTCTAGGAACTCCATTAAGATTGTCATTAACTAACACGGGAATGGTGATGCTGCAAAGATTTGTCAGCTCCTACTGTATATGCTAAGTAGAGATATCGCGAACAAAAATTTTCTGTTCGCAAACGGCGAACGCAAACTTCCGCAAATGTTCGCGAACGGGTGAACCGCCATAGACTTCAATAGGCAGGCGAATTTTAAAACCCACAGGGACTTTTTCTGGCCACAATAATGATTGAAAAGTTGTTTCAAGGGGACTAACACCTGGACTGTGGCATGCCGGAGGGGGATCCATGGCAAAACTCCCATGGAAAATTATGTAGTTGACGCAGAGTCAGGTTTTAATCCATAAAGAGCAAAAATCACCTAACATTCCTAAATTGTTTGGAATAACGTGCTTTAAAACATCAAGTTTGTGTATACGATCAGGTATGATGTTGTATCGATCAGGTAGTGTAAGGGTTACGCCCGCTTCACAGTGACAGACCAAACTCTGACAGACCAAACTCCCCGTTTAACGCATCGCAAACAACAGCAAACAGTCCTTTTGCACAACCGCAAACTCCCCATTTGCACAAGGTTGGATACCAAGCTAGCCATGTCCCGTTCCTTGTACTCATTGACGTCATTGAAGGTCTGTTCCTTCACCCAGCCACGTACAACACCAAGGGTCCCCGAAAGGTGACAACAAGCCCCCTGGGACGCCTGCTGTGGTTGGTCTTCCACCTCCTTAAAGCCACCTTCCTCCTCTGACTCCTCTTCTTCAGACTCGTCTCTCTGTGTTGCCGCAGGTCCAGCAATCGACGACGACAAGGCTGCTTCTGGGGGTGATGGTGACCACAACATTTCCTATTCATGCTCATCTACACACACACCTACAAAAAGGCCCCAAAATGACTCATGAACGGCTGTGGCGGAAAACCAAAGCACTACATCCGATAATTGCTCAACAAGAGCAAGAGAAGACACAGCCAAAATATACAAAAGTATAAAGATTTCTTAACAAATAAATAAATAAACAGTTAATGACAAATACATACACATTATTTGTGCGGTGGAGGAGCATAGAGTTAAAGCCCAAGAACCACCACTGACGCTAAATGTCCCCCACACCACATAAAATAATTAAACACTCAATAGTATAACAACGGTAGGGTTAGAGGTCATAGTAAACCCCAAAAAATTAATTAAACCACATGGCCAGAAAATGCATGAAATAATCAGACATTCTAGGACACAAATAGCATACCGTTGGCCATAGTATAAGGGGGAAGTCAGCGCCAGTGGAACAGACACCCTCCACGCGCGTTTCGCACTTCGCTTCGTCAGGAGGTACACTAACATTCCCCAAAGACCTCCTAATTATAGTGCAGTGCTCACCTTGATTGGTTAAAAAGTAATTATCTAATAAAGGACAGCCGTTGTTTAGTATCGAGCGAGCTTACCCGGGTGATGCGGACGCGGTCCTCCGTCAGGAGGTGGAGGTAGAAAAAGATGATTGGTTGGTCCTCTTACTTCCAATTTGGGGCACTGCGCGTGCACCACGCAATGTACTGTGCCACCAATACAAATAATGTGAACTACTATTTTTACCATTTTAATCTTTGTTAAGTCCCCTATCAGGGGACGTGTATTGAATTGAATCCTTGCATGGGGAGATAGAGAAAAAAGTTTGCTCTATCCGCTTCCTTCTAATTTTGGGAACTTGCAATGGAATTTGCCACCAATGCAACTAGTGTTAACTAAGTACTATTCCTATCAGTTTAATCTCTGTTTTGTCCCTTATCAGGGCCAGGGCTGGTGTAGTGAATAGATTTTTGGAACTGGGAGATGGAAAAAGACCCATGCTCGGTCAGCTTCGTTTGAACTTTAGGTCACTGCGCGTGCGCCGTGCAATGTACTGTGACTCCCTATATGAGTGGTGGGCAGTGGGCACAGTACAGTCTGTGGGCCTGACACACACTGGCAGGCAACTGCAATTATATTAAAGGGTAAAAATTAAATGACTTTTTTATCTGCAAGGTACGGTGCCACCCTATATGAGTGGTGTGCACACAGTACAGTCTGTGGGCCTGCGGCCACTCACACACAGGCAGGCAACTGCAATATATATATATATCTATATATATATATATATATATATATATATATATATAGTTAAAGCAGACTGATGTACCAGCCCTGAAAAGGGCTTTTTGGGGTGCTCCATACAGCAGTTGAGTCTTTGAGGACTGGAGTGGAGACAGAACACTGGCCTAGCTAACTCTTTCTCTATTAAAGGGGTTCTTCGCTTTGTTACAACTGATAATTAGGGGCTGTGGACTGGGTTGCTATTACTAGGGTATGGATAGTGTGGTATTGATAATTGAAGTAGTTTGATTCCCCCCTAACTCTTACAGGAGGTTAGCTACTCTGCCACACTTCCCACAGTACTATTATCGGTATATGCTCCACCTGTCCCAACCGATTCTTGAGTATTAACATCTTTGGGGCCAAACTTAGTAGGTTTTGGCTACAAAGTATCATGGTGATTGTGCCATGTTCCCAGTGATGTCATTATTAATCAGGTTATGAACAATATGGATGGTGATACATATAAACCCTCTCCATAATTGTCTGAACCTGAATTACCTGATGTACAGTGAAATATAGCTTTTTAATCCAGATATTTTCACTAAAAGTGTTGTTAGTGGTCTTATACGTCAGTTCAGGTAGTTACTCATATATTCAGCTGGATGTAAAACATTATATCTGTTGAGTGTAACAATGTGAAATTCAATTGCCAAAATAGCAATACCGTAAATCTGGTGTTCCAGCTGTAACTGGACAAGTTTCATAGTGTCCGTCATAGGATATATTATTTTCTGTGGTGAAATTCAGTTGCACAAATAGAAATACCGAAAAACTAGTGTTCCAGCTGTGGCTGGACAAGTTTAATAGTGTCCGGCGAAGGATATATTTTTTTCTGGAGCGAAATTCAATTGCCAAAATAGCAATACCATAAATCAGTGGTTTCAGCTGTGGCTGGCCAAGTATAATAGTGTCCGTCATAGGATAGATTTTGTTCTGGGGTGAAATTTAATTGCCAAAATAACAATACCCTGAATCTGGTGTTCCAGCTGTGACTGGACAATTTCCCTAGTATCCATCAAAGGATATATTATTTTCTGGGGTGAAAGTCAGTAGTAAAAATAGAAATAGAGTAAATCTGGTGTTCCAGCTGTTGCAGTACTAGTTTAAATCTGTCCGTAAAAGGGTATATTTTTTTCTGGGGTGAAATTCAATTGCCAAAATAGCAATACCCTGAATCTGGTGTTCCAGCTGTGACTGGACAATTTCCCTAGTGTCCGTCAAAGGATTTATTATTTTCTGTGGTGAAATTCAGTTGCCAAAATAGAAATACAGTAATTCTGGTGTTCCAGCTATGAATGGACAAGTTTAATAGTATCCGTCAAAGGATAGATTTTGTTCTGGGGTGAAATTTATTTGCCAAAATAGCAATACCCTGAATCTGGTGTTCCAGCTGTGACTGGACAATTTCCCTAGTGTCCGTCAAAGGATATATTATTTTCTGGGGTGAACCGAACATCGCATATGTTCGCCCGCCGCGGCAAACGCGGACATGCGATGTTCGCTGGGAACTGTTCACCAGCGAATAAACATCTCCACTGATGAAAAAAAATCGAAAATATTCACGATTATAAAGATATTGATTGCATTATTTTCTAGATCTTTGCGAATTCTTGATGTGCCGATATTCACGATAAAAATTCGCTTATAGAATATTCTCGATCAACACTAAAAGAAACTATAGTCCGAGTAATCTCTCTACACGCAGTTTCCTGTAAATACGTAGATTTGGATGCCTATTCTAACACGACTGCCAGAAAAGATAAGCCCACAACAAGAATTTGTTCTATTAGGCCCCATTCACACAACCATATTTTTGGTCTGCATGCAGTCCATTTTTGGCAGATAGGACGCGGACCCATTCATTTCAATGGGTACACAACCATATATATTCTGTAGCCTCACAAAAAAGATAGAACATATCCTATTCTTGTCCACTTTGCAGACAAGGATATAGGGAGTACTGTCTCTCCTTGGGGAGATACTTAAAAGTCAATATTTGACCCTGTAAACAAGCCTTGAGACTCAGATATTAAATAAGCCAGCATCTCATCTGCAGACAGCTGTTTCAAGGTGATTGTCCCTCATCAGTACACAGCAGAGTACTGGCTTAACTGGGTGAGAGGCCTAAGTCAGGATTTGGTGGGTATTATCCTTGCTGAGACTTATAGGCCATATATGCTCCTCTGGAATTCTGGAAAGAAGTTATGCAAATGAGCTCTTATCAAGCTCTGCGCCTCTAATGCCACCAAATGTAAGGCAGCTATTAGTGTTGAGCGAACAGTTCGAGAATAGTTCGGGTTCGTACAAAATTTTGGGGTGTTCGGGACATGGACCCGAACCCGAACATTTTCAAAAAAGTTTGGGTTCGGGTTCGATGTTCAGCGATTACTTCCCGCTTTCTGAAGGTCTGCACAGCAGCCAATCAGCTTGCGTTTTACTTCTTGCCCTAAGAGCCCATAACAGCCATGCCTACTGATGGCATGGCTGTGATTGGCCAAGTGCAGCATGTGACCCAGCCTCTATTTAAGCTGGAGTCACGTAGCGCCGCACGTCACACTGCTCTGATTAGTGTAGGGAGAGGACGCAGCTGCTGTGAGGGCGACATTAGGCAGGGAAAAGTCAGCAACAGCACCTAATGAACGGATTGATCTATAGCTGTGAATGATTGAACTTCTGCTAGTTACTTGCTCACTGGTTTTTAGGCTGCACAGAGCGTTTTTCTGTCACTTATTTTCTGGGGTGATCGGCGGCCATTTTGTGACTTGTGGTGCACCAGAACAAGCTGCCACCAAGTCCATCAATCCATCAATACTAGTTTTTTTTTTTGCTATATCCTACATCAGGGGCTTGGCTGTGCTAATTGTTACCCCTAGAAACTCAGGACAGCAATTTCTATATTTTATTAAGGGGTTAAATACAATTGCCCAAATACCAATCCCCTAAATCTGGTGTTACAGCTTCTTTGGCTAGCCAAGTATAATACTGTCTGCTGTCTGGCAAAGGATAGATTATTTTATGTGGTGAAATTCAATTGCCAAAATAGCAATACCATAAATCAGTGGTTTCAGCTGTGGCTGGCAAAGTATAATAGTGTCCGACAAAACATATTTTGTTCTGGGGTGAAATTCAATTGCCAAAATAGCAATACCATAAATCAGTGGTTTCAGCTGTGGCTGGCAAAGTATAATAGTGTCCGACAAAACATATTTTGTTCTGGGGTGAAATTCAATTGCCAAAATAGCAATACCCTGAATCTGGTGTCCCAGCTGTTGCAGGCCAAGATTCATAGTGTTCGCAAAAACATATATTTTGTTCTGGGGTGAAATTCAATTGCCAAAATAGCAATACCCTAAATCTGGTGTCCCAGCTGTTGCAGGCCAAGTTGCATAGTGTCCGCAAAAACATATATTTTGTTCTGGGGTGAAATTCAATTGCCAAAATAGCAATCCCCTAAATCTGGTGTCCCAGTAGTGGCTGGCAAAATTAAGTAGTGTCCAGCAAAGGATATATTTTGTTCTGGGGTAAAATTCAATAGCCAAAATAGCAATACCGTAAATCTGGTGTCCCAGCAGTGGCTGGCCATGTTTAATAGTGTCCGCAAAAACATATATTTTGTTCTGGGGTGAAATTCAATTGCCAAAATAGCAATACCATAAATCAATGGTTTCAGCTGTGGCTGGCCAAGTTTCATAGTGTCCTGCAAATTATATATTTTGTTCTGGGGTGAAATTCAATTGCCAAAATAGCAATACCATAAATCAGTGGTTTCAGCTGTGGCTGGCAAAGTATAATAGTGTCCGACAAAACATATATTTTGTTCTGGGGTGAAATTCAATTGCCAAAATAGCAATACCCTGAATCTGGTGTCCCAGCTGTTGCAGGCCAAGATTCATAGTGTCCGCAAAAACATATATTTTTTTCTGGGGTGAAATTCAATTGCCAAAATAGCAATACCCTGAATCTGGTGTCCCAGCTGTTGCAGGCCAAGTTGCATAGTGTCCGCAAAAACATATATTTTGTTCTGGGGTGAAATTCAATTGCCAAAATAGCAACACCATAAATCTGGTGTCACAGCTGTGGATGGCAAAGTATAATAGTGTCTGCCAAAACATATATTTTGTTCTGGGGTGAAATTCAATTGCCAAAATAGCAATACCATAAATCAGTGGTTTCAGCTGTGGCTGGCCAAGTTTCATAGTGTCCTGCAAAGGGTATATTTTGTTCTGGGGTGAAATTCAATTGCCAAAATAGCAATACCCTGAATCTGGTGTTCCAGCTGTTGCAGGCCTAGTTTAAATCTGTCCATAACAGGGTATATTTTGTTCTGGGGTGAAATTCAATTGCCAAAATAGCAATACCCTGAATCTGATGTTCCAGCTGTTGCAGGCCAAGTGTAAATCTGTCCATAAAAGGATACCTTTCATCCAGGGCCTAAATACTTGCCCTAAAAGAGATATTCCCCTAAATCAGTGGTTACTGCTGTGCCTGGATTAGTGTAATACGCTATATAAATAAATAGGCAGATAGTGTTCGGTGCCTGTAAAAAAAAAGGCCTGAATTTGAAATCAATACATTGGGCCAAATATTTTTTTTATTATTGTGGTGCTTGGTGAACGGTAACAATGAGGAAAACATCTAGTAAGGGACGCGGACGCGGTCGTGGTGGTGTTAGTGTACCCTCTGGTGCTGGGAGAGGACGTGGCCATTCTGCCACAGCCACACGTCCTAGTGAACCAACTACCTCAGGTTCCAGTACCCGCCAGAATTTACAGCGATATTTGGTGGGGCCCAATGCCGTTCTAAGGATGGTAAGGCCTGAGCAGGTACAGGCGCTAGTCAATTGGGTGGCCGACAGTGGATCCAGCACGTTCACAACATTATCTCCCACTCAGTCTTCTGCAGAAAGCGCACAGGTGGCGCCTGAAAACCAAGCCCATCAGTCTGTCACATCACCCCCATGCATATCAGGGAAACTGTCTGAGCCTCAAGTTATGCAGCAGTCTCTTATGCTGTTTGAAGACTCTGCTGGCAGGGTTTCCTAAGGGAATCAACCTAGCCCTTCCCCAGTGGTGGAAGACATAGAATGCACTGATGCACAACCACTGATGTTTCCTGATGATGAGGACATGGGAATACCACCTCATCAGAGTCCGCACGTCTCTGATGATGACGAAACACAGGTGCCATCTGCTGCGTCTTTCTGCAGTGTGCAGACCGAACAGGAGGTCAGGGAGGAAGACTGTGTGGAAGACGATGCAGGGGACGATGAGGTCCTAGACCCCACATGGAATGAAGGTCGTGCCACTGACTTTCATAGTTCAGAGGAAGAGGCAGTGGTGAGACTGAGCCAACAGCGTAGCAAAAGAGGGAGCAGGGGGCAAAAGCAGACCAGCCGCGGCCAAGAGAGTTTGTCTGCTACTGGCCACCGCCACCAGGGACCGAGCACCCCAAAGGCAGCTTCAAGGGGTTCCCTGGCACGTCAACTCTTTAAACAATGTGCTGACGACAAGACCTGAGTGGTTTGTACGCTGTGCCATCAGATCCTGAAGCGAGGCATTAACGTTCTGAACCTTAGCACAACCTGCATGACCAGGCATCTACATGCAAAGTATGAAGTGGAGTAAACACCTTAAAAGCAAGGAACTCACTCAGGCTCCCCCTGCTCCCTCTTCTGCTACTGCCTCGGCCTGTTCCTTCGCCTCGGGAGGAACGTTGGCACCTGCCGCCCACCAAACAGAGGATGTGCCACCGACACCACCACCTGGGTCACCAAGCATCTCCACCTTGTCACACGGCAGCGTTCAGCTCTCCATCTCACAAACCTTGGAGAGAAAGCGTAAATTCCCACCTAGCCACCCTCGAGCCTTGGGCCTTGGCTGTCCCACAGTATGTTGTTCCCAGCCGCCACTACTTCTCCAAGACAGCCGTGCCTTCCCTGCACAACCAAGTATCCGATAAAATCAAGTGTTCACTGCGCAACGCCATCAGTGGCAAGGTCCACCTAACCACAGATACGTGGACCAGTAAGCATGGCCAGGGACGCTATATCTAACTGCACACTGGGTAAATGCAGTGGCGGCTGGGCCCCAGGTGGAGAGTTCCTTGGTGCACGTCCTTCGCCGCCAAGGATCGCAGGGCTTCATTCTTTGCCTCCTGTAGCCTCCTCCTCCTACTCGTCTTCTTCCTCCTCTGCTTCCACCAGCTCATCCAGCCCGCCACACACCTTCACCACCAACTTCAGCACAGCCCGCGGTAAACGTCAGCAGGCCATTCTGAAACTTATATGTTTGGGGGACAGGCCCCACACCGCGCAGGAGTTGTGGCGGGGTATTGAACAACAGACTGACGAGTGGTTTCTGCCGGTGGGCCTCAAGCCCGGCCTGTGGTGTGCGATAATGGGCGAAATCTCGTCGCAGCTCTGGGACTAGCCGGTTTGACGCACATCCCTTGCCTGGCGCATGTGCTGAATTTGGTGGTGCAGAAGTTCATTCTCAACTACCCCGACATGTCAGAGCTGCTGCATAAAGTGCGGGCCGTCTGTGCGCGCTTCCGGCGTTCACATCCTGACGCTGCTCGCCTGTCTGCGCTACAGCGGGACTTCAGCCTTTCCGCTCCCCGCCTTATATGCGACGTGCCCACCAGGTGGAACTCCACCTTGCACATGCTGGAGAGACTGTGCGAGCAGCAGCAGGCCATAGTGGAGTTTCAGCTGCAGCACACACGCGTCAGTCGCACTGCGGAACAGCACCACTTCACCACCAATGATTGGGCCTCCATGCGAGACCTGTGTGCCCTGTTGCGCTGTTGCGCTGCTTCGAGTACTCCACCAACATGGCCAGTGGCGATGACAACGTAATCAGAGTTACAATACCACTTCTATGTCTCCTTGAGAAAACTCTTAGGGCGATGATGGAAGAGGAGGTGGCCCAGGAGGCAGCATTTCACTAACAAGGTTGAACAGTACGTCTGCTTACTCCTCCACGTACTGACTGATGGTTCGGCCCCATTCAACTTCTGGGTCTCCAAATTGTCCACGTGGCCAGAGTTAGCCTTTTATGCCTTGGAGGTGCTGGCCTCAGCACGGCAGGGGGCGTCATTACTGACAAAAGCAGCCGCCTGTCCACAGCCAACGTGGACAAGCTGACGTTCATAAAAATGAACCAGGCATGGATCCCACAGGACCTGTGCCTCCCTTGTGCAGAATAGACATTTATAACTGCCTCCCCCTCAACCATGTATTCTTGTACTTCGGGGCACTTCTTTATTGAATCCTCATTTTTTTAACTTTACCATGAACTTGCGGTGCAACCCAAAGTTGAATGAACCTCTCTTCTGTCTGGGTGCTGGGGCCGAAATAACTGAAAGTGGCCTTCTCCAGTGGTGGGTGATATGACGCCTTAATCCTTGCTGTGAGACCTCTCTCCTCTGTCTGGGTGCTGGGCCGAAATAACTGAAAGTGGCCTTCTCCAGTGGTGGGTGATATGACGCATGATTCCTTGCTGTGGGACCTCTCTCCTCTGTCTGGGTGCCTGGCCTAAATAACTGAAAGTGGCCTTCTCTAGTGGTGGGTGATATGACGCCTTAGTCGTTGCTGTCGGACCTCTCTCCTCTGTCTGGGTGCTGGGCCGAAATAACTGAAAGTGGCCTTCTCCAGTGGTGGGTGATATGACGCATGATTCCTTGCTGTGGGACCTCTCTCCTCTGTCTGGGTGCTGGGTCCGAAATAACTGAAAGTGGCCTTCTCTAGTGGTGGGTGATATGACGCATGATTCCTTGCTGTGGGACCTCCCTCCTCAGTCTGGGTGCCTGGCCTAAATAACTGAAAGTGGCCTTCTCCAGTGGTGGGTGATATGATGCCTTATTCCTTGCTGTGGGACCTCTCTTCTCTGTCTGGGTGCTGGGCCGAAATAACTGAAAGTGGCCTTCTCCAGTGGTGGGTGATATGACGCATGATTCCTTGCTGTGGACCTCTCTCTCTGTCTGGGTGCTGGGTCCGAAATAACTGAAAGTGACCTTCTCTAGTGGTGGGTGATATGATGCATGATTCCTTGCTGTGGGACCTCTCTCCTCGGTCTGGATGCCTGGCCTAAATAACTGAAAGTGGCCTTCTCCAGTGGTAGGTGATATGACGCCTATTCCTTGCTGTGGGACCTCTCTCCTCTACCTGGGTGCTGGGCCGAAATAACTGAAAGTGGCCTTCTCCAGTGGTGGGTGATATGACGCATGGTTCCTTGCTGTGGGACCTCTCTCCTCTTTCTGGGTGCTGGTTCCGAAATAACTGAAAGTGGCCTTCTCCAGTGGTGGGTGATATGACGCATGATTCCTTGCTGTGGGACCTCTCTCCTCTGTCTGGGTGCCTGGGTCCGAAATAACTGAAAGTGGCCTTCTCTAGTGGTGGGTGATATGACGCCTGAGTCCTTGCTGTCGGACCTCTCGTCCTCAGTCTGGGTGCCTAGCCTAAATAACTGAAAGTGGCCTTCTCCAGTGGTGGGTGATATGACGCATGATTCCTTGCTGTGGGACCTCTCCTCTGTCTGGGTGCTGGGCCGAAATAACTGAAAGTGGCCTTCTCCAGTGGTGGGTGATATGACGCATGATTCCTTGCCGTGGGACCTCTCTACTCTGTCTGGGTGCTGGGTCCTAAATAACTGAAAGTGGCCTTCTCCAGTGGTGGGTGATATGATGCATGATTCCTTGCTGTGGGACCTCTCTCTCGGTCTGGGTGCCTGGCCTAAATAACTGAAAGTGGCCTTTTCCAGTGGTGGGTGATATGACGCATGATTCCTTGCTGTGGGACCTCTCTCCTCTGTCTGGGTGCTGGGTCCGAAATAACTGAAAGTGACCTTCTCTAGTGGTGGGTGATATGATGCATGATTCCTTGCTGTGGGACCTCTCTCCTCGGTCTGGATGCCTGGCCTAAATAACTGAAAGTGGCCTTCTCCAGTGGTAGGTGATATGACGCCTTATTCCTTGCTGTGGGACCTCTCTCCTCTACCTGGGTGCTGGGCCGAAATAACTGAAAGTGGCCTTCTCCAGTGGTGGGTGATATGACGCATGGTTCCTTGCTGTGGGACCTCTCTCCTCTTTCTGGGTGCTGGTTCGAAATAACTGAAAGTGGCCTTCTCCAGTGGTGGGTGATATGACGCATGATTCCTTGCTGTGGGACCTCTCCTCTGTCTGGGTGCTGGGTCCGAAATAACTGAAAGTGGCCTTCTCAGTGGTGGGTGATATGACACATGATTCCTTGCTGTGGGACCTCCGTCCTCAGTCTGGGTGCCTGGCCTAAATAACTGAAAGTGGCCTTCTCCAGTGGTGGGTGATATGTCGCCTTATTCCTTGCTGTGGGACCTCTCTCCTCTGTCTGGGTGCTGGGCCGAAATAACTGAAAGTGGCCTTCTCCAGTGGTGGGTGATATGACGCATGATTCCTTGCCGTGGGGCCTCTCTACTCTGTCTGGGTGCTGGGTCCTAAATAACTGAAAGTGGCCTTCTCTAGTGGTGGGTGATATGACGCATGATTCCTTCCTGTGGGACCTCTCTCCTCGGTCTGGGTGCCTGGCCTAAATAACTGAAAGTGGCCTTTTCCAGTGGTGGGTGATATGACGCATGATTCCTTGCTGTGGGACCTCTCTCCTCTGTCTGGGTGCTGGGTCCGAAATAACTGAAAGTGACCTTCTCTAGTGGTGGGTGATATGATGCATGATTCCTTGCTGTGGGACCTCTCTCCTCGGTCTGGATGCCTGGCCTAAATAACTGAAAGTGGCCTTCTCCAGTGGTAGGTGATATGACGCCTTATTCCTTGCTGTGGGACCTCTCTCCTCTACCTGGGTGCTGGGCCGAAATAACTGAAAGTGGCCTTCTCCAGTGGTGGGTGATATGACGCATGGTTCCTTGCTGTGGGACCTCTCTCCTCTTTCTGGGTGCTGGTTCCGAAATAACTGAAAGTGGCCTTCTCCAGTGGTGGGTGATATGACGCATGATTCCTTGCTGTGGGACCTCTCTCCTCTGTCTGGGTGCTGGGTCCGAAATAACTGAAAGTGGCCTTCTCTAGTGGTGGGTGATATGACACATGATTCCTTGCTGTGGGACCTCCGTCCTCAGTCTGGGTGCCTGGCCTAAATAACTGAAAGTGGCCTTCTCCAGTGGTGGGTGATATGTCGCCTTATTCCTTGCTGTGGGACCTCTCTCCTCTGTCTGGGTGCTGGGCCGAAATAACTGAAAGTGGCCTTCTCCAGTGGTGGGTGATATGACGCATGATTCCTTGCCGTGGGGCCTCTCTACTCTGTCTGGGTGCTGGGTCCTAAATAACTGAAAGTGGCCTTCTCTAGTGGTGGGTGATATGACGCATGATTCCTTCCTGTGGGACCTCTCTCCTCGGTCTGGGTGCCTGGCCTAAATAACTGAAAGTGGCCTTTTCCAGTGGTGGGTGATATGACGCATGATTCCTTGCTGTGGGACCTCTCTCCAATTGATATTGGTTAATTTTTATTTATTTTATTTTATTTTAATTCATTTCCCTATCCACATTTGTTTGCAGGGGATTTACTTACATTTTGCTGCCTTTTGCAGCCCTCTAGCCCTTTCTTGGACTATTTTACAGCCTTTTTAGTGCCTAAAAGTTCGGGTCCCCATTGACTTCAATGGGGTTCGAGTTCGGGATATAGTTCGGGTCAAGTTCGGATCCCGAACCCAAACATTTTCGGGAAGTTCGGCCGAACTTCCCAAACCCGAACTTCCAGGTGTTCGCTCATCTCTAGCAGCTATCCTATAAGTCAGTGTTCAACCGAGTCTCAAGGGTTGAACATTGACTTATAGCATAGCTTCCTTACATCTGGTGTGGCCAATCTAAGAATCAAAGACCCAGACACTTTGCTGGTTAAAGGATTCTCTGCTGGGCAACACCCGTAGAGTCAATTTTATTAGTTGCACATTGTGGATCTTTAACCATCAATTTTAATATGTCCAATCACAAGTATTTACTAAAACAACCAATCAGAAGCATAATGGTATGGAAAAATACATCTATACATATAAACATGGCTCAGAATACTGCAAAAAGTCCCTGTATATATTTCATAATGTCAGAGGCAAGCACTTCCCTATTTGTGGTGTCTGTCTAACTTCTTTCAAGAGAACAAAACAAACTATATTTCTTGATTCAGCTCAAAAATACAAGTTCTTCATAGATATTGTATCAGTCAAAGACATTTAAGTATAAGACCCAAAAATTGAGAATATTTGACAATGACCGTAAGTACAATTAGCACAATTCATGTTTATTAACCACTTAATTTCTTTCACAATTGTTACAATGGATCCGCAGAAAAACAGATGCAATATTGACATCACTCAGACGTCATCTGGATTTTTTGTGGATCGCAAAATACATATGGTTGTGTGAGTGCACCCTTAATTTGTAAACAATGATAGGCAGTGAAGATACTATAGGTGTTTGCACAGATTCTAAATGAAGTTAGACTTTGAGTTGAACTATATAGCCTTTTTATTCAATTACCCCTTTTTTTATTTAGATCAAATTCACTTTATTAAATTTATTATATTTTTCAGTATTTATATTCAGGAAATTACCATATTAAAATACACATTATGTTTCCTAGTTACATTATTTATTTAAAACACATCGTTCATACCAAAGTAATTTATATACATTTTCGTTGTTTAAAGAACCCCTGGCAGCATCATGCCTTACATAATAGCAAAGCAATTTAGTAATACTATATGAAAATCACATGGAAAATTCTAGGAAATTACATGAAAATTTGGTCTGTCTTGGATTCATCGAGACATTGTGGGAGGAAACATTAGGAGGTGACAACATGGGGATGATGGAGGGTGTAGTGGGTGGGTCTTGAGCCCAGAGAAGAATGTAGTAAGTGTTTACATTTCTGGCTGATCATATCACTTTGGGAAGTGTTGCGGCTGCAGCTCATCTACAACCACAACATGGATGTTGGGGTTGTAAATAATAGAGGGCAGCATGAGCATGGATTTTAAAGTAAAAACTCAGGAAGTATATATATATATATATATATATATATATATACACACACACACAAGAGGTGATGTTCAGTTCACCTCCATTTCCTTCTATAGTGACCTTTGGACATATCACAGAGCGTGTCTAGAAAACAGTCGCATAGAAGTCAATACTAGTCCCCTCCAGTCTGCTGTGCCTAAGAGCCATGGTGGCTGCTGTGAAGCATAGCCCTAAATGCTGTTAGCAACAACCCAGACTAGATGGCAGTCCCCACAATCACGTTCAGAAAATAGAATACAAATCCAAAATCAGAAATTAAAATAAAATTTAAAAAAGTAATGTCACTTTTTTAAGATAAAATGTTACAATGTATTGGTATTTTATTCATTAGAATATATCAAATTTAGTACCAGGGTTCAAGCACTGGCCAAAACTGTTTTACATTTTGGGGCAAGGGATATATAGAAAAAAATCAAGAACAGTGTTATATTCATGAAAATAAAAAAAATAAAAAGAATAGAAATTGCATGAAAACATATATATGATGTTCTACAGCGTACAGATGTTGATGACCTATATATGTATAGCACAGTCGACGGAGCTGCCTGTCTCCGGTGTCTGCTACACTGTATAAAACTGAAAATGCTGATCTGTGGTGGATAAGTCATCAGTATCTGTAGCTCAGAGAACCTCTTTAATATTTCTAATGTAGGTTAGAAAGAGCAAGACACTTTCTGATTGGTTGCATACAGCATTTTCAGCTCCCGTTTTCCTTATGATTTGCTGTACTATTTCTAACAACATTGGAAAACCACAAGCCACAGATCATCAATGAATTGATTTTTCTCTTTCATGAAATTATTTGCTTGAGTGTCAAGGTAAGGGGTGGTTCATTTTTCATAACCTGATCAAATTAAATGGAGAAGGATGGACAAAGAGAGGGATAAAAGACATATGGTATACGAAGCAAGTACAATTTTAATTGCATTTCTGTATTAGTCTTAGTTATATTGTATAAAGCTTTAACCAAACTTTACCAGACTAAAAGAATGTAGGTTATTGGGATTTTCGAAAAAAAAATGCCTTTCCTTATTTTAGTATTGATTTGTGATAGGTGGAAGTCCGATGAACGGGACCCTCATTGACTAGCAGTACAAAGCATAGTACATCAATATTATTTTTCTGAAAATTCCCATTAAAGGGGCATCTGTCGGCAGGTTTGTAGCTATGACACTGGCTGAACTGTTGCATGTTCCCTTTGCAGCTGAAGACATCTGTGTGCGTCCAATGTTCATATGTGCCGGGATTGCTATGAAAAATGGTTTAACATATCCAAATGAGCCTCTAGAAGCAAGGGTGGCATTGCCGTTACACCTAGAGACTTAAAGAGAACCTGTCACCAGGAAATTCACTGATATACCAGGCATGCTGTCTTGTAGGGCTCACCCTGCTGAATGTAATGATACCTCTCACTTGGTGATCTGTTGCTTTATCGTGGAGAAAAAGTACTTTTAATCAATATGCTAATGAGCTGATTTGAGTCCAGCGTTTTTTCTATTCAGAGCTGTAGCCCCTCCCCTATTCACTTTTTCAGCTGTAAAAGGGGCGTGGTTTAAAAAACTGACCTGCATTATAGCCAATACAAGCCTTGCTACCTTTCACTTTAAAGCCTAACTGCCATACCCACGGTGACATGTCCCTTATCAGCAATCATGTGTTTATCACCCCATGAACAAAGTAGCCCTTATTATAATTAGTAACTTCAATAGTATATTCCTCCCCCTTTTTTTTACCTCAGACATATAATACCTTAGCATTCCCTGTTATTCATTTCCCGCCAATTATTAAATTAAATGAAGGATGTAATAAACCACGCCCATTTTACATCTGAAGAAGTGAATAGGGGCGGGGCTACAGCTCTGAATAGAAAAAATGCTGGACTCATATCAACTACTGGACTCAAATCAGCTCATTAGCATATGGAATAAATGTACCTTTTCTCCAAAGTAAAGCAACAGATCACCAAGTGAGAGGTATCATTATATTCAGCAGAGTGAGCCCTACAAGGCAGCATGCCTGGTTTATCAGGGAATTTCCTGATGACAGGTTCCCTTTAACTATCTTTATAACTGCCACAACCTTTGATTGACAGGGCAAGGCAGTGAAAACATGATCAGGCCTTGCCCTGCTTTCTCCTAAAGTCAATGAAAATGCAGATTATAGGAAGAGCAGAGCCTATGGGTGTGACAGCAACACCCATTGCTCCTAGAGGCTCATTTGCATATATTAAAACAATTTTTTCATCAATGCAGGCACATATCAAAATGGGGCCAATACAGATGCCTATAGCTGCCAAACGCCCATGCAGCAAGTCAGCAAGTTTCATAGGTACAAACCTGCTGACAGATGTCCTTTAACATAAGGTTTTTATCGTTATAGAACCTGAAGGTTCTTGAAAAGGACTGGGAGATGTGGACTACAGATCATCCTTAATAGATATGAGATGTCGTCAGACTTTTCACTAACGCTTCTGCATTTTTAAGGCTTGAGTTGAAAGCCATCAATGTGCAAGAGTAACACTCTATAAATCAATGATTAGATCCTTTGGGAATCCCTTGAACTGCTTGCATTTAGAAATATGTGTTACAAGCTGTCCGCTGCTGATTTTAACAATTGATTGCATTCATAGGCAGAATAGCAATATGACTCTTGATTAATAAACAGAAAATAACATAATGGCAGCCAAATTGAGAACAGCTAATTTTAGATGTTGTTGCGTGTTTTTACTAATATACCCATAATAAGTAGTATTTTGTTCAATTAGTAAGTGGGTAGGTTGTTTTATGTTCTTGAAGAAGTACTGTCACGGTAGTTTAGAGAAGGGAGGAACAGCAAAAAAAATAACAGACTAGGCCCCAAAGCTAGGAAACGGGCACACGGAAAGGCACAGAAGGAAATGAACGCCATTTGGGTTTTGAAAGACAGATTTCACTGGGATAATTTTAAGTTGCCACGTCACATTTGAAGATGCACCCCTAGAGTAGAAACTACAAAAATGAGCCCATTTTGGAAACTACAGGATAAGGTGGCAGTTTTTGTTCTTTACAATGTTCATCTGACAGGTTAGATCATGTAGTATTTTTAAGTTTTACACAATAACAGCATTTTTTAAACAAGAAGAAATCATGTTTTAGTGTCTCCATATTGTAATAGCCATAGTTTTTTTTTTACTTTTTGGGCGATTGTCTTAAGCAGGATCTCATTTTTTGTGGGATGAGATGACGTTTTAATTGGTATGATTTTGGGGTGTGTATAACTTTTTGATCACTTGGTATTACACTTTTTGTTATGTAAGGTTACAAAAAATAGCTTTTTTTTTTACACCGTTTTAATTTTTATTTTTTCATGGTATTCACCTGAAGGGTTAGTCCTTGTGATATTTTTATACAACTGTTTTTTATGAATGTGGCAATACCTAATATGTATACTTTTTTTTTATTTATTTAAGTTTTACACAGTAATGGCATTTTTTAAACAAAAAAAAAATCATGTTTTAGTGTCCCAATATGTCTGGTTTTCTTTTCTTTTTTACAATTTTTTTTTACAATTTTATGTGTTTTATTTTGGGAAATTGTATTTATTTTTATTATAAAAACACATATTTTTTTTTACTTTTTTATACTTTTTATTTTTGCCCCACTCTGGGACTTCTGGGGTCTGATTCCCTCTGCAATGCATTACAATACAACCTGTATTGTAATGCATTGGCTGTCAACTTTTATGCTGACAGCCTGCCTGTTAGACCCAGCCTAAGGGCTGGATCTCACAGGCTTCCGTAGAAGGCAAGCTCCGGTGCCTATGGAAGGCACCAGGCTTGCCTTCTCTGCCATTGGGTCCCTGCCAATGCAGCAGGGGGACCCGATGGGGAAGCGGAGCACACCCGTACCCTCTTTAAACCCTCTGTATACAACACGCCATCATCGGCGTATGTAGCCGGTCCCTGCCGCTGATCGGGCGGGTGCAGGTCCTGCATCCACTCGATCAGCCTGCTGTACATGTACGTCACTGGTCCTTAGGTCATGTCAAACTGTGACGTACATGTACGGCAAGGGTCCTTAAGAGGTTAACAATGGAAAAGGATTATACAGTGCGGTCTTCATTACTAAATGAAAGACAGCTGTGGGCTAATTGGCCACGCTGTTCTTCACCACAGCATGGCCGCAACCAGCCTACAACAAAGCCGCTCCTTGTGGTCGTACCCTAAGGCCCCTTTCACATGAGCGAGGATTCCGCGCTGGTTCAATGCTTGATGTGAACGCATTGCGCCCGCATGGAATCTGGACTCATTCATCTCAATGGGTCTGTGTACATGAGCGTTGGTTTTCTCGAATCACTTGCGTGAAAATCGCAGCATGTTCTATATTCTGTGATTTTCACGCAATGCTGGCCCCACAGAAGTGAATGGGGCTTCATGAAAATCGCATTGCATTCGTGTGCGGATGTGATGCGTTTTTCACTGATGCTTGCTAAGAGATGTTGTTTGTAAACATTCAGTTTTTCATCACGCGTGTGAAAAACGCATTAAATCGCATTGTACCCACGTGATAAAAACGAAACAACTGAACATGATCGCAAACAAAACTCAATATACTTGCTTGCAAAATCATGCAGTTTTTATTGAACGCATTAGCAACGCATCAGGACCTAATCCGCTCACACTCGTCTGCAAGGGACCTAAGGCCTGGGTATGCCTGATTTATAGCGATTCTTGATTAATTAATTCAGAACAAATCAGACTTCTTGGCTAACTTCTGGGAAGTTGCCAAATCAAATTTTTCTAAACTTTTCTCATCTCTTTCTACAGAGCTATGTGTTTTTGTTTTTTTGCAGGATGAGCTGCAGTTTATATTAATACAATTTTAGGATACATGTGACTTTTTGATAACTTTTTCCTTTTTGTTCTCAAGGATGATGTGACCTAGAACTGCAACTCAGGCATTTTTTCCATTAGCCGGTGCTGGTTTGAAAAATGTATAATAATTGCTATGGTACAGCCCCTTTAATAAATTTAGTGCAGAATTTTGGCATAGGTAACTCTCCCCCAAACACTTTACTACTGGGAAACACTTTGTTATGTAATGTAGTTAATGGCATTTCTTGTACTATGACACCATTGTTTGCACAAAAGGTTGCTTTAGCAGCAATCACCGGGTAGAAATTTGAGATGATCATATCAGCTTACATTATGTCAGACTAAGTCAGCACTGTTTTGACAATGCACATAATTATAAATGGATCTACCTATTGTGAAACAATGTAAGGATCAACATGTTGGATCCCTGGTAACCGACATCCAGTATAAATTATGCATGTCATGACAGCACAGAAGTGTAAGAGCTGCAACATGATATGGACGTTCCAAAGCTAATAATACATTGAAAAGTATACTGAAGAAATGCAAACCACACATTATTAATAATTGATAGATGTTCATCCCTGTGTTCTGTCATTCGTCACTCCTCCGACATGTCTCCCTGGTATTATTTCATCAAAACTACAGACAAATATTGCAGATTGTTGTCTTGTGTTACAGGACACTACATAATCAAGCTTTTAAAGTGTTTCAATGGGGATTAGAAGACCCCCATTCAAAAATCACAATGTTAGGGAATGATGAGTTATTAGTTGAGGTCCAGGTTCAGGACCCTATCCTCTAAGACAGGGATGCTCAACCTGCGGCCCTCCAGCTGTTGTAAAACTACAACTCCCACAATACCCTTCTGTAGGATGATAGCTGTAGGCTCACAGGGAATGATGGGAGTTGTAGTTTTGCAACAGCTGGAGGGCCACAGGTTGAGCATGACTGCTCCAAGATAACGCAAAAAGAAGCTTAAAAAGTGTGTTTTCTCTATTTCTGAATGACCTAGCATGCTTGTATATTGACAGCCAATTATTTTAAGCATAGAAAATGTAAAGTGTGTGTATGTATATATATTTATATTCATTTGTTTCAGAGTTAAAATTGAGAAATAGGTAAAGAAATGTTGATATTTACCAGAAGCTCAGTCATGTTACCTTCCTCTTCCAACAGATACAACATTTGTATAAGCATTTTTTGGTGGTCACCCAGACAGAAAGTAAGACGTTGCTAGGCAACATATACTTACACAACCTACAGAGAACACAAAGCCACAGTAATACAAATAAGATTCAGCAAATAAAATGCTAATTTAACTATATTTAGTTTCAAGAGTTTTGCTTTAATTCAATCTAAACTTTGAAGAAAAGCTAAAATAACATGTCTTTATTAATGCGCATATGCAAAAATTCTGACTTATTGTGCACCACAATTGAACTGAACCCTGCCTTAGCCATCTAGTTGGCGGTGTAAAGCTATACAACAGTGTCTGGGGTTATACAGTCTACAATTTAGACAGGAATAGTAAATCTGCCTGGTATTGTTTATTTTTATTTTATAAGCTTATTAAATACTTGTATAATATGTTAGCAGACAAACAGTCTGGGTTTTATTATGCCTTATTATAAATAATAGAGTTTTTAGTGAATACATGAATTTCATATGAATAATCTGAATTTGATTTAGCTGCTACTTGGCCTTGTAGAATACATGATAATTTTACTATAATTGCCATGTAATCTGAAATGAATAAATAATATGAAGTATCTGCAGTATATAATTAGATGTCAATAATACCCATTGATAGCAGTAATAATTGCTGGATAGTGTTGAGCGAACCTGAACTGTAAAATTTGGGTCTGTACCGAACTTTGCGAGTTCGGGTACCCGTACCAGAACCTGAACTTTGCGGAAAAGTTTAGGTTTAAGTTCAGCATTAGGGCATTTAATAAAGCTTTTGAAAGGCTGCAGGGCATCAAAGCCATGCCTAGTAATGGCTTGGCTTTGATTGGACGGTGACCCAGCCTCTATATAAGATGGATCACGTGTAGCACCGCCCATCAGCTCTAAATAGTGCAGGGACATGAAGCAGGCAGCTGAAGCAAGAGAGAGTGTTAGGAAACTGGCTATTTGTTTTTTGGGTGACCTTTAATGATTTTTTGTGGGTGCAATACACCAGCTTTGCACCCCCGACATAGAAATATAGTAATTAATCTGGCTGCTAATTCTGTGGGTGACCTATAGTGATTTTTTGTGGGTGCAGTGCACCATTTTTGTACCCCTGACACAAAAATATAATAGTTAATCCATCTGTTAGTTCGATGGGTGACATATACCCATTTTTGGTGTGAGATGCACTGTACTTTATATGTGACAGGGAAATTAATATAGTTAATCTGACTGCTAGTTCGGCCGGTAACATATACCCATTTCTGGTGTGAGATACACTTGCACTGCATATGTGACAGGGAAATTAAAATAGTTAATCCGTCTGTTAGTATGGTGGATGTCATATTCCCCTTTTTGGTGTGAGGTACACCTGCACTGCAAACATGACAGGGAAATTAATACAGTTAATCTGTCTGTTAGTTCGATGGGTAACCTCAAAGAATGAGGAGAGCATAAAATACGGGATTTGGCCCTGGTCATTGCAGGGAGAGGACGTGGTCGATCTGTGCCAGCTACACGCCCAAATGAAACACCTTCCTCAGGTGAACGTAGGCAACAGGACATTCAGCGTCATTTTGTAAGCCTGAATACTGGTGTACAAATGGTGAGGCCAGAACAAGTAGAGGCGGTAGTAGATTGGATGGCTGACAATGCTTCCAGTTCCTTCACATTGTCTCCCACCCGGTCTCCTGCTGAAACCGCAGAGTTGGCACCTGCAGCCCATGGGCATCTGTCTTTCACCTCAGCTTCTTGCAAATCAGCCAAGAAGTCTTAGCCCCAAGTCATGTAGCAGTCTCTTATGCTTTTTGATGACTCTGCTGGCAGATTTTTCGTGGGCCATCCACCTAGCCCTGCCCTTGAAGTGGAAGAGATTAAGTGCACTGATTGTCACATTGTCTCCAACCTTGTCTCCTGCTGAAACCGCAGAGTTGGCACCTGCAAACCATGGGCATCTGTCTTTCACCTTAGCCCCTTGCAAATCAGCCAAGAAGTCTGAGCCCCAAGTTATGTAGCAGTCTCTTATGCTTTTTGATGACTCTGCTGGCGGAGTTTCCATGTGCCATCCATCTATCCCTGCCCTAGAGGTGGAAGGGATTAAGTGCACTGATGCCCAACCACTTATGTTTCAGGATGTGGACATGGGAGGACCACTGCAACATGTCTCTGATGATGATGACAAAACACTGGTGTCAACTGCTGCTGCTTTCTGCCATGTGCAGACCAGCAAGAAGGACAGGGGTGAAGAGTGGGTGGAAGATGATGTGTTCCTAGACCCCACATGGAATTAAGGTCATCAGTGATGTGTGCGGTTCGGAAGAAGAGATGGTGGTCACCCAGGGCCAGCCGCACAGCAAAAAAAGGAGAAGGGTGCAAAAGCAGAGTTGTTGTACCCTAGCCAGTATGCCTGCTACTGCCCACTGCACCCATTAACTGAGAACACCAAGGAGATCCCTGGCATGGCATTTCTTCAGACAATGTGCTGACGACAAGAGGCGAGTGGTTTGCACGCTGTGCAATCAGAGCCTGAAGCGAGGCATACATGTTTTAAACCTGCGCACCACCTGCATGACCAGGCGTCTAAATGCAAAGCACAAGCTGCAGTAGAGTAAACACCTGAAAAACGACAAAAGATCTCAGGCTTCTCTTGCTCCCTCTTCTGCTGCGGCCTCGACCTCTTCCTCCCCCTCTGAAGTGACGGTGGCACCTGCCACCCCGCAAACAAAGGAAGTGGCAGCAACACCTCCACCACCGTCACCCAGCATGTCCACACTGTCCAATGGAAGCTTTCAGCTGTCCATACCCAATACACTGCAGAGAAAGAGGAAGTATCCTCCTGCCCAGCCTCGATACCTGGCCCTGAATGCCAGCATTTCATAATTCTAACTAGTCAGATGTGCACGACTGAAAAGGAGGTTGCCACCCCTCCAACACATACTAAACAGAAACACAAGGGGGGGTCAGTCAGCACGTCCCTGTATGCAGGTGCACGTAGCTATGGCAGTTATACATACAAACAAAAAAATGCAACAGCACTCTGCATCCAGAACTCTGCCCAAGATAGAAGCTATAAGAGGACATTAGTGTACGTTTTGATCAAAAGGTAATAAGCCACTCGCCACGCCAAGGCTGTCCCGTGAGTGGTCCTAACGCTAAATCTGACCTGTTATGGGCCATGACAGCCACATAAAATCCTCCTAACGCTGAATCTTACCTGTTATGGGCCATGACAGCCACATAAAATCCAGGGAGTGTGGGCCCAGCATGCATGCTGGGATAAACCATACTTATTAACCCTTTCTGGTGCTGTAACAGCCTCCATTAGATCCAGGGATGCAGGTACCAACATGCATGCTGAGCCCACTGTGCACTCCTGTTATACACTATCTGTATTATAAATATAAATATCTAGCTAACTATCTAATGTAATGTGACACAGTAAAGCACAGAGCACAGCAATAACACTGCTGTTTATCAGTGAGGTGGGATAGATTCTCACTAACACAGATTTAGACAGATTTGTGAACAATATTTGAGAGTTTTGTGTATGTAGAAAATGTTTCCAACCTTTGAGTTCAGCTCATGCAAAACGGGAGCAAAACTGAAAGTGTTGCATTTATATTTTTGATCAGTGTATATGTTGTGGAGCTGTTTGGCTGGGCAGATATTTTGTAGATGTTGGGATGAACAAGAAAGCTTCAGCTGCAAAGCATTGGAACTGAAGCAGCAGGGATCTGTAAGATGAGTTGACTAGTTTTATTATTTTAAATGGCCCTGATTAACTATTTAAAGACATTTTACTCATTTCTACAGTTTTTTTTCATACTTTAATAATTTGATACTTTTATAAGTGTAAATGGATTGCAAGGTTGACAGTTCAATGTTAGTCTGTTTGAAATATACCCATATTTATTGATGTTATTTGCTATTTTATAGCTATTTTATGAGAAATATCACACAGAAATATAGCGTCTTTAATGCATACATTGTCATTTTTGTTTTGTCTAATCTGAAACCTTACGGACTATAAAACCTCCAAAGTTAATTCAAATAAAAGCGTTGCTGTTGATATACTACCTATACATGAACTGAAATTACATTATCATTGAATTTTATTTATTAAAAATACTAACTGTTCAAAATGAACTTGAATATAATATTACATATACCAATTGATGTTTAGCCATAATGTTATAGTTGCAGTGTCCCTGTGAATGAGATACATGTCTGCTCTCCTTCAGAATGGTGTCCTTCTCAGTTTCTTGTTCTCAGAACAGAAAAACATCAATAATATTTGAATGAATTACTTGAGAAAGATGGAAATTCTTTTTAGAGTACATTAGCAATGAGTTGAAAAGGTTTCTCCCCCCCCCCCCTGATATCTAAAGGATTGATAAATGATGCAATGGTAGTAAGTCACTTTCAATGAAAATTACAATATGATAAAATATATATATATATATATATATATATATATATATATATATAGAGTTTCTTTTTTAGTTTATTATTTATTTACTTATTATTTTCTCAAAGGTAGAGGAGCTGTATCATATGTCTCTATGTTCCGTAAAATGGGGTATGTACTTCGTAGTGGGGAGTCTGACGCAAAGGAAAAGCAGTAAAAGCTGTTTCAGGCCTGGTAATCTATATTACATGGTCATCTGATTGTTTGATTGACTTTCATGTAAAACATAATTTCTCCTGCAGCGACTACTGCAGGAGAAATCTATACAGTAGAGCACAGAATGTTTAAAATTTTATTACGTTCCATGTTCCATAATGCCCAGGATGGATCTATTTTGTTCCATTGTACAACAGATTGTAATTAATACCATTAACAAATAATCGGTCAGAATTCTAGTTTCTTTTTGTTATAAGAAAAAGAATCAGAATAGCAAAGCAGAATACACTGTTGTGTATAGAGATAGAGTAAAGATGAACTGTGTGTCTTAATTCATTAACTTTGAGGCTGGCACTCATCCATGTGTAAATGTCCCACAACTGTTCTAGGGTTACTAAAAAATGTATTAATGCACCAATCAATACATAAAAATAACACCCTAAACGGATGTATATAAGAATTTAAAAAATAAATAAAAAATAAAAAATATAGAATAAGAACAATAAAAAATCAAATTGGTCTCAATCGATAGTCCTCAAATAATGATTATTGTTATAAAGTTCATAAAAGTACGATCCCAATTGAAAGACAGTATGTCTGTGGAAAAATTCGTCAATGACTATCAGTATTCATCATATCCATCCTGTAAAAGTCTAATATCAATGTCCGAAATGTTGTCCACAATCCAAAATATATATGAGTTTGATAACTTATATATTTAATATGTCTCCAGAGTTTCCTCTATATCAGATCTGATTACCACCTTAGATATTTTTTTATGGTATGCAGTCCCATAGATTAAAATAGACTTGATACATAAGGTGCTGTTTAAATTGCTTTTTAAAAAAATCTATATTGTCCAGTTCACAGTAATGCAGGGGTACCGGTTTCTTCTCACCTCCGGTCTGTGGCTGTATTGGGAGAAGTATTTGTCAATATTTCCTGTAGAAGCTGTAATATCACCTTTACGGGTATCTTCTGCCGGCTCGGATCTCGGCGTCTCCTCTAAGAGACCGCGGCAGCCGCGTGACTGTGTTAACGTTGTCCGCAGTCTCAGATCAGACACAAATTTTTCCACAATCGCTAATATGTAGTCAGACCTGCTAAAATGTGAAGTTGCACGTATTGCGCAAAAATATGCCCATAATTAATTGCCGATTTGCGCAATCGTGAATATATCAGACCACTCTATCTGAATATAAAGCTATTGTAATGTTCTGCCATTTTCTCCAGTCTCAGGAAACTTCTAGGAGATTGAAAAATGTAGCAATAATGACCCACGCTTGTATTGCGCGTGCAATGCGCGCATATTACATTGCCGATTTTCGCAATCAAGAAAATAATCGTGAATTCTCAAATTCACAAATTTATGATGAATTTTCGCCCAAATATTCACGAAATATCACTAATTCAAATATTGCCCTGACGTTCATCACTAGGTAAAAAATGGAACATGGTTGATTATTTGAGTTGTGATAATGGGTTAATGAACAGTGTACTCTAAATCCTATATCAATTGCAATGTCAGATTTATGGGTTTAAAATATACATTAGATAAACCCTATCATTCAATAAAAATGCAAACTATATCATTTTAAAATATCTGCTTCTATGACAAATTTGTTCCAGTAAAAAACCTTTTATTTACTTTTTGTAAATATCTATCTATCTATCTATCTATCTATCTATCTATCTATCTATCTATGTATCTATCTATGTCTATCTGTCTGTCTGTCTATATTTATCTGTCTATCTATCTGTCTGTCTATCTATGCTTATCTATCTAAAAAATGCAAAGAGGTAGCACACTCCAGTAATGAAAAAAAGAAACAGAAGTTTATTCACCCATGTGAAGCGATGTTTTGGATCAACCAGAGAGCCTTTTTCAAGAGTCTTTTGCTTGAGAAAGGCTCTACAGTATAGTTGAGCAAAAATGTCGTGTCCATATGGGTGAATAAATTTCTTTTCTTTTGCCTTTTTTTTTTGTTTTGGGCTATAGTCTAGTCCAGTTGGGCTTGTTTGCTCTGGTGTTGCCATTTTTCTATCTATCTATCTATCTATCTATCTATCTATCTATCAATCAGAAAATCTATCTACTTGCCTCTCTACAAAAAGCGTTAACTAATTTACATACATTAGTTTACTCAAAGTATATAGAAGTCGATTGTTAACCACTTGAAGACCACAGGTTTATACCCCCCTTGTGACCAGGCCCTTTTTTACAAATCCGCACTACACTATTTCACCGTTTATTGCTCGGTCATACAACTTACCACCCAAATGAATTTTACCTCCTTTTCTTCACACGAATAGAGCTTTCATTTAGTGGTATTTCATTTTTGCTGACATTTTTACTTTTTTTGATATTAATAAAAATGTAAAGACATTTTTGCCAAAAAATGACATTTTTCACTTTCTGTTGTAATTTTTATTTTTTTTAAAAACATTTCTATATACATTTTTCACAAAATGTATTGTTCTACATGTGTTTGATAAAAAAAAAAAAAATCCAATAAGTGTATATTTATTGGTTTGGGTAAAAGTTATAGCGTTTACAAACTATGGTGCAAAAAAGTGAATTTCCGCATTTTGAAGCAGCTCTGACTTTCTGAGCACCTGTCATGTTTCTTCAGGTGCTAGAATGTCAGAATAGTATAAATACCCCCCAAATGACACCATTTTAGGAAGAAGACATGTATCATGAAGAGTTCATGAAGAGTTCATGTATCATTTCATTTTTTTTCACAAGTTAGAGGAAAATGACACTTTATGAGGAAAAAAATTATAATAAAGTTTCCATTTCTGCTAACTTCTGGCAAAAAAAAATAAAAATCTCAGACGGACTCACTATGCCCCTTAGTGAAAACTTCGGGGTGTCTACTTTCCGAAATGGGGTCATTTTTGGGGTGTGTTTACTGTTCTGGCATTTTGGGCGGGGCTAAATTGTGAGCAGCCATGTAAAACCTAAAGGTACTCGTTGGAATTTGGGCCCCTTTGCGCACCCAGGCTGCAAAAAAGTGTCACACAATGTGCAGATCTGCAAAATGCGGAAAGCACATTGCCGGTGTCTGTGTTTTGCAGATCCGCGGATGCATGGATCCGCGGATCCGTGGATCCGCAAAACACATATGGACATGTGAATGGAGTCTTACAGGGGGGTGATCAGTGACAGGGGGGTGATCAGGGAGTCTATATGGGGTGATCAGGGGTTAGCAAGGGGTAAATAAGTGATGGGGGGGTGTAGTGTGGTGCTTGGTGCTACTTTACAGAGCTACCTGGTCCTCTGGTGGTCGATCCCAGCAAATGGGACCACCAGAGGACCAGTTAGCAGGTATATCAGACGCTGTTAACAAAACAGCGTCTAATATACCTGTTTGATGCTTTTTATTTTAGATCTACAGCCTGCCAGCGATTGATCATCACTGGCAGGCTGTAGTATAACTTCCGAGACGCGATGTGCTGTGAACGTCTCACCTCTCGCGAGATGACGCGCCGCCGCATCAAAGGAGGAACAAGCCTGCCGCCTGGACGCAGCCAAGCGTTAGGCGGTCGGCAGGCGGTTATATAGTAAGGGGTAGACAATTTTCTTATTGTTTGCTAGGAATTTTGCTAAGCTCAGAAAAAGACATTGCAGCTTTGTCATTGGCCCACAAGCAAAAAGGGAGTTTACTGATGAAAAAAAAGTAGAATATTTAAAAAATTCTTGAAGTTGCGATATACGTGATTAAAATTCGCGATTCATATATTCACACCAAACACAAAAAAAACAGGATCCACCATTCACAATAGGTGATATCACAGCTTATCAGCTCCTTCCTGACCTCTTGCACAGGTCACAACGCATGCCTAAAAAACTCTCCCATAGAAGTCTATAAGTCAGCTCCTGTCTATTAGTTCTGTAGTCCATGTAGGAAGTCTTATTGTGTTTTAGGCCTAGTTGGACAGTATGGAAACTGCAGGATTTTTTAAATACAGATAGTGACATGGAAATAATAAAAAAATATATATATATTTTTTGAATATGTGTATCTAACATAAAAATGTGATTTAATAAATAGGTCAATGTCTGATTACACTTTCCCTTTAATTCACACCTTCTTCTACATGCCCAACCACTTGGTGTCTAAAGAACAGTGGAATGACCTACCTTAACAGTGCATGTTGTCCAAGTCAATGTTTTCTAACAATTATTAAACTATAATGCCACCCTTTTCTAGAAATCATGAGATGGATTAATGCGTCTAACAACATAACGTATACCTCAGTCTTTTCATCTATTATAGGATTTAACATACCCTCCATAAACCTTCAGTCCCCCCTCTAAATGACTGTCTGTTAATCCCTGTTTGCATGTGACCTCTATAAAATGATTGTCTTCTCATTTCTTTTCTTTCATAATTCTTCTCTGCTTCCTTTGATGAATATACTTTTGACTGCAGACTGGCAATATGAGGGTAAGATGTCACGAGCTGAAAATCCTAAACATTGCTTGTCTGTTACTCATATTCATTCTTCTTAAAACATTACTCAAAGTCTGCTCACTCGCTTCAATTAGATCCTTTTGATCAGAATTAAGTTCCAATTATATATATATTTTTTTGTATCGATATTTAAAGGGTTTTTCTGAGTGTTTAATACTGATGGCCTAACCTCAGGATAGGTCATAAGTATCTTATTGGTGGGTTACCAGCTCTCGATCAGCTGTTTGAACAAACTGTGGTGTTCTGATGAGTACTACGACCTCTTCCTAGGCCATTGATATCACATTTATCGGTCACATCACCGTGTTGCAGCTCAGTCAAATTCAAGTGGACGGTGTTGTGCTTGGTAAGCTGTGAGAAGGCCGCAGTACTCATCGGAGCGTCACAGCTTCTTCAAATTGCTGATCGACGAGAATGCCAGGAGCTGGACCCCGACCTATCAGATACTAATGATCTACTCTGAGGATAGGTCATCAAAAAATCTTCAAGTCATCAATTTATGCTATTTTGTTTAGTCCTAAATTATCATAATATTCTCCTAGTGATTGTTTAGCTGACCATCTAATGTATATAGAGCCTCTTCACACTGCCCCGATGGCTGATGTTTGGATAGATAATGATCAGGCATGTTGGATTTAAATTGTCCAATTAATTTGTTCTCAGAAGATAAGCCATGGCCAGCGGTATCTGGCAGCGGCATTCTTCCATCTCCCCATTCACTACATGTGTATGCTTGGCCAGACTAAGCATATATATGTATGAGATACTGTAGCTATTGGATGAACATTTTTATGTGTATGCCCAGCTCAAGTATGTCTTTTGAAAACCATTCAATTTACCGATGAAGCAACAAAAACTTTTCAAAATAATTATAATGGCTGTGATTAGTGGCTTTGGATGTTACATGTAACCTCAGTGCTATGTTGTGATGTCGTAGATGTGTGTTGTTTTAATTTTTAGGTGTGTTGACGCCTCTTCATTCAGTGCAAAATTTTTGCAGAATGAGTAAATTGTTTCAAACCATTTTGTGCAGTCATTAAATTACATTGCTCTGTGCAGTGCAGCTCGGATCTCTAAATATCATCTCTATTAAAATTAGCCATACCAGCAACATCGCTTAACTACTTCACATAATGAGTCACTCATTAAGTTAATTAATTCCTTATTTTTTTTTTGCTTGTAGATTGTGAATTGGCCAGATCTGGTCCACCGGCAACTATAGTTGCTATAGATGAAGAAAGCAGGAATGGTAAGCACATTTGGAGAACCGTTTTAATATAGATCTTGATTAAAATGTTAATTTACCTTAAAGCTGTGATCTTAAATGCATGTGACATGAGGTGTTCTTGTTTCCAAGTGGAGTGTTCATTAGCATTTAATATAAGATCTTTTTTTACATTTGGTGCAGCTGTCAGTTCCTCTATGTAGTGAAGGTATCACAAAGACAAGAACACAAATATAATTTTACCATATGTTTCCAATGAGTATTTTAATTATCTAACCTAAAATGAACCTTGTGAAATTATTTTATACCGTAAAGTCTTGCAGGTATAACCTTACGTTTTTTGGGATACAATGCCAAATTTTACTTTTACTCATGTGTCTGAGGAAGCTAGCAATCGGCTGGTAAAACACCTTATGGAGCATGTATATAGTTTGGTTTTAATAAAAAAATACCTTTCTTAAGAACCAGTAGTGCCCTGGAAACTGTCTTTTTTAGTAACTTACAAATCTTTTCTTTTGGAAATAACATACAAAAAGTATAACCCTAATCCCAAATAAATTGGGGAGCTGTGTAAAATGCAAATGAATGCAAATAAAAGCAAAATCCAATGATTTGCAAATCTTTTAGACCTATATTTTATTCACAATAGGACATAGAACACATCAGACATTGAAAGTGAGATATTTTACCATTTCATGAAAACAAAAATTCATTTAGAACTTAATGGCAGCAGCAAATCTAAAAGAAAGTTGGAACAGGGGCAATAAAAGACTGAAAAAGTAAGGGGTACTAAAAAAAAAACTGCTTAAAGAGTAATTTGAAACCAAGTCACATGACTGGGTATAAAAATACTATGTGAGAGAAGCAGACTCTCTCAAAAGCAAAGATGGGCAGAGGTTTACCAATCTGCGAACAACTGAGTCTAAAAATTAGGGAAAAATTTCAGAGAACTGTTCCTCATTTTTTAATTGTAAATACTCGCAATGCCCCTCCCCATCTACAGTACATAAGATTGTTAAAAGATTCAGATAATCTGGAGAAATCCATGTGTGTAAAGGACAAGACCTACTGTCAATACTGGATGCTTATGATCTTCAGGTCCTCAGATGGCACTGCATCAAAAACAGGTATGATTCCTGTACCGGAAATCACTGCATGGGCTTAGGAACACATCCAGAAATGATTGTCTTTGAACACATTCCAATGTGCAATCCACAAATGCAAGTTAACGTTGTGTCATATAAAGAAGAAGCTGTTTGTCAACAGGATCCAAATACGCTTTCATCTTCTCTGGGCCAAAGTTAATTTAAAATGAGACAAGATAGAAAACTGTTATGTGATCAAATTCATGAAAATTTGAAATTCTTTTTGGAAATCAGGGATGCTGTATACTGCAGACTAAAGAGGAGAGTAACTATCCAGCTTGTTATCAGCGCACAGTTCAAAAGCCTGCATCTCTGATGGTATGGGGTTGCATTAGTGTTTAGGAAGTGGGCAGCTTACATATCTGGAAAGGCACTATCAATGCTGAACTGTACATTGAGTTTTTAGAACAACATATGCATTGAGAACCTGATAGCGGCAATTAGTGTTCAGTAAATCGAAGTATCCAAAGTAAACTTTGATCCGAATTTCAGGAAAAATTTGGTTAGTCATGAAACCAAATCTCCTCATGCTTCCTGGTAAGGAATCAATTTTTCCTAAAATGGTGGCTGAAAAAAATAATAATAATACTGACCTCATCCACTTGCTAGCGGATGCTCCCACCTTGATTGAAGAAAACCCACTAAAGGACCTGTGGCAAGCGGGATGACATCACCATGTGATCACGCTGGATGTGCACGGTGACATCATTACTGATGATGTCACCATGTCAAAAAAAACTGCCATACATGCTTTGCACTGCATTTGACAAGTATTAGAGATACTTTTATGCCTTGTGTGACAAGGGATCTTAGCAGAAAGAGTGTGACTTCATAGGAAAGTGGTGTGGATTAAATGCGATAGTGCCTATAAATTGGCATTTTTGGAGTAAAACTAAGTCATCTAATAGGTGGTGTGACCTTAGACTAGATAGTATATAGGTTAATTAGATTTATTATCCAGCAGCCACTATGATAAATCTGGTTCAATTAGAACCTGTCTAATTTTACACTGTCTTACTTTTAGAAAGCATCAGTAGATCTGCCCAATTAACTCCTACAATGTTATCTGTCAATATGATTCTATATAATTTTAACAAGCTAGTTACCACTAATAGAATTTGACATGCCTTAGATATTGTTGGTTGTGTTTGGCATAGAGACATACTTGCAGAAACAATTGTATTGGAGCAAAAATGTTCCATGCCAATGTGTGCATATTCATGGATATTATATTTTGGCAAGGAAATCCAAAGTGCTGCTGCTGAGGTTTAGAAAAAACATACTGCATCCACACAAGGGCTACAAATAATGGTTGGGGTCAGCAACTGGATAGAAAATCTGAGCTATGACATTTTTAATAATTTATGAGCTACAGTACATGGTCACAAAAATAATACCAGCTTGCATTTTATATATTACATATAAAAAAAATACCATTCTAAATGCAAAGCTTTATTTATGTGCACTACGATGTCAGCATTTAGTTATTTAAATAAATGACTCCCCCCCCCCCCCAAAATTAGATCCAATTAAGAAGTATGACAAGTCTCTTTGGAGTTTAGCTACCCTACCAGGTGTCTATTACATATATCAGATGTGTAACATGTCGCCCTGGAGCAATCACTGTAATAAAAGTATAACTTTCCTCCAAGCTTAAGAGCCCATATTCCCTTAGTCTGAACTTGCTTATGGTCTTCTAGATACAAATGGGAATCTGATTTTTCAGTAGGCACATGTTTTAAATTTTTAACGTAACTGCATTTGTGGATTTTTGTCTTGGTACTACAAAATAGACACTTCCCACAACCATATTATGTTCTAATCTACTTTTTGTATCAAAATACATTAGATCATTACAAATATTGTAATCTCACCATATTTGGAATTGATGTCAAAGTAGTAATCAATCAATTTAGATTCTTTTTTCTCACCATCCTCAAAGGGAAACTGTTATATTGACCATGGTCTGATCTGCTGGCAACATGGTATAGAGCAAAAGTAGCTAAACCGACTGGTATGTCATTTTGTGGTAAATGATTCAGTATAACCTATAATTTATTAATTTAAATGCCTGTTCTTTGTAAGCTTAGGAGTCTGGTGTGAGGTCCATCCTTTAAGTGACTGAAAGCTGTCTGTTTATGCACAGTCATATAGAAGAGGCTATCAATCACTGAGCAGGACTGCTCATATGAATTGTGAGCATAGAAAGAGCAAAGACTTAAAGGGATTTTCCAGTTTCCTATGGCATTTTTCAGAATGTTATATACAGTCATGTATGCTCCATACAAGCACACATGACTGTATACTCTCCCACAGCTATCCTAATAAATTCTTCCTGCTGCCCGGGTATCAGTGGAGTAAACATGCCCACCTGTCTTTCTCCATATTCAAAGGCTGCAAGATGGCAGCACCACTTCCTCAGGCTGTTCCTTGGTACCTGTAAATCTGTGAAGGCCCTGAACAACAAATGGACCCATTTGGGGCATGCACAGATGCCGGCAGCAGAGTCCCTTTTAATTTCACATGCGCTAGATTTGTCCATTTGCTACTCAGCATCTGAGAAAAAATACAGGTATCCAGGAGCAACCCAAGGAGGTGGCGACACCATCATGCAGCCCATGGGTGTGGAGGATGAACCCTATGAATTTGTAAAGCGCTGCGGAATATGGTGGCACTATATAAATACATATTATTATTATTATTATTATTATTATTATTATTATTATTATTACAGATGAACATGTTACTCCACTGATACCAAAGCAGCAAGGGCCTTAATTTGGACAGTATACAGTCATGTATGCATTCATGGATCATACTTTTTGAGAAATGCCATGGAAAATTGGCCAACTGCTTTAACTTCATGCTTTCTATGTTTAGAATTAGTATGGATAGGCCTACTCAGTGATTGACCACCATTCCTGTAGGCCTTTGATTGGTTGCAGCAATTAAATGCTGTCCACTTGCAAACAAAGACCAGGAGACCAATGAAATGGCTGACCCGGTTCAGCAGGAGAATAAATATTTTCCAATGTTTTTATTTTTTCTGAATTTAGATAAAATCTTTAGACTAATTTCACATTTTTAAATGATTTTCTTAGCATTTTTAGTGATGTTCATATATGTCCAGAACCAGGTGTTACATTAAAGCCTATTGGGAATGAGGAAATTAACTGCAGACAAACCATTTTTTTATGTTGTCTTTTCATTTGTGTATTTTTTAGCTATGCAGCATGTTGTTAGTAATTTTTTTTAGATATTTCTCAGTAGGCATCTCTACAGGTGTTGAAAAGCACTTAAAAATGAAAAAATGTCACGAACCAGTGGGTGTGAACCCACTGTGCCACGTGTCCTACCTCCTCTAAGGGCGTTGTCTAAGTGAATCCCTCAATCTTCACAGTACCCCTAATGGTGGGGATAGACTTACCCACAAATTTTTTTAGCGAATATCGGCACTTCGCTAATTCGCGAATATTTAGAATATAGCGCTAGAAATTCGCTATTTCAAATATTCGTTTTTTTTTTTTTTAGTTATATTTTTTTCTTTCCCACTTCCCAAAAGTAGTTCTTACCTGTCCTGAGGATTCCTGGCTACTCTAGTCAGTGCCCGTTGCCGCTTCTGCCGACTTCCGTGCTCATGGAGCTCATGGAACGTCTCCATATACTAAAATGTACTGTCAGATTTGAGGAATTACGTTAAAATCGCAATGCAATTAATTCAAGTTATATTAATCGCATTGCGATTACAACTTAGCACTGCTATCTTACATAGGCTAGAATTATAACGAATATGGAATATAGCACTAGCAGTGCTAAGTTGAAATCGCAATGCGATTACTTCAAGTTAAATTAATCGCATTGCGAATTCAACTTAGCACTGCTGCTATATTCCATATTCGTTAACTTCGTTCATTCTAGCAAGCTGACCCATTATAAACCCAGCTCTAAGTTGAAATCGCAATGCGATTAATATAACTTGAATTAATCACATTGCGATTTCAATGTAATTCCTCAAATCAGACAGTACATTTTAGTATATGAAGACGTTCCCATGGTGATGGGGACGCTCCATGAGCACGGAAGTTTATGGTTGGCTTGGTAGAATTAGCGAATAGCGAATATGACGAATGTATTCGTCATATTCCTCAAAACGAAGATAACGAAGTATTCTACATCTTCGTTTTAGCAACCTATTCGTCAACTTCGCTAATTCTAGCAATCAAATAGCAAGGTTGACTATAGAGACAACTGTGTTAAATTCGCTATGCGATTTTTTTTTTTTTTTTTTAATAGAATAATTATATTACTTGATATAATTATTATAATTATTCTATTTAGAAAAAAAATATATATAATCGCATAGCGAATTAAACACAGTTGTCTCTATAGTCAACATTCCTATTTGATTGCTAGAATTAGCGAAGTTGACGAATCGGTTGCTAAAACGAAGATGTAGAATACTTCGTTATCTTCGTTTTGAGGAATATGACGAATACATTCGTCATATCCGTCATCTTCGCTATAATTCTAGATATGAAACCATTAAACCAATAGGAAAGTAGCCTTAAGTTAAAATCGCAATACGCGATTATTTAAATCGCATATTAATCGCGATAACTAGAATAATGGCGAATATTCGATTTCGACGAATATAAAACGAATATTCTTTTGAATATTCGCGAATTTCGTCGAAATCGAATATGGCACCTGCCGCTCATCACTATAAACAAATACTTTAAATTTCTAAAACCAAATTTAATATCTCACAAAAAACAAATAAAGCACATTATATACTGCTAACACGCATTAATTGATAAGTGTTCAGCTAGCTAGCAGCACACTCTACTACACCCACAGTTGTAGCATCCCATACAATCTTGCTTTCATACAATGTAACACTATATGATAAATAGCAATGCAATATGTATTGGGCTAACAATGAGGCCACGATGATGACGAGTCACTTTAGTAACGCAAAATACTCCTATTCGGGCCTCCTGTACGTACAGGTTTCAATGATATTGCTCCAATAATGGTACTTGGTGCCACAATGATAAGTCACTCTTGCCACATTAATGTTCCTGTGCAGTAGTCCCGCAAGAAAATAACTCCAGTACAGGTATTGATTACCAAAATCCACAGTACCGGGTTCCGCTTAATGCCTTGCACCCTCTCCTCGCCGGCAAGGAGAGGGCGCAAGGTATTAAGCGGAACCCAGTATCATTGTGGCACCAAGTACCACACCCAGATTACCCTATATAGAGTGCCCTTCACACTTACATTCTTCTTATTATTTATCTAAGCCGGGGGTATGCTTATTTAAAGTGTGCACCAAGATCCCTAACAGTGAGTGGGGTGAGCCGCCAAATTCTCTACAGGTACAGGTCAGCCAATCCGGGTCGGCAAAAGGAGAGTCAAGGCAAGCAGGCAGGAATCTAACAGGTAGCAGAGTCTAGGAATACAGATACGAGTCAGGAACACAGGAACACCAGCGGAAATCAGGAACCTTAGCAGGACACAAGGACCTTGACACTGGGAAGGTGGCTGAGCCACTTATATATGCGCAGGAGGGCTCGCATTGGTCAACGAGGTCACATGACCTAACCCATAAAGCCCAGGAAATGACGCGCCCCGGCCCTTTACCCCTTAAGGACACGGTCATATTTCACCTTAAGGACCAGGCCATTTTTTGCAAATCAGTGTCACTTTATGTGGTGATAACTTTAAAACGCTTTTACTTATCCAAGCCATTCTGAGATTGTTTTTTCATCACATATTGTACTTCATGAGAGTGGTAAAATTGTGTCAAAAAAGTTAATTTTTATTTATAAAAAAAATACCAAATTTACAAAAAATTTGGAAAAATTACCAAATTTCCAAGTTTCAATTTCTCTACTTCTATAATACATAGTAATACCTCTAAAAACAGTTATTAATTTACATTCCCCATATGTCTACTTCATGTATGAATAATTTTGGGAATGCCATTTTATTTTTTGGGGACGTTACAAGGCTTAGAAGTTTAGCAGCAAATCATAATTTTTTTTAGAAATTTTCCAAAACCCCCTTTTTAAGGACCAGTTCAGGTCTGAAGTCACTTTGTGAGGCTTATATAATAAAAAACATCCAACAATTACCCCATTCTAGAAACTACAACCCTCAAGGTATTCAAAACTGGTTTTACAAACTATGGTAACCCTTTAGGTGTTCCACAAGAGTTAATGCCAAATGGAGATAAAATTTCAGAATTTCGATTTGCTTTGTCAAATTTTTAATTTTAATAAATTTTTTCCAATTTTCCTATGGACCGCGGCATGGAAGGGGTTAAACGGCTGACATCTGTGTCAGATGTCAGCCATTTCAAGCAGAGTGTCAGTAATGTGCTGACACTCTGCTATCCGCTCGGCCATCCTGAACTAAGAGACATCACAGCACCGCCCGCACCCTCCCCCTGCACCGCCTGCCGGCCCATCTGAAAGAGGGCTGCAAGGGGGGTGGTTACAAATTTTAAAAAAGCCATTCTTAAGTTTCTAAACTGAATGCGGGGATTAGAAACTTCAGAAAGTGCTGCAAACCGCAGGTCTCAATTGACCTGCGGTTTGCAGCAATCGCTGATACAGGGGGGACACAGGACCCCCCTCGACTTTGTGCCAAGGTACCTGAGAATAAGAAAAAAAATATTTTGATCCAAAAGGTCCAGGGATTTCACTGCACTTACTATTATTCCTGGGCGCTGCTCCATTCGCCCGCTGTGGCCCCCAGTATATTCTTCCACTCTGTATGCTAATTGCTAGCATTGGAACAGGGAGGCGGAGACTGCCCTTTTTCTCAATGGGCATTCCTTCTCCCTGGCTGTGACGCTCTGCTCTTTGATTGGACAGCTCACAGCCAGGGAGAAGGATACGCCCATTGACAAAAAGGGCAGTCTCCTTCTCCCTGTTCCGATGCTAGCAAATAGCATACAGAGAGGGAGAATATACCCAGAGCCACAGCGAGTGGCTCGCTGTGGCTCCCGGTATATTCTCGCCACGCTACATATCCTGATAGTTAGTTTACAATATTTGGACCCATGAAAGGTCCTGTGCATTAGTACTTACTATCTAACGACGGTAGCAGGCAGGCCAGCTGGCCGGCTGGGTAACATCACTCACTCTGTCACTTGCCTGCTTTGCCTGCTTCATTAAAAAAGTGGGAGGAGCTCCTCCTACTTTATTAATGAAGCAGTTGCGTGACGGAGAGACTGCCGGCTGGCCTGACTGCTACCGTAGGTAGATAGTAAGTACTAATGCAGAGGATTGCGCTACTTTAATAAAGAATAAGCATTACATAACTAAATTTTACTGCTGTGTGCGGGGCCCGGTGTATTAGAGTAGAATGACTGCACCGGGCCCCGCAACGAGTGTTGCCAGCCTCCAGCCCTTCCTCCCTCCCCACTGATACATCGCAGGCAGTGCTGTGCAGCATAGCAGCCAGAGATTTATCATTGGTAGCAGAGTAAAAATGGTAGCATTCGCTTTATAAGAAGCACTGCCATTTACCCCCCACTTTGGGGGAAAAAGTGTGTCTTATAAAGCAAAAAAAACGGTATATAAAAAATAAAATTGCCAATATAGATATTGAAATAATGGGGGTAATTATTAGTTACTGAAAAAGAACAGATCTGTTGCAGGAGCTATGGATTTCTTTGTAAAAGAGTAGAGTAACAGAAGCCAAACACTGTTAAATCATTTGTTGGATTTTCTTTCTGGTATGTCTCCAAAATGTTGACCCACTTATAACTGAAAAGTCAATGATAAAAAAAGGGTTGCTTGGTTACAATATATCATGTGCTGCAATAGGTGAAATTGTGTTACTACTGTATATCATTTGCTGTACAGGCGTCGTAACACTGATTATTTCTCAGATTTAGATGTTTTTTTTGGCATTGTGTGAAATTGCATTTTCAAGGTTATGTATTTCAATATGAAGGTGCTTTGGTTCTTCACATAGTTAGAAAATGATGGATTAATGAACAGAAAATAAAAAAGGCACAAAATGACAAAATCAAGCTTTATTTATTTATTTATTTTGTAATTATGGCAATGATATACACATAAGAGTTTTTCCAATATTCTTGACATATGGTAATTGATGATGGCAAGAAACTTTATCAAACAAATTGTAACATTGGTTATGTCTTTCTTATCTGTCCATAAATAGGTTTTATGGCATAACTTGCTAAAATAGTCATATTCTACAGATGATTCTTACTGCTTTAGGAAGACTCAGAGGCATAGTTAGGGGTTTAACTCAGGAAGGAAGGGGGGCAAAACACATCTGAGTGGGCCTCGCATCAATTAGGCCCTGAAATACTTTTTTATAACTACAAAGGTGCATCCTAAGGCTGGATTTTGACACCCAAGTTTTGTTCAGGTTTTTTGTTGATTTTTTTTATGCCAAAACCAGGTGTGGACCATAAAGGGGTAGGTACTGTGTATAGGACAGGAACCACTACTCCTCATTTATTCAATGTACTTCTGGTTTTGCTTTCAAAAATGTCTACAAATAGGGCAAGCATCAAAAAAGCTCCTCCACCCCAACACTACAAAATACTACCTGGCTGTAGGGTCTTCTGTCCCTCCAGTTTTTCCTTTAAGCTGCTTTAGACTGTAACTGTAGTCCAGCAACTTGAGGCAGAGGACTGCAATGAGATACAGGTCACATTATATACAGATATAAATGTATGGTGTGTGTTCTAACTGCAGCTGCTGTTCTTCATTTTATAGAACATCATGCATCCAACAAAATCAAGATCAGCAAACCACTCCACCATCCATTTACATCTGTATATAACACTGCCTGTGTCTTATCACACCACTGTTGCAACTTGCAGTACAGGCCTGTGGTGAGATACAAGCCGTGTTATATACAGACCAATTGTAAATGGATGCAGTGTACTAAATTCTGCTGATCTTTTATTTGTGATGCATAGGGTGTTCTGCAGCTTTCCATGCATCACCCTAGATCAGTCCCAAAATCTTTCAAACCCCAGATTAGATCCCAAATTCATACAGACCCCAGATTAGAACTCCAATAACTTTTTGAATTCATACAAACCCCAGATCAGCCTAAATTTCATACAGACTCCAGATGACCCAAAATCAGTTCCTAAATTCAAACAAACCCCTGATCAGCCAACACATTTTTGCAGACCCTGGATTAAATCTTAAATTCATACATACCCCAGATAAGACTTCAAACCTGCCCCCAAATTCATACAGACCCCAGATCAGTTCCAAAATTCATACAGACTCTAGATCAGCCCCCAACTTCATACAGCCGCAAGATTAGCTCATTCAGACCCCAGATCAGCCCCTAAATTTATACAGACCCCTAATTTATACAAACCAGGCCTGATCCCAGTTCATGCACCAAATTCATGGAGAACCCTGGCTGTCTATAACCCCTACCTAACTTCACTTTCTCCTAAATGCAGAGCTGCAGACCCAAGCTCAGCATTCCTTCACCAGTGCACATACTCACCACCCCCTGGGCCTCCTGCCTTCTAAGACTTCCACAATGGAAACACTCATTTGTTAATAAGGTCAGCCTATTGCCTACACAGTCAGCATCTGTACTCTTTAGGGTGGCCACTTCCAGAACCCCAAAAAGGAGGAAAATGGATATCCTACTCTGGACAACTGGGGCACAATACTATAATACAGAGAATGGAAAAAAATATATATATAACAGTGTCAGACAAATTATACTAGAAATCTATAAGATAAGTCATTGCTTTACTCATCCGACTTGGCGCCTTCTTGCAATGTGTAACTTTTTCTCTTGCTGCCTCCAAAAATTTGCTATTAATCATTACAGAAAGGAGGTATAAGAGGAGAGGACTACAATTCCCAGCACTATAGGCTACTTGGAAATACTTGTTAAAGTCATCAATGACGCATCTTTTTTAGTGCTCATGGACATCTATTAACCACAGTTGATGATAACCTCCAAATGTGATTGTTTTACATTAGATACATTTATATCAAGTGGACTTACAGTTGTATGGTGGCACGTTTTAATAGGTCAGTAAACTGTCTCCGTTTTTGCCATACTGTTATGTCAAAATGAGAATTTCATAGCATTTTGAAATCTCCCATTTTCTGTAGCAAATCAGACATCAAACATCGCATCAATTGAATTTTTCATTTTGCAGTTGACAGGCAAACCAAAATTGTGCAAAGTCTAAAGGAAGAGACGTCCGTGGTTGATTCAGCAATTGTCTATAGTGACAGCATGTATAATAGGAAGTTACCTGTTCTAATAGGAAGTTACAGAACTGTTTGAAAATGTTCAGCTGACTTCAATAGCCTAAAATATGATAAGGACTCTGCAATAAACAGAGACTCATTACATATAATCCTCAATGACTCATGTGCTGATGGTAACCTATATAGAATTGCAAAGCTTTGATGGAAATGCAACATGTGATGTAAAATTACACTACCCTTATTTCAGAGACAAAACAACATTTAACTATTGCTGGAATGTGGGGCAATTCCCAAACTAGGGGATTACACCTGGCTTGTCTGTGGGATTCAAATTGGTTAATGTTTTTTTTTCCAGTGCTAAGGTAAGTCAGCCGGCTTAAGAATCAAAGACGCAGACAGCTTGCTGGGTAATGGATTCTCTAAGGGCTCATTCAGACAACAGTATCTGTTCTGCCTTGCTACAAAAATAAGAAAAATAGAGAAAAGATCGCACATCCACAAGCTTAGCTTTGATCTATACCTGCTTCTCAGCAAAATTAACATGGCCTCTAAGCACAATATTACGGTACGAACCCCCTATACTGTATGCAATATAAGAGGCATTAGTGTACATTTTGATGAAAAGGCATAAGCCCACTCACCGTGCCAACTTTGCCTCTTGGAGTGGAACCTACTCTAAATTTCGCGCAGCACTGCGCTGCGACCTTCAGACCTGGCGCCACAGCACTGCACCAGCAGACGGCGGTACCTAGCAGCCAAACAGCACCCCTGCTGCCTGGCAATGCCACCCTGGTACTGGGTCCCAACTACCCACCAGAACAGCACCACAGCAACAATGGCCGCCAAGCAGCACCGCACCATGTGACAAAAAGGCCACCACGCGTACCGCACCATCTGAACAGTTGTCTAACACAACATGTCCTAAGCTATCAGGTACTCAAACTTAAAAACAGCAGGTCGCTGAAAAGCGAATTTAAATGTGCTGAGTAGCAGTTATACATCAGAGGTAAGCTTGTGGAAGTGCGATCTAATTCCCTTTTATCTTTTTTGTATCATGTATGATAATTCTGTCCAGGATCAGCACTTCTCCCATTCGGTACAGGTGCTTTTAATTAGCAGTAGCCTAAATATATGTGTGAATTGACCTACCGGCCCTCAGTCTCTGAGAGCAGGTACCAAGGTGAGCTTTAACAACTGTTCACATGGTGCGGTGCTGGGTGGCGGCCGTTGTTGCTGTGGCACTGTGGTTGTGGGTTGGTGGTGCCAGGGTGGCATTGCTAGACAGCAGGGGTGCTGTTTGGTGGCTGGATCCCGCCGCCTGCTGGTGCGGGGCTGTGGCGCCGGTGGTTGCCAAACAGTGCCGTGCCAAATTTAGAGTAGGTCCCACTCCAAGAGGCAACCTTGGTGCGGTGAGTAGGTTTATGCCTTTTGATCAAAATGTACACTAATGCCTCTTATATAGTATGCAGTATAGGGAGCCATACACTAAATATTGCGCTAAAAAGTGAATTTGAATGTGCTGAGAATCAGTTATAGATCATAGCTAAGCTTGTGGATGTGCGATCTAATTCCTTTTTTTCTTTTTGTATCAAGTATCTGTTCTGACGTCCGTAAATTGCAGATCCGCAAAACATTGATACCGGCGGTGTACGTTTCACATTTTGCAGAACAGAATGGCCAACCTATGATAAAAATGCCTATTCTTGTCTGCAAAAATGGCTAACAATAGGACATGATCTTTTTTGTGGTGCTGCGGAATGAAAGTACTGTTCCGCATGTTTTGCCGCCCCATTGAAATTAATGAGTCCAGATCCGTTTAGCTAAATTATATAGCCTGTGGATGTCGAGCACGAACACAAGGGAAAGTAAAAGCAAATTTTTATCGTGAAAAATAGCACTTCGAGAATTCTAATATCTAGAATTTAGTGCTATATCTTCGTAATCGTGAATAGTCTAGATTTTTTTTCATCAGTACCCATGATCCCTCACTGCTTCTTGCTTGTAGGCCAATGAGAAGGTTGCAATATCTTTAACTTTAGGAGTAGTGTTGATTGCAAATTTTCGTATTGTGAACTTTTGTATTGAAAATTTTCCGATTGCTGATTTTCGCAATCAACAAAATAATGACTGGAGATCATGAATTCTCGAGTTCACCAATATATGACAAATATCGAAAAATATCGCAAATTCAAATATTGCCCCTGCCACTCATCACTGCAAGCAACTAAAACAATTAACTAGAGATGAGCAAATTTCTCAAAAATTTGATTCGGCAAGTTCGATTCGAATTTATTTGAGGGAAATCGTCTTAAAAAAGGCTTCCTGGCTGCAGAGAACCTTTATGGTCGTGTTGAACAGTGTGTCTTGCAGTAACACGCATAGGGAGTCTGCTGTGGTAGTAAAACAATACTGTGAGTCAGTATGACATGCAAATGACAAGCGTCGCTCCTAAAATCAGTGCACACTTCACATATTTGGGCAGTTATGGGACCAAATAACTCAAGTATTAACTCAGCCTCACAGGTCAATGCTAGCATCATGAAGAAGCACACTGCTTTTACACCGTTGGCAGCTGATTCCACATAGTTGTCTAAAGAACCTGTTCTATTAAAATAGTGGAGAGTAGAGAGGGTGTCAACAGTAAGGTTGTATTGACGTCAGTGATTATTTTGCCTTTCATCTGTTCCATCAGAACAATAACTCCCAAAAAACGGTTCCCGTCTGAGGAGCATCCGCCTTCACTCGGTCAGCATTTGGTCAGTAAATCATCAGTATTGCTAAAGCCCAAAAAAACAGGAGTGGATCCAAAACAGAGATGACATATGAATGGAATATTTGCATGTCTTCTGTGTTTTGTACCCACTCCTGCTTTTAGCTACCAAATCATAAACCAATTCTGATGCAAAATAGGGACCATGCCATGCAGGCCTTACAGCTGTTACATAGACAGGATCCATTGTGAGTCTCATTTTTCCTTCCTTCTGACAGATCAGAAGAAGTGTCAAATAAATGATGATGTCAGCAAGGCCGAAAGGCAAAATAGGGGCCCAGTCGTAAAGTGGGGAGGGTTGAAACAGCATGAGAAGTCCATAGAGTGGCCCAATGTCATAGTGGTGAGATGGAAACAGTATGAGAAGACCAATGAGTGGCCCAAAGACAGTCTGGAGGTGGCAGCAGCATCAGGAGGATGTCACAACGTGGCAGAATGACAGAGTGTGGAGGTGCCAGCAGCAGCATTAGGAGGAAGCTACAGGGTGACACAATGACAGTGTGAAGGTGGCAGCAGCATCAGGAGGCCAGAGAGTGCAACAATGACAGGGTCTGGAGGTGGCGGCAGCAGCAGCATCAGGAGAAGGCCACAGGGTGGCACAATGACAGTGTGGAGGTGGCAGCAGCATCAGGAGGCCACAGAGTGGCACAATGTCAGAGTGAGGAGGTGTCGGCAGAAACAGCATCAGGAGGAGGCCATACGGAGGCACAATGACAGTGGAGATGGCATCAGCAGTAGTAGCATGAGGAGACCACAGAATGGCACAATGACAGAGTGTGGAGGTGGCAGCAGCAGAATCAGGAGATTCTTCTTGGCGAGATTCTTCTTGGCGATTTCTTCTTGGCCCCACCGCACTAAACACCCTCTCCGATGCCACACTACTGGCCAGCCAGGCCACCTTTTCCAGGGCAAACTCTGCCCACCAATCCAGTTTGGCTGCCAAGTAGTCCAGCGGATCTTCAATGTGGCGTGGCAGGGTGCACTCCAAGTATGCCACCACCTGCTGGTTTTGGTCCTACTCCAGGTCTAGCTGCTGCTGGTGAGTAGTTTCTTCACTAGGCGGGTGAAGAAAGCTGCTCATTAGCGACTCTGGACTCAAGTTGCTGCTGATGGAGCTGAAACTACTCCTACCCCCCCCCCCTTTCCGGCCGCTTAACAATAAACGGCCACACAAAGGAGTTGGTGATTTCAGGACTCCACTGCTAGATGACATCGGGAGCTCAGGACTCTTGCTGCGACTCCTGCTGCCACGCCCCCTTACTCCGCTGTGACCTGTGTCTGCACTAGAAACATTTAGACCTCTGCCACTCCCCTGTGCAGGTCCTAGCAATCCTCTGTCTGGCATACTGTTAGATCAAATAAATAAGTAAGTAAATAAAAAGGAAATTAAAACACCCCAAAAAGTCTGTCATTTTCTCACTTCACCATACAACAGCTAATAAGCCCTTTTCCCCCACTAATACACCCCAAAAAAGGCTTTAGAACATATAACTGCACCGCTGAATGGCAAATAGTCCTTATTTTTTTCCACTTATACATGCCACAAAAGGCTTTATAACATCTAACTGCACTGCTGAATGGCAAATCAATATATTTTTTGCCACTAATACACACCAAAAAAGGGCTTTAGAACATATAACTGTACCACTGAATGGCAATTTTTTTTTTTGCCACTAATACACACCAAAAAGGGCTTTAGAACATATAACTGCACCGCTGAAGGGCAAATATATATATATATTTTTTGCCACTAATACAAACCAAAAAGGGCTTTAGAACATATAACTGCACCACTGAACTACAAATATATATTTTTTTGCCACTAATACACGCCAAAAAGGGCTGTAAGTTTCTCACTTCACCGCACAATGGCAAATACTTTTTTTGTACTACTAATACATGCCAAAAAGTGCTTTAGAACATATAACTGCACTGCTGAACGGCAAATAGGCCCTTATTTTTTCCACTTATACACGCCAAAAAGGGCTTTAGAACATATAACTGCAATTAACTCCACAAACCCACACCGTATACGCAATAAAATATATGATTTTATTATAATCCATTTAAAATTACAACACACATAGTAACAACAACAAAAAATGGATCCCCACTAATATATATTTTTTGCCACTAATACAATCCAAAAAGGGCTGCATTTTTCTCACTTCACCACACGACGACAAATCCTTTTTCCTGTCACTAATACATGCCAAAAAGGGCTTTAGAACATATAACTGCATCGCTGAATGGCAAATAATATAATTTGTTTGCCACTAATACACGCCAAAAAAGACTTTAGAACATATACAGTAACTATTGGCATAGGTAGTATTTAAATTTACAAATTCATGATTACAAAAATCAGTAATGTAATATGCGCATATTGCACACACAATTTCATTATCTATAACATACAGACAATCAAACAAAGGCTATTTGCCAAAAACTGGGTATGTACAAGCCAACAACCTATCTGTGAGACAGGTACAGTCAGGATACTTTACAATGACAGCCTTGTGCACTATGAGACATTTAAGACCAACTCTCATCTGACCAAGAGGCAGTAAGCCTCAAAGTTGCTTGATTTAAGTTGGATGGCTTGGGGGGACCTGCTCACCTAGATCACTATTATTAGGTGACAACATTATTTTATTTTTTTTTGCATGCCAGCTAACTCTATTCTCACTGCGATAGACTGTTTTGTCATGTAAACTCAGTTGCATAAACTTAAATATGGGAAAGACATGCAAATTAGCAGAATCTGCCTTGTTTTTTAGCTGAAACACTATTTACATTTCTTTCCCATATTCAAGTTTATGCAAATGAGTTTACATGACAAAACATTCTAGAAATGTTTTTGAATATAATATTATAAAACTGAAAATCTTATGCGGCCCTCCTAAGCAGTGAGAGAAGAGTTAGCTGGCATCCCAAAAAAAATTACAATTTTTGTCACCCTAATAATAATGATCTTGGTGAGCAGGTTCCCCCAAGCCATACAACTTAAATCAAGCAACTTAGTGGCTTATTGGGTCTTAGTGAGATGAGATCTGGTTTTGAATGTCTCATAGTACATGAGGCTGCCATTGTAAGGTATGGTGACTGTACTTGTCTCATGGATAGGTTGTTGACTTGCACATACTGGACTTTTGGCATACAGCCTTTGTGTGATTGTTTGTTATATATTGTATGCTATAGGTAATGATTTAATTTAAAAATAAAACAATATAGAATCTATAAAAATAAATGAAAAATTATACTAAAATTGTATTAATGATAGGTAATATAATAAATATTTAAAAAAATGTATGGATGATAGCATAATAAGGATAAAGAAAAGCTACATACAATAAGTGAGAAAAGATTATAGGTTTATATAGTGATTAAAAAAAATATCTAAAATATTCGTCATTATGAAGATGTAGCACTATATTCTAGATATTCTCGCTAAACACCACATATAACTGCACCGCTGAAAAGCAAATATATATTTTTTGCCACTAATATACGCCAAAAAGGGCTACAATTTTCTCACTTCACCACACAATGGCTAATAAGCCATTTTATTCCCACTAATAGCCAAAAAATGCTTTAGAATATATGACTGCACCGCACAAGGGCAAATAAGACATAGAAATATTTCCTTGTAATAAGCCCTGTTAATGGCTGTATCAAACATCACTTGCACACAAATAACAAGAACGGTTTGCTGGAATTACAGAGCTGTATAATGGCAATTTGGATCTGCAGTCAGAGCAGAAAGGTGTAATAGAATTGTTCATATTACCCAGGCTTTAACCTCCTCTACTGAACTGTGTTCTGCTTCAATACTGTGGAATGATTCCTCCCTATCCTTTCCCTGAACTTCTAAAATAAAAGTTTTAAAGTCTTTTCTACAACTGTCCCTATCGCCCCCTGACGTCTCTCCCTGCATTAAGTACACTGGAAAATGGCTAAATCCAAGATGGCTGAGACTATTTGTATGGCTGTCACATCACAGGGCTGGCTGGCTGCTGTTTGGCTGCATGCATGGCGTTGTGAGTGATCCCTCGTGCCCAAAGTTTCTTGCTCCATGTCCAAACACGTGTAGAAACCATTTTAGGAAAAATGCTATTCGTTACCACGAAGCATGAGGAAATTCGGATTCGGTGTGAATCTAATTTTTCCTGAAATTCGGATTTAATACCACTTTGTCAACTTCGATTCGCTTATCTCTACAACTAACCATTAAAATATTAGTTATGTCAAATTTCATTGTAGTAGTTATCTAAAACTTGTCTTGTTTTGTTTTCCTTGTAACGACTTCTACCTGTCTCCGAATTTTGCTGCCTGAACTCTGCCTGATCTCCCTACTGACTCTGAACTACCTGCCCTGACCCTCAGACGGAATTTAGATTGCACAAACTCTGCCTGGCATGACCTTGGCTTGTCCTAGACTATGTTTTTTTCCCCTACCCCTTGGTGTTAAACACTGGTGTCTCTTGACACCAGTAGGTTAGCAATCTACTGACCAAAGACTACTGTAAGAGACCAGGTTGTTCCCCTGCAGTAGAGTCCAGATCTCTGTATTGGTGGTTAAAGAGTGAAGACCAGGAAGTCCACTTAGATAACGCTCTTCATATATGCCCCAAGTCAGATCTGGTCAGTTGACACAGCGGATCCACATCCGCTTTGTAACACCTATTGCAGCTCTGTCCAAAATGTAGCTGTAATGAGTCTCTGTGCATGATCGCTAAGGGAACTAGAACTTTTGATATGCTGAACATTTCTAATATCTGATCTTGGATACCCATAACGTTGCTAGTTTTATTATTTATACATGTTAAAGGACTATAATTGCATAAAGTGGTTTGTACAGATCATAACAATACTTCTGAAGTGTTATTTACTCTTGGTCTTAAAAGAATTTTCACTGTTCACTACAATGATAAAAGTCAGGCAGAAAATAATTCATGATATAGAGGCGATTCCTTTTTGGTCCAATCATGAATATCACAGGGAGTGTTAAAGATTGTTCTTAATGTGCTTCTCCGGTTATCTGAAC